>CM057078.1:25604674-26310350 GCA_029379335.1 Thymus mandschuricus
TTAACATGAAAAGAAAAATGACACGTAAAAAAAAAAAAAAAAAAAAAAAAAAAAAAAAAAAAAGGTGATAGTGGAAAAAGTAAGTATAAATTTTATTCCGGTCCGTTCCAATTCATTAGTCTACCTAAGGTATGAAGCATAAACCAAGGAAAGCAGGGAATCAAAGAGTTTTAAAATGTATTTTTGTGTGTTAATTTGCTTCTTTTTGAAAAGATTGACAAATAAATGAAACAGGCGAAAAATGAAATGTGAACTATTAAATGGCACAAACTAATTAAGTGGGACGAGAGAGTATAAATAATATAAAAAGGTCAAGGGTAATAAGGTAATTTTGCTAGGAATATCTTTCCATTTTAGTGTGTCACACTAATTTGGATGACGTCCAAACACGCAATACTCACACAAATATTTAATGCACAAAGTATACCCTATGTGTCTCACTTTATCAACCTTGTATACTATGTTGGGCAGTTGGATCAACCCACTTCAATAGTCATGTTTCTAAAACAAGAAAAAAAAAAAATAACATTTACTTTTTTAATGTAAACTTTACTATACCGAAAAGAACATAGTTATTGAAGTGTGTTGGTCCCAAAAAGAGTTAATTGATGTGTGCATGTGTGTGTGGAAGAGGGGGGGGGGGGGGGGGGGGGGGGGGGGGTCTAGAAAGAAGACTAGTCAGGTCATTCTTATAGAGTGAGACATGTTGTTCAGTCAAGCTCGTTGTTGAACAAACTTGAGCTATCAAACTGCCTTAGTGCGGAATGTGGTGGAAGTGAGGTTGTGCTAAAAACTCCTTTTATAAAATCTTTTCTGCCTTTAAAAGCAAGGTTGTTGCATGAGCTTTATGTATGAGGTTGTTACTCAGTGAAATAACATGCAATCGTGAGCAGTTAAATAATGAGAGAGAAAGAGAGAGACACCGATTTTAATGTGGTTCGGAGTTAACTCTCCTACGTCCACGGTAGATCAATCTAAGATCTACGAATCCCATTAAACTTCGGATTCTTCTTCTCTCTTATTTATACTGACTGAGTATCAGTTTCATACAATCACACAATTTAGTTTGAACTACTGAAAGAGCTATCTACTAACTCAACAATCTAGCTTGAACTAAATTTATGAGTGAGTACAGGGGTAGCTTGAAGCAGCAGTCAACACTTCAAGCTGAGTTGGTTATTTAAATGGTGAAATTCTCTAACTTCAGCATTTGGGAAATATCTATTAGTTTCGAGTGTTGAATTGGATATAGCGATGAGAGAACTTCTACAACAGTTTTGAGCTTAGAATCGTGAATTTCCCGTAAACTGTTCCGTTGAGGTGAAGAGCTTTATATAGGCATAGTTTAAAAAACTTGTCGTTAGATTCTGTGCTGACGTGACAATAGCCGTTGAGGCTGACTCATCACTCCACATTAGATCTTCGTCCTAGCTGGCAACTGACGTGACAACTTAGGTGGCAAGATGACTTATAGAGGTAGGTCACCAGCCTGAGGTATCTTCTAGCAACTTGATGTCTAGTCTTTGAGAACGGGCTGAAGTACCTGTTAGAGAAACATGACAGGTTATCTAGTTGTTCTATAGACAAGGCTATTGAGAATAACCTTGACCTTTATATGTAGAACAACTTTTCTAGAAAGAAAGAGTAAAGTTCTCAACCTAATTGGTAGAATCACCTATCATCCTAAAACTCTGAATAAATGTCTAAGTGTAGTTTTAAGAAGCATCATCAAATTAACTGCAGAGGGTTTCCAACAAAGTGTGATGAAAGAATTAGAGCATTCACATCAACGTGCACCACTGTTGGTCCCGGTTTGTAAGAGGAAAAACACGTAGAAGGGGGGGGGGGGGGGGGTGTGAATACGTGTTTTGAAGTTTTCAACTTCAAATTCCTCGAACCTCAGAGTATCAAGTAAAGTGCTCTTTTTGAACTACTAAGACCTAGCCGAGAGCTAGATCTAAAGTATTCACAGTTCTCTTGACCTAAGCTTAGAGCTTGATCAAGAGTGAGACTTTACTCTGGATGCGGAATTTGGTGAGCTAAATCTTTCCTAAGTATTTAAAGTTCCAAGTTGTGGTTTTGTTAGATACAAGTGCAATGAATAATCAAACAACAAGTAAATAAAGAGTTTAGGGTTTAGAGAGATACGACACAGAGATTTATAGTGGTTCGGAGATGAAACTCCTACGTCCACTTTGTTGCACGAAGCAACTGTTCTCTTCACTCAAGAACTTGAAGATTACGGGCTCTTCAAAAAGCCTGTGACAAGATCGAGCTTCACTCGCTTGGATCTGTCGGACGCTGAGTGATTCCGGGTTCACACCAAAAACCTAAACTAGACTGGAAGCTTCACTCGCTTCAGTCCTACGACAGGGAGATTGCGGGCTCTCCTTACAGCCTAGCTTCGATCGAGCTTTACACAAATGAGGTAAGTGCAAGCCTGGATCTAGACTCTATGATCGAGGCTTTTACAATCGATGAAAAAGTAGAGCCTTGGATCGAAACAACCTAATGACGAACACAAAAACCTAACGAACAGAACTTAGGGTTAGGGTTTTTTGGTTTACGACGAACACACTATGAAGAGCTCTTTACAGTAAGTGTAAAGTAGGCTAGAGCTCTTCTTCTAAGCTGAGGTATGGAATGGGCTTAGAATTCTAGGTGTGAAGGTTGCGAAGACGAGTTCCGATGAGCTGGAACTCGGAGAACACTTGAAAACAAAGACTCAAAGATTGCTCAAAGGCTGGGAGTGTTTGTTTGCAGTAGGCGCTTGAATGCTCAAGTAGTATTCTTCTTCTCTTCGTCTTCATCCTTCACTATTTATAGGCGGAGGTTTGGCCGAGATCCGTTGCTTGGTAGGTGGCCTTGTCCCTCCTCCTCTCGACAGTCCTTGCACAGGCTGGCTGCTTTTCAGACGCGCAGTTTTGGCTCTTTGCCGGAAAGTGGCTAAGTTCCAAACTTAACAGTAACTGGAGCGAGCCAGTACTGTTGCGGCGCCCTTGTCGGCCTGGCAGTCAACTACTCTACTCCTCTCCGCATTCGACACGTGAGATCTCGCAATTAATGCGACGATCTTCAGTTGACTGGAGTTTGAAATAGGAGCGGGAATTGTGTTGTCACTATCTGTAGGTAGTGGCTCGCTTTGCTTTGAAGTTGTAGCGTCCGCTTTGAGTTGAGTCACTTCAGGGTCATTCTGTAGTGAGTCGCTTGGGAGGTAAAGTTCCCGAGTGACTGCTTTAGAAAAATGTTGACCCGCGTTGACTCGCTTTGGATTTTCACTGTAGCGCTCGCTTCGCTTCGCTTTGGTGGACTCGCTTCGATTCCACTGTAGCGATCGCTTCGCTTCGCTATTCTTCAGCACGCTTCACTTCGGTTCGGTAGACTCGCTTCGCTTGAAAAACACACTCAAGTGAATGGCCTTCACTTGGGATTTCTGCAGTCTAAAACCTAAGCAAAATTTGAGCCATCCTAACAGTGTAGGCTTAGAAAATTTTCTAACCTATCATCTACATAAAAAATGGGTTGCTTGGGAACAGAACACTTGGGGGTTTTGGGATCAAATCAAAACATATATAACATTTCTAAAGTGTCCCATATTGGTTCCCCCTTAACATGTTTGTCCTTAACAATTCCCCAACAACCACCGCCGTGCGCACGCCAGGTGGCATCCCGTATGGTGCTGCCACGTCACCGTGCACACGACGTACTCTGATGCAGACGGCGTATGCATGCACATACGTCCGTAGGCGCCCTCCATACACCACGTGGCATGTACCCATTGCCTCCTCTTTTTATTTTTATTTTTTCTATTTCCCATTTTTTTTTAGATTTTTTTTCTTTTTCCTTTTTTCTTTCCTTTCCTTTTTTTCTATTAAACGTTTTCTTTTCCTTTTTTAATTTTCCGATTTTTTTTTAATTTTTTCCTTTTCTCTTTCCTTTTTTCGATCCTTTTATTTGCTGATTTTTATGCTTTTTTTCCTTTCCTTTATTTTTTTCGTTTATTTTGTTTCTTTTTCATTCAATTCATTTATTACTAGTTTACTGCCCGTCGAAAATCGACGGGTGCCAATTATTTTTAACATTTAAATATTTTATCAATACAATTTATTTTAAAATATTTTAGACTGTGATAATTAAATTAGTAGAAGAAACATAGTTATATAAAGTTGCCCGTTACTCGTGTTTGTAAGAAAATAGTTTAAAAGGGAATATTTTTGATGATAGATGCATTTATCTCCCGTCAAAATTCGATACGAATCACTTTATAATGTTATTTTAAAGAAAAATGTAAAATAAATGAAATTATTAAAATATGTCAAGCCGCCTGTTGTTTATTGAATCAAATATTAAAGAAAATTATTAAAATAAGTCAAGTCGCTCATTATTTATTTTAATAAAATGAAAATTTCAAAGAGGGTTTCGAATAATTATATTGGTTTTATCTCGTCATGTGATCATTTCAAGCCATCTGTTAATTGTGATATTTAAAATAGGTTTATAAGAGTGATATTTAAAATAGAATATTTTCTATCGTAATAAAAAGAAAATGTCAGTTATATCAAAATAAGTTAAAGCCGTCCGTTGTTTATTTTAATAAAAAAAAATGTCAAAGAGGGTTGACGTAGCCTTATGTTTATTGTAATAAAAAAAATCTCGTTCCATCAAAATAAGTTAAGCCGCCCGTTATTTATTTTAATAAATAAAATATGTCAAAGGGAGTCTCACATAGTTATAGTCAATTTTAACGTCAATATTCGATATGAATCACTTTATATTGCTACTTTTAGATAGTTCGTTGTTTATTGTAATAAAGATAAAGTGTCGTTATATTAAAATAAATCAAGTCTCCCGTTGTGTACTTTTAGGTAAAATATGTAGATAACTTTATAACGTTATTTTAAACTAAAATATAAATGAAAATTATTAAAATGACAGATTGCCCGTTATTTATTGTAATTAAATATAAAAGGAAAATATTCAAATAAGTCAAGTCGTCTGTTGTTTAAATAGTTATATTGATTTCATCTCGCCGTGTCGTTATTTCAAGCCGCCAGTTAATTGTGATAATAAAAGTAGGTTTATCAGAGTAATATTTGATAATAAGTATAGTGTGTCCCGTCAAAATTGAACTTGAAAATTTAATTGCTTAGTGTTATTTTAAAGCAAACATAAGATAAAAATATTAAAATAATTCAAGCCGCCCGTTGTATATTCTAATAAAAGATTAATGTCGAAGAGACATAGATAATATTAAATAAGGTATCATTATTTCAAGCCGCAAACTAATTGTGATAATAAAAAGTAGGTTTATAAGAGTAATATTTCAGTAATAGGTATAGTGTATCCCGTTAAAATTCGACATGAATAATTAATTGTTTAGTGTTATTTTTAAGCAAACATAAAAGAAAAATATTAAAATAATTCAAGTCACCCGTTGTTTATTCTAATAAAAGAATAATGTCGAAGACACATAAATAAATATTAAAATAAATCAAGTCGCCCGTTTTTTATTTTAATTCAAAAAAAAAATGTCAAGGGGGTGTCTCAAATAGTTATATTGATTTTATCTCGCCCTGTCGATATTTCAAGCCGCCAGTTAATTGTAATAATAAAAGTCATGAAAAAATAATTGTTTACGGTCGTTGTTTATTCTAATAAAAGATTAATGTCGAAGAAACATAGAAAAATATTAGTCGAAGAAACATAGAAAAATATTAAAATAAGGTATCATTATTTCAAGCCGCCAACTAATTGTGATAATAAAAAGTAGGTTTATAAGAGTAATATTTCGGTAATAGGTATAGTGTATCCCATTAAAATTCGACATGAATAATTAATTGTTTAGTGTTATTTCTAAGCAAACATAAGAGAAAAATATTAAAATAATTCAAGCCGCTCATTGTTTATTCTAATAAAAGAATAATGTCGAAGACACATAAATAAATATCTAAATAAGTCAAGTCGTCCTTTAATTTTATTTTTCTATAATTGTAATTGTTATTGTATGTTTATATAAATAAAATAAAATAAAATAAATAAATAATAAATAATATATTAAAATCTATTCATGTATGAATGGAATAGTATTAAAGATAACTATTAAAGATATAATAATATTAATAATAATAATGATAACTATAGAATAATTAGATGATATTTTTTAATAATAAATAAAATAAATTTTAAAAATTATAAATAAATTGAATTTTTAGATAAATAGGAACGGAGAGCATAGGAAGCGTCACGTAGGCATGTGAATTAACGTGGGGCTCCGAATCCGCTTTGCTATTATATATAAAAGGATAAAAGGATTTTCTTTTCTTTTCCGTTTTTCTTTACCTTTTATTTTATAATTTCTTTTCCTTTTGTTTTCGTTTCTTTTTTTCATTTTCATTTATTTTCTTTCTTAATTTTTTTCAGTAAATATTTATTATAATGCAATACAAATTAATTTATTTAAAATTTCGTATTTAAATAACGAAAAAAATTAAAACAAAATAAGAATTCAATAATCTATACTTATATAAAAAGAGCCTTGTTTTACAAAATGTAGACTTCCTATTATACCCCTTAATTAAATTTAATATAGAAATATAAATAATAACATAAACAGTCATTTTATGATTTAGTATAATATTTATGATTTGGTATAATAATAAAATAATAGGATAAATAGTACATAAATAGTCCTTACCAATTTTTCCACCCTACGAATTATTCAATCATTGAATTCTATCATACACGACAATAATTAATTGTGTGCGTGTGTTGGTGCCAAGTGATAGGGGGGGTTAAATTTCGGGGTCGAAGGTCCCAAATTCGAGTCTTCCGTGGTGCGGCCTTTAAATTTCCAGTTAATTATTTTTTTTAAAAATTCTATCTACATACCAATTTTTCACTACCTAAAGTCCTAAAATAATAATATATTTACCCCTTTTATGGAAAACAAAGTTCCATGTAGAAAAAAGTAACAAAATAAGAATGGGGAAAGCCTTGAAATTTAGGGAAAGAAAATAAATAATCTAAATTCAAGTTCAGAGTTCAGAAAATTATTGCTCAAGATTTGGGTTTCAGAAACTATAACATATATATAAACAAACTTTTCTCCTATGAAGTTATTTATACCGTAATGCACTTGGAGAAGCCATTAGAGCAAGTGGTAAACCCCAATCGAGCAGTTGAACTATAAAAAATAATTCATAGGTTCTTTTATCATGTTTACTCAGTACCATAATTGATAAAGTTAATTGTTGAGGGAGTGTTATACATATGTTGTTTATTTTGTAGAAAATGGTTACGTAAATATGAAATATCTAAATTGTCCCACATATATATTTTTCTTATTGAGACGTCATTTTACAAAAGTGCTAAGATATGGTATAAAAATATTACATTCTCTTAGATATAATATCGTACCAAGATGTAGGAAAATAGGTTGTCCAAATTTTTATATACACCTCCACCAAAAAATTATACATCAAAGTAAAACAAGTATAAAATGGTAAATAAAAAATTTTAATTCCTCAGTACACCCTTATACCGTCGTTTACCTTAACGTAAGGCTACATTTACGTTTTACATCTATAAAGTCGTGAAATTAATAACAAATAATGACACTCGAATTTTTATATTTTGTTTACTTTCAATAATATTAAGTGTATAAAACTGTTTAATTTAATCATATATGTATGTTATTTACTTTGAAGAAATTGATGGATAAATATGAAATATCTAATATCTTCTTAAATACCACATCCATCCCTTTGGAGGGAATAACGTTTCTTAAAATATATAAGACGTGTAAAATAATAAAACATATCTTCTTTAAAGGAGCAGAGGCAATATAATACTCCCTTCTTCCCACATGAGTGTCTCATTTTTTCCCTTCACAATAAACAGTACACTGTTTGTTAAGTGAATAAATGAAGGTTCCACTATTATGAGATGTATAATTAACATATATTTATTAATTTTTTTAGGATTAAAAAAAAAATCATAATGATTGACATTTATTAGGATTTTTATTTTCTTAATTAATAGAGCTCCTAATCTTTTGATAATTTTTCCCAAATCAAGAAAGGAGACTACTCACATGGGACATATCAAATTAGAAATATGGACTTCTCATGTGGGACAGAGGTTATATAATATAAAGAGATGCTCGAATCTTTATATAACTTGATCATGTCTTGTATACATTAAAGTGGACAAGTTATAAAGTAGTAGATAAACTTTTTAAACAATGTTTACATAATACTCTTTCCGATTTATAGGTAGTGTTATATTTCTAATTGAAATGTCTAATAAATAATGTCTTGTATCTTTTATTGAAACAAATAAAAAAAATATTTCAAAAGGTATAGACATACAACTTTTAATATTGTACAACTTATGTTTAATTTATGTGCCCGAAAGAAACAAAACGTTATCTATAAGATGGTGAGACTTGAGAGTATATTTTATTTATAAGTATTTTAATGATTCATTATGTGAAGTAAAATTAATGTCTATTAATAACTTGGTATTTATTTTTAGTGAGTCTAAGTACCATTATTGTAGATTTTTCTTGAAAATATGAATGTATATGTAATTTGCGGTTATAAATTTAAAAATGCAGATTTTTAACTTATGAGATTTGATAAAAGTAAAAATAGATCTAGAATACTCTTGATAACTATACGACTTGACAGTTCTTTGTTTTGTACTCTTATTATTAGGCATATATAAATATTGTGACAATTAATTCAAACGTTTAAAAAAACGACAATAAAAATATTAAGTATAATTATAACTTTGTTTGCAATATTATACTTGAACTCTTTGTTTTTTGTTGGCTTGTAAAATGACAACATTATTACAGTTCATATAGATCTTTTGAATATAAATAAAGAGAATTGCATAAGATTGTAGGATGAACGAAATTTCTTTATAGGGCTTCAATATAATAGTCATGGAAAATAGTGAATGACAATACATAAGATGATTAAGAAGCGAATTCTAAAAAATCTCTAAGTAAACAAAGTATTTTGTTCTAAGATGAGCTATGATGATTTATTTAGTCTATCAAATATGTAACTGTTAATGATATTTTTTACATGCAGTTTAAGGATGAATGATATGTATAACATGTAATTTAGTTTTTTTGTAGGAGAAATGTTGAGTTTCCTGCTCTCACTTTTCTAAAGTGTTTTGTGGGTTAGTAAGTCATAAGAGGCCATTACACCTAAAATTTATGGTGATTAAATTATGATATTGATGGTAAATAAATGAAAGGATCAAACATGAGTTAATATCCGAAAAAAGAAAAGTACTTGTTTATGGTGGACACCTGAAACAAAACAAAATATAAGGTTTTTTTAACATATGGAAGAAAAATAATATTAAATATTTTTAATTTGAGGACAGATGAGAAAAATAGTGTTAAGTCATTTTCTTTATTTGTTTCGACCTTAGTATCATCATTTGTAGAAGTCTATAGGAAACTCAAGGAGAAAGTAAAAATAAAAAGGAAATAGACAAAATTAAGTAAAAGGGGTTTAAGAAGTGAAAAAAATATTTTTATCATGAAATATTGTTATTCTTTTTATAAAGTCATTAATCAAAGAAATTTATGTCAATTTTCACACTAAAATTCATAATATTATTGCAATTTAAATTTAAAAAATAAAGATTATAGTCATATTTGCTAGTCCACTAAAATGAGAAATGATATGCTACTCCCTCTATGGTGCTCACCTCCGTAGGCACCTTCGTCGTTTTATCATGTTGATAATACTTTGTTCGAATTTTCAATTATATTATATTCTAGTACCTTAAAAATAATTATAAAAATTATAAAACCAAAAAAATCAAAACCCGATTTATTTATTTTGATTTTTAACTTCAAAAATGACTAATAAAATCATTTGAGCTTGATCTTTATTATTATTATTTTTTTATATTATGATTTCTATAATTATTTTTAAGGTAATAGAATATAACACAATTGAAAAAATCGAACAAAATAATTTCAAAATGATAAAACAACGAAGGTGCCCAAAGAGGTGAGCACAATAGAGGGAGTAGCATATCACTTCTCCTACTAAAATATACGGTCAACACATTAAATATACAACATCCATTGTTTTCAAATATAACAGGTGAGTATGATCTGTATTCCGCTACCAACCAAACTCTGGAGGTGCGGTCATGTCTCGACAGTGGTGGGTGCCGGAGTGCCCACCATTTTCCAAAGTAAACAATCCTAGCCGTCCATGCCAGGAACCTTCCAGAAAATAGTGGAACCGAAACGTTTACTTCAGACTCAATAATTATCATCCATTTTTTTTTCACGCAGATCAAGGGCCGATCCACCACATAAACAGATAAACGGCTCAGATTGTCAGAGTCATCACGTTGGCGCATGCACTAGATACATGTTATTAAAACCCCCCACGGCACCAATTCTTCAAACTTTCCACGCGCAACTCTTCTCTCTGGACTCTTGCTCTTCTACTTCACTATCGTTCTCTCTCATCACTCTACACACGAGAAATGGGTAAGTACCGCTCTTCTTCTTTTTTCCGTTTACTTCCAATTTTCTTCTGGAATTCCAGATTTCCAGCGCTTGTTCTTCGTCTTACAAGTTTCTGATATTATTTTCCTCTGTTTTTTTTTTTTTTGTTTTTTTGGCATCGTTGCATGTTATGAAAAATGGTAAAACTATTAGGAGTATACATCTTCCTGAATCAAATCTCATCATAAAAATAAGAGATGAAGAGGTTATAGCTACACCTTATAGAAAAGATAGCAAGATAGAATATGTTATTGAACAGAATAACTATACTAATTTAAATTTACAGTCAATAGGAAAACAATTAATTAGAATTGAGCAAAATATTAATAAAGGGGTTTATGTTCAACCCACTCCTTCTTCTTCTAGTGAAGAAATAAAAATAGTCAACAAAGAAAAGGTTTTTTTAAATCACTTCCTTTAGAAAAAATAGATTTCAGAATAAATAAAGAAGATAATTCTGAATTAATGCAAGAAATTGTTAAAAATTAGAAAGCCTTAAATTATGTGAGAAGCAAATTGCTCCACTCACGGAAGGCCTAGAATCAGAATCTGAAGATATAGAAGACTCTGATAAAGAGATAAAAAATGCTGAAGATATGTTCTTAAAAGAACAAGATAATCAATTAGAAGTCAACAAAGTAGGATATAAGAAAAGGGAATCTTATAATATCATAGGAAAACCATACTATCAAAGGCCAACTCCGGCAGATCTTCTATTCGAAGAAATGGATAATTATAATCCTGTTCAATTTGATGGAACTTCCATTACTGAATGGAATATAGATGGTTATTCTGAATATCAAATTCAGACGAAATTTAATTATATGTGTTTCACCAAAAAGTGTTCGCAATAGAACGAAATCCTATCGTAGCACTAGCAAGTAAAACCCAATGTCGAATCTCGAAGGAAAACTTAGCAGGGCAATTAATTATGTAGTAAAATCCTAAACTAAGAAAGCAAGTAAAGAATATTTTAGGGTTTTTGTTTTAAATCCTAGACAAGAAAGTAAATCAAAGCAATAAATATAAGCAAGTAAATAACTAATCTAAGAACAAGAAATAAATCTAAGAATTGAACTAAAATAAAACGATTAAACTACCTAGGCGGGAATCGAAAAGAAAGCAATAAAGAAAACAATGAAGAAAGCATAAACTACTCTAGACGTGATTAATGAAATCTGGAAATTAAAAGGCAAATAAATCTAACTTTGAGAACTTTGAAATACGAGAGAATTGAAAGCAAAGAAAAACGAATCTAAACTAGGAACTTGAAATCGAACGAACGAAATTAAACTAAGGAAATTAAACGAAGCAATTAAGAAATTGAATCTAGAACGAAGGCAAGCAATTAAAACAAATAACGAAAGCAATAAAAGAACTTACGAAATTGAACGAAGAACGAAGAACTTGAATTAAACAAAGAAGTCTTGAATTAAATTGCAACGAACGAAGAATTCGGATCCGAACAATAAAAAGCTAATCTAAAGTGTTGGAATGTAAAAATTAAAGCTAAAGGAAGGTAAAAGTTGTTTATATATTCGTGCACAAGAAGTAATATATATACTAGGTATAAAACCTAGATATAAAAGGAAAAACAGCTGGCACCGGAAGTTGGACGTACGTCCAACTTGTTCTGGACGTACGTCCAAAACTTGAAACTGCATGAACTCGCTTTGCAAGCTGGACGCCCGTCCAGAGTTGGACGTGATCTTGGACGGCCGTCCAGATGAGTTGGACGGCCGTCCAGATGAGTTGGACGGCCGTCCAACTCGCCGGACTGTCCTCGATCATCCAAAACTCCGACTTTATCGTCTTTTTGACCCGTTTCCACTCCTTTTCCATTTATAAACACCTACAAGCACCAAAAACTCCAAACAACCAAATCATAGCCATAAACACACCAAAGACATGAAAATATAACGAAAACGGACTCGAAAACACTACAAAAATCCTAACATCTAAACATCAATCAAAATCCCTCACACTTAGAACTTTGCTTGTCCTCAAGCAATTTAAACATACAACTTAGACTCAATCCAAACAATCCAAATCATAGAACATTTAATCATTGGAATCGACAAACAATGAACGAAGTCACTTTAATCCCAAGTTACAATCAATCAATCATCGACAAACTTTGTGGCTTATAAATCACATCCAAGCATGAGGAAGAGCAATGATACACACATCTCACAAATATCTAAAATCATTACAACTTACACGTCTAGCCTACTTCCCCTTTTATTCAATAGAACTTTTTTTTTTTTTTTTTTTTTTACAAGTGAACGCTTTTGGCACATAATTCACTAGGTTTAATCATCGATGGGTCTCATCGAGCCTCCTAGTGCGGTTTCCCGAACCCATTGTCAAGTGGGGTAGAGTACCTACGAACACATTGTTCTAACATACACGAGTATCATTTAGGACATAATTCATGAAATTTAATCATTCGAGGGTCCCTCGAAGCCTTTTCATGTGGTTTCTCATGCTCATTACTCTAGTATTTTCATACGTCCCAAGTAAGAGGAGCAGAATCATATCAACTCTTTATTCACGTATAAACACAACTCTTTTTTTTTTTTTTATTAAGGGGAAAGTAAACTAGCAATCCAAAGTTGCAACAATCTAGATTTTTCACTCATAATCCAAAAATCATAAATCATCTCCTCACACTCAAATCAATTCATGCCCCACAATTCATCAATTCATAATCAATCACAACTCAAGACTAAACCAACCTAACTCATAATATCAATTCCAACAACTAAATATTCCATCATCAAATCATTCACATCGATCCTAAGTCACATGCTTATAAGCTCTCAATTTCAATCAAATTCCTAAGCGTGGAAAACATGAAGACTCGATCACAAAGTAGACTCAATCAAACCAAACAAGACTCGATCAAGACACAAAAACAAACACTTCATGCCAAAAGTTTCAAAGACCCCCCCCCCCCCCCCCCCCCCCACACACACACACACACACACTTAAAATCAAGCAATGCCCTCATTGCGAGAAAATAAAATAGAGAAGGGATAAGAGGAACTTATCGCAAGAAGATAACCAACATACTTGCAATCCCGAGAGACTCCAAGTAGCACCTACAAAACAAACACGAAAACAAAACACAAAAGCGTAAAAGTGCACAAAATAAAGAAAACAAAATAAAAGAGTCAAAACAAAATTGAAAAGACACAAACAAGGAACCGGGGATCTTGCCAACGAGGATCGTTAGGAGACCAAAAACGTGGATCGTTCGGGTCCGGTGGAGCGAAGGTGGAGCCAACCGAGAAATCGGTGTAACGAATCAAGTGGCTCTCAATGTGGGACACCCTCCTATCCAACCCCGTCACTTGGGTAGACAACGAGTCGAACCGATCAAACACACCTTGTTGAAAGTGTGTAAATTCAACCCGAAAGTCGGCCCAATACGGGGGAATCTCGGCATCCATGGCCTGCCGGGCCCGAACTCGATCGCGGCGTGTGTAGTGACGAACTAGGAGGTCATCATCGGTCGGGACCTCTCATCGGGGTTCTTCCTCTTCCTCCTCTTGCTGTTCATCTCCTTCCTCGTCACCGTCTCCTTCATCATCACCTCCGGCTTCATAGGCTTGCTCCTCCTCTTCTTGTTCTTCCTCGTGCACAATCCCTCGTCGTCTAAGATTTGCGTAATGAGTTATCACCGAGGGGCGCTCTTGCATAGGGAAGAACTCAGTTGGGCTACGCATAAGGTGGGCCTTGATGAAGTCAGAAGGAGCAATTTCTTGGCTCGGGGTTCTCCCTTCACATTGCGTGACGTCGACTCCGAAATGGCGGGCTAAACCTGTGGCAATGTAACTTAAAGTAGGGTGTGCTCCCCTCTTGTTTTGCACATTAGCCAACTGAGCCCAAATAAAAGGGGCTAAACAGACACGCACATTATCACGAGCACATGTAAGCAAATATATCTCAACATCATTCACTTTACTATGTTCCTTCTTAGCAGTGATCATGCAAGACAAGAAACGATGAAGGATAAGTAAAGCATCATCACGAATAAAAGCACTCGAGACCCCCGAAGTCTTATAATTTGCTACCCCCGACAAAGAATACCAAGCCGTAGCTACATCAAAATCAGCAGGCACAAATTCAGCTAAATCATCACCAACGTGAAATCCAAAAACAGTACTCATCACAACCCTAGACACTTCCCACAACACACCATTGAAAGTACTAAACATGCACAATTCCCCTTCCTCATTTAACTCAAGCCTAAAGCTACAGCACATTTCCAAACAAAGGCTATTGTGGCCCTCCCACTGATTCGTAACCAATCTAGACAATCCTAAACAGTTAAGATGTCCTCTAAGTGTATTCCATATAGGCAAACCACGAAGGAAGTCGACTCGATAATGTCTAGGAGGCCTAATATCCAAATCACGCAACCGAAGATATAAGTGAGTAGTAGCGCACCTTTCAGTGGGGAATGGAACGCCTTGTTGCACACCGAGTTGCTCCGGTGTGGCTCCGGTGGGTCGATTGGCCTCGAGACGAGTGCCGAGGGCGACTCGAGAGTTGTTGAAGGCGTTTCTTCGTGCCATGATTGTCGTAGGGAAGCTGAGAAGTGTAGTCGGGGCGAGAACGGGAGAAAACGAGACACGAATCGCGCCGGGCAACAGGCGAAACTGGACGGTCGTCCAAGTTCAGTTGGACGCACGTTCAACGGTTTTTGGGCATAAACTGAATTCTGCAGCGCGGCGAACGATGGCGGTGACTGGCGACGGCTGCTGGCGACTACCGGCTGACGGACGGTGACTGAAGACTGGTGGCGGCTGGTGAATTCGGCGGCGGCGAACAGCAGCAGCACGGGTGGTGGTGGACGGCGAATTTCACGGCGGCGACGACGATTTGAGAAAAAGGGGGCGTGAAATCTGTGCACTAAGAGAAAAGAGAAGGTGAAAAAGACAAGGGAGGAAGTAGGGTTAAGTAAGGGGAGAGCAAGTAGTTTTCGATTTTGGGAAAAATTCGAAACACCCGTCGTGGGTTGGACGGCCGTCCACTGAGCTGGGTCGCGTGGAGTTGGACGCCCGTCCAACCCGAGTTGGACGGCGTCCAACTCGCGAAACTGAGTTTGAGTGGACAAAGCTGGACGGCCGTCCAGCTTTGGGTTGGACGTACGTCCAACCCCCGAAACTGTCCAAAAATCGACTTTTCCTCCTCGTTCTTGACCTCTCTTCACGCCAATTCTTGTGTACTACTCCCTGTACAAAAAAAATAAAAAGAAAACAAACGAAAACACGAAAATAACAAGAAAAATGAAACCGAAACTACATTTTTTTTTTTTTTACGTGGGTTGCCTCCCACCAAGCGCTTGTTTTATCATCATTAGCTTGACGTACCAAATATTCAAGAAGAAAGTGGGGGGTCGGAGATGAGAATCATCTCCACCGTTTGAGGCAATGTCGACCCTTCGATGTACGGCTTCAATCGTTGCCCGTTGACCGAGAAAATGTATCCCGAATCCTCGTTCTTGATCTCCACCGCACCATAGGGAAAAACTTGCACCACCGTGTATGGACCTCCCTACCTAGACTTAAGCTTACCCGGAAATAAACGAAGACGAGAGTGAAAGAGAAGTACCTTCATTCCGGGTTTGAACTCCTTGTAGGCTATGTGTCTATCATGTAGACGTTTCACCTTGTCCTTGTAGATCTTGGCATTGTCGTAGGCTTCGTTCCTTAGCTCGTCAAGCTCCTCCATTTGCAAAACCCTTTGATCATGTGCATCCTCGAGGTCGAAATTGATGCGCTTGAGGGCCCAATACGCCTTGAACTCTATCTCAACGGGCAAATGGCACGACTTACCATAGACGAGCCTATAGGGACTCATCCCAAGCACACCTTTGTAAGCCGTGCGATATGCCCAAAGAGCGTCATTCAATTTGTCGGCCCAATCCTTCCTTGATGGTTTCACCGTCTTCTTGAGGATCCCTTTGATTTGCCGATTGCTCGTCTCCGCTTGTCCCGAAGTTTGTGGATGATAAGGAGTCGCCACCTTGTGAGTGATGGCGTTCTTCTTCATGAGCTTGGCAAACAATTTGTTGCAAAAATGCTTTCCCCCATCACTAATGATCACACGAGGGAAACCAAACCTACACAAAATATTTTCCTGCACAAACTTCAAGACAACGTGAGAGTCACATGTCTTCGTGGGTATGGCTTCTACCCACTTAGACACGTAATCAACGGCAAGCAAAATATATTCGAATCCATGAGACTTGGGAAAAGGACCCATAAAATCAATTCCCCACACATCAAATACCTCGACCACCAAGATAGGATTTAAAGGCATCTCATTGCGTCGACTAATCGAGCCGACGCGTTGACAACGATCACAAGAAAGATAGGCTTGGGCATCCTTAAAAAGAGTGGGCCAATATAACCCACTTTGAAGTACCTTATGTGCAGTCTTTTGCCCACCAAAATGACCTCCACTTGGTTCCTCGTGACAATGTCGCAACACCTCGGCTTGCTCGTGGTCGGGAACGCACCTTCGAATCACCTCGTCCTTCCCAAGCTTGAATAAGTGAGGGTCCTCCCAATAGCATTGCCTACACAAACGAAGAAACCTTTTCTCTTCTTGAGCGTTAAGGACAGGTTTAGTGTCCTTATCGGCCAAGTTATTAGCAATATAGGCAAACCAAGGAGTAACATCCACTTCATTAACATTCTCAAAAGGGAAAGAATCACAAATATCATCAAGAGAAGTATAAGGGGGAGGTGAATCGAGACGAGAGAGATGGTCGGCCACAAGATTATCACTACCTTTCCTATCACGAATTTCAATATCAAATTCTTGCAACAATAAGACCCATCTAATCAACCTAGGTTTTGCTTGGGCTTTAGTCAAAAGATGTTTAAGAGCACCATGATCACTATAAATAATCACCTTAGACCCTATGATGTAAGATCTAAATTTATCTAAGGCAAAAACAACAGCAAGCATCTCTTGTTCGGTGGTGGTGTAATTCACTTGAGCAGGATTAAGAGTTAAACTAGCATAGTAAATCACACGAAGCATCTTATCGACTTTTTGACCCAAAACAGCCCCTACGACATTATTAGAAGCATCACACATGATTTCAAAAGGCAATGACCAATCGGGTCCAACTACAACGGGGGCAGAGACGAGTTTTTCCTTCAAGGTGAGAAAAACATGCATACAAGAATCATCAAAGTGGAAAGGAACATCTTGAGCAAGTAAACGACAAAGAGGTTGGCTAATCTTAGAAAAAACCTTAATAAATCGTCTATAATAGCCCGCATGACCAAGGAAACTCCTAATATCTTTGACATCACTAGGTGGTGGCAATTTTTCAATCACCTCCACTTTCGCTTTGTCGACCTCTATACCCTTACTCGAGACTACATGGCCTAAAACAATACCACTTTTAACCATAGAATGACTCTTTTCCCAACTCAAAGTAAGACCACTCTCAATGCATCTCTTAAAAACTCTCTCTATTTTCATCAAGCAATCATGAAAAGACGACCCAAAAACAGAAAAATCATCCATAAAAATCTCTACAAAATCACCAATAAATTCCGAGAAAATAGACATCATACATCTTTGGAACGTACCCGGTGCATTGCAGAGACCAAATGGCATCCTCCAATAAGCGTAGGTCCCAAAAGGACTTGTAAAGGCCGTCTTTGCTTGATCCTCCGGAGCTATCGCAATTTGATAATAACCTGACAAACCATCTAGAAAACAATAAAATTTATGCACGGCTAATTTATCAAGCATTTGATCAATAAAAGGGAGAGGAAAGTGGTCCTTTTTGGTGGAAGCATTGAGCTTCCTATAATCGATGCACATCCTCCAACCAGTAACCGGGCGCGAGGCGACCAACTCATCCTTCTCGTTCTTCGACACCGTAATTCCTCACTTCTTTGGAACGACTTGCACCGGGCTCACCCACTCACTATCGGCGATGGCATAAATAATACCCTCCGCCAATAGCTTGTAGATTTCCTTGCGCACGACCTCCACGAGCATTGGGTTAAGCCTCCTTTGTCCATCTCGTTTGGGGCGAGCGCCTTCTTCGAGATTGATTCGATGCATGCACGTGGCCGGGCTAATCCCTCGAATATCCGCCAAGCTCCATCCAAAAGCGAGTTTGTTCTCCTTGAGTATGCCCACCAATGCTCCTTCCTCTGCAAGAGACTAAGAAGAAGAGATAATTACGGGTTTTTGATTTCTTCCCTCTAAAAATACATATTTTAAATGCGAAGGGAGCTCTTTCAACTCCAACGGCTCCGGAATCTTCGAGCCTGGCTCGGGATCTTGAGGTGGAGACGGAAGTTTGATCCCGATGTCTCTCTCCATTTGCTCCCATTCCATTGAACGGCAACGGCGCCAAAATTTGATTCCTACTCCCCAGCAACGGCGCCAAAAAAATTTTCACCAAAAAGTGTTCGCAATAGAACGAAATCCTATCGTAGCACTAGCAAGTAAAACCCAATGTCGAATCTCGAAGGAAAACTTAGCAGGGCAATTAATTATGTAGTAAAATCCTAAACTAAGAAAGCAAGTAAAGAATATTTTGGGGTTTTTGTTTTAAATCCTAGACAAGAAAGTAAATCAAAGCAATAAATATAAGCAAGTAAATAACTAATCTAAGAACAAGAAATAAATCTAAGAATTGAACTAAAATAAAACGATTAAACTACCTAGGCGAGAATCGAAAAGAAAGCAATAAAGAAAACAATGAAGAAAGCATAAACTACTCTAGACATGATTAATGAAATCTGGAAATTAAAAGGCAAATAAATCTAACTATGAGAACTTTGAAATACGAGAGAATTGAAAGCAAAGAAAAACGAATCTAAACTAGGAACTTGAAATCGAACGAACGAAATTAAACTAAGGAAATTAAATGAAGCAATTAAGAAATCGAATCTAGAACGAAAGCAAGCAATTAAAACAAATAACGAAAGCAATAAAAGAACTTACGAATTTGAACGAAGAACGAAGAACTTGAATTAAACAAAGAAGTCTTGAATTAAATTGCAACGAACGAAGAATTCGGATCTGAACAATAAAAAGCTAATCTAAAGTGTTGGTATGTAAAAACTAAAGCTAAAGGAAGGTAAAAATTGTTTATAATTCGTGCACAAGAAGTAATATATATACTAGGTATAAAACCTAGATATAAAAGGAAAAACAGCTGGCACCGGAAGTTGGACGTACGTCCAACTTGTTCTGGACGTACGTCCAAAACATGAAACTGCATGAACTCGCTTTGCACGCTGGACGCCCGTCCAGAGTTGGACGTGATCTTGGACGGCCGTCCAGATGAGTTTGACGGTCGTCCAATGTTGGTCCCGGGAAAGAGTAATTGGTGTATGGGGGGGGGGGGAATACACCAATAACCAACCGTTTTTGACTTTTGTAAAATCAGCTTGATCTGCAGGTCGATTGTCAAGATCGACCTTATCAGAGGCAGTTTGATCTATCAAGCTTGTATGGTATCAAGCTTGATTTATCAAACTGTTAATGCGGAAGTTGGTGGAGGTTGATTACTCTTTGAAAAATCTTACAGAATATGGATAGCAGATTGATTCGTGTAATGCAGGTTGATGCACGTCAGTTTGATAATGAATTGAAAGAGCGATAAATAGAGAGAGAGAGAGAAACACCGCGATGTAGCGTGGTTCGGAGAAACCCTCCTACGTCCACGTCAGGTCGACTCGACCTGAGAATCCCTTTTCTTTTGGATCCACCTCTCTCTTATTTATACTGACTGAGTATCAGTTCTAGCTACAATCTAACTTGAGAGTAACTAGACACGAGTTTTGGGTCGTGACCCTTACAACCTTTGTACTAGAACGTACAAACAACCTTACGCTGTTACAGAGCTTGACTAACTCTATAATGGCGAAAATAAGAACAAGCTTTCTAACTTCGAACAAGTCGGAGAAGAAGTTGTTTGAACAATCGACAAGCAGCAGTGAACGCTTCGTCGTTGTGGTGTTTTTCGGAATCGGAAACCTCTCTTCTTCAAGTGTTTGGGAAACTAATCGGATTTCGAACACTTGAATGGATATGAGTTTTGAGAGAGATTTGGGCAGAGATATGGCGTTGATAGCTTGTGTTTCCCGTATTTGAATCCGAAAATGGCTGAAGTATTTATAGGCAGTTTTGAAAAACTAGCCGTTGGAGTCGGGCTGACGTGGCACTAGCCGTTGGATGCTGACTCACTTCTAGCCGTTGGGAATATTCGTCCTTGCTGGCACTCGACGTGGCAAGGATCAGGTCGTGACGCTCCATGAAGGCGGAGCATCGACCTTGATTGACAATCCAGCTCTTGAAATCTTCTAAGGCAATGCCAGCTGGAAGCTTGATAGGGGAGGTCGATAGATAGTCTGATGATCCAGCTCGATCCGAATGAGGCAGATCGATACATCGACCTTACTCTTACATGGTGAATCGAACTTGATACCAAACGTTAGAGAACATCGACCTGCACTAACAGGTAGCAGGTCGATCTATCGGCCTTGACCCTAAACCAAGTAAAATATGCCTAAGTGTGGTTTCGATAAACATCATCAAAATCAAACTGCAGGGGTGTTCCCAACATCCAACTCGCCGGACTGTCCTCGATCATCCAAAACTCCGACTTTATCGCCTTTTCGACCCGTTTCCGCTCCTTTTCCATATAGAAACACCTACAGGCACCAAAAACTCCAAACAACCAAATCATAGTCATAAACACACCAAAGACACGAAAACATAACAAAAACGGACTCGAAAACACTACGAAAATCCTAACATCTAAACACCAATCAATATGCTAATGGTTGCAACTGCTTCTAAAATTAAAAATAATAGTGATAGATCTATTGCAGAAGCAATTATTCAAGGGTTTACATGCCAACTAAAAGGTTGGTGGGATTTTCATTTATCAATATAAGCAAAAAATCATATTTATAATGTTATTACCGTTAAAACGGAAGAAAATGGAAATCAAGTTCAAATTACAGATTGTGTTAACACACTTATATTCACAATAGCAAAGCATTTATAGGAACTGCTACACTACACTATGATAAAACTCAAGAACAGCTTATGAGCTTAAGATGTCCCAAACTATCCCATTTCAAATGGTACAAGGATGTATTCTTCTCCAAAATCTTTTCCAGAGAAGATAGTAGTGCTGATTTTTGGAAAGAAAAGTTCTTATCAGGACTACCAAATATGTTTTGTGAAAGGGTTAAAAACCGTATAAAACAAAAACATCAAGGAATTATTCCATATTCTATTTATACATATGGAGATCTAGTTGTAGAAATAACTGCAGAAGGAATAGCTTTATGCAATGAAATTAAATTGCACAAGCAAAGTCAAAAGGAAAAATTTTTAGGTAAACAAGTCTTAGGAGACTTTTGTGAACAAATGGGAGTAACACCTATTAAGCCAATAGGTAGAACAGAAGTAAAATCTTCTATAGAATTAGAAACAAACGATACAAAAGCAGAAAAAAGAAACAAAGAGAATATGATTACTCTTATAAGAACAAAACAAAAAGAAAAAATAGACAAAATAATAAAGAAGAAAAAAGGGTTCCAATATGTTGGAAATGTCAAAAACCAGGACATTACGCTAATAAGTGTAAAATGAAAAAGAAAATTCAAAGTCTTGAAATTGATGATGAACTTAAAAGTTCTTTACAAAAACTCTTCCTTGAAAGCACTGATTCTGAAAAGGAAGATAAAATTGTTTCTATAATTACAGAGAAATCTATAAAAGATGATACTGAATCTGATATATCAGATAACGAATCTCAAAGTGATTGTGATGGTCAGTGTGACTATTACAAAGCCTTATGTAAAGAAAATGGGCTATTTGTTTTAACCAAAGATGAAAATTTCATCTTAGATCTTATAGAAAAGATTAAAGACCCAGAAGAAAAAAGAAGTATGCTCCAAAAATATTTGGATAGTTGTAAAGGAAAAAACAAACAAGAAATAAGGTTTAAAGAACCTGAAAACTATAGTTTAAAAGAAATCATGAAAAGAGTTAAAAAATTTGCTACTCCTAGTAAAGATACTGAAATAACAATATCAGAATTAAAACATGAGGTTAATATCCTAAAAGGAGAAATTTAAAATTTAAAATTTAAAATCTAGAATTGCTATTTTAGAAATCCAAAAGAATATTGACAGATCTGATAAAGATTTATCAGAAGAAGAAAGTGATAAGGAAGAAGAGTTAAACTCTTTAACTTTTATTAATATGATTTATCGTGTTATTACACACAAATGGCACATAAATGTTACAATAGTAGTTCAAAAGGAGTATTGCTTCAATGCTATAGCAATGGTTGATTCAGGTGCAGATTTAAATTGCATTAATGAAGGAATTGTTCCTTCAAGATACTTTTCTAAAACAACAGAGATATTAAATGTTGCAGACGGTAGAAAATTGCATGTTAATTATAAACTAAGTAATACTTCTATTTGTAATAAAGGAGTATGTCTAGAAATGCCATTTATAATGGTAAAAAAATTTATCTCATGATATTATTTTAGGAAATCCTTTTCTACATATGCTATATCCTATTAAAAGGATTAATGAAAAGGGTATTGTCTCCATTATTAATGGAAGAGAGTTAGAATTTAAATTCATTACTCAACCAAGAGGCCATGAGATTGATGTAATTCAAAATAAAATTAAAAGAAAAGAAAAGTTTTTAAATTCCTTAAATCAGGAAATTGGTTACAAAATTATAGAAGATAAATTATCTTCAACTAAAATACAAAATAAAATAAACAATGTTAAAAACATTATTGAAAAAGAAATTTGTTCCGATATCCCAAATGCCTTTTGGGAAAGAAAGAAACATATGGTTTCTTTACCTTATGAGCCTGACTTTAAAGAAAATCATATACCAACTAAGGCCCGTCCTATTGCTATGGGACCTAGGCACTTAGAAATTTGTAAAAAAGAAATAGAAGAATTATTAGCTAAAAGGCTAATAAGACCTTCCAAGAGTCCTTGGAGTTGTCCTGCATTTTATGTTGAAAATGTCGCCGAATTGGAAAGGGGAGTTTCAAGATTAGTTATTAACTATAAACCTTTGAATAAGGTTCTTAGATGGATTGGATACCCAATTCCTAATAAAAAGGATTTATTAAATATACTTTATTCTGCAAAAGTCATGTCTAAATTTGATATGAAATCTGGATTCTGGCAAATTCAGATAGAAGAAAAGGATAGGTATAAAACTACCTTTACTGTTTCCTTGGGGCATTATGAATGGAATGTTATGCCCTTTGGATTGAAAAATGCTCCTTCTGAATTCCAGAATATAATGAATGATATCTTTAGAGCTTTTACAGCTTTTATAATAGGTTATATAGATGATGTTTTGATATATTCCCAGTTGATAGGGCTATTAGTTTTGCTGATAAATTTCCAGATAAAATTAAGGATAAAAATCAGCTTCAAAGATTTCTGGGAAGTCTGAATTATATTTCAGAATTCTATAGAGAGTTAGCTCAGGATGCTAAGCCTTTATTTGATAGGCTAAGAAAAGCTCCACCAGCTTGGAGTAATGAACATACTCTAGCTGTTCAAAAGATTAAATTAAGGATTAAAGAAATTCCTTGTCTTGCTTTATCTAATCCAGATGCATATAAAATTGTTGAAACAGATGCCTCCGAAAAAGGATATGGAGGAATCCTTAAACAGAGGATTAATAATAAAGAGCAATTAGTTAGATTTACTTCAGGAATATGGAGAGGACCAATAGTTAATTACTCTACAGTTAAAAAAGAAGTTTTTGCTATTGTTTTATGCATTCAAAAATTCGAAAGTGATCTTTTGAATAAAAAATTTCTTATTAGAGTAGATTGTAAATCTGCTAAGGAAATATTAATGAAAGATGTTAAAAATATAGCATCCAAGCAAATTTTTGCTAGATGGCAAGCCATTTTATCCGTATTTGATTTTGATATTGAGTTTATCAACAGAAGACAGAATTCATTACCTGACTTCTTAACTCGTGAATTTTTACAGGGGCAGAATGAATAGAGGCAAAGAAATTGTCAATCAAAGGAGACAACAGACTTATAAGTCTGCTATAACTGAGAAAGACGAAAAAATTCTCAGAAATGAAGCCTTAAAGGCAACCTCTGAAGATGAAAAATTACGAGAAGATGCTTATAA
Source organism: Thymus mandschuricus (assembly GCA_029379335.1). NCBI lineage: Eukaryota > Viridiplantae > Streptophyta > Magnoliopsida > Lamiales > Lamiaceae > Thymus > Thymus mandschuricus. The sequence continues at coordinate 25,629,444 of CM057078.1, forward strand.
TATAGCATTAAAATCAAATTCTGCCAAGGAATATATATATCCTTATATTCCCATCTCTACAATTTGGATTTCTCCTATAGAAGAGAAATACATTAGGCTTTCTGCAGAAGAAGTAATAAACTTCTATCTAAGAAGCTTTACTGATCCTTATTTATTTCCAAAGGAATCTTCATATTATCAAACTATTTTATCTTACACCGGATCAATTCAGTTTGATTCTACATCAAGATCCGGAAGTGAAGCTGCTTTCTCTAAAACCTCTATTACGAGAATTTTACTCCCAGAACAATGGGATGGAGACCTTTATAAAGGAAAAGAAATTATTCAAGATTCGAAAAATCCTTATAGGAATAAAGTTTACTTCAATTACTTTGATTATATCAAAGCATGGGATTTGGCATTCTGTTATGAAAACAGACAAAGAAAACATAGCTGGTTTATCCAGATTAAGATTGCTAATGGAACTAAATTTCCACAATGGTTTATCAAGTGGTTTTCAGAATGGGGATTATATCCTATTGTTCTTCCTCATAAGATTAGATGTATTTATGAGGATTTTGTTCATGCTAATCCCTCGATGAAAAATCATAATTTGATGTTCTGTACTTTATATCAAGTACCTTGGATCTCTAGATGGGACGTTTCTGTTGTCCCTAGAAGCATTGAGAAATTTGATGTTTCTACCAAAATTCCTTATTTGGGAAGAAGAATCATGATAAAATGGTGGGATAAATTCGATTTCTTTAATGAATCAATCTTTTCTGTTCAAGGGATTATTTCTTTTGAACCAAAGACTGTTAAGATTGAAAATCCTAAAAGGGATATTTCTGAAGTTCTTAAAGAATTACTCAAAGGAAGTTCAAAGAAAGAACTTAAAGATAAGCTTAAAGCCATTTTGGAGTCCAGCTCATCAGATGATGAAGATTATCATCCTATGAGTCAGGATAGCCAAGACCCTGATGACTACATGGACGAGCCACCTGGTTCTATTCATCTTAAAGAGTAGTCTTCTAGATGAATGACGTGTACCATGACGTCACCCTCCCAATCATGGAGATCTAATGATTAAGTGACGAAGGCAGTGATGTCACAATCCAATCAGATTGCCTACTGTTTATTAAAGCAGATTAAAATCCGCCGTTGAAGTCCAATAATGGAGTTACTGTTTTTCGGATTATTTTGAAGTCCGCCTTTGATATCCGTTCATAATGCTTATAAAAGGAGACTGGCCTCACTTGTCAGGAGCATCAAATTTTAGAAGCTTTCCCCTCGCTTTTGTATTAAGATCTTATATTCTCTATTATCTTCCGCTCCACTCTACTGTAACATAAAAATACCATTGTAATATTACCACTCTCTTCACATGTAAGATCCGGTACCAATATGGTATTAGAGCCATTTATGGCTCAGTAATATTAGTAGTTATTTAGTTATTTCACATACAGTGTCTCTATATAAATAAGTATATAGTTCGAAACTGTGAGATTATCCAGTTCGTGGTCCGTTGTGCTGATTGGTGTTTCCATCCAGATCTAATAGATCTGAGGTAATTCTTTTCTCTATGAATCTTAATCCTTGACCTTATCTTAGGCCAATTACTACTTCCGATATTGAAAATTCTCCTCCTTTATCGTATTATATACCTAAAACTTCATATAAAACAAGTATATATAAAAATATCGAATATATTCGAGACTATATAAAATTTTGTGAGGAACAATTAGAAGATCACGATCTTCCTTATTTTGGTTGGAGTTATTATAGAGTTGAATCTCTTAAAGCTAAAAGAAGCTTAAAAATCTTTTACAAACGAGCATCCATTTTAGCCGCTTAAAGCGAGTCTCTTTCTTTTGTGAATCATTCTTTCTATCTCTTGACTTTGTCTCTGTAAGTCTTTTATACTTTATCCGTGAAACCCCAATTCGGGTTGCCCTTGTTTTCTTCCGTGTCAGCCCATTGTAGGCGTTTTTGGAAGTGTTGGCGTAAAAGTTTTCGTTGACAGTGATCGGATAACAGTATGAATAGATTAACAAGAACGCTTTCTTTAGGTAGAAAGAGTGCTTCCGATAATATCGAGAAGTTAGAAAGAAAGAAAAAAAAAAGAAATTGTTATTCAAGAAGACTTTAATAAAAGTCTAAATGAATGGAAAATGCCTGAATATTCGGCGTCAAAAATTTATAAGCACGCAGGAAGTTTTAATAGAAAAATTGATGTAATTGTGTAAACAGTAGAAGAACCAATTCCTTTACCAGAAGAATATAAATCGTTTCAGTTGTTTTCAAATGATCTTATTAGGTATCATAAACAGAATAATAAATTTCTACATATCGGAATGGTCCAAATTGCTTTGAAACCGGCAGACCATATTTGTACCGGATCTTACATGTGAAGAGAGTGGTAATATTACAATGGTATTTTTATATTACAGTAGAGTGGAGCGGAAGAAAATATAGAATATTAGATCTTAAAATACAAAAGAAAGGGAAAGCTTCTAAAATTTGATACTCCTGACAAGTGAGGCCAGTCTCCTTTTATAAGCATCATGAACGGAAATCAAAGGCGGACTTCAAAATGATCCGAAAAACAGTAACTACATTATTGGACTTCAACGGCGGATTTTAATCTGGTTTAATAAACAGTAGGCAATCTGATTGGATTGTGACATCACTGCCTTCGTCACTTAATCAGTAGATCTCCATGATTGGGAGGGTGACGCATGGTATGCGTCATTTATCTAGAAGACTACTCTTTAAGATGAATAGAACCAGGTGGCTCGTCCATGTAGTCATCAGGGTCTTGGCTATCCTGACTCATAGGATGATAATCTTCATCATCTGATGAGCTGGACTCCAAAATGGCTTTAAGCTTATCTTTAAGTTCTTTCTTTGAACTTCCTTTGAGTAATTCTTTAAGAACTTCAGAAATATCCCTTTTAGGGTTTTCAATCTTAACAGTCTTTGGTTCAAAAGAAATAATCCCTTGAACAAAAAAGATTGATTCATTAAAGAAATCGAATTTATCCCACCATTTTATCATGATTCTTCTTCCCAAATAAGGAATTTTGGTAGAAACATCAAATTTCTCAATGCTTCTAGGGACAACAGAAACGTCCCATCTAGAGATCCAAGGTACTTGATATAAAGTACAAAACATCAAATTATGATTTTTCATCGAGGCATTAGCATGAACAAAACCCTCATAAATACATCTAATCTTATGAGGAAGAACAATAGGATATAATCCCCATTCTGAAAACCACTTGATAAACCATTGTGAAAATTTAGTTCCATTATCAATCTTAATCTGGATAAACCAGCTATGTTTTCTTTGTCTGTTTTCATAACAGAATGCCAAATCCCATGCTTTGATATAATCAAAGTAATTGACGTAAACTTTATTCCTATAAGGATTTTTCGAATCTTGAATAATTTCTTTTCCTTTATAAAGGTCTCCATCCCATTGTTCTGGGAGTAAAATTCTCTTAATAGAGGTTTTAGAGAAAACAGCTTCACTTCCGGATCTTGATGTAGAATCAAACTGAATTGATCCGGTGTAAGATAAAATAGTTTGATAATATGAAGAATCCTTTGGAAATAAATAAGGATCAGTAAAGCTTCTTAGATAGAAGTTTATTACTTCTTCAGCATAAAGCCTAATGTATTTCTCTTCTATAGGAGAAATCCAAATTGTAGAGATAGGAATATAAGGATATATATATTCCTTGGCAGAATTTGATTTTAATGCTATATTATAAGCATCTTCTCGTAATTTTTCATCTTCAGAGGTTGCCTTTAAGGCTTCATTTCTGAGAATTTTTTCGTCTTTCTCAGTTATAGCAGACTTATAAGTCTTTTGTCTCCTTTGACTGACAATTTCTCTGCCTCTATTCATTCTGCCCCTGTAAAAATTCACGAGTTAAGAAGTCAGGTAATGAATTATGTCTTCCGTTGATAAACTCAATATCAAAATCAAATACGGATAAAATGGCTTGCCATCTAGCAAAAATTTGCTTGGATGCTATATTTTTAACATCTTTCATTAATATTTCCTTAGCAGATTTACAATCTACTCTAATAAGGAATTTTTTATTCAAAAGATCACTTTCGAATTTTTGAATGCATAAAACAATAGCTAAAACTTCTTTTTTAACTGTAGAGTAATTAACTCTTGGCCCTCTCCATATTCCTGAAGTAAATCTAACTAACTACTCTTTATTATTAATCCTCTGCTTAAGGATTCCTCCATATCCTTTTTCGGAGGCATCTGTTTCAACAATTTTATATATATCTGGGTTAGATAAAGCAAGACAAGGAATTTCTTTAATCCTTAATTTAATCTTTTGAACAGCTAGAGTATGTTCATTACTCCAAGCTGGTGGAGCTTTTCTTAGCCTATCAAATAAAGGCTTAGCATCCTGAGCTAACTCTCTATAGAATTCTGAAATATAATTCAGACTTCCCAGAAATCTTTGAAGCTGATTTTTATCCTTAATTTTATCTGGAAATTTATCAGCAAAACTAATAGCCCTATCAACTGGGAATATAGTTCCATGTTTAATAACATGTCCAAGAAATTTTATTTCTGTTTGAAATAATTTAATTTTCTTAGCTGATACTACAAGACCAGCTTTTTTAACAACATTTATAAATGTATTTACATGTTTAAAATGTTGATCTATGGATTCTGAATATATCAAAACATCATCTATATAAACTATTATAAAAGTTGTATAAGCTCTAAAGACATCATTCATTATATTCTGGAATTCAGAAGGAACATTTTTCAATCCAAAGGGCATAACATTCCATTCATAATGCCCCAAGGGAACAGTAAAGGCAGTTTTATACCTATCCTTTTCTTCTATCTGAATTTGGCAGAATCCAGATTTCATATCAAATTTAGACATGACTTTTGCAGAATAAAGTCTATTTAATAAATCCTTTTTATTATGAATTGGGTATCTAATCCATCTAAGAACCTTATTCAAAGGTTTATAGTTAATAACTAATCTTGGAACTCCCCTTTCCAATTCGGCGGCATTTTCAACATAAAATGCATGACAACTCCAAGGACTCTTGGAAGGTCTTATTAGCCTTTTAGCTAATAATTCTTCTATTTCTTTTTTAGAAAATTTATAAGTGCCTAGGTCCCATAGCAATAGGACGGGCCTTAGTTGGTATATGACTTTCTTTAAAGTCAGGCTCATAAGGTAAAGAAACCATATGTTTCTTTCTTTCCCTAAAGGCATTTGGGATATCGGAACAAATTTCTTTTTCAATAATATTTTTAACATTGTTTATTTTATTTTGTATTTTAGGAGAAGATAATTTATCTTCTATAATTTTGTAACCAATTTCCTAATTTAAGGAATTTAAAAACTTTTCTTTTCTTTTAATTTTATTTTGAATTACATTTATCTCATGGCCTGTTGGTTGAGTAATGAATTTATATTCTAACTCTCTTCCATTAATAATGGAGACAATACCCTTTTCATTAATCCTTTTAATAGGATATAGCATATGTAGAAAAGGATTTCCTAAAATAACATCATGAGATAAATTTTTTCCCATTATAAATGGCATTTCTAGACATACTCCTTTATTACAAATAGAAGTATTACTTAGTTTATAATTAACATGCAATTTTCTACCATCTGCAACATTTAATATCTCTGTTGTTTTAGAGAAGTATCTTGAAGGAACAATTCCTTCATTAATACAATTTAAATCTGCACCTGAATCAACCATTGCTATAGCATAGAAGCAATATTCCTTTTGGACTACTAATGTAGCCTTTATGTGCCATTTGTGTGTAATAACACGATCAATCATATTAATAAAAGTTAAAGAGTTTAACTCTTCTTCCTTATCACTTTCTTCTTCTGATAAATCTTTATCAGATCTGTCAATATTCTTTTGGATTTCTAAAATAGCAATTCTAGATTTTAAATTTTTAATTTCTCCTTTTAGGATATTAACCTCATGTTTTAATTCTGATATTGTTATTTCAGTATCTTTACTAGGAGTAGCAAATTTTTTAACTCTTTTCATGATTTCTTTTAAACTATAGTTTTCAGGTTCTTTAAACCTTATTTCTTGTTTGTTCTTTCCTTTACAACCATCCAAATATTTTTGGAGCATACTTCTTTTTTCTTCTGGGTCTTTAATCTTTTCTATAAGATCTAAGATGAAATTTTCATCTTTGGTTAAAACAAATAGCCCATTTTCTTTACATAAGGCTTTGTAATAGTCACACTGACCATCACAATCACTTTGAGATTCGTTGATATATCAGATTCAGTATCATCTTTTATAGATTTCTCTGTAATTATAGAAACAATTTTATCTTCCTTTTCAGAATCAGTGCTTTCAAGGAAGAGTTTTTGTAAAGAACTTTTAAGTTCATCATCAATTTCAAGACTTTGAATTTTCTTTTTCATTTTACACTTATTAGCATAATGTCCTGGTTTTTGACATTTCCAACATATTGTAACCCTTTTTTCTTCTTTATAATTTTGTTTATTTTTTCTTTTTGTTTTGCTCTTATAAGAGTAATCATATTCTCTTTGTTTCTTTTTTCTACTTTTGTATCGTTTGTTTCTAAATTTTATAGAAGGTTTTACTTCTGTTCTACCTATTGGCTTAATAGGTGTTACTCCCATTTGTTCACAAAAGTCTCCTAAGACTTGTTTACCTAAAAAATTTTCCTTTTGAATTTGCTTGTGCAATTTAATTTCATTGCATAAAGCTATTCCTTTTGCAGTTATTTCTGCAACTAGATCTACATATGTATAAATAGAATATGAAATAATTCCTTGATGTTTTTGTTTTATACGATTTTTAACCCCTTTCACAAAACATATTTGGTAGTCCTAATAAGAACTTTTCTTTCCAAAAATCAGCACTACTATCTTCTCTGGAAAAGATTTTGGAGAAGAATACATCCTTGTACCATTTGAAATGGGATAGTTTGGGACATCTTAAGCTCATAAGCTGTTCTTGAGTTTTATCATAGTGTAGTTTAGCAGTTCCTATAAAATGCTTGCTATTGTGAATATAAGTGTGTTAACACAATCTGTAATTTGAACTTGATTTCCATTTTCTTCCGTTTTAACGGTAATAGCATTATAAATATGATTTTTGCTTCTATTGATAAATGAAAATCCCACCAACCTTTTAGTTGGCATGTAAACCCTTGAATAATTGCTTCTGCAATAGATCTATCACTATTATTTTTAATTTTAGAAGCAGTTGCAACCATTAGCATATTGATTGGTAAAAGATTCACAAAAGAAAGAGACTCGCTTTAAGCGGCTAAGATGGATGCTCGTTTGTAAAAGATTTTTAAGCTTCTTTTAGCTTTAAGAGATTCAACTCTATAATAACTCCAACCAAAATAAGAAAGATCATGATCTTCTAATTGTTCCTCACAAAATTTTATATAGTCTCAAATATATTCGATATTTTTATATATACTTGTTTTATATGAAGTTTTAGGTATATAATACGATAAAGGAGGATAATTTTTAATATCGAAAGTAGTAATTGGCCTAAGATAAGGTCGAGGATTAAGATTCATAGAGAAAAGAAGTTACCTTAGATCTATTAGATCTGGATGGAAACACCAATCAGCACAACGGACCACGAACTGGATAATCTCACAATTTCGAACTATATAATTATTTATATAGAGACATTGTATGTGAAATAATTAAAATAACTACTAATATTACTGAGCCATAAATAGCTCTGATACCATATTGGTACCGGATCTTACATGTGAAGAGAGTGGTAATGTTACAATGGTATTTTTATGTTACAGTAGAGTGGAGCGGAAGATAATATACTTTTCAAATATAACAGGTGAGTATGATCTATTCCGCTACCAACCAAACTCTGGAGGTGCGGTCATGTCTCGACAGTGGTGGGTGCCGGAGTGCCCACCATTTTCCAAAGTAAACAATCCTAGCCGTCCATGCCAGGAACCTTCCAGAAAATAGTGGAACCGAAACGTTTACTTCAGACTCAATAATTATCATCCACTTTTTTTTCACGCAGATCAAGGGCCGATCCACCACATAAACAGATAAACGGCTCAGATTGTCAGAGTCATCACGTTGGCGCATGCACTAGATACATGTTATTAAAACCCCCCACGGCACCAATTCTTCAAACTTTCCACGCGCAACTCTTCTCTCTGGACTCTTGCTCTTCTACTTCACTATCGTTCTCTCCCATCACTCTACACACGAGAAATGGGTAAGTACCGTTCTTCTTCTTTTTTCCGTTTCCTTCCAATTTTCTTCTGGAATTCCAGATTTCCAGCGCTTGTTCTTCGTCTTACAAGTTTCTGATATTATTTTCCTCTTTTTTTTTTTTGTTTTTTGTTTTTTTTTTTGGCATCGTTGCAGCAAAGATTAAGATTGGAATCAATGGTAATAGATCTGATCTCTGTTGTTTCTATGTATTTTGGATGAATCGTAGTTTTTTATGAACTGTTGCAATTGATGATTGCTTGCTAAAATTGAAGGTTTTGGTAGAATTGGCCGTCTGGTGGCCAGGGTTGCTCTTCAGAGAGACGATGTGGAGCTCGTTGCTGTCAACGATCCCTTCATCACCGTTGAGTACATGGTATTTTTCTACTGCTTCATCTTTTTCTGCTTGTATTTGATGTCCTTTTGCTATCCGGATTTATCTTGTGTCGACTGTAAATTTATGAATATGCGCCATGGATATGATTTCTTCTGCTTGTTAGTTTTAGTGCGAGTTGGTTTGATAGGATATTTTGAATAGGCTAATCCTTTTAGGATATGACTTCTGCGGTCTTTGTGGTTTACTTTATTTACATATTTTCTTGCTTTTCCAGCTAACAAGGCGAGTTAGAATCTACCAGTGGGCTTTTAATAATTTCTAGGACTGGAAGAATGAAAAAAGGTCTCTTAAAAAACTTGGATATGTTCAGCTTAAGTGTTCAGTCGAAAAAACAGAGGCAGTCAAGGAAGTCATCGAGCTGTCTTGTGTATCAACATTCTTTTCATTGCTGCTTAGTTCCTGTAACTTTAGTGCTCAATTAACTCAGAATTCATCTGCGGCTTTCGTTTTATCAAAGTCCCAAGGGATCCTTGGCAAGAAAGAACTCTATCCATGGCATGGAGGCCTTAACTTTGTGTTATCAGTTAAATACTTTCTTTTCTTTTTTTAATTATTTTTTTTCATTTTAATTATTCTTTTATTTTCTTTTCTGGTTATGTCTCTTATGAAACATGTGTTTTCTCCTTACTTTGTCGTTCTGTTAAAAGATGGATGGTTTTTGAGTGGGATTGGACTAGTCTTGTATTGTTGGAACCTCATATATTTGTTTAAAAAATCCAAGAGTTTTCATGCATGCTGTACTTTTGGTGAACGTAGAAGTAACTTGTTCTAAGTAGTGTTGTGTATTTGTTATTCTACATAATAAGATCATTGCTCAGTATTTCGGCAAAGTATCATTGCTCAATATTTGGCACCTGTTGCTGCAGACCTATATGTTCAAGTATGACAGTGTCCACGGCCAGTGGAAGCACCATGAGCTCAAGGTTAAGGATGACAAAACCCTTCTCTTTGGTGAAAAGCCTGTGTCTGTTTTCGGTATTAGGTAGCTAAACTCTTATCATATATATCTTCGATGGTGCTATACTGCTATCATGTAGCATAAGTTGACTTCCCTGAATCTATGGCATTGATAGAAACCCTGAAGATATTCCATGGGCTGAGGCTGGTGCAGAGTACATTGTGGAGTCGACTGGTGTTTTCACTGACAAGGATAAGGCTGCTGCCCATCTGAAGGTATTGCAACTACGCATTGAGTTTTTCCTTATGTATTTAAATGAAGTCATTACAATCATATTTCACACATCTGATAGTACTAGCTAGTTTACTCTCATCTTTGTTGTGAATTCCAACTACTAGCAACAGCTGCATTCTCAGTTTGTGAGTTTATCTTTTTTATTTTTGGATAACAGGGTGGTGCGAAGAAGGTCATTATCTCGGCCCCAAGCAAAGATGCACCCATGTTTGTTGTTGGTGTCAATGAGAAGTCTTACACACCAGATCTCAACATTGTTTCTAATGCTAGCTGCACAACAAACTGCCTTGCTCCATTGGCTAAGGTTTGTCATGCTTGCATGTTGCAAAATTCATGTTTATGCAGGTACCATATTTCTCTTGTTAAGGTTACGTTTTGTGAACTTTCAGGTTATCAATGATAGGTTCGGTATTGTTGAAGGACTTATGACGACTGTCCACTCTATTACTGGTGGGTATTGTTATAATCTTATGTCATTTTTATGTGTATTCAAACTGATTTACTTCTGTGTATTATTCAGCAACACAAAAGACTGTTGATGGACCATCTGCCAAGGACTGGAGGGGTGGAAGAGCTGCGTCATTCAATATTATCCCCAGTAGCACTGGAGCAGCTAAGGTAGCTGTATTTAATTATTTAATTATTTAAATCTAGTTTTCTATTATATATTTCTAATGTAATTTTGTTTGCTGTGAAGGCTGTTGGCAAAGTTCTCCCTGCTCTGAATGGTAAATTGACTGGAATGGCCTTCCGAGTCCCAACAGTTGATGTTTCTGTAGTTGATCTCACAGTGAGGTTAGAGAAGGAAGCTACTTATGAAGAAATCAAAGCAGCAATCAAGTAAGATTATCAGGAAACTATTTTCTGGTTTAGTGATGTACTGGATGTGTAACTTAAGAAATTTGGAAAATCTGGTGGAATCTAATCGTCTCCCTGTGAATTGTGATTGATAGGGAGGAGTCTGAGGGCAAGTTGAAGGGAATCCTAGGCTACACCGAAGATGATGTGGTTTCTACTGATTTTGTGGGCGACAACAGGTAAATTCATAATAGTTGGCGTACTGACATCCAACAGGTGATGATATTAAATACTCCAGGTTGGTTGAAATTAATAGAATTTGTAATTGCACCACAGGTCAAGTATATTTGATGCCAAGGCTGGAATTGCTTTGAGTAAGAACTTTGTGAAGCTTGTTTCGTGGTATGACAATGAATGGGGTTACAGGTAACGTAGATGCTTCTTTTCTTGTTTCACATTGCTAATGGCAATATCTATACCTAACTTTGTGGTGCTTCTCATATAGCTGACTCCTTATCTCTTCTCTTACAGCACCCGTGTGGTTGATTTGATCAAGCACATCGCATCCACTCAGTAACTTGCTAGCTCATCTAGGTTCTGGATCTGCCATTGTTTGCAGTATTTGAGTCGGAATAAATTGTTCTGTTTGAGTCTAAGCACTGAATTTGTGGTTTGTCGTAGCAGATACTTGTATTCTGGTAAATCCGTGGGATGCTGACCGTCCCCATACTTTGAAGAGCTTTGTGGTGGATTGTTATGTTAGGATATCATAATGAGTACCGATTTGTAATAAAAACTATCGTTTTTTGGCCTTTGCTTTGTTGAAGGTCAAATCTTTGAATGATTGATGAAGCTTTGCTGCTTTTTATTGGTTCTTGACCCCTTTTAGAGTCCCAAAGGGCATTTCTAGGGATGGTTTTGGCCATTTGTGGCTGTAGTGATCCAGGTATATGCAAGTTGTGGGGCATTCTAACTTTTTTGGTATGGTGGTTGGGTGGCAGAAAATTATCGTTTGTTTTTGTGAAATGCTTGGCATCTACCTTTCTCACTTTTAGTGAGCATAGCCAGTTCACGTGAGTAATACTACTTTTAGAGTTGTAGCTTAAGTATCTTTGCAGAATTGGTCCATTTGGTACAGATTTTGCATTCCAAGCCCCTTCTCCTTCCCTTGTTTTACTGTAGCGATGAGTTCACGGCTATCTGATGTTGTAATGGCTGATTTCTGGTCGTCTTTTAGATTGTTTATATGGAAGTGCCTTAGAGATTTTTAATGGGTTTTGGGAAGGCGTGGATCAGGCTTAAATCTATCTTAGGTTTAATGCAATTTTACCAAGACTCTTCTCATAGCCCCCAATATCAGTAAATATGAAGTTACTTCATTACACTTTCCTGGGTCCTTTTCCCTAGTACATTTGAATTAGGGATGATACAATAAAGCTTTTTACCCTGGGCTTCTCATGGGCAATTTCATTTCTCATGCAAGTCATTTTTATTTACCATAATTCTTATTTTCTTTTTGTAGGCATTCCGTTAAGGTTCTATTTTGAAATCTCTTTACTTTACTGCTAAATAGCCGCATCTTTGAAATCTCTATACTTTACTGCTAAATAACTGCATATGAAGGGTCTCTGTAGGAGTATGCCTAGTGAATCGGTTAGGTTTAATATTTCTCTATACGGAGTTCGGGGGTTACATAGAGAGGCATAAAAGTAGTTAGGTAATTGGCCAAATACATCAAAATAACCCAAATTTTGTCCATTTACACCAAAATAACCCAAACTATTAATATTACACTAAAATAACCTAAACAATTATACGTTTGCATCAATCTGACATCCGTCAATGTAACACGGATGTCAATGTAACATGGATGAAGCCGTTAGTTTTGTTGACTGGGCAAACACCACTCCTCTTATCGACACTATATGTAAGTACACCCTTATAATTTTTTAGAAAAAAAACAAAAATATTTTTTATATAATCCAAGAGGTCGTTCTCTCTTCTCAAAAAGAAAGAACCCTCCTTAATTCATTAATTCTTGAGGTTTTTTCACGTCTTCTGGGGATATTAGTGTGAGACCTTTTGTCTTACTACAATAAAACACAAAATAATAATAATAATAATAATAATAATAATAATAATAATAATAATAATAATAATAATAATAATATAACATTGATTTTTCTAAATTTTAGTGAAAACCAATAAAATTCAACCAAGTGTATTTGTCAACTCAGCAAAACTAACGGCCCCATCCATGTTATATTGACGGATGTCAGATTGATGCAAACGTATAATAGTTTGGGTTATTTTGGTGTAATATTAATAGTTTGGGTTATTTTTGTGTAAATGGGCAAAGTTTGGGTTATTTTGATGTATTTGGCCTGGTATCTTGAATGGATTCTCGTAAATCTCACTTTATAAGTATTGTACATTGTGTTGAGACTTGAGACGCTCCATTTTAGCAGTCATCACTACGTGGCATTATGTAAGAACTAGTTTACTGCCCGTCGAAAATCGACGGGTGCTAATTATTTTTAACGTTTAGATATTTTATAAGTGGAATTTATTTCAAAATATTTTATACTATGATTCTCGATTTTTATATATTTACAAACAATAAAAGGAAGTTAAAAATAATAAATGCGAAGACCCAATCCAATGTCGTTTCATACTACATTTAAATCTTCGCTGTTTAAAGACTTATAAATGATATTGGTGTCGAAATCGACAAAGCCATTCCTCATGAAATATTGAAAAAAATATTTAAAAGTAAATGAAACAATGTGAAAATTATATAAGAAAACCGGACCAAAATAATCAAGAAAATTTAATCGCAGCAACTCTTCGTTCTTCCTCTTTTAAGCGTAGCTGCTCTTCGTTCTTCCTCCTGCAATTTACTCTCCTGTTAGAAAATAAGATCCAAATATAATAATTTTATGTATAAAGTATAAACATTTGAATTTATAATTACCTCACAACTTTTGAAATATATTCGTGTACGCAACATTAGTCGTGGTGTCGAAGCTATTGCCATCTTCGTCACTTATCAAAAATTTGAGACTTTTTTTCCGTGATTCTCGATATCATAACGTAAAACCGCCCATGGTTGAAGACCGGTTTTGATAGGTATAACCCTACGTTAGAGAGGGATTGTCCTTGACCACTGGCGGAGTCACGTTATAGTGGTGGTGGGCTTATGTCCACCCCACTTCAATTTTTTTTTTTTTAGTTCATAAAATTTCGATTTTCGTTGGAAATTTTCATTGTTAGCCCACGCTAAATGTGAGTAAATTTGGTGTGGTTTGTATCACCCGTCATTTGAGCCCACCCCATTTTAAATTCCTGGCTCCACCACTGTCCTTGACTCTTATTTATTGTCATAGCAAAACAAACAGACAGTGGAAAATGCCTCTTTTGCAATCTAATCGGTAACATAATTTGATCTGATGTAGTCATCGTCATTCTTGCAATTGGAAACTTCTTGCCAACATTTTTTCTTTCCTGAAATCGGATTCACTTCTATCACATGGTCTCCAAGTTTTGTTATCATCGTCCTTGTGTCATTGCAAAGTTCATTCAAAGGATCAATATTTCTCATGAGCATGACGATGCACCTTTCTTGTCAAAGAGAGTTTGTAATTAAAAGAAAATGACAGTTATATCAAAATAAGTCAAGGCGGACGTTGTTTATTTTAATAAACAGAAAATGTCAAAGAGAGTCTCAAGTAGCCCGTTGTTTATTGTAATAAAAACAAAATGTCAATATAAAGTCTCCCGTTACTTATGTTTATAAGAATTGATGATAGGTGCATTTGTATTGCGTCGAAATTCGATACGAATCACTTTATAACGTTATTTTAAAGTAAAATATAAATGAAAAATATTAAAATATTTCAAGGCACCCGTTGTTTATTTTAGTAAAAATAAAATATCGTTATATCTAAATAAGTTAAGATGTCTGTTTTGAACCACCACGTTGATCGACATGCAAACGTGTCAATTCCTACATCCGCCATTCTTATTTATCTAAAATACATATATTTGTAAATATTAATTATATAAAATACTATGATAATGAAAATATTAAAATATGTTAAGCCACTCGTCAAAATTCGATACGAATCACTTTATAACTTTATTTTAAAGAAAAAATATAAATGAAATTATTATCAACCGCCCGATGTTTATTGTAATCAATAGGGGTGGGAATTCGGGGTTCGGGTTTTCGGATCGGGGCCAAAATACCCGAACCCGCGCGGGTTTTCTGGTACCCAAAACCGACCTGAAAGTTCGGGTTCGGGGTCGGGTATAGCATTTTTAAAATTATCGGGTATCGGATAACCCGAACCCGATGTTCGGGTACCCGAATAAACCCGAAAAACCCAAAATTATTAGTAATAACTAATAATATTATAATAATATATTATATATTACAAATTAGGGTATTAATAAATTTAATAGAAAATATATAATTATATTTCTTGAACTCCCGTTGTCGTCAAGCAAGCGAAGGTTGCGAAGCAGCAAGCACTCAACTCTCCGACTCCGAATGAATTGACAGTTGAATGAATGAAAATTATGAAATGAATGAAATCAGTAAATTACAAACTTATCAATTATTTAATTATATAATTACCAATTTATCATCACTTAAAATTCTAAATTAATTAAAAGTTGGTGATGATAAATTGACAATTGATAAATGATAATAGCATAAAACCAAATAGTTAATTAATATGTTTACAACAAATTAAATTTAAAGAAATAATATTTGGCGAGTTAGTAGTTTCGATCGAGCATATAAGCATATAGAATGAATTAATGATTAATTTTTTGAATAAGTAATTATATAAAATAAAAGTAAAAAAAAAAAAGTCCCGGTTTTTTCGGGTACCCGAGTATATTTTCGGGTTCGGGGTTGGGATTTTGGGATTTTCGGGTTCAGGTACTCGAAATTTTCCCGCCCCGATCCGAATTCCCACCCCTAGTAATCAAAGTATAAAAGAAGAATATTAAAATAAGTCACGTCGTCCGTTGTTTATTTTAATAAAATGAAAATGTCAAAGATGGTCTCAAATAGTTATATTTGTTTTATTTAAAATAATTTTTTTTATTGTAATAAAAAGAAAATGTCAGTTATATCAATATAAGTCAAACGACCCATTGTTCATTTTAATAAAAATAAAATGTCAAAAAGAATCTCACGTAGCCCTATGTTTGTTGCAATAAAAACAAAATGTCGTTACATCGAAATAAGTCAATTCGACTAACACATGAGTAATAATAATAGTAATATAATAATAATAATACCTTCAATATATAATACGTACTATTATATATAATAATAATATAATAAAAAACACAATAATACCTTCTATATAATAAGAATAACGCATTTATCATAGTTAATAATAATTAACTATTATTATCGAACAATATATTCTATTGTGTAGATATATTATATATTGTTACTAATGCGTGAGTAATAATAATAGTAATAATATAATAATATCTTCTATATATAATACTTAGAATAATAATTTTTTTATAAATAAATAGAATTTTTAGATAAATAGGAACGGAGAGCATAGAGAGCGTCACGTAGGCATGTGAATTAACGTGGTGCTCCGAATCCGCTTTGCTATTATATATAAAAGGATTTTTTGATTTTTTTCCTTAAATTCTCACAATTTAAGAAAATACCGCAGATGAAAAAATACCAATTTTTTTTTTTTTTTTTATTATTCATCTAAATTTTTTCATAGGAGATGATGGACTATTGAGAAGGAGCCAGGTGTGGCTTTATCTCATTGGATGAACTCGTCTTTTCAGACTTGTTTGTTCGTTCAATGTAAAACTATAATGTGGTTCATGATATTGATAAGTTACTTCGATAACATCTCACATAATTGTAATTTGGTTATTCATAAAGCCAAAGGTAGGGTAAGAGTTAATTTAATGTTGGAATCATACTAAACTAGTGTATTGCACGTCAAAAATCGATAGAAAAATTGTTACCAATTGACGGACAAAGTTTATAACAAAAAGCAAACTCAGACACAAAACATGAAAAGTTAAGAAGAATCATGTAGAGTGTGACACAAAGGTAGAACACATTCATAAAAATTGTTAAGATTCGGAAGAGCCTCAAAGTCTTTCTTAAATACCGAAAATAAAAAGACAAAACATAATTTTATGAGTCAT
Source organism: Thymus mandschuricus (assembly GCA_029379335.1). Classification (NCBI taxonomy): domain Eukaryota; kingdom Viridiplantae; phylum Streptophyta; class Magnoliopsida; order Lamiales; family Lamiaceae; genus Thymus; species Thymus mandschuricus. The sequence continues at coordinate 25,646,293 of CM057078.1, forward strand.
AAAGTTTCTCAATCTATTAGAATTCCCCAAGAAGTCTAAATGTCTTGGGACGGACGAGTGGGCGTATGAGGACTCTTTGTATGCTTAATCGCCTTCACGTTTTCATTTATTCATATTGTGGTTAAGCATATTGTTTACAAAAACACACTTACATACTACACTTTTTGAAGAAAACATAAAGCGAATATAGACACTAAATTCCGCAAGCGCTCTCACACAAAAGCGTGAAAGATTTGAATCGTTAAAAACTTCAAAGCATCAATGTTGGTCCCAAAATGAATAAATTAGTGTATAGGTGGGGTGCAACAATCTCCGATTTTGATTTTGAAATACAAATAAAAAATAGATCGATTGGTTAGGTCGAGATCAGAGAATTGATCTGTCAACTTGAGTTGGAGAAACAGCTCAGCTTGTCAGATCAAGCTGATGCATAAGTTGGTGGTCTATTGGTTACTCTCGAAAAAAAAAAAATTGTTCCACTTGAATTAGCAAAGTCGATTGATAAGAATGATATGCAGATTGATGTAATGGAGGTTAGTAGGAGATTAGTAATGTAAATAGAGATATATAGAGAGAGCGAGACAATCGATTTTATATTGGTTTGGATAACCCCTACATCCACGTCAGACCGGGCTTGATGTATAATCCCTTACTTGGATCACCTCTTATTTATACTGGTAAACAGTCTCGACCTTTGTCTAACTTGACTTCAATCAAGCATGAGTTATGGGGCCGTGACCCTTAAAACCTTCTTACAACTTGCTACTACAAACTAATTCACTTCTAGAGCTTAATGGTGAAGTTTAGCACTTGTTTTACTTTGAGAAATATCTAATCAAACATGTGGGTGGAGAGAGAGAGAGAGAGAGAGAGAGTTGATGAGTTTCGTTATTAACAACAGTAAATCTAAGAACACTGATTCAAAAATCTGAAATCTTGAAGTATCAGCACTTGGAAATCTTCTTGGTTCGAGTGTTGAATTAGCTTTGAGAGAGTTAAGATTTCCAAAGTTTTGGCTTGAATGCTTAAATTTCCGTTATCTATTCTGGTAATGGCTGAAGTATTTATAGGCCAAATTTTAAAATAGAGCCGTTGGAGAAGCAGATATGGCAAAACCGGTCGTTACTAGTGACTCAACTTCTAGTTTTTGGGATCCGTCATAGCTGGCACCTTACGTGGCAGAAGACATGTCAAGGTCAATCTATGCAGGCAGATCGAGAGACCCTCACAAGTAGAACTCCAACGATCTGGAAATCTTTAAGGCATAATAGTTGGTTTCCACGGGGCAGGTTAGGGAACGATTAACAGGTCAGATCGCTCTCTACATGATAGGTCGAACAATGATCTCGACCTTTAATTTCATGGTAGATTGACATGTTCAAAGAAATTAAACACACTAACCGGAGCTATACAAGGTCATATCGTTCATATTCAACCCTAACACTTAAAAATCAATCTAAGTGTTGCTTCAAATAACATCATCAAAATTAAACTTAAAGAGTTCCCAATAGTCAACTTTGTTAAAATGTCGAAAAACGAAAAGAAAGTTGAACACTTTACAAACACATATTTACCCCTCCCTATCTGCATGTGTGATCTCGCTTCAGGACCAACAATAATGAATTGTAAAGTAAAATTTTATGGATTAAGTACTTGGCATGTTGAAAGATAATTGTTGAAACATTTGATCTAGTTGTATTATGTGCCAAGTTTGCTACTTGCTTCACAATTTTTGTATATGAATAATGGTACAAGATTATGTGTTGGAATAGTAATTTCATTTGAGATCAGTTATTTATTTCAGCCCATCTCAAAATCGATGTAATTCTTATATATTGCATTTATTTAACAAAAATAATAACAATTGCTAAAATTTTGTCGGATTTAGCCACACGGCTCATCGAATCAACAATTTTATGTGTAAATGTTAATTATATTATTCGATTATTTTTAAACTACAATATATTGTTAGAAAATATTCCATATATCCTTATTGTATTGTATTGTTTAATTTTTTTATAATACTAATTGAAATGTAGACTCTTTGCATTTGCACGAGGTGCAATACTAGTTTGATATAAAATAGTACTCCCTCCCATTTTAAATAAGTGACGTTTTGGAAAATAAATTATTTGTTAAATAAGTGTTTCTTTGAGTAAATTAAATTCCCTTAATACCCTCATTTATTCACATCCTATATTCTTCTGCTTCTACTTTCTTTAATTCCCTTCATTTAATTCTTCTGCTCCTATTATATGAATCGTTTCCGTTTGTTTATGTTTTCATTACTAATTACCCTACAATCTTCTCCACAAAATTTCATAGATCAAATTATAGTGGAGTTTGATTTTGTAGGAATTATTAGATGGAAAACATCAACCAACAAAATTAATTCATTATAATGAATCATTTCTCAATTTGCATCTGAAAGATAAGAATAAAATAACCAATAATATGAATACAACTCTTTTATTCAAATCATGGAGTTCTGCATCTTCTGAATCAGGTAATAGCTGGCCTTGAGATAGCATTTCATCATCCATCCGCTACCTCGTTTCATACACCCAAAATAAAATACAAATATTAGTACTTGTACTACTGATTTACAATATAAATGTAACATAAAATCCATAAAATCCACATATAATACTAACACACAAAAAAAAAAAATAATAATAAAAAAAGGACAACGGTTCAAAATTAACTTACCAAGTCTTGTAGCAACCAAATCCCTCGTCGTTTGTTCTAATGTAGTTTCACATGATATTTAAGTAGGAAGGCTTCCAAGTCTCTGAAGCTTTTTCTTGTTTATGTGAGTAATTTTATACCGATCTCCTCCTTTTGATTTCATGTCTTCTTTCAAACATAGTTGCAATGACAACCTAACATGATTAAGTTTAATGGGAGAATAGTCGGTGAACGCTTTCTCGACTGCATGAACGAGTTCAGGTATAGTTCTTGCACACATCTTCTGCTGCAATGCTTGTATAGCTCTGAAAAATCCAAGATCGAGTACATTAAAATCGGGAGAATTCGGGGGTTGACAAGTCAGTCGTATATCGAGCTACTTTTATGATGTTGTAGCTAGAAAATCAGGATCAACCAGAGGAACATGTGTTCTAGGGTTGTCTTGTTGGATAAAAATAGTTTCTCCATCTTCCTTTGTCGGCCACTTCTCACATATAGACGGGATAACCTTCTCAATTAAAAATCTTTTTATTGTCTCCCTCTTAACAGAAGTTATTGCCTTCATCTCCATCGTTCCGACATCTCGATATATGCTATTTCCCTGTGCTGCCTGGTTGGTGACAAATGGCCAACATCTAATTTTACCATTAAATATCACATTTCCTTCATTTATCAAATCTTGGGCGAGCTGTTGCTGCTAGGAACATGACTTTAGCAATGAAATTTTTACTTTGACAAGACCTATCAGGATCGCTTTCACAATCAAGTAAGTAATATGTCTGATCATTTTTCATCATGTAGAACCATTTCTCATTGATATGCACATAGTTATACATTCCTTGAAAATTTGAATCATCCGGAGTTGCATTTTCATCATCGACAAGCAAAACTGAAGCCGATAAGTTTTATTTTTCTCTTTCAAATTGATGTGGGCAGAAACAAAGAGAAAAGGATGAAACAAGAGAATGTGAAAATTCGACTTCAAAGTCGGGAACAACAACGAATGAGAACTTAACTCTCAAACTCAATATTATTATCAAATACTCAAAATCTCCCTATCAACTCAAAATCACGGCCATATATTGGCCTTATTATGGTATGAACCTTGGTAGGTCCGATCGACTCACGCACGCGGAAGACTCAAGATACCGATGGAAATCCCAAAACCTCCTAAATCGAACACGAAAAAGTGTTGTCTAGGCAACTCGGGGAAGATGATTGACACACAATCGAGGGTGATGGACTCGAATGACTCGCCGGATAAAGAATTCGACTTGTACACAAGAAGAATTCGAAAACTATTCTCTCAAGAGAAGAAACGAAATTTCATATATCAAAAATTAGCCAAATTCGGCCAACCCCTATTAGTCCAATATATAGCTGAAAAGTAAACATAATCTAAGTAGGAAATAAATAAACCTAAAGCCCATAACTAATGAAATCCGAAAATATAAAGCCCATACCTAATGAAATCCAAAAATATAACAAAAATTAACAATAATATGTCTTCTTGGGCTATAATAAACGAAATTAACAGCCTCCCTACTTCAGCCCATATCATCTTCAATTCTGAGCCCACGAACTGAAATTCTCGATCCACGGGCTGCATCATTCCCCTCCTCTTGAAGAGGATTTGTCCTCAAATCCGGCCCGTCTCTCGCACCAAACGGAGAGACATTCAGCTCCTCAAACTCGATCTGATGCTCACCTTCCCGAATGGAAAAATCGTCAATTGCACATTTGGAAGAAACATCATGGAATTCCTGCAAGAGAAAATTAAAAGAAGGAGAGATATAACTATGATCAGCAGCGGACCAAACTCCCCCCGTGCTTGACTTCTCCAAATCGCCACTCTGATCAAGCTGATCAAGTAGAGTTTTGTCATCAACCCACTCTCCTTAATCTCTACTTTCTCATCTCTCGACTTCATCTTTCCCGCCTCCTTTATCAACTGCACTTGATCGTCATAAATCTGTGTAGGGGTAAGAGGAAGGAGTGACACCTTTTTCTGATTATACTTGAAGGAATACGTGTTGTTGAAGCCATCGTAGATCGCATGCCGATCATACTGCCACGGACGCCCCAAGATGATATGGCTCGCATGCATAGGAACTACGTCGCACAATACTTCATCCTCATACGTCCCAATGCTGAATGGCACCTTCACTTGCTTTGTCACCTTAACCACTGCCACGTCATTCAACCATTGGAGGCGATAAGGCTTGAGATGCTTCAACACAGGCAGACCAAGTCGCTCAACCATGGATACATTAGCGACATTGGTGCAACTACCACTATCGATGATCAAGCTGCACAAGCTATCTTTCACATGACATCTCGTGTGGAAGATATTCTCCCGCTGCTCTGTCTCTGCTGCTTGATTCTGAACGCTAAGGACCCTCCTTGCCACACAAATAAGTCCGGTGGGTGGCGTGATCTCCTCAACCTCCTCCTCATCAGTATCCACTAAAGCCGGCATCTTTGGGCTAGATTCTTCGTCATCGGTCACTACTTCTCCATTATCTCTCATGACCATGACTCTCCGATTTGGACATTCACTCATGATGTGCCCAAAACCTTGACATTTATAGCACTTCTGATCCCGATTGCGAACACTAGAAACTGCCGGTTTGCCTTGAATTTCAGAATTTGAAGCATCAAACCTCGGCTTCCCAAACGGCTGCTTCTCCTCTCTCGGCTGCTCTTCCCTCTTCCAACTGTTCGGACTCTGCCTGCTGCTGCCATTACCCCTCCTCTTGAGCTGGTTCTCTATTTTGATGGCCATGTGTACCATGTCTTCCAGCTCGACGTAATGCTGCAACTCTACCCCATTCCGAATCTCCCAATTCAGACCAGCCAAGAACCTCGCCATCGTCGCCTCTCTTTCCTCAACAATATTGGCTCGAATCATGGCTACCTCCATCTCCTTGAAGTAGTCATCCACACTCCGAACCCCTTGTCTCAAATTCTGCAGCTTGTTGTAAAGCTCACGGTAATAATGAGAAGGCACGAAACGCTTCCTCATCACCGCCTTCATCTCGCTCCACGTCTCAATCGGGTGCTCTCCATTCCGCCGCCTGTTGGTGACTAACTGATCCCACCAAACGAGAGCATAATCCGAGAACTCAATTGCTGCTAACTTCACCTTCTTGAGCTCTGAATAATTGTGACATTCGAACATCAGCTCCACTTTTCTCTCCCACTCAAGAAACAATTCTGGATCGTTCTTCCCTTGAAACGAGGGAATATTCATCCTGATGTTGCCCAGATTGTTGTCTCGTCCATTCCTTACTCCTCTATGCCAGCTTCGTTCTTCCTCTTCTTCGAACTCTGCATCCTCCTCATAACCCGTAGCCTCGAACTCATGGTTAGTTCTCCGGTTATAGTTTTGACCTCTACCTCTTCCACCTCGACCTCCTCGTCCGCCACTGCCCGGAGCAAACTCTAGCTGATTTTTCTGTTCCACTTCGTTGATCCTTGCATGTACTTCCTCCATCTCTTCTCTCATCAGCTTCCTGAAATCAGCACTCAAAGCATCATACAGGAACTTGATCTTTGGATCAATTTCTGGTTGACCCATCGACGAGTCATTGTTTGTACCTGCCATATTTTTTTTTTTAACACAAAACAAAACAAACGTTAGTAAAAAAACAGAATCCTCACCACCTCACAATCACTCGTGTATCCCTCAATATGGTTCACACTCAGCACTCGTGTATCGCTCAATAGTAATGGCTTTTACCCTCTAATAATCTCACCTCTCCTGCCTTTTTTTCACTCAAATCTCTCTTAAGAGGCTCAAATTCCCTTAATCTACCACATAAATCACTATTAACGAACCAAGAGTACTGAAAGTAGGAAGACCAGATGACTGAACTAAGAAAACCCTAAATCGGAAGACACGAAAAATTTACCGAAAACTTCGGCGGACGATTTGACCCTTTAAACGACCTTTTTTGGCAAAAATAACGAACTGATTCCGACGTAGTGGGAACCACCGTATAGATCTTTTCGAGAGCTTTTCGAAAAGGTATTATGGAGCAAAATCGGAGTCCGTATGCAAAAGTTATGGCCGTTTTAGTGCTGGCCGACGAAAAACACGAGAAAAAGACGAAAAACTCACAGAAACGAATCTGAATACTTGACACGAAACGAAAAGCTACAAAGGACGACTTTATGACACATATACGAATTTTTTTTTTTCTGGATATTACGACACTATTCAGCTCCTAAAGAAAACCTATAACGACACGAGAAAAGAAGTGTCGTAACAGAACGGCAAACCACAGAACATAGTAACAGGATATTACGACACTCAGCAGAAAGTGTAGTAACAGTCTTCAAACACGACAGAAAACGGATCTGATTTTTTTTTTTTTTTTTTACTCGAACGACACTAAAAACGAATCTGACAACACGACACGAACGAAAAACGAAAAGGGATAGATAAACCTGAACGCCGGGATGACGACTTGGCTCTGGTGCCAAATGGTATGAACCTTGGTAGGTCCGATCGACTCACGCACGCGGAAGACTCAAGATACCGATGGAAATCCCAAAACCTCCTAAATCGAACACGAAAAAGTGTTGTCTAGGCAACTCGGGGACGATGATTGACACACAATCGAGGGTGATGGACTCGAATGATTCGCCGGATAAAGAATTCGACTTGTACACAAGAAGAATTCGAAAACTATTCTCTCAAGAGAAGAAACGAAATTTCATATATCAAAAATTAGCCAAATTCGGCCAACCCCTATTAGTCCAATATATAGCTGAAAAGTAAACCTAATCTAAGTAGAAAATAAATAAACCTAAAGCCCATAACTAATGAAATCCGAAAATATAAAGCCCATACCTAATTATATCCAAAAATATAACAAAAATTAACAATAATATGTCTTCTTGGGCTATAATAAACGAAATTAACAGCCTCCCTTCTTCAGCCCATATCATCTTCAATTCTGAGCCCACGAACTGAAATTCTCGATCCACGGGCTGCATCATATTACATAATTAAGCTCAAACATGAAGTAAATGAAAGAAACTCTTGAAATCAGCACTTATTAAAATGATTCCTCAGCTGCTGCACTAACTTTAAACGCCCATAACTCTTTGGATACTTGGAATCTGAAGATGTGCAAGATACTCTCAGAAAGGTATTTGAACTGGCTTTCCAATTCACTTAACCGTTTTCGATTTGGAGTAATAATGAGAGAGTTATGACAGAAAAACCGAAGGGTGGTCATTGCTGGCAGTTTCAGCGAAAATAGCGAAAATGGCACTGCATCACAAATGTGGTTTGCTAGCACTTGAATGACGACGCAAAACACCTTGCTAAAAAAAACTGATATATAGACCTTTGAATAGCTAACTCCTAAAGCGTTTGAAAGAGAGGTAAGCCTCGTTCGTTGATGAAGCGGTATTTCTTGGACCCTACTCAGATCTACCTCAATTCGTTTACGACCACTGTTTCGTGCTTTCATAGACGAAACATCCACTTCTATGCTTTGTAGAGTTCTCTTGTGAATTCTCCATATCCTTTGAACTGTTCACACATGTTTCACTAAAAAGTGTTTGCAATAGAACAAAATCCTATCGTAGCACTAGTAAGTAAAAACCTAAGTCGAATCTCAAGGAAAACTTAACAGAGCAAATAACTGTGTAGTAATAACAACCTAAACTAAGAAAGCAAGTAAATAGAATATTTGGGTTTTGTTTCTAAAATCCTAGACAAGAAATAAATCAAAGCAATTAAATCAAAGCAAATAAATCTAATCTAGAAAGCTGGAAATAACTTGAACTAAGTAAACTAGAGAATTAAATTAAAAGAAAACAATTAAACTACCTAGGCAAGAATCGAAAAGAAAGCAATAAAGAAAGCAATAACGAATCTAAGCATAATTAAACTAATTTGAAAATCTGGAAATTAAATTAATAAATCTAACTCTAAGAACTTTGAAAACGAGAGAATTGAAGACGAAATAAAAACGAATCTAAACTAGACTTTGAAAACCGAACGAACGAAATTAAACTAAAGAAATTAAACGAAGCAACTAAGAAATCGAATCTAAAACTAAAGCAAGTAATTTAAGCAATTAAACGAAGGCAATAAATAACTTACGAAAGTATCGAAGAACGAAGAACTTGAACTAAACGAAGAAATCTTGAAATAAATTGCAACGAACTAAGGATCCGGATCCGAACAAAAGAAAGCAAATAAAACTAAAGCTAAAGTATTTAGAACTGAAAAACTAGGGTAAAGAGTTGTCCCAAATTCGTGCCCTAATGGCATATATATAACAAGGTAAGAGTTTGATCCCAACTAGGAAATTAATTATGAAAACGCGACATGGAGCGAGCGCTCCAAACATCTGGAGCGGGCGCTCCATAATGGCTGCGTAAAATCCATCCTGAATCCTTGAACTGGAGCGGGCGCTCCAACACCCTGGAGCGGGCGCTCCAACTAGGCCATGCAAATCCTTCGGGTACTGTTCATGGAGCGAGCGCTCCAACTCCACCGCGCACTTTTCCAGTTTTGCACTCCTTTTTCTTCCTTTTCTCGTTCTTTCTCCTTCTTTCGGCTCCCATGATCTCTAACAAGTAAAATACTCGAAACACCCAAATCATAGCTATAAAGACACAAAACGACTCAAAAACGACACAAAAACAAATAATAAATAACGACTAAAACCTAACAAAATGACACCAAACAACTCCCCCATACTTAGACCTTTGTTCGTCCCGAACAATAACAAAAACGAAATAATCAATAGACTCAAGCATTGTGAACTATAGGCCTCAAAACTTTTCGAAAACAAACTCTCATGATCATGATCAAAACTATGCACACAACCTTAGCATCAATCAACACAATCTACTCAACTAATTAAAAATATGCTAATCCATCAAAGAACACTCTCCAACATGTGAGATTTTATATATGAAAGTGAACACTCAACTCTCTCAAAGAAAAGATGTAATATAATTCACATCAAGAGGGTTCACTCAACATCAATGCAATGCAACATGTTTACCATAGGCTTGCCTTCAATCTCAACATCTCCACCTAATGTAATACTTACAAACTAGGATCAAAAAGGTCTTTATATAAGCTTGTAATGTAGGGACATTGGTTAAGGTAGGGAATGTATAGGCTAAGTGACTCAAAATGCTCTAAATCATCAACCTCTTTTTCAACTCTAACCAAAGTATGGAATTTTATCTCCATCTTCTACCCTCCAACACACCAAATACAAACTCAAAGATGCTAAACTATACAAATCAAAGCTAACTATCCCCTTATGCTTATTTTTTCTCTTTTTTTTTTTTTTTTTTTTTTTTTTTTTTTTTTTTTTTTTTTTTCTCTAGAGCTCAACTAATAAATGTTCTTTCTAATATGAACAAAGGCTCTATTTTTTTTTCTCATCTCTTTTTTCTTTTTTCTAAGCTTATAGGGATAGCTAACTACACTTAAATCAAGCATCTAAAACTCCTTTCTCCTCCTTCTTCACCACAACCAAATTTTTTATTCTACTCCTTCCATATCACCAACCACAACTAAGGATACCCATAATCATCCAAACCTCCTATCATCCGGTTTTACAAAGAACGGCTAATAAAGGCTCAAAAGGGGTAAACAAAGGATTATGAACAAGGTTAGTGTATAGGGATCATGTGGCTAAAGAAAGATGACCTAAAATCATCTCCTAGTTCGTAAATATACTAAGGTCTTGATGGAGAAACAAGGCAAGTTCTAGAAACAATGAAGCATGCATGATCACTCAATCAAAGAATAGGCATAAATATGCACAAATAGCTCAAATCTCACGGGTTCAAACTAACTAGTTCCCGACATCATAGCATACATCAAATTCAATGAATAAAATGCGTCGCTTCGCCAAGGTTCCATGCATAATAAAGATCATGAATTTTTCTCCAAAAATCACAAAATTTGTCTATCATTGGCCAAATCCACAATACTATCATCACATGCTCATTTGACTCAATTAACTCCTAAGACTCAACAAAATTAAACACATCATGCCAAAGTTTCAAAAACCCCCCCACACTTAAAATCAAGCAATGAACTCATTGCGAGAAAATAAAAAGACAAAAATACCAAACAAGCGTAATATCTCCTAAAATGACAAAAACAATAAAAATAAAAATAAAGAAAAACAAATAGTTATCAAGGGTGAAAATTTCGAGGATCATTTGGATCATTAGGATCCCAAGGTGCCTGAGAAGAAGAAGTAGTACGAAAATCGGTATACCTCGCGAGATGGCGCTCGATGTCATAAACCCGATTCTCCATCCCTTGGACTCTCGTCCCCATATTCTGCATCTGAAGGCCCAAATTCTCCATATTCGTCGTCATCGACTGAAATAGAGTGGCATGGGAGTCCAATCTCTCAAACAACCCGGTCTGAAACGTGTTGAAACCCTCTCGATATGTCCGAAAGTACTCGGGGGGTGGCCTCGGGTTGTGCAGCTCCGGCTCCTTCATCCATGTCATCCCCTTGAATTTCTTCGCGCTCGGCCGGTGCTCCATGGATGGCAATGTAATTTCTGACCGAACCCCGCAGATGCCATGGCTTGAACTGAGTAGGGGAAGCTAAGTATGAGCCATTGATGAGCTCAGCTGGGGTGATCTCCCGACTCGGGACGAGAGACATCGGAAGGCTGGGATAAAATGGAACCGCCATATAACGAGCTATCCCCGTAGCTATCTGAGAGAGGGCGGGATGTGCATTGTGCCTCGACTGGTTGCCAATGATCTGGTTCCAAATGAAATGGGAGATGCTAACCTGCACATGATTCTTAGCAGCCCATAACAAGTAACACTCTGGGCCACTAACCTTATTTCCTTCAATCTTTCATGTTACATTGAATGCTAGAAAACGATGCAACAGTAACAGAGCATTATCACGAATAAACATAGCAGGAGCACCCTTCTGACCCTAGTTAGTGCACCCAGTCAACTCTCTCCAAGCATTAAAATAATTAAAATCATGAGGCACAAATTGAGAAGCATTATCAGAATAGTGGAAACCGAAAATCTCACGCATACGATAGCAAGAAACTTCACAGAAAATACCACCCAAATTACACAGAAAAGCAGTCTCATCCTCTTGACCCTCATCAGTATTCTTCCCTAATCTAGCAGTACACAACATTTCCAAGCACAAGATATCATGCCCCTCCCATTGGTTATTAAAATACTGGGTTAAGCCTAGGGATGTCAATTGAGCCCGAAACCCGTGGGTTGGCCCGAGTAACCCGAGCAAAAGGCGGGTTAGGGTCGAATATTTTTAGCCCGAATATATTTTTCAACCCGAATGGCCCGAACCGAATAACCCGACACCCGATAGGGTTGGCCCGACAAGTTGGCGGGTTGACCCGATAACCCGAAAAACTTTCATTACCTAGTTGTTGAAGTTCATTACTTTTGTTTAAATATTGTAGTTAATGGCTTAATTTAAATAATAGTGAAAAAATATTATAAATTTCTATGCTATGTTGTACACATAATAGAAAAAAATGGTTATTACAATCATGAAATGAAAAATATCTTCACATTTTTATATCTCAAGTAATTATTTATTGTATATTATGTAAGTTGGACTCAACTAATACAAGACAAAATTTTTTAGAGCTTATAACATGACTTATTTATTTATTTTAAAATTAAGACCTGTAAAAATATACATTTATTTTTCTATTTTCGTCAACCTTTTGGCCCGACGGGCTAGCCCGATCCCCGGAAGTTTAGGGTTAGGGTCAAGATTTTCTAGCCCGAAAAAAAACCAACCCGATTGAACCCGGACCGATTAACCCGCAGCCCGAAAGGGCCAACCCGAACCCGCTCGGGTTGGCCCGATTGACATCCCTAGTTAAGCCTAGGACCTCTAAATATTCAGCAAGTGAATCCCCTAGACGCAATCCCTCAATAAACGTAGGCGAATAATGGCGAGGGGGCAACAATTCCATATCTTTGAGATGAAGGTACCGATTTGTTACCTCATACCCATCATCGGTATCGAAGGGAACACGAAAGGAGACGCCGTATTCTCCCGGTGTAATTCCTCCGACTGGACGAACTGACATCCGAACGGAGAATGGAAGACTAGATGATGCCGCTCCAACAACCGGGGCTGCTCTCTTTCTTCGCGACATTGTAGGACCTGAAAAGTAGAGGAAAACTGAAGAAAAACGTAAAAGAAACCAAAGAAAAACAAGAAAAAAAAATTGAATTGAAAACTGCCGGGAAAAAAACGCGAGTCGCTTGGAGCGGTCGCTCTGGAAGACAGGAGCGGGCGCTCCAACTAAATACTTAGCGCGGGCGCTCCAACAGAGAGGAGCGGGCGCTCCGGCAGAAAAAAGAAACGGCGGCGAGGGTGGCTAAACGGAGCGACGACGGTACAGACGGCGACTCTAGTGTAGACGGCGGCGGCAGCAGTGGTGTGAATGGTGGCAGGCGTCGGTCGGCGGTGCAGGTGGCTATGTCGACGGGGTAGGTGAGGGTGGTGGCCGGTGACAAGCGGCGGCCGGGGCTCCGGTGTGGTGGCGTCGGTGGCGAGTGGTGAAGAGTAGAGAGAAATTGGGGGCTAGGGTTCGTGCACAAGAAATAGGAAGAAATTAGACTGAAAATAGAAAAGAAAAGATAAAAGTATACCTGAATTCGGCAAGGTGGAGCGGGCGCTCCGTAAGGAGAGAGCGGGCGCTCCATACGGGACTCGCTGAAAAAATTGAATTTCGACACCAGTGGAGCGAGCGCTCCAATTAATGGAGCGGGCGCTCCAAACCTAGCTCGCCTTTTTTTTTTTTTTTTTTTTTAATTTTCCTTTAATAATAATACGTGGGTTGCCTCCCACCAAGCGCTCTTTTAACGTCATTAGCTTGACTTACAAAAATTCAATCAAGAATAAAAAGAAGGGGGATCGGAGATAAAAATGGTCTCGACCGTTTGAGGCAACGTCTCTCCTCCAATGTATGGCTTCAAGTCTTGACCATTAACTGAAAATATGTACCCCGACTCTTCTTTCTTGATCTCCATAGCTCCATGGGGAAAAACTCAAACCACCGTGTAAGGACCTACCCCTCTAGAGTTGCGATTGCCCGGAAAGAGACGAAGACGAGAATTGCAAAGAAGTACCTTCATCCCGGGCTTGAACTCCTCATAGGCAATCTTCTTGTCATGGGGCCTCTTCACCTTATCCTTATAGATCTTCGCATTCGATGTAGGTGGCGAGTTTTCCTCTTCTACTTCATCAATCTCCTCCAAATTCCGTAGACGTTGCTCGATGTCCTCTTCCCCATCCACGCAACTAAAGAACTCGTCATCCTCTTCTTCATCTTCAATGACTTCTTCAAAACCTGCCAACCTATTAAAATCCTCACGAAAATTTTCCTCAACAAGAGGGTTAGCAAGCTTAACATAAGAACAACTATGAAGAGAGGATGAAGGAATTGAAGGAGAGTTCCGAAATACCGAAAATGTCACCGAACCTCCTTTCCCGGCCATGCTCAATGTTCCGGAGCCAACGTCGATTCGAGTTTGAGTAGTAGCCATGAAAGGTCGTCCTAACAAGAGAAGATGACCTTTCCCACTCCTAGCTCCTCGCCCCACGTCAAGCACAATGAAATCGGCAAGAACTCGAATACCTCCCACAAGTAAGGCAACATCTTCCATAATTCCCAAGGGTCGACTCAAAGAACCGTCGGCTAACTCGATGTAATAATCTGTAGGCTTAAGATCCCTTGAACCCATTCTTTCATAAATCGAATAAGGCATCAAGTTCACCGCTGCCCCTAGATCCAACATACCCGACACACGATCCCCATTATCCAAACCAACATCTAATGTAAAGCTTCCGGGATCACCTTGTTTCGGTAGAGATGAGAGATGACCGGCCGAGGTAAGTGAGGTGTGAGGACGACTTCGGTTAGCTTCGATGGCGGCCACAGTGTGAATCTTCATTTGCTTGTCTTCGCCTTGCGTCTTGTTCTTCAATCTGCTCGGGAAAGGGATAGGAGGGACGTAAGGATTGGGCGCCTTGTGAAAGTTGGTCCCCTCCTTTTTCTCCTCTGTTTCGGTGGCTGGAGGCGCGAGAGGCGAATGGAGCGGGCGCTCCATCTGTTGGAGCGGGCGCTCCACATGACGCGCGATGGATTCTGATTCTTGTTGGGAAGGGAGCGAGCGCTCCAAATTTTGGAGCGGGCGCTCCATGTGGGGCGTGCTCTGCGTCTGCTGGCTTTGGAGCGGGCGCTCCATGTACTGGAGCGGGCGCTCCATTGGTCCTGCGCTGGGTTTGCTTCTCGACGGGATCCAGCTGCTGCTCGGGTCCCAAGTTGGGCCCGTTCCTCCTATATCAGGCATGACGACACCATTATCCACCGTTCTTCCATCCCTCAATACCGAAATCGATTGAGCTTGATAAGTAGGCGGATGTTGGGGTGGAATCGGAGGAACATATGGAGGATATGGGGCTTGCACCTCGTTGGCTTGTTGTGGTTGAATCCCTTGGCTCAGAATTCGCCCCGGTTGTTGCATCAGGTGCATGGAACTAGAAATTTGGCCAATGGCCAACTCGAGCCTCTTTATGTTCGCATCAAGAGCATGTAGACGATCCTCATCGACGGGAGGCTTTTGTGGAGGTCCTTGAGGACGAGAATTTGGATATGATGGTGGTGGTGTAGGAGTAGGTTGAGGGGGGTAGTATGGAGGTGGTGGATAGTAGGGATTTTGAGGATATTGAGGAGGTGGATAATATGGTAGTGGAGAGGGGTAGTATGGATTTTGAGGAGGGTAGGGATTATTATATGGTGGGGGGCGACGATTTTGGAAATTCGGGTTCGTACCTTGCCCTTGAGGTGGCCTCCCACCAGAATTTTGATTCCTTGCATTCCATCCTCCTTGATAATCTTGAGGTGGGGGCATTTAACCTTGAGCGGCATAGACGTCGGCTCCTCCTTCGTATGTGAATGCTCCCATATTTTCGCAAACCTCCTTGATATGACCTAGCTCTCCACAAATGTCGCACCGGTCTGGCTTCCTATTTTCCACTTGAGGTGCCGGTGCGTTCTGCTTCATCTTTAGATTCTCGAGATCTCTCAACATATCGGCCATCTGCTTCGTCATGTCAGGGCTCATAGTGACTGCTTTTGCCTCAATCTTCTTTGGCCTAGATGATTTCTGTTGAGAACTGGCAGCAAGAGTCTCGAAAATCTTCTTCATTTCATCGGCTGTCTTGACCGCAATATTTCCTCCGGCCGAGCTGTCCACCATAAATTGGCAGGTCTGATTCAATGCATCGTAGAAGTACTGCCAAACGAGCTCAGGAGCCATCTGATGGTGAGGACATTGTTGAAGTAGGTCCTGAAATCTCTCCCAAGTCTCATGAAACGGCTCGTCGTGGTCCTGAGAGAAATTCATGATTTGCGACCGCACCTCCTGAGTCTTGCGGCTGGGATAATACTTCAACATAAACTTCTCGCACACCTCATTCCATGTGTGGAGAGATTCGGCCGGGAGCGATAGATACCATGACTTTGCCCGATCCTTCAAAGTGTAGGGGAAACACTTCATCTTCAGGTTGTCCTCCGTCAAGCCTGATAGTGGAAAAGACTGCACGACGGTGCAATACTCCCGAATGAATGTCAGTGCATCCTCGTTGGCCAGCCCGTGATAGGAAGGGAGCAACGCCAAGTGGTGAGGTTTCAGATCGTGATTTCTGACCGCTTCCGTCAGAACAATCGCCGAAGTAGTGGCAGTGAAGGTAGGGCGAGCAAAATCTCCCATATATCGTGCCATCGCTTCGGTCTCAGCAAAAACAACACTCAGCAAAAGGGTTAAACGCACCGAGTGGGAGAAATAAGAAAAACGAATAAACACAAATAAAAATAAAACAAATAAAAATACTACACAATCAAAAGCCTAAAGTTTTCCCCGGCAACGGCGCCAAAATTTGTTTCACTAAAAAGTGTTTGCAATAGAACAAAATCCTATCGTAGCACTAGTAAGTAAAAACCTAAGTCGAATCTCAAGGAAAACTTAACAGGGCAAATAACTGTGTAGTAAAAACAACCTAAACTAAGAAAGCAAGTAAATAGAATATTTGGGTTTTGTTTCTAAAATCCTAGGAAATAAATCAAAGCAATTAAATCAAAGCAAATAAATCTAATCTAGAAAGCTGGAAATAACTTGAACTAAGTAAACTAGAGAATTAAATTAAAAGAAAACAATTAAACTACCTAGGCAAGAATCGAAAAGAAAGCAATAAAGAAAGCAATAACGAATCTAAGCATAATTAAACTAATTTGAAAATCTGGAAATTAAATTAATAAATCTAACTCTAAGAACTTTGAAAACGAGAGAATTGAAGACGAAATAAAAACGAATCTAAACTAGACTTTGAAAACCGAACGAACGAAATTAAACTAAAGAAATCAAACGAAGCAACTAAGAAATCGAATCTAAAACTAAAGCAAGTAATTTAAGCAATTAAACGAAGGCAATAAATAACTTACAAAAGTAACGAAGAACGAAGAACTTGAACTAAACGAAGAAATCTTGAAATAAATTGCAACGAACTAAGGATCCGGATCCGAACAAAAGAAAGCAAATAAAACTAAAGCTAAAGTATTTAGAACTGAAAAACTAGGGTAAAGAGTTGTCCCAAATTCGTGCCCTAATGGCATATATATAACAAGGTAAGAGTTTGATCCCAACTAGGAAATTAATTATGAAAACGCGACATGGAGCGAGCGCTCCAAACATCTGGAGCGGGCGCTCCATAATGGCTGCGTAAAATCCATCCTGAATCCTTGAACTGGAGCGGGCGCTCCAACACCCTGGAGCGGGCGCTCCAACTAGGCCATGCAAATCCTTCGGGTACTGTTCATGGAGCGAGCGCTCCAACTCCACCGCACACTTTTCCAGTTTTGCACTCCTTTTTCTTCCTTTTCTCGTTCTTTCTCCTTCTTTCGGCTCCCATGATCCCTAAAAAGTAAAATACTCGAAACACCCAAATCATAGCTATAAGGCACAAAACGACTCAAAAACGACACAAAAACAAATAATAAATAACGACTAAAACCTAACAAAATGACACCAAACAACTCCCCCATACTTAGACCTTTGTTCGTCCCGAACAATAACAAAAACGAAATAATCAATAGACTCAAGCATTGTGAACTATATAGGCCTCAAAACTTTTCAAAAACAAACTCTCATGATCATGATCAAAACTATGCACACAACCTTAGCATCAATCAACACAATCTACTCAACTAATTCAAAATATGCTAATCCATCAAAGAACACTCTCCAACATGTGAGATTTTATATATGAAAGTGAACACTCAACTTTCTCAAAGAAAAGATGTAATATAATGCACATCAAGAGGGTTCACTCAACATCAATGCAATGCAACATGTTTACCATAGGCTTGCCTTCAATCTCAACATCTCCACCTAATGTAATACTTACAAACTAGGATCAAAAAGGTCTTTATATAAGCTTGTAATGTAGGGACATTGGTTAAGGTAGGGAATGTATAGGCTAAGTGACTCAAAATGCTCTAAATCATCAACCTCTTTTTCAACTCTAACCAAAGTATGGAATTTTATCTCCATCTTCTACCCTCCAACACACCAAATACAAACTCAAAGATGCTAAACTATACAAATCAAAGCTAACTATCCCCTTATGCTTATTTTTTCTCTTTTTCTTTTTTTTTTTTTTTCTCTAGAGCTCAACTAATAAATGTTCTTTCTAATATGAACAAAGGCTCTATTTTTTTTTCTCATCTCTTTTTTCTTTTTTCTAAGCTTATAGGGATAGCTAACTACACTTAAATCAAGCATCTAAAACTCCTTTCTCCTCCTTCTTCACCACAACCAAATTTTTTATTCTACTCCTTCCATATCACCAACCACAACTAAGGATACCCATAATCATACAAACCTCCTATCATCCGGTTTTACAAAGAACGGCTAATAAAGGCTCAAAAGGGGTAAACAAAGGATTATGAACAAGGTTAGTGTATAGGGATCATGTGGCTAAAGAAAGATGGCCTAAAATCATCTCCTAGTTCGTAAATATACTAAGGTCTTGATGGAGAAACAAGGCAAGTTCTAGAAACAATGAAGCATGCATGATCACTCAATCAAAGAATATGCATAAATATGCACAAATAGCTCAAATCTCACGGGTTCAAACTAACTAGTTCCCGACATCATAGCATACATCAAATTCAATGAATAAAATGCGTCGCTTCGCCAAGGTTCCATGCATAATAAAGATCATGAATTTTTCTCCAAAAATCACAAAATTTGTCTATCATTGGCCAAATCCACAATACTATCATCACATGCTCATTTGACTCAATTAACTCCTAAGACTCAACAAAATTAAACACATCATGCCAAAGTTTCAAAAACCCCCCCCCACACTTAAAATCAAGCAATGACCTCATTGCGAGAAAATAAAAAGGAAGGGATAGAAGGAACTTATCGCACAATGTCGACCAACACACTTGAAATCCCGAGAAATTCCAAGTAATACCTACAAAACAAACAAAGACAAAAATACCAAACAAGCGTAATATCTCCTAAAATGACAAAAACAATAAAAATAAAAATAAAGAAAAACAAATAGCTATCAAGGGTGAAAATTTCGAGGATCATTTGGATCATTAGGATCCCAAGGTGCCTGAGAAGAAGAAGTAGTACGAAAATCGGTATACCTCGCGAGATGGCGCTCGATGTCATAAACCCGATTCTCCACCCCTTGGACTCTCGTCCCCATATTCTGCATCTGAAGGCCCAAATTCTCCATATTCGTCGTCATCGACTGAAATAGAGTGGCATGGGAGTCCAATCTCTCAAACAACCCGGTCTGAAACGTGTTGAACCCCTCTTGATATGTCCGAAAGTACTCGGGGGGTGCCTCGGGTTGTGCAGCTCCGGCTCCTTCATCCATGTCATCCCCTTGAATTTCTTCGTGCTCGGCCGGTGCTCCATGGATGGCAATGTAATTTCTGACCGAACCCCGCAGATGCCATGGCTTGAACTGAGTAGGGAAAGCTAAGTATGAGCCATTGATGAGCTCAGCTGGGGTGATCTCCCGACTCGGGACGAGAGACATCGGAGGGCTGGGATAAAATGGAACCGCCATATAACGAGCTATCCCCGTAGCTATCTGAGAGAGGGCGGGATGTGCATTGTGCCTCGACTGGTTGCCAATGATCTGGTTCCAAATGAAATGGGAGATGCTAACCTGCACATGATTCTTAGCAGCCCATAACAAGTAACACTCTGGGCCACTAACCTTATTTCCTTCAATCTTTCATGTTACATTGAATGCTAGAAAACGATGCAACAGTAACAGAGCATTATCACGAATAAACATAGCAGGAGCACCCTTCTGACCCCAGTTAGTGCACCCAGTCAACTCTCTCCAAGCATTAAAATAATTAAAATCATGAGGCACAAATTGAGAAGCATTATCAGAATAGTGGAAACCGAAAATCTCACGCATACGATAGCAAGAAACTTCACAGAAAATACCACCCAAATTAAACAGAAAAGCAGTCTCATCCTCTTGACCCTCATCAGTATTCTTCCCTAATCTAGCAGTACACAACATTTCCAAGCACAAGATATCATGCCCCTCCCATTGGTTATTAAAATACTGGGTTAAGCCTAGGACCTCTAAATATTCAGCAAGTGAATCCCCTAGACGCAATCCCTCAATAAACGTAGGCGAATAATGGCGAGGGGGCAACAATTCCATATCTTTGAGATGAAGGTACCGATTTGTTACCTCATACCCATCATCGGTATCGAAGGGAACACGAAAGGAGACGCCGTATTCTCCCGGTGTAATTCCTCCGACTGGACGAACTGACATCCGAACGGAGAATGGAAGACTAGATGATGCCGCTCCAACAACCGGGGCTGCTCTCTTTCTTCGCGACATTGTAGGACCTGAAAAGTAGAGGAAAACTGAAGAAAAATGTAAAAGGAACCAAAGAAAAACAAGAAAAAAAAAATTGAATTGAAAACTGCCGGGAAAAAAACGCGAGTCGCTTGGAGCGGTCGCTCTGGAAGACAGGAGCGGGCGCTCCAACTAAATACTTAGCGCGGGCGCTCCAACAGAGAGGAGCGGGCGCTCCGGCAGAAAAAAGAAACGGCGGCGAGGGTGGCTGAACGGAGCGACGACGGTACAGACGGCGACTCTAGTGTAGACGGCGGCGGCAGCAGTGGTGTGAATGGTGGCAGGCGTCGGTCGGCGGTGCAGGTGGCTATGTCGACGGGGTAGGTGAGGGTGGTGGCCGGTGACAAGCGGCGGCCGGGGCTCCGGTGTGGTGGCGTCGGTGGCGAGTGGTGAAGAGTAGAGAGAAATTGGGGGCTAGGGTTCGTGCACAAGAAATAGGAAGAAATTAGACTGAAAATAGAAAAGAAAAGATAAAAGTATACCTGAATTCGGCAACGTGGAGCAGGCGCTCCGTAAGGAGAGAGCGGGCGCTCCATACGGGACACGCTGAAAAAATTGAATTTCGACACCAGTGGAGCGAGCGCTCCAAACCTAGCTCGCCTTTTTTTTTTTTAAATAATAATACGTGGGTTGCCTCCCACCAAGCGCTCTTTTAACGTCATTAGCTTGACTTACAAAAATTCAATCAAGAATAAAAAGAAGGGGGATCGGAGATAAAAATGGTCTCGACCGTTTGAGGCAACGTCTCTCCTCCAATGTATAGCTTCAAGTCTTGACCATTAACTGAAAATATGTACCCCGACTCTTCTTTCTTGATCTCCATAGCTCCATGGGGAAAAACTCAAACCACCGTGTAAGGACCTACCCCTCTAGAGTTGCGATTGCCCGGAAAGAGACGAAGACGAGAATTGCAAAGAAGTACCTTCATCCCGGGCTTGAACTCCTCATAGGCAATCTTCTTGTCATGGGGCCTCTTCACCTTATCCTTATAGATCTTCGCATTCAATGTAGGTGGCGAGTTTTCCTCTTCTACTTCATCAATCTCCTCCAAATCCCGTAGACGTTGCTCGATGTCCTCTTCCCCATCCACGCAACTAAAGAACTCGTCATCCTCTTCTTCATCTTCAATAACTTCTTCAAAACCTGCCACCCTATTAAAATCCTCACGAAAATTTTCCTCAACAAGAGGGTTAGCAAGCTTAACATAAGAACAACTATGAAGAGAGGACGAAGGAATTGAAGGAGTTCCGAAATACCGAAAATGTCACCGAACCTCCTTTCCCGGCCATGCTCAATGTTCCGGAGCCAACGTCGATTCGAGTTTGAGTAGTAGCCATGAAAGGTCGTCCTAACAAGAGAAGATGACCTTTCCCACTCCTAGCTCCTCGCCCCACGTCAAGCACAATGAAATCGGCAAGAACTCGAATACCTCCCACAAGTAAGGCAACATCTTCCATAATTCCCAAGGGTCGACTCAAAGAACCGTCGGCTAACTCGATGTAATAATCTGTAGGCTTAAGATCCCTTGAACCCATTCTTTCATAAATCGAATAAGGCATCAAGTTCACCGCTGCCCCTAGATCCAACATACCCGACACACGATCCCCATTATCCAAACCAACATCTAATGTAAAGCTTCCGGGATCACCTTGTTTCGGTAGAGATGAGAGATGACCGGCCGAGGTAAGTGAGGTGTGAGGACGACTTCGGTTAGCTTCGATGGCGGCCACAGTGTGAATCTTCATTTGCTTGTCTTCGCCTTGCGTCTTGTTCTTCAATCTGCTCGGGAAAGGGATAGGAGGGACGTAAGGATTGGGCGCCTTGTGAAAGTTGGTCCCCTCCTTTTTCTCCTCTGTTTCGGTGGCTGGAGGCGCGAGAGGCGAATGGAGCGGGCGCTCCATCTGTTGGAGCGGGCGCTCCACATGACGCGCGATGGATTCTGATTCTTGTTGGGAAGGGAGCGAGCGCTCCAAATTTTGGAGCGGGCGCTCCATGTGGGGCGTGCTCTGCGTCTGCTGGCTTTGGAGCGGGCGCTCCATGTACTGGAGCGGGCGCTCCATTGGTCCTGCGCTGGGTTTGCTTCTCGACGGGATCCAGCTGCTGCTCGGGTCCCAAGTTGGGCCCGTTCCTCCTATATCAGGCATGACGACACCATTATCCACCGTTCTTCCATCCCTCAATACCGAAATCGATTGAGCTTGATAAGTAGGCGGATGTTGGGGTGGAATCGGAGGAACATATGGAGGATATGGGGCTTGCACCTCGTTGGCTTGTTGTGGTTGAATCCCTTGGCTCAGAATTCGCCCCGGTTGTTGCATCAGGTGCATGGAACTAGAAATTTGGCCAATGGCCAACTCGAGCCTCTTTATGTTCGCATCAAGAGCATGTAGACGATCCTCATCGACGGGAGGCTTTTGTGGAGGTCCTTGAGGACGAGAATTTGGATATGATGGTGGTGGTGTAGGAGTAGGTTGAGGGGGGTAGTATGGAGGTGGTGGATAGTAGGGATTTTGAGGATATTGAGGAGGTGGATAATATGGTAGTGGAGAGGGGTAGTATGGATTTTGAGGAGGGTAGGGATTATTATATGGTGGGGGGCGACGATTTTGGAAATTCGGGTTCGTACCTTGCCCTTGAGGTGGCCTCCCACCAGAATTTTGATTCCTTGCATTCCATCCTCCTTGATAATCTTGAGGTGGGGGCATTTAACCTTGAGCGGCATAGACGTCGGCTCCTCCTTCGTATGTGAATGCTCCCATATTTTCGCAAACCTCCTTGGTATGACCTAGCTCTCCACAAATGTCGAACCGGTCTGGCTTCCTATTTTCCACTTGAGGTGCCGGTGCGTTCTGCTTCATCTTTAGATTCTCGAGATCTCTCAACATATCGGCCATCTGCTTCGTCATGTCAGGGCTCATAGTGACTGCTTTTGCCTCAATCTTCTTTGGCCTAGATGATTTCTGTTGAGAACTGGCAGCAAGAGTCTCGAAAATCTTCTTCATTTCATCGGCTGTCTTGACCGCAATATTTCCTCCGGCCGAGCTGTCCACCATAAATTGGCAGGTCTGATTCAATGCATCGTAGAAGTACTGCCAAACGAGCTCAGGAGCCATCTGATGGTGAGGACATTGTTGAAGTAGGTCCTGAAATCTCTCCCAAGTCTCATGAAACGGCTCGTCGTGGTCCTGAGATTGCGGCTGGGATAATACTTCAACATAAACTTCTCGCACACCTCATTCCATGTGTGGAGAGATTCGGCCGGGAGCGATAGATACCATGACTTTGCCCGATCCTTCAAAGTGTAGGGGAAACACTTCATCTTCAGGTTGTCCTCCGTCAAGCCTGATAGTGGAAAAGACTGCACGACGGTGCAATACTCCCGAATGAATGTCAGTGCATCCTCGTTGGCCAGCCCGTGATAGGAAGGGAGCAACGCCAAGTGGTGAGGTTTCAGATCGTGATTTCTGACCGCTTCCGTCAGAACAATCACCGAAGTAGTGGCAGTGAAGGTAGGGCGAGCAAAATCTCCCATATATCGTGCCATCGCTTCGGTCTCAGCAAAAACAACACTCAGCAAAAGGGTTAAACGCACCGAGTGGGAGAAATAAGAAAAACGAATAAACACAAATAAAAATAAAACAAATAAAAATACTACACAATCAAAAGCCTAAAGTTTTCCCCGGCAACGGCGCCAAAATTTGTTTCACTAAAAAGTGTTTGCAATAGAACAAAATCCTATCGTAGCACTAGTAAGTAAAAACCTAAGTCGAATCTCAAGGAAAACTTAACAGGGCAAATAACTGTGTAGTAAAAACAACCTAAACTAAGAAAGCAAGTAAATAGAATATTTGGGTTTTGTTTCTAAAATCCTAGGAAATAAATCAAAGCAATTAAATCAAAGCAAATAAATCTAATCTAGAAAGCTGGAAATAACTTGAACTAAGTAAACTAGAGAATTAAATTAAAAGAAAACAATTAAACTACCTAGGCAAGAATCGAAAAGAAAGCAATAAAGAAAGCAATAACGAATCTAAGCATAATTAAACTAATTTGAAAATCTGGAAATTAAATTAATAAATCTAACTCTAAGAACTTTGAAAACGAGAGAATTGAAGACGAAATAAAAACGAATCTAAACTAGACTTTGAAAACCGAACGAACGAAATTAAACTAAAGAAATTAAACGAAGCAACTAAGAAAACGAATCTAAAACTAAAGCAAGTAATTTAAGCAATTAAACGAAGGCAATAAATAACTTACGAAAGTAACGAAGAACGAAGAACTTGAACTAAACGAAGAAATCTTGAAATAAATTGCAACGAACTAGGGTTCCGGATCCGAACAAAAGAAAGCAAATAAAACTAAAGCTAAAGTATTTAGAACTGAAAAACTAGGGTAAAGAGTTGTCCCAAATTCGTGCCCTAATGGCATATATATAACAAGGTAAGAGTTTGATCCCAACTAGGAAATTAATTATGAAAACGCGACATGGAGCGAGCGCTCCAAACATCTGGAGCGGGCGCTCCATAATGGCTGCGTAAAATCCATCCTGAATCCTTGAACTGGAGCAGGCGCTCCAACTAGGCCATGCAAATCCTTCGGGTACTGTTCATGGAGCGAGCGCTCCAACTCCACCGCGCACTTTTCCAGTTTTGCACTCCTTTTTCTTCCTTTTCTCGTTCTTTCTCCTTCTTTCTGAATTTCTCTTTCCAGCAATTCCAGTCGGCTCCCATGATCCCTAACAAGTAAAATACTCGAAACACCCAAATCATAGCTATAAAGACACAAAACGACTCAAAAACGACACAAAAACAAATAATAAATAACGACTAAAACCTAACAAAATGTTAAATATTTCACACCTCTTTTGTCGTGTTCTTCTTCAATTTACCACCAACACTCTTCTCTAATAAAGCTCTGTAAACTGCCCATCGTTCAGTGTTAGTTAGGTTCTTTTTTCATTGCTCGATGATTACCTATCATCAATGATAGGAAATGGCCCACCTCCCTAGGCCTAAAGGACCAGATCGCCAAGCCCAGATCGGTATAGGCCTAATAGGCCCAGATCGGCAAGCCCAGTCCACACCAAACACAGGCCCAGGGAGTTGAGCCCTAAACCCAGAACGTGATGGAGAAAGAACCAGAACTGGGAAAACTACCCACACCTCCACGTTCGTACTTTCACAACCGTCGTTCCTTCCATCTATAAATACGAGAACCAATTGTATTGTACAGTTACTTACGCTACTCTGAATACAAAGGATACTCTTTTTCCCCGTGGACGTAGATCACATCGATCGAACCACGTAAACTCTGTGTTCATTCGTTCATTCTCGCATACAACTCACACACAAACACCTACCTTAAATTGGGCCGCGAATCGAAGGTTCATCACTGGCGCCGTCTGTGGGAAGCGATAAATTTTGTGCTTGAATTTTTCGATTTTTGCTGCTCATAATTGTCAACCATGCCACGCGGAACCACATTGCTGCTGGGAACCCCCCGCCGCCGGCGGAGTCGCCGACGACAAACCGAAGAACCGGCCTCGACGGTGGATGCGGAACAACCTCACAACGATTTTCCTGTGGACAACCAGATCACCACTGAAGAGATCCCAGAGGTCCATAACTCTGGTTAACAGAACGCTGCCGAAAACACGGCGGCACAGCCATCTTCGCAGACAGCCCAGCCGCGCCGAGCTCCCGTGAGCTCGCGCCTAGGGCCACAAGCTACACCGGAGGGCCATGTGGAGAATCTTACAGCTAACCGAGAACGTGAGTTGTTCGGTCCGGGAGCAACTTTACGCTTGTCTCCAGTTATCCGACCGAGCTTAGCTGCTCGCCTCTCTCCAGTCGTTCAGCCGAACTTGGCAGCCCCGCCGCCTCCACCGCCTCCAGGGATCGAGGAGTTGTTGAGAAACTATCTCACCACGACAGCAGGGCGCGAGTTCCTCAATCAATACACAGGCGCACAAGGTGTCCCCCTGTTCGGACAGGGAGTCTCTCAGTTCGGACAAGGAGTCTCTCAGTTCGGTCAAGGACAGAGACCCGGACAGGACTTGCGACATTATCTCCAGCAAACACGAGGACAGACTCAGGGAAGCCAGCAGCCGAACTCCCATTTGGTCCAGCCGAACTACGCTGTTGCCCCACCCTACAATGCGCCTCACCAAGGGCATCCAGCCGGGGGAGCGCAGATTTTTGACGCGCTCGGCAGGATCATCAGTCCGCTCTCGGAGGAGATCCTCAACACACCCATGCCCTTTGGGTACACGGTGCCAAAGATTAAGGCGTACAACGGAATCGGAAATCCGAGTAATTTCCTTAGCCAGTTTAAGTACAGCATGCTGAACCAAAATTTGGGAAGTGTTCACATGTGCAAGCTATTCCCCGAACTGCTAATCGATAATGCACGAGAGTGGTTCGACAGCCTGCCTCCCGGGTCGATCAGATCGTATTCCGATCTGATGAACGTGTTCGCTAGGAGCTTTTCCCAGCGTGCCGAAGTGAGACATACTCCGGCCCATCTACTGACCGTGAAGCAGAGCCGGGGTGAATCGCTGCAAGACTTCATGACTCGGTTCGATAGGGAGTGCTTGTCAACTCGGTGTACTAACGATCTCCTCATCATTTCGGCATTCCAAAATGCCATCAGCTTGGACCATCTCTACAGGGAGATTCTGGCGAAGGAACCACAGACCACTACCGAACTGTGGGCCATAGCAGAAAAGTTCGCAAAGATAGAGGAGGCGACCAAACGAAGAAAGGAAGTGGACCGAGGTGAAACCTCGAAGAAGAAAGAAGATGCTCCCCGAAAAGGGGTAATGGAGCGGATTCAGCGAGGTCCGATTGAGTCTCGTCTTGGACCTCGGCAGAATCCAGCACACCGAGGCCCGCCGGTGTCCCAGTCCGCACAACGACCGGTTCCGCAGTTCACCCCGTTGAACAAACCAAGGGCCGAGATCCTCGAGTTGCACGCTAGCTTGTTCGAGAGACCAAGGCCGATGCGGGAGGACGGCAAGCCGAGGTCAAAGAATAAATACTGCCAATTCCATGAAGACTACGGACACGAAACGGAGGATTGCAGGAACTTGGTGATACGAACCTTGGTAGGTCCGAACGACTCACGCACGCGGAAGACTCAAGATACCGATGGAAATCCCAAAACCTCCTAAATCGAACACGAAAGTGTTGTCTAGGCAACTCGGGGACGATGATTGACACACAACGAGGGATGATTGACTCGTCGATTCGCCGGATAAAGAACTCAACTTGATAAACAAGAAGAATTCGAAAATTCTCATAAAAGAGAGAGAGTAAAAACTCAAGAAAATATATTAATGAATAATCTGTCTAATTTTCGTCCACAAAGACCCCCTTATATAGAGAGGCAAATAAAACCATCTAAACCTAATCTAACTAGGAAATAACTGACCCAAAGTCAATGGCATGGCCCAACCCATTAACCAACATGATAAAAACCCAAAAACAAGTCTTTTAAGGCCCAAAAACGTGGCCGGACTCAAAACACACGAAAATAACAAATAATATTAAAACATTCAAAATAACTAAAATAAAACTAATTAAAAGACTCGATTAAATCAGCCTTCATATGCAACGATCTTGGGCCTCCATGGATCACATCATTCCCCTCCTCTTGAAAGGGATTTGTCCTCAAATCCACGTCGTCACTCCAAATGCCCGGATCAAAAATCAGATTTTCTCTCCTTGCAAGAAACAAGTGTTGAACCAAATGTTTGCTCCCTTGTGCATCCTTCTTATACTTCGTATTCTTCTCTTGAATATTGAACACGATGTAGTGCTTGCTGAATATATCATCGTGCTTCATTTGTCTATGAAACAGCCAAGATGGCTCCAACATAGATGCCTCCTCAATAAACACTGCACCTTCATACTTGCTGATTTGAAACGGAACCTTTACTTCCTTGGCCGTCTCATCAACTCCAGTTTCATTCATCCATTGCAGCTTGGGGTGCTTCAACAAGGTCAATCCTAACTTTTCCACCATAGTAATAGTAGCATCGTTAGTATAAGTTTGATCATCAATAATCAAGCTACATACCTTATCCACAACGTCACATCTTGTGGGAAAGATATTATTTTGCTGTTCTTCTTCAATGCTTTTAGCTTCCGCACCCAAAGTACTTGCATTAGATACTTCAAGCACATCTCCACATGACTCCTCCGAATTCAGCATCGTGTGATCATCTCCATCATCTTTAACATCAACTTCTTCATCAACTCTGATCACCATCTCCCTTGGACATTTCTCTTCTCTCGAATCAGCTACATCAATTCCGAGCACCAACTCCCTTGGACAATCCTCCTCCTTGGAATCAACCACGGTTTCAAGTTCAACGATCTCCTCTTGCTGATTCGGAGCTTCCGCATCTTTGACATCAAATACGGCTTTAAATGCAGCCATGATCTCACTCAATTGTTGTTGTGGCAGCGGCTGATTCTCCTTATTAATCCAAGGATCCGACTTCTCTCCAAGTAACGATTTATGATCGTGTTTCTTCTGGATTGATGGAGTACTTTGCAACTTGATAGCCTCTCGATCCCTTGCTCCAACCCGCCTTAATTTGCTGCCATTGTGTCGAGAAGCTTGCTCGAAGTTCTCCTCATAAGATGTCTCTTCTCTCATCAATCGCTTTTGAGGATATGTGATTGGATGAAGCAAATTCTGACTTTCTCTTATCCGAGAATGCTTGAGTCTATCTAACCTCTCATGGATAGGCTTAAATGCATCCTTTACCATACTCCGCATCTCTTCCATAAAATTTGTAATCAAAGCTTCTTCAACCGTACTTATGGAAACTTATGGATAAGTATGGAAGGTAGAAGATAAATATGGACACTTATGGATAAATATGGAGTATATGAAAACTGAATCAAACTCTACTAAGGAAATAAAATCTGAACTATATGGAAACCAAATCAGATCTGGACTCTATGGAAACCAAATCAATTAATGAAGGAAATAAGATCTGAATTATAGAAACAAATCTAGAACTTATGGTAACAAAACAAATCTAGGAATTATGGAAAAAAAACGAATCTGACACCTCTTTTTTTTTTTTTTTTTTTTTGACACGGAAACGAATCTGACGAACGGAACGGAGAACAAAGGAATGACACTAACGACGAAGACTCAACGAACGACACGAACAAAACAAGACACGAAGAGAACGATACGAAAACACGAACAGAAAGCAACACAAGATACGAAATTCAAGACGAAAAGGATGATAGAACCTGGATGACGTAAGCCTGGCTCTGGTGCCAAATGATACGAACCTTGGTAGGTCCGAACGACTCACGCACGCGGAAGACTCAAGATACCGATGGAAATCCCAAAACCTCCTAAATCGAACACGAAAGTGTTGTCTAGGCAACTCGGGGACGATGATTGACACACAACGAGGGATGATTGACTCGTCGATTCGCCGGATAAAGAACTCAACTTGATAAACAAGAAGAATTCGAAAATTCTCATAAAAGAGAGAGAGTAAAAACTCAAGAAAATATATTAATGAATAATCTGTCTAATTTTCGTCCACAAAGACCCCCTTATATAGAGAGGCAAATAAAACCATCTAAACCTAATCTAACTAGGAAATAACTGACCCAAAGTCAATGGCATGGCCCAACCCATTAACCAACATGATAAAAACCCAAAAACAAGTCTTTTAAGGCCCAAAAACGTGGCCGGACTCAAAACACACGAAAATAACAAATAATATTAAAACATTCAAAATAACTAAAATAAAACTAATTAAAAGACTCGATTAAATCAGCCTTCATATGCAACGATCTTGGGCCTCCATGGATCACATCATTCCCCTCCTCTTGAAAGGGATTTGTCCTCAAATCCACGTCGTCACTCCAAATGCCCGGATCAAAAATCAGATTTTCTCTCCTTGCAAGAAACAAGTGTTGAACCAAATGTTTGCTCCCTTGTGCATCCTTCTTATACTTCGTATTCTTCTCTTGAATATTGAACACGATGTAGTGCTTGCTGAATATATCATCGTGCTTCATTTGTCTATGAAACAGCCAAGATGGCTCCAACATAGATGCCTCCTCAATAAACACTGCACCTTCATACTTGCTGATTTGAAACGGAACCTTTACTTCCTTGGCCGTCTCATCAACTCCAGTTTCATTCATCCATTGCAGCTTGGGGTGCTTCAACAAGGTCAATCCTAACTTTTCCACCATAGTAATAGTAGCATCGTTAGTATAAGTTTGATCATCAATAATCAAGCTACATACCTTATCCACAACGTCACATCTTGTGGGAAAGATATTATTTTGCTGTTCTTCTTCAATGCTTTTAGCTTCCGCACCCAAAGTACTTGCATTAGATACTTCAAGCACATCTCCACATGACTCCTCCGAATTCAGCATCGTGTGATCATCTCCATCATCTTTAACATCAACTTCTTCATCAACTCTGATCACCATCTCCCTTGGACATTTCTCTTCTCTCGAATCAGCTACATCAATTCCGAGCACCAACTCCCTTGGACAATCCTCCTCCTTGGAATCAACCACGGTTTCAAGTTCAACGATCTCCTCTTGCTGATTCGGAGCTTCCGCATCTTTGACATCAAATACGGCTTTAAATGCAGCCATGATCTCACTCAATTGTTGTTGTGGCAGCGGCTGATTCTCCTTATTAATCCAAGGATCCGACTTCTCTCCAAGTAACGATTTATGATCGTGTTTCTTCTGGATTGATGGAGTACTTTGCAACTTGATAGCCTCTCGATCCCTTGCTCCAACCCGCCTTAATTTGCTGCCATTGTGTCGAGAAGCTTGCTCGAAGTTCTCCTCATAAGATGTCTCTTCTCTCATCAATCGCTTTTGAGGATATGTGATTGGATGAAGCAAATTCTGACTTTCTCTTATCCGAGAATGCTTGAGTCTATCTAACCTCTCATGGATAGGCTTAAATGCATCCTTTACCATACTCCGCATCTCTTCCATAAAATTTGTAATCAAAGCTTCTTCAACCGTACTTATGGAAACTTATGGATAAGTATGGAAGGTAGAAGATAAATATGGACACTTATGGATAAATATGGAGTATATGAAAACTGAATCAAACTCTACTAAGGAAATAAAATCTGAACTATATGGAAACCAAATCAGATCTGGACTCTATGGAAACCAAATCAATTAATGAAGGAAATAAGATCTGAATTATAGAAACAAATCTAGAACTTATGGTAACAAAACAAATCTAGGAATTATGGAAAAAAAACGAATCTGACACCTCTTTTTTTTTTTTTTTTTTTTTTGACACGGAAACGAATCTGACGAACGGAACGGAGAACAAAGGAATGACACTAACGACGAAGACTCAACGAACGACACGAACAAAACAAGACACGAAGAGAACGATACGAAAACACGAACAGAAAGCAACACAAGATACGAAATTCAAGACGAAAAGGATGATAGAACCTGGATGACGTAAGCCTGGCTCTGGTGCCAAATGATACGAACCTTGGTAGGTCCGAACGACTCACGCACGCGGAAGACTCAAGATACCGATGGAAATCCCAAAACCTCCTAAATCGAACACGAAAGTGTTGTCTAGGCAACTCGGGGACGATGATTGACACACAACGAGGGATGATTGACTCGTCGATTCGCCGGATAAAGAACTCAACTTGATAAACAAGAAGAATTCGAAAATTCTCATAAAAGAGAGAGAGTAAAAACTCAAGAAAATATATTAATGAATAATCTGTCTAATTTTCGTCCACAAAGACCCCCTTATATAGAGAGGCAAATAAAACCATCTAAACCTAATCTAACTAGGAAATAACTGACCCAAAGTCAATGGCATGGCCCAACCCATTAACCAACATGATAAAAACCCAAAAACAAGTCTTTTAAGGCCCAAAAACGTGGCCGGACTCAAAACACACGAAAATAACAAATAATATTAAAACATTCAAAATAACTAAAATAAAACTAATTAAAAGACTCGATTAAATCAGCCTTCATATGCAACGATCTTGGGCCTCCATGGATCACATCATTCCCCTCCTCTTGAAAGGGATTTGTCCTCAAATCCACGTCGTCACTCCAAATGCCCGGATCAAAAATCAGATTTTCTCTCCTTGCAAGAAACAAGTGTTGAACCAAATGTTTGCTCCCTTGTGCATCCTTCTTATACTTCGTATTCTTCTCTTGAATATTGAACACGATGTAGTGCTTGCTGAATATATCATCGTGCTTCATTTGTCTATGAAACAGCCAAGATGGCTCCAACATAGATGCCTCCTCAATAAACACTGCACCTTCATACTTGCTGATTTGAAACGGAACCTTTACTTCCTTGGCCGTCTCATCAACTCCAGTTTCATTCATCCATTGCAGCTTGGGGTGCTTCAACAAGGTCAATCCTAACTTTTCCACCATAGTAATAGTAGCATCGTTAGTATAAGTTTGATCATCAATAATCAAGCTACATACCTTATCCACAACGTCACATCTTGTGGGAAAGATATTATTTTGCTGTTCTTCTTCAATGCTTTTAGCTTCCGCACCCAAAGTACTTGCATTAGATACTTCAAGCACATCTCCACATGACTCCTCCGAATTCAGCATCGTGTGATCATCTCCATCATCTTTAACATCAACTTCTTCATCAACTCTGATCACCATCTCCCTTGGACATTTCTCTTCTCTCGAATCAGCTACATCAATTCCGAGCACCAACTCCCTTGGACAATCCTCCTCCTTGGAATCAACCACGGTTTCAAGTTCAACGATCTCCTCTTGCTGATTCGGAGCTTCCGCATCTTTGACATCAAATACGGCTTTAAATGCAGCCATGATCTCACTCAATTGTTGTTGTGGCAGCGGCTGATTCTCCTTATTAATCCAAGGATCCGACTTCTCTCCAAGTAACGATTTATGATCGTGTTTCTTCTGGATTGATGGAGTACTTTGCAACTTGATAGCCTCTCGATCCCTTGCTCCAACCCGCCTTAATTTGCTGCCATTGTGTCGAGAAGCTTGCTCGAAGTTCTCCTCATAAGATGTCTCTTCTCTCATCAATCGCTTTTGAGGATATGTGATTGGATGAAGCAAATTCTGACTTTCTCTTATCCGAGAATGCTTGAGTCTATCTAACCTCTCATGGATAGGCTTAAATGCATCCTTTACCATACTCCGCATCTCTTCCATAAAATTTGTAATCAAAGCTTCTTCAACCGTACTTATGGAAACTTATGGATAAGTATGGAAGGTAGAAGATAAATATGGACACTTATGGATAAATATGGAGTATATGAAAACTGAATCAAACTCTACTAAGGAAATAAAATCTGAACTATATGGAAACCAAATCAGATCTGGACTCTATGGAAACCAAATCAATTAATGAAGGAAATAAGATCTGAATTATAGAAACAAATCTAGAACTTATGGTAACAAAACAAATCTAGGAATTATGGAAAAAAAACGAATCTGACACCTCTTTTTTTTTTTTTTTTTTTTTGACACGGAAACGAATCTGACGAACGGAACGGAGAACAAAGGAATGACACTAACGACGAAGACTCAACGAACGACACGAACAAAACAAGACACGAAGAGAACGATACGAAAACACGAACAGAAAGCAACACAAGATACGAAATTCAAGACGAAAAGGATGATAGAACCTGGATGACGTAAGCCTGGCTCTGGTGCCAAATGATACGAACCTTGGTAGGTCCGAACGACTCACGCACGCGGAAGACTCAAGATACCGATGGAAATCCCAAAACCTCCTAAATCGAACACGAAAGTGTTGTCTAGGCAACTCGGGGACGATGATTGACACACAACGAGGGATGATTGACTCGTCGATTCGCCGGATAAAGAACTCAACTTGATAAACAAGAAGAATTCGAAAATTCTCATAAAAGAGAGAGAGTAAAAACTCAAGAAAATATATTAATGAATAATCTGTCTAATTTTCGTCCACAAAGACCCCCTTATATAGAGAGGCAAATAAAACCATCTAAACCTAATCTAACTAGGAAATAACTGACCCAAAGTCAATGGCATGGCCCAACCCATTAACCAACATGATAAAAACCCAAAAACAAGTCTTTTAAGGCCCAAAAACGTGGCCGGACTCAAAACACACGAAAATAACAAATAATATTAAAACATTCAAAATAACTAAAATAAAACTAATTAAAAGACTCGATTAAATCAGCCTTCATATGCAACGATCTTGGGCCTCCATGGATCACATCATTCCCCTCCTCTTGAAAGGGATTTGTCCTCAAATCCACGTCGTCACTCCAAATGCCCGGATCAAAAATCAGATTTTCTCTCCTTGCAAGAAACAAGTGTTGAACCAAATGTTTGCTCCCTTGTGCATCCTTCTTATACTTCGTATTCTTCTCTTGAATATTGAACACGATGTAGTGCTTGCTGAATATATCATCGTGCTTCATTTGTCTATGAAACAGCCAAGATGGCTCCAACATAGATGCCTCCTCAATAAACACTGCACCTTCATACTTGCTGATTTGAAACGGAACCTTTACTTCCTTGGCCGTCTCATCAACTCCAGTTTCATTCATCCATTGCAGCTTGGGGTGCTTCAACAAGGTCAATCCTAACTTTTCCACCATAGTAATAGTAGCATCGTTAGTATAAGTTTGATCATCAATAATCAAGCTACATACCTTATCCACAACGTCACATCTTGTGGGAAAGATATTATTTTGCTGTTCTTCTTCAATGCTTTTAGCTTCCGCACCCAAAGTACTTGCATTAGATACTTCAAGCACATCTCCACATGACTCCTCCGAATTCAGCATCGTGTGATCATCTCCATCATCTTTAACATCAACTTCTTCATCAACTCTGATCACCATCTCCCTTGGACATTTCTCTTCTCTCGAATCAGCTACATCAATTCCGAGCACCAACTCCCTTGGACAATCCTCCTCCTTGGAATCAACCACGGTTTCAAGTTCAACGATCTCCTCTTGCTGATTCGGAGCTTCCGCATCTTTGACATCAAATACGGCTTTAAATGCAGCCATGATCTCACTCAATTGTTGTTGTGGCAGCGGCTGATTCTCCTTATTAATCCAAGGATCCGACTTCTCTCCAAGTAACGATTTATGATCGTGTTTCTTCTGGATTGATGGAGTACTTTGCAACTTGATAGCCTCTCGATCCCTTGCTCCAACCCGCCTTAATTTGCTGCCATTGTGTCGAGAAGCTTGCTCGAAGTTCTCCTCATAAGATGTCTCTTCTCTCATCAATCGCTTTTGAGGATATGTGATTGGATGAAGCAAATTCTGACTTTCTCTTATCCGAGAATGCTTGAGTCTATCTAACCTCTCATGGATAGGCTTAAATGCATCCTTTACCATACTCCGCATCTCTTCCATAAAATTTGTAATCAAAGCTTCTTCAACCGTACTTATGGAAACTTATGGATAAGTATGGAAGGTAGAAGATAAATATGGACACTTATGGATAAATATGGAGTATATGAAAACTGAATCAAACTCTACTAAGGAAATAAAATCTGAACTATATGGAAACCAAATCAGATCTGGACTCTATGGAAACCAAATCAATTAATGAAGGAAATAAGATCTGAATTATAGAAACAAATCTAGAACTTATGGTAACAAAACAAATCTAGGAATTATGGAAAAAAAACGAATCTGACACCTCTTTTTTTTTTTTTTTTTTTTTTTTGACACGGAAACGAATCTGACGAACGGAACGGAGAACAAAGGAATGACACTAACGACGAAGACTCAACGAACGACACGAACAAAACAAGACACGAAGAGAATGATACGAAAACACGAACAGAAATCAACACAAGATACGAAATTCAAGACGAAAAGGATGATAGAACCTGGATGACGTAAGCCTGGCTCTGGTGCCAAATGATACGAACCTTGGTAGGTCCGAACGACTCACGCACGCGGAAGACTCAAGATACCGATGGAAATCCCAAAACCTCCTAAATCGAACACGAAAGTGTTGTCTAGGCAACTCGGGGACGATGATTGACACACAACGAGGGATGATTGACTCGTCGATTCGCCGGATAAAGAACTCAACTTGATAAACAAGAAGAATTCGAAAATTCTCATGAAAGAGAGAGAGTAAAAACTCAAGAAAATATATTAATGAATAATCTGTCTAATTTTCGTCCACAAAGACCCCCTTATATAGAGAGGCAAATAAAACCATCTAAACCTAATCTAACTAGGAAATAACTGACCCAAAGTCAATGGCATGGCCCAACCCATTAACCAACATGATAAAAACCCAAAAATAAGTCTTTTAAGGCCCAAAAACGTGGTCGGACTCAAAACACACGAAAATAACAAATAAATATTAAAACATTCAAAATAACTAAAATAAAACTAATTAAAAGACTCGATTAAATCAGCCTTCATATGCAACGATCTTGGGCCTCCATGGATCACATCACTTGGCTCAAGACATTGAGAGCCTAGTTCGCAACGGCCAGCTTAAGAAGTATCAGGATCGGAGCTCGGGGGTTAATCAAGTAGATGCCACCCGAGGCCAAAAGAAGAAAAGGCAGTATAGAGAAGGAAGTTGCAGCGCAGAGGCTGAAAAGAAAGTAAAGCACAATGAAGACGATGCTGATGAGGATGGAGACTACCAGTATGATGGGGTAGTCGCTACGATCTCCGCTCTCGCCAAAGGGCAGAGTAAATCATCCCTTAAGAAGGGGGCGCGAAACCTGCCGAGCAGGGAGCCCGCCAATAAAAGGTTCAAAAAGGAGGAGGCTGTGACTTTTTCGGCCGAGGATCCGGTGCCCCCCATGGTGCCACACTCCGACGCCATTGTCATCGAAGCCGTGGTATCCAACATGCTAATCAAGAGAATTCACATTGACACCGGGGCATCGGTGACTATCATGTTCAAACATTGCTTTGATAATATGGAGCTGGAGAAGTCGAAGGTCATTCCGACCACACGGCCATTACGGAGTTTCGCACAGGAGGAAACCCATCCCACAGGAACGATCGAGCTGCCCGTCACAGTAGGAAAGGGGTCAAAGAGCACCACTAATGTGACCGAATTCATGGTGGTAGAAGCCAAGTCTCCGTACAACATAATCCTAGGCCGTCCCTGGATGAATGCGGTGAGAGCGATCTGCTCCACGTACCACCTAGCTGTGAAAATCCCAACCAAGGGAGGGGTAGCCATGATCCGCGGCGATTAGAAAATGGCAAGAGAATGCCTGCATGTGGCACTCAAAGGGCAAGGGGCTCCACCCCAACTGCCCCAAGCATAGCAATTACCGAACTCCGAGAAGCCGAAGAAGGCGTAGCCAGCCGAAGAGAAAGAGGTGGCGTTGTATGAGAACGACCCCGACAAGGTCGTCAAGGTCGGACTGACCGAACACCCTCGACTTCGCGAACAGGTTATCCGGCTTCTAATGGAGTATAAAGACGTCTTTGCATGGTCCCCGTTGGACATGACAGGAGTATCACCCGAGCTAATCACACATCAACTCAAAATCGACCCCGAGGTCAGGCCAATAAGACAAAAGCAGCGTTCCTTCACCGCGGAGCGAAATCAGGTTATAAAGACCGAGGTGAACCAGCTGTTGAATGCCGGAATCTTATTTGAGGTCACTTACCCGACCTGGATAGCGAACCCGGTAATGGTCAAAAAAGCTGGGGAAGGATGGCGCATGTGCATCGATTATACCGATCTCAACAAGCACTGCCCCAAAGACTGTTACCCTCTGCCTGACATCGATAAGAAAGTGGACTCCCTAGTCGGTCACAGGATCTTCAGTTTCCTTGACTTGTACAAGGGATACCACCAGGTTCTAATGGATGCCGAAGACGCAGCCAAAACGGCATTCATTACGGACTTCGGCATCTTTGCCTACCGCAAAATGCCATTCGGATTGAAGAATGCAAGAGCTACCTACCAGAGGATGGTAGATAAGATACTTAAAGAGCACATCGGGAAAGAGGTAGAGGTTTATGTCGATGACATAGTGGTGAAATGCAAAGAAGAGAGCACAAGTGTCTCCGATCTCCGAACTGTGCTCTCTCTTCTCCGCGAGGTTAACCTGAAGCTTAATCCCCAAAAGTGCACCTTTGTTGTGTCCTCGGGGAAGTTTTTAGGTTGTTGGATTTCTCAAGAAGGATTGAGAGCAAACCCATCAAAAATTAAGGCTGTGCTGGAAATGAAAGATCCAAAGTCAATCAACGACGTGCACAAACTTACTGGGTGTCTTGCCGCACTGAGCATGTTCCTATCCAAAGCCGCGGAGAAGCAGTTGCCCTTTTTCAAGATTTTGAAAAAGGCGCCCGAATTCAACTGGAGCTCGGAACACCACCTCGCACTAAGCCAACTGAAAGATTACCTCAATAATCTGCCCACCTTGTCAGTGCCAAAAGGGGGAGAAGTGTTGTATTTGTATCTAGCCACCTCGGACGAAGCTATCAGCGCGGTACTTGTACGAGAGGAGGCAGGACGCCAACTGCCTGTGTACTTCATAAGCCGATCTCTCAAAGGTCCCGAGGTGCGATATCAGCCATTAGAAAAGCTGGCTCTGGCACTGGTCAATGTTGCTCGGCGCCTACGTCCGTACTTTCACGCACATCCCATACAAGTCCGAACAGACTCACCACTTCGGCAGGTACTGACAAAGCCCGAAGCATCGGGGTGAATAGCGAAGTGGGCAATTGAATTGGGAGTGCATGACATTACTTACGCCCCTCGCCAGGCCATCAAAGGACAAGCTTTAGCAGACTTTTTGGTGGAAACCTCACTAACCGAAGTCCCGACCTCGGCACCAGAACCAACTCGCACAAATGCGGCAGAGCCACCAGAATGTTGGCACATGTACGTGGATGGGGCTTCGGGAAAAACAGGAAGCGGAGCAGGAATCCTCCTCATCAGCCCGGAGAAGAAAGAGTTCACCTATTCACTTCGTTTCCAATTCGCAACTACCAACAACGAAGTAGAATACGAGGCGCTGTTGGCCGGGCTCCGAATAGCCGCAGATCTGAAGGTTGAAGCCATCAAAGTGCACAGCGACTCGCAAGTAGTGGTGAATCACATGCTTGGCAAGTATGAAGCGAAGGGGGAAAGGATGAAGAAGTATCTAGCCAAGGCACGGAACATGCAACAAGCTTTTACATACTTCCACCTCGAACGCATCCCCCGATCTCAGAACTCCCGAGCTGACGTTCTCAGTAAATTAGCTGCAACCCCTGGCAGCTCGCCAGTGGAGGATGTCACGCACAAGAGCATAGATGAGGCTGAGGTGAACGATTTGGACGATGAGCCGCAGCCGACGTGGATGACACCCATCCTAGCTTATCTGAGGACGGGGGAGTTGCCCGAAGACAAGACGGAGGCTCGTAGGATACTGTCCAAGTCATTGAGATACACTGTTCTGGACAATATCCTCTACAAGAAATCGTACCTCCAGCCCTTGCTCAAATGCGTCGGCCCGAACTCAGCAAATTATGTCATGAGAGAAGTGCACGAGGGAGCTTGCGGAAGCCACATACGATCTAGGGCTCTGGCAAAGAAAATCATAAGATGGGGATACTTCTGGCCCACTATGTTTAAAGACTGCACCGAGCTGGTACAAAGATGTGAAAAGTGCCAATTGCATGCCAACGTACCAAGACTGCCCCAGACCGAGCTGGCAACAATGCAAAGTCCTTGGCCGTTCGCACAATGGGGGATAGATATAGTAGGCCCCTTCGATAAAGCACCAGGTCAGTTGAGACATCTCATTGTTGCAATTGATTACTTTACGAAGTGGGTAGAGGCGGAACCCCTAGCTGCGATCACGAGTAAGAATGCCCGAAATTTTGTATGGAAGAACATAGTGTGCCGGTTCGGCATACCTCACGTTCTAGTATCCGACAACGGGACACAGTTCACGGACATAATTTTTAGGGAGTGGTGTGACGAACTGCGAATTCAGCAGCACTTCACATCGGTAGCCCAACCCCAGGCAAATGGTCAGGCCGAAGTGACGAATTGGACGATTGTCAAAGGCCTTAAGACCCGATTGGAGAAAGCCAAAGGATTATGGGTGGAGAACCTCCCAAATGTTCTATGGTCCTATAGAACTACTCCGTGAACAGCGAATGGCGAGACACCGTACAGCCTAGCATACGGAACAGAAGCTGTCATCCCGGTCGAAATCTGATACGATCCTTGACCTACATCAAAAGGACTCAAATCAGCCACATTGAATGTAGCACTAACATTATACTCACCAGGTAAGTCCAGTTTGTAGGCGTTATCATTGATGCGCTCCAACACTTGAAAAGGTCCATCTCCTCGAGGTAGCAACTTCGAACGCCTTTGCAATGGAAACCTCTCCTTGCGCATATGCAGCCATACCCAATCTCCGGGCTCAAACACCACTTGACGCCTCCCCTTGTTGGCTTGCTTGGCGTACTGCTCCGTTCGTCTCTCAATATTCAGCCTTGCCCTCTCATGAATCTGTTTCACAAAATCAGCCTTTTTCTGGCCATCAAGGTTAGTATGCTCATGTTCAGGCAATGGAGATAAATCTAAAGGAGTTAAAGGATTAAACCCATAGACAATCTCAAAAGGCGAAAACTTAGTAGCAGAATGAACAGAACGATTATATGCAAACTCAACATGTGGCAAACATTCTTCCCAAGACTTAATGTTCTTCTTAATTATAGCCCTAAGCAATGTAGACAAAGTCCTATTGACTACTTCAGTTTGACCATCAGTTTGTGGATGACAAGTAGTAGAAAACAACAGTTTAGTACCTAACTTACCCCACAAAGTCTTCCAAAAGTAACTCAAGAACTTCGCATCCCTATCCGAAACAATAGTCCTAGGCATTCCATGCAATCTAACAATCTCTCGAAAGAACAAATCAGCAACATGCGATGCATTATCAGATTTATGACATGGAATAAAATGCGCCATCTTAGAAAATCTATCAACCACCACAAAAACAGAATCACTACCATGCTTAGTCCTAGGCAGCCCTAACACGAAATTCATAGAAATATCAATCCAAGGAGCAGTAGGAATAGGCAATGGCGTGTACAAACCATGGGAACTCACTCTAGACTTAGCTTGTTTACAAGTGACACATCTACCACAAATTCGTTCAACATCTCTCTTCATATGAGGCCAAAAGAAGTGTTCATGCAAAACAGCTAAAGTCTTAGCAACACCAAAATGTCCCATCAAACCCCCACCATGAGATTCAAGCAATAACAATTCACGAAGAGAACACTTAGGAACACACAACCTATTTTTCTTAAACAAATAGTCATCATGCCTAAAGTACTCTTCAAAACCAGATTTCTCACATGCTCGATAAATCTCACCAAAATCAGCATCATTCACATACAAACTCTTCAAACACTCGAAACCAAGCAACTTAGCATCTAAAGTAGAGATCAAGGCATACCTCCGTGAAAGTGCATCAGCCACTACATTCTCTTTACCTTGCTTGTACTTGATGACGTAAGGAAACGTCTCTATGAACTCCATCCACCTAGCATGCCTCTTGTTCAACTTGTGCTGCCCCTTCAAGTGCTTCAAGGACTCATGATCGGTGTGAATGACGAATTCCTTGGTCCACAAGTAGTGCTGCCACGTTTTCAAGGCTCTCACCAATGCATACAGCTCCTTATCGTACGTTGGATAGCTCAACGTTGCTCCGTTTAGCTTCTCGCTGAAGTACGCCACCGGCCGGCCTTCTTGCATCAACACTGCACCAATTCCAACACCAGAAGCATCACATTCAATCTCAAAAGATTTAGAAAAGTTAGGAAGAGATAGTACCGGGGCGTGTGTCAATTTGTACTTCAAAAGCTGAAACGCCTTCTCTTGTTCTTCTCCCCAATTAAACTCCACATTCTTCTTGATGATTGCCGTCAATGGTGCTGCAACACTACTGAAATGAGGCACGAATCTCCTATAAAAGCTAGCAAGTTCGTGGAAACTCCTAACTTCTCCAATGCTCTTTGGACTCGGCCACTCTTGAATAGCTCGTATTTTCTCATCGTCAACCTGTACACCCTGTGCACTAACAACAAATCCAAGAAACACAAGCTTGTCCGTACAAAAGATGCACTTCTTTAAGTTAGCAAACAGCCTCTCCTTCCTAAGTACATCTAAAACAGACCTCAAATGATCAACATGCTCATCATGACTCTTGCTATACACTAGGATATCATCAAAGTAGACAACTACAAATCTGCCAATAAAAGCTCGTAAAACATGGTTCATAAGACGCATAAATGTACTAGGTGCATTAGTCAAACCAAAAGGCATAACCAGCCACTCATACAAACCAAGTTTAGTTTTAAAAGCAGTTTTCCATTCATCCCCTTCCTTAATCCTAATCTGATGATATCCACTACGCAAATCAATTTTCGAAAACACACAAGAGCCATGCAATTCATCAAGCATATCATCTAAACGAGGGATAGGATGTCGATACTTTACCGTGATGTTGTTTATGGCTCGACAATCGCAACACATCCTCATCGTTGAGTCATTCTTGGGTACGAGTAGCACCGGAACTGCATAAGGACTCAAACTCTCCCTCACATGCCCTTTCGCCAACAACTCTCCAATCTGCCTCTCCAACTCCTTCGTCTCCTCGGGATTGGTGCGATAGGCTGGCCTATTTGGAAGTGTTGCTCCAGGCACAAAATCTATTTGATGTTCTATCCCCCTAATTGGTGGTAAGCCAGCTGGTGTATCCTCGGGAAAGACATCATCAAATTCCTGCAAAACAAAAGAGATAGAAGGGGGTAGAGAATCGAGATCGTTAGTAGATAGAAAGTTCCCCTTGTATAGAAGTACGATCAAGGCCCTCTCCTCCTGCACCGCCAACTTCAGATCGCTCGCCTTTGCAAAGCACGATTTGTGTACTACACCCTTCTCCTTATCTCCCTTCTCCTTATTCTCCACCTTCTGCTCCTCCAACTTCATCCGCTCGGCCTCCTTTTGCAGCAACACTTGATCCTCATACACTTGTTTGGGAGTAAGAGGAACAAGCGACACCTTCTTCTGCTTATACTCGAACGAATATTTGTTGGTGAAGCCATCATGTGTCACCCTCCTATCAAACTGCCATGGCCGCCCCAACAGTATATGGCTCGCTTGCATCGGCACCACATCACATAATATCTCATCCTCATATTTTCCGATGCTAAACGGGACCTTCACCTGCTTCGTTACTTTGACCACACCAGTTTCGTTGAGCCATTGCAACCGGTACGGTTTGGGATGTTGTATCACAGGTAGCCCTAATTTTCGAACCATGGCCACGCTAGCAACGTTGGTGCAGCTCCCTCCATCAATAATCACGCTACACAACTGATCCTTCACCTGACATCTCGTGTGAAAG
This sequence comes from Thymus mandschuricus, assembly GCA_029379335.1. Classification (NCBI taxonomy): domain Eukaryota; kingdom Viridiplantae; phylum Streptophyta; class Magnoliopsida; order Lamiales; family Lamiaceae; genus Thymus; species Thymus mandschuricus. Next base: position 25,690,440 of record CM057078.1, read on the forward strand.
ATATTTTCGCGCTGCACCAATTCGTCCACATGATTCTGAACGCTTAATGCTCTTCTGGCCACACAAATGCGTCCTACAGGCGGCTGAATATCCTCTTCTTCGTCCTCAGACTCCTCCAAACCAGGCATCTCCGGATCAACTTCATCATCAGTCACGACTTCTCCATCATCTCTCATGATCATCACTCTCCGATTCGGGCAGTCACTCATGATATGTCCGAATCCTTGACACTTGAAGCACTTATGATCACGATTACGACCCTCAGTCACTACTGGTTTGCCTTGGTTGTTAGAGCTTGTCAAATCTGATCGCGTCTTCACGAACGGTTTCCTCTCATCTTTTGGCGACTCCTCCTTCTTCCATTGATTCCCTCTCGAAAAAGAACCACTAGTAGCAGGCTGAGATTGCTTCCAATTGGACTGATTCTGCTTGTTGTAGCCATTGTTGCCCCTCCTCTTGAGCTGATTCTCTATCTTCACAGCCATGTGCACCATGTCCTCTATCTCGACATAATGCTGCAGCTCCACTCCATTCCGAATCTCCCAATTCAGACCAGCCAAGAATCTCGCCATCGTCGCCTCACTGTCCTCCACAACATTAGCTCGAATCATGGCTACCTCCATCTCCTTGTAGTATTCATCCACGCTCTTAGATCCCTGTCTCAAGCTTTGGAGCTTGTTGTGCAGTTCTCTATAGTAGTGAGCTGGAATAAATCGTTTCCTCATGATTCCCTTCATCTCGTTCCAAGTCTGAACTGGAGGCTCCCCATTCCTTCTCCTACTCTTCTCCAATTGATCCCACCAAACTAGAGCGTAATCGGAGAACTCTATCGCTGCCAACTTCACCTTCTTCAGCTCGGAGTAATTGTGACAGTCGAACATGAGGTCAAGCTTCCTCTCCCACTCAATGTACGCATCTGGATCATTCCTCCCTTGGAATGAAGGAATATTCAGCTTGATGTTGCCCAAATTATTATCAGGCCTGTTCCTTGGTTCCTCCCATTCCTCTTCTCCTTCGGCATCAAACTCCTCCTCAAACGGTCCATAATCTCGATGGTTATGATAACCTCCTCTGCCACCTCGTCCTCCTCTTCCACCTCGATGATGCTGAAGCTGTTTGGAAACTGACTCTACTTCACCGATTCTATCATAAACTCCTTCCAACTTGGATTCCATAACCTTTCCCAACTCGGACTTCAATGCCTCAAACATGAACTTCATCTTGGGATCCAACGTCTCTTCTCCGGCCATACCTACAATTTTTTTTTTTTTTCAAAAGAAACAAACGAAAGTTAGTAAAAACAGAATCCTCACTACCTCACAATCACTCGTGTATCCCTCAATACGGTTCACACTCAGCACTCGTGTATCGCTCAATAGTAATGGCTTTTACCCTCTAATAATCTCACCTCTCCTGCCTTTTTCCACTCAAATCTCTCTCAAGAGGCTCAAATTCCCTTAATCTACCACAAAAATCACTATTAACGAACCAGGAGTACTGAAAGTAGGAAGCAAAGATGACTGAACTAAGAAAATCCTAAATTCAAAGACACGAAAAATTTACCGAAAACTTCGACGGACGATTTGACCCTTTAAACGACCTTTTTTGGCAAAAATAACAAACCGATTCCGACGTAGTGGGAACCACCATATAGATCTTTTCGAGAGCTTTCCGAAAAGGTATTATGGAGCAAAATCGGAGTCCGTATGCAAAAGTTATGGCCGTTTTAGTGCTGGCCGACGAAAAACACGAGAAAAAGACGAAAAACTCACAGAAACGAATACACAACTGATATCCCAATGAAGAAACACGCAAGAACCAACCCAGAAAGCACAATGACACACTAGGGCTTCGAATATATCCTTTTTTTTTTTTTTTTTTTTTTTTTTTTTTTTTTTTTTTTCTCGAAACTTTTTTTTTTTTTTTTTTTTAAAAACGAAACTAATCGAAACTTTGTGCCCCTAGTATGTCACGACAACGGGCAGAAGACACACCCTAAGACGTGTTATATAAGGTATGGGATATATATATGAATAAGTTTCATATTCTTATAAGGAAAGAAATCTTCTACTCCTTAATGACCAAGAAAACAACTTTGACTGAGTATCAAAACGAATCTGAATACTTGACACGAAAGAAAAGCTATCAAGAACGATTGACTCTATGAACAGATACGATTTTTTTTTTTTTTTTTGACACGAACGAATAGTTAGACGAAGACTCGAACGAACGACACGAAAATAGAATGACACGAATAAAAAACGCTATGAACGAAAAGACGAAAGGGAAGGTAGAACCTGGATTTCGTAAACCTGGCTCTGGTGCCAAATGATACGATCCTTGACGACCGAATTGAAGACGCACGCGGAAGGATTTAATAAGAACGAACGAAACTGATGGATATTCCAATATACCTAAGATCTAATCCTATAAATGATATAAGTCAGTTCTATGAACAGCCTATACCCCAAATAGCGATCGTCTTAGTCACACGGGAACGATGAATGACACACAACGAGGTTTGATTGACTCGCTGATTCGCCGGATAATGAATTCGTCTTGGAATAATCAAGAGGAATTCGAAGAACTCTCAAGAGAGAATAAACTCACAATAATATTAATGATAAGATGTCTAATTTTCGTCCACAAAGGCCCCCTTATATAGAGAGGCAAATAAAACCATCTAAACCTAATCTAACTAGGAAATAACTAACCCAAAGTCATTGGCATGGCCCAACCCATTAACCAACATGATAAAAACCCAAAAACAAGTCTTTTAAGGCCCAAAAACGTGGCCTGACTCAAAACACACGAAAATTAAAATAAAGTCTTCATTCTTCAGCCCGAACACACTCGATAAAGTTAATGACTCGCGGGTTGTCCGGTTCGCCTTCTCCAATGGGCTTCTTCATCAATTCTTGAGCCCAAACTTCTTGGATCAATCCTTGCAAGCCTTCCTTGAACTTCTTAGCTCGAGCTCTCGTCACCGGCCCTTCGGGAACACGAACAGGATCTTGGTTCATCGAACCTTGGACTCCATCAAAATCGGACTGCCCAGTCCGCGCACGGCTCACTTCGTCGCCGAAGTGAATGATGAAAAGCGGCGTGCGGATCTGGATCTATTAGAAGAGAAGCGGGATGCTGCTTACATCAAGGAAGCCCGGTACAAACGACTAATAGCCCGATATTACAATCGGCGAGTTCGAGACCGGCAATATTGCGTAGGAGATCTAGTCCTACGAAATAATGAGGTCAGCAAGGCTTGCAAGCTCGGCAAGCTGGAAGCCACGTGGGAAGGGCCATACCGAGTGGATGAGGTCCTTGGTAAAGGTGCCTACAGGCTTTCCACTATGTCCGGGGAGCCCATACAGCGGCCATGGAACTTAGTTCATCTGAAGAGGTATTATGCATAGATGTGGAGTATCATGTAGGATAGAGTCCTTTGTTCAGTAGAGTCATATGTCAGTCCGGTCACGTGTCAGTTCGGTCCTTTGATTCAGTACGGTCTACTTGTTCGATTCGGTCTTGTTTTCTTGTGTTCCAAATTGTTTTTCAAGTAATGAAAGTTTTATTCACACCATTTTGCATTACTCCACCTATATGCGTATTACCTCAACATTACACACTATCCTGACGAGGACAAGTGTTACAACCAAAAATAATCGTACGAACAGGGGACCACCCCTACCGACTTCGTCGGCAGAACAGGAACCCGATCAATACCCAAGTGTCACCTTAGCCATGGATAATAGGCGATTGCCATCCTAGCTAAGGGAAGACCCAAGTGTAACATCGGCAGCCGAAGTGCGCCCCCCCGAGCCACTTCGGAAGACCTGAACTTTGACCTATGTGTCAGTTCGGATGACGAATACAGGCATACATGCTATATTCGGAAATAGGCTATAAGCCAACAATAAAAAAAGTATATATATATATATATATATATATATATATATATATATATATATATATATATATTTATTCCTTGCAGGTTTTTCTTTTACAAGTTATGTATTAGACGGACCACCCTCGTCCGGTCTCTTGCTACAATTGAAGTAACTAGCCCAACCACTAGTTGGCGGGTTAAGCAAAAAATCTATATTTACATCTTCCTTCTTTCGGGAAGTTTGTCCCGAGCTACGACCGCCTCGGCCCGACACAGCAATTCGGTTTGAACTCCCACCTCGGTTGCCAGGAGTTCGGCCCCTATACGTAACCCGAGGAGCGACGTAGTTGCCATCACCGCGGTTCGGAATGGGCGGCCTGCGATTTGAAACGGGAAGGAGCATGTCTAGCCGATCCTTGACTAAACGAGAAGGAACAGTAGGACTTAAGGCTCGAAACCGATAAACATTCTGCTTCGCGGGCTGCACGTCGGGATATCGATCTAACCACTTCTTCATTATGGAATGTAGAGTCAGAATTATTGGGTATAGGTTCGTAAGGTATCGCAGCTCGGAAATATTTTCAGCGACCTCCCAAGAATCCGAACCCCGATTCTTGCACTCACGTACAACACCCCGAACTGCCACAAGAGCCTCTTCCTCGACCTCGGAAATCGTCTTTCCGCCGAGCTCGTGAATAACTCTTTCATATTCAGTGTGCTCGGCTTCGATCTTCTCAGCATCTGCATAGTCTTCTTTGAGTTGCAAATATCGAGCTTTATTGGAATCTGCTTTAACCTGCAGAGCGTTGTATTTGGCATCAAATTCGTTCCGGAGATGTTCAGCGAGTTTGTCAAGATGACCGATCTCGCCATCTTTGAGATCGAGAAGAATATTTAGCCGTTTAATTTCATTCAACAGAGCAGCTTGATCCATTTCAGATTTATTCTACAGGAATAAAAGGACAGAGATAAGGGAAATGAATCAAATCTTTCATTCAACCAAGAGGCAGTACATTTACAGTTCGTTACAAAAAACAAAAATTTACAAGAGGGGGGGGTCAACTGACCCCGCCGGAAGGTTCAGCCTCAGTGTTCGGGGCGCCGGTCTCCGCAGCGTCCTTCTCTCCGGCATCTCCATCGACGTGGCCAGTTTCCACGTCCATCTCCTCCTCCTCCTCCTCCTCCTCGTCCGACGGCACGTCGGGAGAAAGCGGCCGCTCTGCCAACTCGTCGCGAAAGGGACCACAGAGTTTCTCAAACTCAAGGTCCCGATCGAATTGGCACTCCCGAACTTCGGCAACGGACAAGGGAGACCGCTGCTCGGCGACATGCCCCACCACGGGAAGGGGGAAGCTTTCTTTTGAATTTGGCAGAAATAGATCCGCAGCATCTCCTTGTCCTCGATGGGCTTATAGCCGTACTTTCCTTTGTCAAGAGTGGGAAAGTCGGTAGCAACCCGATCAAGCACCTTCGCCACCGCCCGGTTCTTCGACGGTCCGGTCAGCGCAGAAACCAGGGCACTAAAGCCCTGGCTGTAAATCACCCTTTCAACGAGGGCTTGAGCGAACTCGCCCTGTTCGGCAGCGAGCCTCTCCTCCCGAGCACGGGCTGCCTCAAGTGCCTCCTCACTCTTAGCTGCTTTCTCCTCGGCAGCAGCAAGCTTGGACTTGGCGGCATCTAACTCCTTCCTCAGCTCGTCCTCCCGAACTGAAGCCGAAGTCAATTCCCTGGACAGCTCAGCCTTATCATTGGCCAAGTCCTTGATCTTCGAATTAGCTCGGCTGTTGTTCTTCACCGAGCTCTGGAGGAGGCCCTTCACAGCGCGGTAGACGCAATCAAAATCCTCCAGTGTTGGGTCCACACCCTGCATTAGATCCATTCGTAAAAAAAATAATAATAATAAAGGAAGATCTTGAAGAGCCGAACTTACGGCAGGATACGATGGTGTCGGGGCTCGGACCAAGGTTATAGCCAAATCGGGCTCGGACGACGCCGAGCCCATCACAAGCTTTCCTGCAGCCGCCAAGTTGACCTCCTCGGCGACAACACCCGGGGCCCCGTGAGATCGGGGAGTGGGAATCTTCGACCGAGTCCTCTCTGAAGACTCCGTCGCCAACTTCTTGGTACCAGATGGCGAACTGGTGGCCTCGCCCTTCCTCTTCCTCTGGGCGGGCGCCTTCTTCTTGTCTTCCTTCAGCATATTCACTGCGCAGAACAACGAACAGAGTTAGTACCGATGTCCAAAAAAAAAATAAATAAATAAATAAATAAATATAAAGGGAAAGGGACCTCACCCCTCCCCGAATCCACCGAAGTGGAAGGATCATCAGGGCTCGGCACGGCGACTGCGAGGTCGGAGAGGGAGATCGGCATTTTGCCAAGGCTGGCAAACTGCTTAACCACTTTCTCAAAATTCTTCCGCTTCGGCAAAAGCCTAACGGGACCAGAATGCCACCCGACCTCGGTGGCACCCTCGAACTGGCAGTAGAAAAACTTTTTCTGCCAGTCTTGCACTTTTGAAGGCACCTGGACGGAAAAGCCCTTCTGCCGATAGGAAGAGTAGTACCAACCCTCCTTCCTATCCTTGAAGGACACCATCCTACCCAAAACCTCGACTGAAAAAGGAATATTCAGCCGAGAGCAAGCAATCCCCACCCCAGTGATTTGGCTTATACTATTGGGAGAAATCTGGGCGGGGGAGAGATCAAAAACCCGGTGAATATCAGCGTATATTGCCGGAAAAGGGACACGAAGACCGGCTTCAAACTGGTCAACATAAAGTGTCACAAATCCCCGAGGGGGCCGGCAAGCCCTATCCCCAGCAGTAGGACGAAGAAGAAGGGCAGAAGATGGAAAATCATAGTTCACAGCAAGTTGGTAAAGGGTAGAAGTGGAAACGGAAGAGTTGTACAAACCGACTTTCCCAGCAACATCGGGAATTTGGGGGAAAACCACCTCCACGGCGTAGGGTTCTTCACGATTAGAGCGCACGCACGCACGGGAAGTATCAGAAAGGACTAAAGGGTTAGGAATGAAGGAGGACGACGACGCAGCGGCAGTTTCCTCCGCCGCCGCCGTAGAAGAAGATGACGAGGATGACTCTACAGATTTAATGCGGGAAGACGCAGAAGTAGATAACGACATCGAGAAATCCATAACTTACTTGTGAATGTCGAAGATTTGCAGAAAAAATCACTTGATGAAGATGAACAGCAGAGAGAAATCCGAAAACTAGGGTTTCGTTTTACAGATGGAAGAGAAAATGATTATTTTTCCCCAATCATCAACATTAAAGAGGGGGTACAACTTGAAGCGTATTGAATATGCCAATTAATGCGACGGCGTTTCGCAAGCCGACTGTCCAATCCCTGCTTTATCGGTACCCCAACAGTTGCATTCAATGCACCTGACACCTTTTAGGTTTGGGCGGGAGACGAGTTCGGCATTGACGAACAGCGACTTTTGAAATCAAGTCGGCCGATTCAGTTCGATATCCCAAACTCCATTCCAGAGGGGTTACGCGATTCAGTTCGGTATCCCCGAACTCCATTCCAGAGGGGGTACGCAATTCAGTTCAGTATCCCCGAACTCCGTTTCAGAGGGAGTACGTCAGCTCATTTCGGACTTCCTCACAGACTTCAGAAGGGTACACCGGTTCAGTTTGGAATTCCTCAGAAATTAAAGGGGGTATGCACTTCAAGGCGAGACGCAACCATCACCTCCATCATCCCACGCTTTTTTTTTTTTTTTTGGGGGGGGGGGGGGGGATGTGATAGGAAATGACCCACCTCCCTAGGCCCAAAGGCCCAGATCGGTATAGGCCCAATAGGCCCAGATCGGCAAGCCCAGTCCACACCAAAACACAGGCCCAGGGAGTTGAGCCCTAAACCCAGAACGTGGGTTGATGGAGAAAGAACCGGAACTGGGAAAACTACCCACACCTCCACGTTCGTACTTTCACAACCGTCGTTCCTTCCATCTATAAATACGAGAACCAATTGTATTGTACAGTTACTTACGCTACTCTGAATACAAAGGATACTCTTTTTCCCCGTGGACGTAGATCACATCGATCGAACCACGTAAACTCTGTGTTCATTCGTTCATTCTCGCATACAACTCACACACAAACACCTACCTTAAATTGGGCCGCGAATCGAAGGTTCATCAATCAATTTACCACAATATTGAATAATAAATCATTTAGGTAAAATGCCGGAGATCAGTCATACAAATGCATAGAGAAATTCAAAAGAGTTTTGATATATGACAAACTAGGATTATATTTTTAACATAATTAAAACAAGAAAAATTCAAATTACAAATAAAATTTAAAATATGATAAAAACAGTTTTTGTAAAACTTAAATTGTTCACGCAGCAAGATAATTTATTCAAGAAAAATATGTACTGAACCAATATGCATAAATTTAAGAAATAATATTAAAGAAATAATGCATGAAGGAATGAGATTTCCGTAGGTTTGAGAATAAGATCAAGTGTAGATTTTGGAATTGGTGTTATCAAGATTAGACCTTACTTTCGCTAGGTAGATGTTGTGTACACTGACCCATATGTGGGATGTAAATCATAGTCTGTAAACGTATGGGTACTTCTTGTGCCATATTTTAATAAAATTCTTTTTCTGATAAAAAAAAATTACCAACACTACTTGATCTTAAGGTATGTGTGAACTTTTGTTATCTTGCTTGTGTGAATGAGATCTTAAGACCATCTCCAACCCTATACTCTATTTTGCAGTATGCTACACTTCAAAATGAAGTATGACATACTCTATTTTAGAAATTCATTCTAACCACGTACTTTATATATATACTCTATTTGTAGTTTTTCATTTATTTTACATAATTAACATTTCCTAATGTATTATAAATATTAAATAATTAATAAAATTGTATCTTAAATAACATAATTTAAGTATATTGTGGATTGCTAATTTTTTATTTATATAAAATTAAATATGTTAAATTAAATAAAAATTATAAATTTAGTTATAAATAAAATATACAATACAATAAATTATAAATCAAATTATATTAATGAAATGTAGTTATTTTTTTTTTTATATAGTTTAATATTGTTCAAATAGTGAAAATAGAGTATGAAGTATTGAACAGTAAAACTCCATATATAGAGTTTTACTGTTCAATACTCTATACTCTTGCTGTAAAATAGAGTACGGTTGGAATGCCCTCCGTACTTCATAATGAAGTAATACTCCATTTAAGAGTATGGGTTGGAGATGCTCTAACTAAATTGGTCTTTCGTTTTATTTTTCGAGGAGGCTAGAGATGTTATTTCCATCCCATAACAGGAGTCATAACGAAGATAAGACTATTTCACATTTGTGAAAGAAGAGTGATTAGTCGGTTAAATCAACACATGATCTTGTTTGCATTATCACTATTAACAAATCCTATGGTATGCAAGGTAATTTGAAATCTTAAAGTTCCACCAAAATTAAATCGACAATATTTTTGTGGAGAGAACCGAACTACTCCTTCCGTCCCGTGGCATTAGTCCCATTTAGATATGGCACAGTAACCAAGACATGCAGAGATAAAGGGGTTTTAGAAGGTGTTTTTGTGTGTTAAATTATTTCCTTTTAAGGAAATGGGACAGACAAAAAAGGAAAGTGGGACTAATGCCACGGGACAGAGGGAGTATATTCTTTCTAATAAAGTTAATCTCTAAGTGAAAGGGTTTCAGATAGGGGCACTGCATTGTTGTCGTTAAATTTTTGAAAATGAGCCAAATTTTTTTTATAATTTGCTCTTTCTTTCAGGATTGTTGATGTATTTCAGGTTTCCACGATTATCAAATTGCACATAATAGTGATTCTTTTTGAGATTTTACTTTTCGAATTCTCAAACTCTTAGATTAGAATGTAATAGCTAACATGATTATAATTATGTGAAAATTTTGAAACCTTCGTAACTCAGGTATTTTGAATTAGAAGGTTTAAATTCTTTCAAAGTTATCATAACGCACTAGAAGAACGAATTTCAGCTCAGCTGGTTGGTGGAATAAAGTCAAACGGTCTACTTAATAATAAGATGGTTTGTCGAGGATGGGATGATCTTTTTGAATGTTAGTTTTGATGCGATGTTGATGCAGCTTTTATCCAGCTATACGCTATACAAGTTTGACATGATTGTTCGAACTACCGTTGGTGACTTTGTTGTTGCTCGTGTTTATCATGTCCCTTGTGTGTTGAAGAAGGGGAGGCGAATGAAGTTCTTTCTTAGATCAAAGAACTTGGCTCTAAGCGAGTGGAAATTCTAACCATTATTTAAATGGTCATGGATGTTATATCTTCTTAGGTGGAGGATCATGTGGACTTTGGACTTCTAATTGGAAAATACAAATCAACTTTGGTTAGTAATATATTTTTTCTCGTATTAGTCGTATATGAATCATGTACGACGTAATGCTAATTATACGTCTCATTGTCTATCTAGAGTTTCAAGGAATTTTTCTTTTTCATCACGTTTGGTTCGAGCCCTCGATATTCGTAGAGGGTCTTCTAGTTAATATATTTTCTTTTACCGTTAAAAAATTATTTATACTTTCTCTGTTCCAAATTAATAGTACCGCTTCTTTCTAGCAACACATTGTTAGACATATAAATAAAGGTATAAAATGTAAATAATTACTATTTAAAGCAAAACGGATAACTAGTGTAAGACGATCAAACCTTTTTAATAGATTATTCACATCGGAAATAGAAAGTTAACGCATTATTTAAATATGTAATCAAAGCATCCCTCTAATATAAACACCACATTTCATAAGAAAAAATATGAAACAGAAAAATATATATATATACACACCAGCTGCCTAATTTCCTATGAAGTAATTACAACGTTAATTATCTTATCTTATAGCAGTTGCAGTTGTACCAACTAACAAAACTAACTTTATCCTCTCGCACTCATAAACCCCATCCCACCATCACTCCCCCTTTTCCAAAACCCCAAAATGCAAGCTCTGTCCTCCTTCACCACCTTCCTCCCCCTCCCTCCTACTCCAAAGCCCCTCTTTAAACCCCACAAATCCCACCTCCATACCCAGCCCTCGAAGCCCCATCTCCTCCGCTCCTACTCTTCCGACGAGTATCCGGTCGGAGACGACGACGCTTTCCTCGCTTCATTCGGCCCCAAGGAGAAGGAGTCCGAAGATGAAGCCCGGAGGAAGAATTGGATCGAGAGGGGCTGGGCTCCGTGGGAAGAAATTCTCACCCCTGAGGCAGATTTCGCGCGCAAGTCCCTCAATGAAGGCGAAGAAGTGCCCCTTCAATCCCCTGAAGCGATTGAGGCTTTCAAAATGCTAACCCCTAAATACAGGAGGCAGAAGGCTAAAGATATGGGGCTGACGGAGGAGGAGTATTTCGCCAAGCAGTTTGAGATTAAGGGAGAGATTCCAGAGCCATTGGAGCCTCTGTGGAGTGGGCCTCTGGTGCTGGGGATGATTCCTCCGAGAGACTGGCCTCCGAGGGGGTGGCAGGTCGATAGGAAGGAGTTGGAGTTTATTCGAGGTGCCCATAAGATCTATTCGGCTTTGAGAGTGGACCCTGAGAAATTGGACGAAAGCTTGATGAAAGGGACGGAGATGGAGGATATGTGTTTGGAGAGGTATAATGTGTTCTTGAAGCAGTACCGTGAGTGGGCGGAGGAGAACAAAGATCGATTGGAGGAGGAATCTTATAAGGTTGATTTTGGATCCCGTCCTTTAGGGGTCCATGCTTAGACTGCATCGATTAAGATGTTTATTGCTTTGATGCAACAATGGTTCCCTACTAGGTTGCATTTGCATAGAATTATGAAAACCCGGATTTGAAATGGTTGCTTGCTTATTCAGTTATCGAATAATTTCGTGATGATTTTAAGCATTTTTCTATTCTAATAATTGCAGATATGAAAGTAACAATAATGATGTTAATTTGCAGCACGACCAAGATTATTATCCTGGCAGAAGGAAAAGGGGAAAGGATTACAATGAGGAAATGGTAATATCAATGCTGCGTGTTTCTTTTCTTACCCTATATCACATATTTCTTCCAGTTGAATGTTGGAGTTAACATAGTGTTCTGTCATGAAGTCTGACGATTATTGATGGACTAACGATTGCCCTTTTGTGATTTTCTTGGCTGCAGTACGAGCTTCCGTTCTATTACCCTGGAATGGTAAGTAAATATTTAGCCGATGTATTCCTTTGCTTCATGTTCAAGATATACTATTCAATTTCCTTCTAGTTTTCATTCCTTGGTATTTCTACTAGTTTGTTTGTCTCTCCTTGATGAAAATCAGTTAAATTTTACAATCTTGTGTGTTATTTCCTGCGAATTGCTTTATATATGTTCTCTGTGATGAACATACAAATGTTCCACTTTCTGTTCTGCTCAATTCGTCAGTTTGCTCGACTGTGAACTAGCTCAGTTCATTAACTTGTGTTGTTCTACTTTTACCATATCACTTAAGTCTCCAGTGGTATCCGCTTGTAGATTCATTTCGGGGTATGTCGTAGAAAATGAATCTAGTGTTCATCCTACATTGTATATATTCTTTTTGATGATATCATTTTTAGTCTTGATGTTTCAAGTAAGCTTATCTTAAAATTGTAGCAGACATCAGTTCTGACATAAGAACTTTGAAAATATTCTTTCCCATAACAAAAAAATTGAATGCGCTTTATTTGGGTAGCTATCAAATTAACTGTTTGCAGTTGATGTAAGTAGCCGACGCATATATTAATCGAAAGAAATAAAATCAGATTTATGTATAATGCTTTTGTAATTCTTTTCCTTCTTTCTCAAAGATATGTTCAGGTAATGTAACTGCAGTACATCTTTACCAAGGAGCATTTGTTGACATTGGAGGTGTCCATGATGGGTACGCACTATTACTTGTAAAATTTCAGAAATTGTCTATCCAGATTCCATTTAATTCTGTAGTATCTGGACCCTATGATTCCGAAGATTTGATCTTCTTTTCACTTAGGTAAATTAGAATCAAGTTAACCTATAGTTCTAGGCTCTTAAAGAAAGATGTGAGTAGCCTACCCTGTCCTTTAGGTCCCATTTGCTGCAATTCGTGCACATCTTTGTCCCTATAAATACAAATACCATCTGTTTACCCTCAACAATTTTGATAATACACCACGCCGCAGCACTTTCAACAAAGCTTTATAGTCCGTGCTGAGTTCCAGATTTCACCGGTGGATCATTCTATATCTAGAAAAGTAAAGTTTGGTGCTGATGATAGGAATATCCAAGGTGCTAATCTCTCACTAGATTAAAAGTTTGAACTCAACAAAGTGGTCTTATATACATTCCTGGGATTGAGAAGAGATTTCCTATCTCTGTGGTTCAATTTTTCTGTCCTTTTAGACTTTTATATCATTGGGTCATAAGTCTCATGTTTTATGATGTACTAGTTACAGTTTTAATATTTACAATGTGATTGCATTCAAATATTATGAAATTTAACTCTAAAATGAGCAATAGTAAATCGTTGTAGTAGTCTGTTATTTTTTCAAATAGACTTGATTTTTAGTCAGTGACACTACGAATGATGATATGTACGAAAGATCTTCATCAGCTTGAATAAATAAGAGCTTTCATTTCAGAAACTTTGATTGGTCTTTAACTTAAAAAAACAGGTATAAAAGGCTCATCATTCCTGTGCTTTCAAGTATCAGATTCCTCTCATTTGTATTCTTCATTCTATTTTCTTCAAATTAAGACACTTTAAAACAATTATTTTTGATTTGTTACAGAAGTAGTTATTGCTTGTTATATTTACTTTCAAAATTACTTTTACTGGCTTCAGATGTTATTTAATGATCCATGTGAATTTATCACATGCATTTGTGACTTATATTCTTTTTCTACTTATATCAAAATTTCACCATTACCATTTTGTAAAATTGGCGATTCAGGTGGGTTCCTATAAAGCGTAATGACTGGTACTGGATCCGACATCACATTAAAGTCGGGATGCTTGTTCTTGTTGAGATTACAGTAAGTTGTGCTTTACTGTAACTTTTCGTATATATTATTTCCACTAGCCAGCTTTAGAGCATTATTCAATTTCAGAAACTTGTGGGAACAAACAACTCTGTTCGGTAATTCACAGATACTTAGTCCGAAAAAGTGAAAGAGTCGAGTTAGTTTTTTTTCATTTCTTTGTTAAAATAAGAAATGGATGGTGATGTGAAAGGTTGATTATGGCAAAGCATACAATGACATGAATTTTGATGTAAAGCAGCGTGAAAGCATACACGCACACACAAAATGGGCAAGAAATCATTATCGAGCATATCATTTTGGCGTGTTGCACATATTGCTAAGGATGCTTCTGTATATGAATGGTGAATATTGTAGCTCTTATTGAGGTTATTGAGTGTAATACTGGTAAGTAGATTTGTGGTATTGGTATGGCCATTGAATCTATCGAAGCAATACTTCCTATGGTATCTGAGATGTTATCTACAGAAGTGATAAGACACTGTATCATGGGATTTCTCTGTTTATCAAGAATTTTTTGCAAGCAAAGTTTCTTCCGTAACTATTTTAACTGTATGAGACAGCTGGGTGGATGTTTGAAAGGGGAGAAACTAGCCAATTCTCAAACTTGAATAAGATGTGAAATTGTGAATATCCTTTTGTGGGTTAATATTGCAGACGACTTTTATCTCACATGTGTGCATTAAAAGTATTGCTTGTCAGCAATCTTCAGCAAATCATGCATGCTGAGAGATCTTTTATATTTCCTTGTTGCAGGCTAAACGAGATCCTTATCGCTTCCGATTTCCCATAGAGCTGCGATTTATCAATCCGAATATTGATCACCTAATGTAAGCTTCTAATATCACAACATACAATTTCAGGGTCATTATTATGATAGCCTCATCAGAAGTGAAGTGTTTTTCCATTTTTGTGGATCTACATACCCGTCTATGAATATAACATATAAGTCTCCGCTTGCTCATTTACAATGCCTAAATGCAATTTACTGCTGACATGGTTGTTGCAGTTTCAATAAATTTGATTACCCCCCTATATTTCACCGAGATGACGAAGATATTCCGGACGAATTACGTGTGAGTAAATCCTATTTTGCATATGACATGTTTGAATTTCGTTTTGTCTTGAACAATGATATTATATACTCTGAATCCATTTTTACTGACCCAACCATATTTATGGTAATAATCAAATGCTGGTTTATTAATGATTCAATCTATGAACTGCGTTGCACTTGCATTTGCTGTAAATGAGCTCTCATTGTGAAATGGAGGCAAACCACCTAATTGATTTTGCTTCTATTACAAAAAAGTAAGATCATCAACGCGG
The DNA here is from genome assembly GCA_029379335.1 of Thymus mandschuricus. Lineage (NCBI taxonomy): Eukaryota > Viridiplantae > Streptophyta > Magnoliopsida > Lamiales > Lamiaceae > Thymus > Thymus mandschuricus. Next base: position 25,705,702 of record CM057078.1, read on the forward strand.
GTTTTCGACCAATGACCTATTGTGCAAGGTTCATTAGACTTTTTGGAAATATTGGATTTTTTTACATGCTTTCGTCCTTTGTATTCTCTCTTCCTTCCCCCTTTCTTTTCAAGGAAAATCCAGTATATCTTATATGTATATTCCGTTAGTGAAAACAACCTTGAGATTTTAAGCATGCATGTTTCCATAACATTTTTATTTATTTAATTGAACTTACTGTTGGTGTTGTTTAGATCAATTTTCTTATCAATTGCTGCTATAAAAGCTCACATATGTCACGATCCCCAAAGTTTCTTAAATTTCATGTTTAGCAATTTGTTTGTCTTTCTTTATACAGCGCGATTGTGGAAGACCTCCAATTCCTAGAAAAGATCCTGGAATTAAATGGGAAGAGGAGCCTTTATTATCAAATCACCCGTACGTTGATAAGGTATTCTTTAGCTGAAATGAGTTTAGTTTTGTGTTTCCTGATCAATTGTTGCAAGGAGTATACAACCTTTTACTTGTCATGTGGAAGTGCATGTTTGATATAACTACTATGATCCCAATCAATTGTTACAAAGAGTATACAACCTTTTATTGGGCATGTATGGAAGTGCATGTTGGATACAACTAGGATGACCATAGCTCAATGCATGCCATCTGTTAATTTTACTCACTAACGATTAGTTTGGCCTTTATATGTCAAAAAGGCATTGATGAATCCTAAAGATACCTATCTTTTTTTTTTCCTCATCAACATTCTTCTTGTTTGAGTTACTTTTATGGTTGCCTGCTGTAAGATATTTTTAGCTTTAATCTCATATAATATAACTATAAACCAAATTCGTTATCGACCCAAGCATTTCTGTCGGCATTTAGTTCCCAATAAACTTAAGTGCTATCCACTTTTCTAAATACAAGACTAGTGGATTCATATACTTGAATGATGTATGGCTACTTTTTTTGTAGCTGGGTACCAATTACTTTACTAATTGAAAGATTGTTCAGTAAGAACCTGTTCATGTTAACTGCATTAATTTTATCAAATAATACTATATCTGTGGAAAATGGCAAGGAGCACAAGATTATAAAACTGATTAGTTAATTAGTTGTATCTTCAAGTCCACATACTTACCATACTATTTTTTCTACTCATCTCATGGTAAAACTCACTGTACCCTTCTTCAAAGAATGATACTCCCTCTGCCCCGCCGAACGATGTGCGTTTCTTGAATATATGTGAGGTATAAAATATAGAATCGCACATCATTAGGTGGGACAGAGGGAGTATAAAACTTATGCTAAGCTTTTAAATTTACGTTTGATATATCTCACATATGCTTAATGCTCACCTTTCTCAGATCCATCCAAGTTCATGTCTATGTAAGAAATAAGCCAGTGGACTAAAACTTTTGTGACATACCGACCAGTGTTTTACTAGGCACTTTTTACTTACTTGGGGTTCTTAATTTGAGTTGCTATAGTGTTTTTAAAGTCAATTAATGTTATAGGATTGATCAATTTCGGCAGTCCTTAATTGGCAGAAAATTATGAAATATTTTAAGGATAAAAGAATATGATTTGCTTCCCTTATTCAATACTATTATTAATTAAGCTTCCCAGTGCTGTCTATGAATCTATGACACACATTGCATTACAGTCGACTTTATATTCTTGATGGATGGATAATCTCATTGCTTGATCTAAGTAATGGATTACTGATCTTGATGGTGCTTACCTGATTCTGATAGTGAAAAGTTAGAAAACAAGTGGAGTTACTAACCTAAGAATGCCAAACAAATTGGTCGTGGTAATGGGAGAAATGGTGGTGAGAAATAATTATTGGTATTATTCTCCACGTATTAGCCTGTGATAGTTGTAATTATACATGTAACTAAAAGTTGAGAAAAGAGCTTCTGTTTCCAAAGTAGATTTGCTCTCTTATCTCACTTAATTGTTATTTGTTTACCCCTAATATGACTTCAGATATCCAGGCATATGGATTCGAATGACCTATGCTTATAAATATTTAACCTTGATATTTACTAATCACAATTGTTTTCCATCAGATTGAATCTTTTTCTGGCTTTTGTGAACTTTTAAGTCATTATTGTGCATACTTGTTAGTTCTCATTTATAATGACATGTGAAAGTGTTATCGTGTTTCTATAGGCTCAAATTATATTTGTCATATTATTGTTACTGCTTTTTGATTATGTTATTGATTAATTTACTTGATAATGCATATTCAGCTCACTAAAAATTAGTCATTGTGCTATGTATCACATTTCTGTCCTGCTTCTTAGATATTCTTTGCGGTATGCAGCTGTGGCAGATAAATAATGCTGAGCAGATGATCTTGGATGATGTAGAGGCAAATCCTAATAAATATAAAGGCAAAAGGTTATCAGAATTGACTGATGAAGAAGAAATCGATGAAGAAAACAGTATCGAATACGGAAAAGCTAAATACAAGAACACGACAGTTCCCAGAGTGACATTGGTACTCAGTTTTAGTTTTCTGCTATTTATCGCCCCTTGGAATAATTTATGTGAGATTTTCTCATTCTCTATTGCAGAAACTAAGTGTTAAAGAGCTTGATTTGGAAGCTGCACTAGCTGAGCGTCAGGTTTGTTTGCTGTTCATCATCACCATTAGTATATACGAAATTAAATTTATTTGTTTAATACCACTCCGGTCCTAGGAAGTTGACTCATTTGCTTTATACACGGGAATTAAGACGAAAATGTTTAGTGTATAAAGTGTATTTTGTAGGGAAATGTAATGTGGTTTATGTATTTAGACATATTTTAGAAACAGAGCATCATAGATGCATAAAAACATGTTCTTGTCTGATCTTAAATGAAAGATCGTATCAAGACCTTTAATTTGATATAAAAATCCGATAACAAACGAGCAAGTTATAATAATTTAAACTTTCAAAATTTAAATTATATTGAACTACGTGCAGAAAAATGAGTGGATGAGATTTAAGTATGGAATGTTAAGTGTAATAAGGGGTTTACTAATTGTACTAATTATACTCTAATTATTTCTAAAAAAGGAAATGAGTCAATATGTGTGGGACGTCCCAAAAAGGAATATGAGTCAACTTCCTAGGACCGGAGTGGTATTAATTAATAATTAACCAATGTTGTCATCAGTTGTCCAAAAAATTTGTGATTTATTTGACAGATTGTCATTTTGGATCATAATTTCTTTCAGTGCTTGGTATATGGTTAATGTTCCAAGTGCTCTTATCATGTTACTGCCCCATATGGATCACCTTTGTAAGTTAGATCATGTGAAGTAAATATTCCCTTATCATGTTCAATTCTGCCTCGTTTCAGCTGCATAACAAACTGAGGAAAGAAGCTGAAGAAAGAGGAGAGACATATAAAATTACTAAATTGAGGCGAAATGAGGAAATGGATGAATACGACCTTATCCACTGGCGTAGATCATTCGAAGAAAGAGAAGCTGTCCTCCGAGATATAAGCTGGTACCTTTTATTCCCCAGACTTCTCAATATTCATTCTGTCTTGTTAACTTTTTCAAAAGCGATAGCATCTTTGGCCCTGGTCATGTGACTTGTGTCCTTTTGAGAGTGTTACCGTTGCAAGACAATGCTTCAACTCAGTTGTGATTGGTTGAAAATTTTAGAGAACTGAGAGTTCTGGAGTTGGGTTTCCTAATTTGCTAAACGTAGTACTAGATAGATAGATAATATCTTTTCTTTGCTTACTTCGATAGTACAAAACCTGTGAATAATAGAAATGCTTCAGGATTTAGTCTCCCTGGCTTTAGCTTCTATTTCTTGTGTTTTGCACAAATTAATCTAACGATGCTTAAATGAGTATCTGTTTCTTCTTGGTTAATTGTTGATTTATCACCACTTTTAGTTTTCATGCCTTTTTAGTTGTTGCAATTGAATCACTAATTCTCAATTTCTTGCAACTCTCACATCGTTTAAGTTCCAAGTGATATTATCTCTCTCTGTTTTATGACTTAAGATGGGTCTAGTCAGAAACTTGAAACGGTGTGAAAATTGCAAAGAATTGAAAAAAGTGGTGCTGTGAATGCCAATCTATGAAAATTGGGCAGAAGTGTTGTTAAATTTCTTTCTTTCGTCATAACAGTGGTAGCTCTAGCAACCTGCAGTATTATTCTGATCACTTATCTTGTCACTCTCTCGAGTATTTAGTCCGTTTCTTACAATATTTCTTCTTCTATCTGATAACTGTTGGAAGAACATCCCTTGCACAAAGTACTGCTCTATCTTTCAGAATGCAGAAAGTTTGGCAACTTATCATGTTATATAACTTGCAGCCGTCGAGCTCTGGGGCTTCCATTGGAAGAGCCGGGCAGGTACATGGACCCGAGCATCTTTGGGAAAGACCAGTATGACCCTGATAGCGCGTTGTATCGTTACGACTACTGGGGGGAGCCAAAGAACTCAGAAAAGAGCAAGCAGGAACGCATGACAGATACTCACAACAAAGCCATAGTTGGGAAGGGAAGTGTTTGGTACGAAATGTCATATGAAGACGCCGTGAAGCAGCAGATGGAGAGGGAAAGGCTTGGAATCAAGCCTGAGCAGTATGAAGAAGAGGATTCAGACAGGGACCCACAAGGTGACGATGATGACGATGATGAGGAAGATTTTGATTACAGTATTTTGGGGTCCACGAGTGCCGCCGAGTCTAACCAACCTCATGTCAATGGCACCGAGTCTCCGAGATTGTCGGATGAAGGATTGTTTGAGGACTAGTTTTGAGCTGTGCACTGCAGAGCCTGAGATGCACCATTTTTGTAGCTGTACTTTTGTATAGTATATATGTTATCACCTTTAATTAATAGTATAAACTATATTATGGGCTTGAACATATACAGTTACATGGTCTCATAAAGGAAATTCAGTAGTGATTGATTTGTGGCTTCTACCTCCAGTTTTATTTTTACTTTTTAATTTTTAATTTTTAATTTTTTTTTCCCATTTTAAAATCAGGAATGAATAATGAACATTCCGTTACGAATTATCAATTCCGACTAAAATGGAACATCTCAATTGGTTTAACCATTCCATTGGAAATCATCTTTCCAAATGGGATGGAAATAGTCATTTTTTCAAACATCATGGTCTTAAATTGATTCAAAGGTTCAATCAATGTGACCTCCAGTTTCTTTCTTTCTTCTTTTTTTTTTTTTTTTTTTTTTTTTTTTTTAAGTTGAATCTGACCAGAACCAGTCAGAATTGATGAATCGGAGCACAGACGACATGAATCGGAGCACAGACGACGGCTCTCGGTCCTGAGTCTTGACTGGTTGAACTGGGCGGTCTGGCCCGATTCTTTCTTAATCCTCTTAAATTTATCATGAAGTACTTGACAAAATTAGCTCTCTTTTTATTGGTGAGCAATCAAATTTAATGCTTGGATGTAATTAGTTTTTACCCAATCATTTATCTATACCGGTCTTCTTCTTCTATTTTTTTTTTAAAAAATAGAATAAAAAGAATGCTCGGATAAAATTAAAACATTGATGCTGAATTATGTTTGTTCTCCTTCATCATCTTCGCCTATATAGATCATATCTTAGTGCTGGTTTGGTTCAAGTTGGGTAACGAAAACGGAATGGAATCAAGTCATGTAAGGGGATGAAAACAATAAGGGTTATTTTTATTAAGTGTTTGGTTTAATGGTAATAAGGGAGTCACTTGTGAGGGGATTCCCTTTCCCCTTGTTTCCCCTCCTTCTTGAGGGGTAACAATTTAAGGGATTGGGTTACCCTCAAGTAAGGGTAATGGTTAACTTGTTGTTCAAACCAAACAACAAGTAATGGATTCACTTAATTGTTTCCATTTCTTACCCAAAAACAGGTGAACCAAACAAGGGCTTAGTTTGTTGAATTTTCTGCGAGTGCTAAAATATCGCTATGATATATTTTGGTACGTAGCTTCCAATAAACATATTTTTGTTAACCTCTCATTCCATCCATCTCTATTACTGATTTCGGAGTCATTTCTTTCCTTGTTACTCTTCCTAACTCTTCCCTGGGTAGGACTAGTTCCCAATGTTTGGCACTTTCCAGACAAATTCGAACTTGCACACACATAGAAATGTTTGCAATGCAAACACCCTAATCTTAAGGGTGTGGATTCCATTATTTTATCTTGGGTTAATTACGTCTAAATACACGAACTTTGCCACAAATTCCATTTTTTCCATGAACTTGAAATTATCTGTCAAAAACCATGAACTTTGGACTTTGTCCAATTTTACCCCGAATTCAGTCTCCGGCGACCGAGAAACTGACGTGGATCCTACGTGTATTTAATTTAATATATATTTGATGACGTGTCTCGAATACGACGTCGTTTCACCGAGAACGACATCGTTTCTTTGAAAATTAAAACGATGACCTGTGAATTCAACTTCAATTTCACCCAAAAAACTTTGTCGAATTCTCAATTCCACCCCCAAAACTTCTCCCAACCAGCACTTTCAACTTAAATTAGGTTATTGGATTATTCATACACCAACTTTTTACGAAATTTGCTTTTTCCCATGAACAAAAAAAGGATCTTAATTATACATGAACTTTTTACGAAATTTGCTTTTTCACATCAGTTTCAATTTCCCCCAATTTGAAGCTGACATGGCATCCCGGAATTGCGTATGTGGCTTGCTCGGCGGCAAGCAATACGACGTCGTTCGTAATTAATGAAAACTGCGTCGTTTTCACCTAAAACGACGTCGTTTTAGCTTAAAAACATAATTAAAAGGGGGTCGTCAATCAAAATCACAATCCCTAAATGTCATTATTTATTTTCGGAAGAAACCTTAAATGATTGCTGCCTCGAAGTAGTGGACCGAGCAAGCCACATACGCAATTCCGGGATGCCATGTCAGCTTCAAATTGAGGGAAATTGAAACTGACGTGAAAAAGCAAATTTCGTAAAAAGTTCGTGTATAATTAAGATCCTTTTTTTGTTCATGTGAAAAAGCAAATTTCGTAAAAAGTTGGTGTATAAATAATCCAATAACCCACTTAAATTCAACCAACCTCTCTCCCCTCCTAGAAACGTTAATTGCACAGGAGCTTTGGTATAAACCCTAAATTGGGCGGCGCCGACGACGACGAGTAGAAGAAATTATCGAATCGAAGCGGATAGATGGGGAAATCGATTCAATCGAAGAGGGTGAAGAGGCTGAGGGCGATAAGGAGAGAGGTGGTAGAGCCGATTTACGACAAGAAGGACGCCGCCAAGCTCGCCTGTCCAGGAGGCCGCCCTCGCCGCTCCGATTCGAAGCTTCCGGTCAAGCCTTCTCCCTCCGTCGACGATGGCTCCGCCGCTGCTGCCGTCGCCGCCGCCATGGAAATCGAGATGCCCGGGGGGATAAGACCTCGGAATTCCTCAAGCCTATGGGGAGGAAACTGAAGAAGAAGATTAAGATTTCCAAGAAGAAGTTCCAAGCAAGGGCGAAATCAGAAGATAGAATCTGTGACGTAGTTGATTGAATTTGTACCCATGTTTCCTGTGTTTCAATCTACTCAAGTTTTGATTAAAAAAAAAGTAAATTAATTTTGCAGAATTAATTTTTGAAACCCTAAAGCTTTAATTTTGCAGAATTTATTTTTGAAAGAACGACACAAAACGACGTCATTTTGTTAGTCGGAAAAAAATAAACATGTCACACTTCCGGTGACCACGTAGGCTCCATGTCAGCATCAATTTGGGGGAAAATTCAATTCGGGGTAAAATTGGACAAAGTCCTAAGTTCATGGTTTTTCACAGATAATTTCAAGTTCATGGAAAAAATGGAATTTGTGGCAAAGTTCGTGTATTTAGACGTAATTAACCCTTTTATCTTCTCTGGCTCTCTTAGGCTACTCTTATCGGTGACCCCAATTTGGGGTCGTGCGCTACAGACAAAAGAAAAAATGGAAAAAGAAATTGGAAAAGAAATTGGAAAAGAAAGACCGGTTGTCCCATAACCTTATACCACAACCTGCATGGACCAGTAATTCATTGCCACGTGTAATTCATTTTCCTTTTTGTTTTGCTAGCATTTATCGGCAATTAATGTGTAACTTGTTTTATTTAATGTGTAACTCTACAAGTATGACAATTTTTAAAGTTCGATATATGTATATAATTTTTAATTTTAAAAATGTAATAGATTTTAAATATAACAAATTCATAATATAAAAAAATAAGTTATAAAATAAGTTATATTTTAAGTTGGGTTGGGTCATTGATAAAGTATATAAAGTTGTGAAATTGAGTTGGGTTGTAGATTGTATAGGTGGAAGAGAGAGAAATTAGTATTTTAATTTTAGGTTGGATTGTTGAAGGTTGTGGATAAAGATAGTCTTAACGTTTTTTTTTTTAAATCTTGATATTCATTTCTTTTTTCCCTTTTTATTTATATTATTATTTATAATTATTTCTTTGTTTATTGTGATTTTCTCTAAGTTAAGATATAATAGCATTGTGAAGTATCTACTATCTAACATTACAATATTAAGAAATATAATTTCTCTTAATATCTTTAGATTTTAATATTTTTTCAGATGATATATTTTTTCAGATCGCACAGAACTTACAGGTATTTAATACATTTTCTGTTTCGTTAAAAATATACTATTATTTTACTTTATAAATTGTAATCTCTCCGTCCCACTCGGATATGGACCTTTTGTTTCGATACGGGAATTAAGACGGGAGTGATGATAGTGTGTTAAAGTGATGGGTAGTGGGTTAAAGTTACGTGTCAGAATTTTATTAGGTTATAATTTTCTACTTCGGGAAAGGTCCCTATATCAGTGGGACGTTCCAAAAAGAATAATGTCCCTTTATCAGTGGGACAGATGGAGTATTGTTTAAAAAGTCTTTTTTTTTTCCTCAATGAAAAAAGTTAGATCTTCAACGGTATATACATCATACCTCTTTTTTAAACTTTATACTCTTTTCTTATTCTTAAAAAAATTGGCAATTGTTGTAAAATGAGATGATTTTGAGGAATTAGGTGTTCCAAAACTTTGATTTTATCATTTTTTAAATTGAGTAAAAAAGGTAGTTACCAAAAATTTTAAATAATTTTAGGGAATCGATCTGATTAAAATTATTTAAAATTTTATATAATTTTTAAAACATAACTAAGAATTGAACTGATTAATTACTATATGATTTTTTAGCTTAAATAATATTTTAATTTAATCAAATTAGAAGATTGAAATTTAATGTAATAAAATAAATTTTAATAGTACGCCTTTTAGACTGTGATTATCGGCGACGAGAACTAGCCGACCCCAACCATTTTTTTTCAAAAAAAATCTAAATAAAGGAATATATGGATTATGTGGTCGATTCCCAAGTAACCACCAACCTCTCAAGGTTCGGTGGTTTGTTATATACTATATTATACTACTACTATATAAATATAAAAACTTTATTTTATTTTATTTATATAATATAATAAATAAATAATTTTTTATACAATATATTAAAAATATATATATATATTATAATTTGTGAAATAAAAATCTCTATAAATAAAGATCACATTTTGTCAAATTTTCTACACCTTCAAAATAATATGCACAATGAAGATGTAGAAGAAACAGATGATGAAACTTTCGTATTTTCTGCAGAAAGAATTGTGAGCCTGAAGAAGTATATGACAAACAAGGCACGACTACGTAATAGAGAAGATCACAACACTCTTCAAAACGACTTGATCGAGCATATCTAGCAAAAGTTCGGTGATGACGATTAAATGTGTATTTCATACTATTATGTTTTTTTAGTTGTTTATTTAATTTTGTGTTTTAATTGCGATTTTTTTGTGGTGAATTGAAAACGTTTATGTAATATATGTTCATAATTTGCAAAATATTTATTCTCTCATTTCTTTTATTTTTAATTATTATTCAAATATATTAAATTATTATTAAAATTATATTAAAAATTTATATATAATATTGGGGTTGGGTAATTTTGAATGGTCATTAATAAACATATAAAAACAGAACTGGTTGATGTTGGATGAATAGTGAATTAGGGGGTGTTTGGCTAAGCTTATTTTAAGGAGCTTATAAGCACCAAGTGCTTATAAAATGTTTTAAGAGCTTATAAGCTCTTAGATTTAAGAACTTATAAGATTTCAAAGTGTTTGGATAAAACTGCTTATAAGCTCAAGATAAATTAAAATCTGAAAATTAAAAAAAATGAAAAAATATATATTTTTTTTTGGAATTTATAATTTTCTACAATCAAATGGAAGTGTTTATAGTTGAAATATTCGTAAAATAAATTACTTAAGGAATGAGCTACATTCTCATGTAGATATACCATTAAAATCTTAAGCAACATAAAAATAAAAAATAAAAATAATTAGAGGGAAATACATAATTATTCATATGAATATATTGTTTAAAATAGTCCGCTACTTGTGGTAATAAAAAATTAGGGTAATTTTTCACGATAGGTGTTATTATATCTCGTCAAAATTAACATAAATCACATTGTAATGTTACTTTCAAGAAGAAGAAAGGAAAAAAAAAAAAAAAAAAAAAAAAAAAAAAAAAACATAAATCATCAAAATTATATAAAGAATTCCATGTGTGATAAAAGTCCTTATTTTGAATTAAATAATAATATGAATTTAAGTATCCCTTAATCTCATTACCCTCAGAATTTTTTATTTATTTATTTATTTATTTATTTATTTATTTATTTATTTATTATTTGATTAGAATCTTTAAAATGCAATTCACATGTTACACCTATTACTTTATACATGAGAAGTATCAAATACTATATTGTAATTTTGTGACAATTGTATGAATTAGTGTTAAAAAAAAAGACCGACTCGCAATAAAATGGAGAGTGAAATTTTAAACAAATAGAAAATCGTTTGATTTTTGTTTTTGAGATTTTTACATTAATTATGTAGTTTCTCAAATTAAAGATGAATTTTGTTGGAAATATATAGATCCATTTATATAGGTAATAACGCTATAGTTTCTCAAATTAAAGATGAATTTTGTTGGAAATATATAGATCTATTTATATAGGTAATACATTGTTAAGTTATTGTAAAAAATCGATGTGGGACAAAATTCCATAATATTGGATTAAATATATAAAATAAGCCAAATCAATGAGAATATTCGAAAATGTTCAAAAAAATTGTACGCGATACCACGTAGGATCAGGGTACATAACGCTATATATATATATATATATATATATATATATTGATATGAAGTTATACAATGAAAAAGTCAAGTTTTGAAAAAATAAATTGAGGTGGATGAGCTTATTTTTTAGAGTGCTTATAAGCTCCTCAACATCTTATAAGCTACTCCCTCCGTCCCATTTGTTTTTTGACTTTTTTCGGCACGCGTTTCCACCGAGACGTAGTACGGGTTTTACGATATAAGCTTAGCTAAAGGGGCTCTTAATATAAGAAAAAAAAATTAATATAATAATGTGAAAGTTGAATAGTTGGAGTTGCTGTCTTGCTGATAAACATAGTCTTATTATTATTAGAGAAATGATATGCTACTCACCTTATGCTAGTCACCTTCGTGGGCACCTTCGTGTTCGACATCGTTTTGTTCAATTTTTTCAATTGTAATATATTCTACTCCCTCCGGTCTTTCCTAGTTGAGTCACTTTCCCGATTGGGCCGGTCTCTCCTAGTTGAGTCATTTCCTTTTTGGGTAAAAATTAAGTATTAAACACACAACTAATTGTACCCCTTATGTTACTTAATTAACATACTAATTACGCCCCAATTTCTCAATTTCTCCATTATCGCCATTGCCGTCTCTCTCGAAATAATTTTAAATTAATTTAAAATAAATCCAGAAAAGTTTTAATTTTATAAAAAAAAAAAATTCCAGAAAAGTTTTTTATTTTAATTTTAAACATCAACAATAATTTTATAAAAAAAAATCCAGAAAATTTTAAATTAATTTAAAATAAATCCAGAAAAGTTTTAATTTTATAAAAAAAAAATCCAGAAAAGTTTTTATTTTAATTTTAAACATCAACAATAATTTTATAAAAAAAAATCCAGAAAATTTTAAATTAATTTAAAATAAATCTAGAAAAGTTTTAATTTTATAAAAAAAAAAATCCAGAAAAGTTTTTTATTTTAATTTTAAACATCAACAATAATTTTATAAAAAAAATTCCAGAAAATTTTAAATTAATTTAAAATAAATCCAGAAAAGTTTTAATTTTATTAAAAAAATCCAGAAAAATTTTTTATTTTTATTTTAAACATCAACAATAATTTTATAAAAAAAAATTTAGAAAATTTTAAATTAATTTAAAATAAACTGAAAAACAAAAAAAAATATTAATTAATAAAAAACATTTTTTATATTAATTAAAATAAAATACAGTACTTAGTAATTATAAACATAATCACATTCTCTTCTCAATTACCAAACATACTTAAAGTACTAAACAACTCTTTTTAATTCCCGTGTCGAAAAGTTTCGACTCAACTAGGAAAGACCGGAGTGAGTAATACCTTATAAATTAATATTGAAATCACTAAATCTAAAAAAAATATAAATATCAAAGCTCGATTTTATTTTATTATGCACATTTTGAATTTAGAAGAAAAAACGAACAAAATGAGCATTGATATTTATATTTTTTTTAGATTTAGTGATTTCAATATTAATTTATAAGGTATTAAATATATTACAATTGAAAAAATCGAATAAGATAATGCCGAAATGAAAAAATGACGAAGGTACTCACGAAAGTGACTAGCATAACGTGAGTAGCATATCACTTCTCATTATTATTATTGTAGCAACATTAAAAAAATGAACAAAAATCAAAAGGTAGTAAAGTCCACGTTGAGGGTGTGACGAAGGTGTTTGTACTGCAAATACTTTCAAGGTCGAAGCTCCCGGCATTCGCCAGACGAGAGAAATTCCCACTACTCCGCTTTCTTGTCCTTTGTCTCTCGCGTCAATCCCTACCAGAACTCGAAATCAAGGCTTCCTTTGCCACAAATCCATTTCTATCTCCGAATCGTTGAGAATCCGGTCATTACTTCACAATTTCCGGCAATTGAGGTATAAAAATAGTCTCCATTGAAGCTCGGAGGAAGCACGGGAGTGACGAGCAACTGGGTTTTTCCACGTGTGTTGTGGTAGTTTCTCTTTCCCCCGGTGACTCGCTATTATTTCTTCTTTCTTTCTCTAGCAAATGCTTGGTTCTTCATATAAATTTCCCCCCTCATATTTAAAGTTGGAATGTTTGGAGCAGGTAGATTCAAATTCTATATGCCTTTTTCGTTACTTGTCTATGGATGAAATGAGGAACATGCTCATAAGGTGTTTGATTTTATTCCTGGCTTAAGATATGGAGTTCTATGTCTTCTTAACTAGTCATCTTTTGGAAGTGAGTTGTCCGCTAGTTTCCACTACGTTCCGATTCAGAAGCTTTGTATCTTTATTCATTCAATTTTGTTTACTTGAGGGTTTAGAGTACCCATATCTTGATGAATCATATTTGAAATTCTGTCTATGGGATTGACTTGTGTGTAGCTTGAGTACAAATGTACAATATACGGTCGAAAAGTTTGTTTTGCTGAAAATGCGAGGTCAAGAAACGCAAATACCATGTTTGCTTTGATACTTCGATTCTTGGTTTCCTATGACTTGGATACATCTGATGTTTATTCCAAACAACCGAGAAACTGCTAACATATATGTCCTTTGTTTTATTAATTAAACCAAATATACGTACTAAAACCAAAACACAAGTCTATTATTTACAGAATATGATGATTGTGTTTAGGAAATAAATACGTTGGTCTTACTAGGAGAAATCCTGTTGGCAGGGATGAAGATTCTTTAGCTGAACGGAGGTCTCACACAACATAATTAGCTTAAGAGGAAGAAAGTTTAGACGTAAATAGCTGAATGGATGCTGCAGAGATAGCGGGGTATCTTTGATCTTGTGTAGTTTTCGATCAGATGTCAATTTTTCTTCTTTTCCATGATGTCATGATAGAAAAGAAGTTTCCTGAACTAGGTTAAAGCTGTTGCTTACTTGTGATTCTCTATTTGGAGCACAATATAGCTCAATATGCTCAAACTTGCAATTTAATTTTATCTTCTTTATATGGCCGTGCATTCATTTTTATATGTACTTCAAAATATTTGTCTTCTACTTGATTACAAATATATATACACATTCACATTCTTAAAGAGTGGAACACTTGATGAAATGCTATCTCATGAGCATTTGACCGTTCAGGAAATGAGGAGTCCTAGAAGCATTGAGATATGGAAGATGGGTGCTGTCAATTATTTCGAGGCACTTAAGCTGCAAGAGAAATTGGCATCTGATCGGAAACTACATAAGATCAAAGATACCCTGCTGTCTCTACAGCATCCACCCACATATACTCTAGGCAAAAGGCGGACTGTTCACAATGTATTGATTTCTGATGCCGAACTTAAAGCAATGGCGGCAGAGCTGCATTATACAGAAAGAGGAGGCGACGTCACATTTCACGGTCCTCATCAGGCTGTCTTGTACCCCATTGTTTCGTTGAGAGATATCGGAGTAGGGGCTAGAAAATATGTGGAGAATCTTGAATCGACAATGATTGAGTTGGCATCTTTGTATGGTGTTAAAGCTTCTTCCGGAGAAAGATGTGAAACAGGAGTTTGGGTTGGCCGGAGAAAGATTGGTGCTATCGGGGTTCGGATATCTTCTGGAATTACATCCCACGGGTTGGCATTCAACATCAATCCTGACTTGAACTACTTCAAACATATCGTGCCATGTGGAATAACCGATAAAGAAGTCACGTCTTTGCAGAAAGAGGTGGGAGGGGTGCTTCCTTCTGATGAGGTAATTCATGAACAGCTGATTTCGTGTTTCGTAAAAGTATTTGGCTATACCGATGTTACTTGGAGAGATAAATCATCTCTTTCCTCAGATGATAGAGAATGAATTGCATGACACCGATTTTTTTTTTCTTTCTTCTGTACTACATTTATTCAGAATTCCATATTGCTTTTATATTGAATTTAGCATTATATGAACAACTGTTTATACTAAATGTAGCATCATAAAAACAATTGTTTATGCTTGCAAATGGCCTTCTCACTGCTAATCTACGATACTACCTCCGTCCCACCCTGATTGTCTTTGTTTTCTTGTTGGGATATATTCTATTTAATTGTCCATTTACCCAAAATAATTTTTTTTACTTTCACAACTAATACTCCCTCCGGTCTTTTACAGTTGAGTCAAAACTTTTCGACACGGGAATTAAGAAGAGTTGTTTAGTACTTTAAGTATGTTTGGTAATTGAGAAGAGAATGAGATTACGTTTATAATTGAGAAGAGTTGTTTTAATTAATATAAAAAATGTTTTTTATTAATTAATATTTTTTTTTGTTTTTCAATTTATTTTAAATTAATTTAAAATTTTCTGGATTTTTTTTTTATAAAATTATTGTTGATGTTTAAAATTAAAATAAAAAACTTTTTTCGATTTTTTTTTATAAAATTAAAAATTTTCTGGATTTATTTTAAATTAATTTAAAATTTTCTGGATTTTTTTTTGTAAAATTATTGATGATGTTTAAAATTAAAATAAAAAACTTTTCTGGATTTTTTTTTTATAAAATTAAAACTTTTCTGGATTTATTTTAAATTAATTTAAATTTTCTAGAATTTTTTTTTTTTAAAATTATTGTTGATGTTTAAAATTAAAATAAAAAACTTTTCTGGATTTTTTTTTTATAAAATTAAAACTTTTTTGGATTTATTTTAAATTAATTTAAAATTATTTCGAGAGAGACGGCAATGACGATAATGGAGAAATTGAGAAATTGGGGCGTAATTAGTATGTTAATTAAGTAAAATAAGGGGTACAATTAGTTGTGTGTTTAATACTTAATTTTTACCCAAAAAGGAAACGACTCAACTAGGAGAGACCGGCCCAATCGGGAAAGTGACTCAACTGTAAAAGACCGGAGGGAGTATAATATAAACCCTTCTATCTTTTACTGCATTGGTTACTGTGTCGATTCTGTAGTGGACAATTAAATAAGACAGCGGATCAGAGGAAGTAGTATTTCTAAAAAGAAGAAAAAAAAAAAAATGAATAGCATGCAATAAGCTACTCTGTGAATATTTAATAGAGCATGACATCCAGACTTTCTGCATTAGATGATTCATATGTGCTTCGGCGTAGTATAATAAGCTACCAATTAATGAGGTGTTCGGTTAAATGTAATGGGGAGAAGGATGAAGTTTCTCTGTCATCTCTCTAAGCTTTATCACAATGCGGAAGATTCGAACTTTGAATCTTTGATTCCAAAACTTAGCCCCTATTATTATGGACTAGTATCACCCCCGTGTGACGCACGGGATATATTGTACTACGTAAAACAAAATCATTTTACAATATGTTATAAAAAGGGTTAATGTCACAAATTTTATACCATATTCCGATTTTTCGTAAACTTTCAAAAATCTGTGTAAATACGTGAGCTTTGCAAGTTGTCCGATTTTCCCACAAATTCTATTTCCGACGAAATTAAAGCTAGCATGGATCTTACTTGTCATTTTTTTTAAAAAAAAATTGTCGGTCGAGCTGTGAAACAAATGATGTCGTTCTCACCTCCGTACGACTCGTTTCTCAATCTACGCACCATCTATTTACGCACAATCAATTTTTCCCCAAAATTTTAAAATTTCTCAAATCTAAAATCGGATTCATTAGATTCTTGGTTCTTTTATGTAATCCGAGGAAGAAAGCATAAATTTTCATCTCTTCAATTTGTGTACTCGTGTCATATATTTCTTAAAGTTTAGGGGTGATTGGTCGTCCTTCTTTGCGGATGCAAGAGGAGGGCCTGAGTTGTATTACGACGGTGGATCTTGATTGGGTATGCGCCATCAACAGGGCCGGCCCTGGGCCTAGGCCTAGGGTGCCACCGCCCAGGGCCCAACAATTTTAGGGGCCCCAAAATTTTTTTTATACCCATTATTAGTATAGGCCCATAATACATGAGGGCCTCTTTTTGGCAAAAAAAAAAAAAAGAAAAAAACTTACTTATTAAAAAAATCATACTTTAATAAAAAAATTTAGAGAGAACTTTAATAAAAAGTTTAGAAAATAGCGTTAACCCTTTTCTCCCCATATTCCCCTAATCCCCTGCATATATTTTTTAACATCTCTCCCTCTCAACGTCTGTCTCTCTCTCTCTGTGCTCTCTCTTCTCCGTCTCTCTCTCTCTCTCGGTATTTCCCCCTTTGTTTCACGAGATTCTCAAACTTTAATTCTCCTCAAAAATCACTTTCTTTATTTGAATTTTGGGGAAAAGACAAGGTATATACTTCTATCTTGTGTAATTGTAATAGTTTATTGTTTGTTCTATTTGTTTAATAATTTGATTCCACTTTGTATAAATTTGTCCACTAATGCTTGTTTAGTATTTAGACTTTCTTTTGTTTGCACTGTTTTTATCAATTTTGTTTTTTACTTCTTCGAAATAATTAACCATGAAGTGTTTGTCAAAATGCCTATGTGAAAATATTAATTTAGCTTTGATGAAATGGCTTAAAGGAATAAAATGTTGGGACATAATTTTATTTCTTTTGTATTTACTTGCATTAATTTTGTTGTGCATATTGTGAACTTTATAACTAAGTATTCTAAGACATACTTGATGTCATCGATGTCACAAAAAAGGTTGAATGGATTGACAACTTTAGCTATTGAGAAAGATATGTTAGAAATATTGATGTCGATGAGATTATTAAAGATTTTGCATTTGCAACTGCTCGAAGAAAATCTTTTTTACTATGATTTTGTATAGTAGATACATTTGTTACTGTATCAAGAAACAGTGAACCAAAAAGACATGTAATTTTTTATTTTTATTTTTTATTTTTTTATTTTATTGCATGTTAGTTTGAATAAAGGGCCCCTATTTTTCATTTGGCCTAGGGCCCCAAAATTGTCAGGGCCGGCCCTGGCCATCAAACGCATAAACTCTAACCACCTCACCGCAATGGAAATCCCAAAAACACTTTGTTCGTCGTCTGACGCCACCCGTTCCAATTCTTTCCAAGGAACTCATCGTCAATTCTTCAACCAATACCTCTGTTCGCCGCTTCCTCCCACAAACAACCCTAGAAAGATCTTTACTCCAAAATTTTCGTGTAAATGCTTTAAGAGAACTCATATAAATTCAAATTATCCGAACTAAATCCCTCCCCCCAAATCAAATTCCCAGATTCCACGCAAACTTCAACCAAACAGCAAGAACCTTAACGCACGATATTCAGATCTGGGCAAAAAACATTCAAATTAATCGAAACACAAAAAGGGCAAGCATACAATATCCAAAACTGGAATTGTTCTTCTATCCGGAGTGCGATGGAGATAAAATCACAGAACGACGTCGTTCGACATTTAAAACAACTACATTTTGCTTACCAGAAGCCACATAGGATACAAGTCAACATTAATTTTGCCGGAATTTTGAATTGTGGAAAAATCGGACCATTGTCAAAGCTCATGTATTTACACAAATTTTTAGAAGTTTATGGGAAAATCGGAATATGGGATAAAGTTCGCATATTTACGCAAGATTAACCCTTATAAAAATAACAAAAGACAAAACAAATTATAAGAATAGCACCTCAAAATTGCATCATCTGCTGCTCAATATACATGCATCAAACACATATGAGAACTCAAGCCATTCAATTTTATGGTGTTATTTATGGAAAGGAAAATATAAGACTTGTGGTCATCATCCTCTGGTACTGCGATGCCTCCATCTGCATGGTCACCTTAATTCTCTTGCTGGAGGCGCGTGATCATTGACATGGTGTTGTTAGCCGCTACCTCAGCTTCGTTCCCTTCCTCTGCAAGATCCGTGCTATAGGGAATCAATCGACCTCCGGCCCAGAGTCACTTGCATCTTTAAGTGGGCGACGATGTCACCTTCTTCCTCCCCCTCGTTGGTGGGATCGAGTTTGCTGGGACTCATTGGAGCTGCTGCAATGTCTGTTCATGGGAGTTTGAAGAAGAACTTGTTCTTGCCCATGAGAATTGGAAAAACTTGTCAAAATAGGAAATAAATTAATTTGTACATTTAATTAAGTTTTTGTAACATCTGTAATTTATATAGATCACTACCACGGATAGTATATTTTTTTGAGGAATAGTATATTTAAAAACATAAAAAATGAGTGCAGTCCGCAACGCAATCGTATTACTCCCTCCGTCCCGCCCGATTTGGCCTAGTTCTTTTCGGCACGATTTTTAAGGAGGAGTAAATTACATTAATTAATAACCTTGAATTTGTGTTCCCAATAAAGGAAAATTAAAACTAGCCAATCAAATTCATTCTTAACAATTTAAAAGTATTAAACTAAAAAAGTGAAAGTGTAATGTTGGTCCCAAAAAGGAAATAGGCCAAGTCGGCCGGGACACCCCGATTTGGAAAACGGGCCAAATCGGGCGGGACGGAGGGAGTAATATATAGAAGTGATTATTTTAATATTTCCCCTTAAAATTAAAGCGGCAAAATTAAAGTTTACATTAATTGCTGGAGCAATGATCTTTTGTGGTATGGTTCTTGGTTGGATTTGAGTAGGGATGCTGCTGCTGCATCCAAGAGAGAGGAAATTAGAGATAATATAGAGAGCAAAGAAATATTTCATTTTATAGTATTTCATTTTCCACCTTGTTTTAGTTTTACAATTATCAATTTAGCTATATCAGGATTTAATTTGGGCGAAATTTTAATTGGTGTCAAAATTTTACAAATTAATGTAAATGTTGATATATTTTTTAAAATTTTTTAAAAGATTGCATTAAAAATGAAACTCAATCTAAAATTTATATATTTAATTCATTTAACCATTACAATAAAAAATATTGATCTATATGGTATCCGTACCTCAATTAGCCACGACCAGTCTACAACAGCCTCATATCCTCTGCAAAACAAAAGGCATAATCAACACACCTAAGCCAAACATAGTATACAAACAATCAATAACTTTTTCTTAAGAAAGAAAGGAATTTTCACTTGTTTTATAGCATGTTGGCTACGAATGAAGGTAATTAAATAGAAGCATGATATTAAACAATAAGGTTGCGTTCTCTTTGATGCGAAAGAAAATGAGAGAAAAGAGAAAATCACCCTATAAATTTCATCCATTTCCTCACCTTTTCTCACATTTTCTATTTTTGCCCCTTCATTTGCACTACAATGGAGAGAAAATATTATCTCTCCAATTTGGAGTTGTAAATATTTTCTCCAGTTTAAGGAGTAAAATTCCCCCTTGTTGATAAAAGGTGAGAAAAGGGGAGAAAAGGGATGGAATTTATAGGGTAATTTTCTCTTTTCTCTCCTTTTCTTTCGCATCAAAGAGAACACAACCTAAAGATTATTAATTTGCCCCACCATTAGTGCGATAATTGTTAGGCATTTGTTTCATCCTTATATAAATTCAAATTATGATTATTTAATTCAAGAATCCTCCGTAATTTACGATTCAATTATCCTGCATTTGGTTGGTAGTTATGTAGCAATTGAGACTTTATGATTTCTTTGAATTTAGAGTAAGTGGGTGATGATTTATTTGCAACCTCTAGAAAAAAAGAGAAAAATATATATTTTTTGTGGATTTTTTTTAAATTAAAATATAAAAGTAATAAACTATAGTTATCATTTACCATTTTTAAAATTACGTATATTATGAAAAATGTCGTTGTGTGGCCGGCCACATTATGACCAAATAGCTTTATTGTATGCGTAATTATCTATATAAAGTGCACAATGGATAGTAAGCATAATATAGATCAATAGACCACATTTAAAATTATATATCTATATTTACTACATATATTAATCCATATGTAAGTTTTCTTTAAAATTTAAAATCTATATATTATATATTAACATAATTTTACTTTATACGGAGTATTAGATATGTAATTATAACAAAGTTTAATGTATGCAGTATACTATATGATAATTGTAGTAAATATTTATATATATGGACATTACTTATGGATAAGTTAATTAGGGTTTTATTCTTGTATATATATATTACTTGTAACCCTAGTTGTAATACACACAATACGCATATTAATGAGAAACCCTATTTCTTGTGCCGCCTCCTCTCCTCTATCGTTTTCTTCTCTCGTTTTCTTCTTCGTATTCTTCGATCTACAATGTTGGGAATTGTTAAGGACAACATATTAAGGGGGAACCTATAAGGGACACTTTGAAAATAATACATATGTTTTGATTTGATCCCAAAACCCCCAAGTGTCCTATTTCCAAGCGACCCAATTTGATGTAGAAAATAGGTTAGAAATTTTTCTAAGCCTATAATGTTAGGATGACTTTGTTTTTGCTTTAGTCACTTAGGTTTTTAGACTGTAGAAAATTCAAGTGAAGGCCACTCGCTTGAGTGTGTTTTCCAATCGAAGCGAGTCTACCCAGCCAAAGTGAAGCGTGCCGAAGAATAGCGAAGCGAAGCTAGCGCAACAGTAGATTCAAAGCGAGTCTGCCAAAGCGAAGCGAAGCGAGCGCTACAGTAAAGAGATAAAGCGAGTCAACGCGGGTCAACGAATACTAAAGCAGTTACTCGGGGAACTTAATTTTCCAAAGTACTCGCTACAGTATGACTCTGAAGCGACTCACTGGAAGCGGACACTACATCTCTAAAGCAAAGCGAGCTCCTACCTAACAGAAAGCGACAGCTTGATTCCCGCTCCTATTTTGAACTCCAGTCAATTGGAGATCGTCGCATTAATTGCGAGATCTCCACGTGTCGAATGAGGAGAGGAGCAGCGGAGTTGACTGCCAGGCCGACAAGGGCGCCGCAACAGTACTGGCTCGCTCCAGTTACTGTTAGGTTTGTAAGTTAGCCATTTTTGGCAAAATGCCAAATCTGGGCGTCTGAAAAGATGCCAGCCTGCGCAAGTACTGTCGAGATGAGGAGGGACAAGGCCACCTACCAAACAACGGATCTCGGCCAAACCTCCGCCTATAAATAGTGAAGGTTGAAGACGAAGAGAAGTAGAACACTACTTGAGCATTGAGCGCCTACAGCAAACAAACACTCCCAGCTTTCTAGCAATTCATCGAGTCTTTGTTTCCAAGTGTTCTCTGAGTTCCAGTTTCATCGGAACTCGTCTTCGCAACCTTCATACCTAGAATTCTAAGCCCATTCCAAATCCAAGCTTAGAAGAAGAGTTCTAGCCATCTTTGCATTCATTGTAAAGAACTCTTCATTAGTGTGTCTCTGTCGAAACAGAAAACCCTAACCCTAAAGTTCAGTTTAGGTTTTGTGTGTTCGTCGTTAGGTTGTGTTCGATCCAAGGCTCTACCTTCATCGTAGTAGAAGCCTCGATCATAGAGTCTAGATCCAAGTTTACACTTTCATTAAGTGAAGCTCGATCGAAACTAGGTTGTAAGGAGAACCCGTAATCTCCCTGTCGTCGGACTGAAGCGAGTGAAGCTTCCAGTCCAGTTCTAGGTCTTGTGTGGTGAACCCGTAATCACCCAGTCTTCGTCAGATCCAAGCAAGTGAAGCTCGATCTCGACATAGGCTTTTGAAGAGCCCGTAATCTTCAAGTTCTTGAATGAAGAGAACGAGTTGCCTAGTGCAACAAAGTGGACGTAGGAGTTTCATCTCCGAACCACTATAAATCTCTGTGTCGTATCTCTAAACCCTAATCTCTCTACTTAGTGTTTATTGTTTGATTATTCATTGCACAAGCATCTAAACAAACACAAACTGAGATTTCAATTACTTAGGAAATATTTAGCTCACCGAATTTCCGCATTTACGAGTAAAGACTCACTCTTGATCAAGTCTATACTTAGGTCAAGTAGTTTAGCTACGAACTGTAGATCTAGAGTTGAGCTAGGTCTTAAGTACTGAAGCGAGCTCTTTACTTGTCACTCTGAGTAAAAGGAAAAGAAGTTGAAAAACTTCAAAACACGTATTCCCTCCCCCCCCCCCCCCCCCCCCTCCTCTACGTGTTTTTCCTCTTACAAATCGGGACCAACATACAATTTACTTTACAACACGTTATCAGCACGAGACTCTAATTGAGCAGAACAAATCTTGAAGTGTGAGTTTTCTAATCAACTAGTGAATTTCGGAGGTATGTAAATTTATCGCCCCTTTAAATTTGGATTGCCTTCGCAATTATATTTCTGTGATTGGATGTAGATTAAATTGTTTCATCAATTTCAATCCACGTGCATATAATCTGCAAAGTATTGATCCATATGTGCAATAGAACTTTAATTATAAGCAGAATACAATTATGTTTCAATCCATTCGTTGGGATTTTTTTTAAGAAAAAGAAATCCATTCTTTGAAGTTTTATCAATTGTATTTCAATTTTTAGAAATTAGTTTTGCCTAAAATCAATTCTGATTTTCGTAAATTTTTCGATCCGAATATCTTTCACTAATTGGTACATATATCAGATACCAACGTTTTGTTGTGTTCTTAATAATTTGATTGGAGGCTTTCTATGTTGTGCAAATTGGAAAAATCATCATTATTTTTGCATGAGTTGTTATATGTATATGTAAGGAGGCAGTAGGATATTTGCTTCTAGTATAATATGATTATTAGACTAGCATGTTTTGATCCATCATATGCAGTTTCTTCCTATATGAAAAATATCATATGTGTATATACTGTATATCTCATGTTTTCATGAGATTAGTTTAGTATGCTACTTTATGCCTTCAAATGTTATGATAAACTTTATGATTTGGTGGACTAGGAAGCGGAGATTAGTTAGTTCACATTATAAGAATGTTTTTTTGTCATAAAATTATAATTGGAGATGACATCATAACCAGAAGCTCACATAGTTCTCCCTTAAATAGTATAATTATTAGATTGTGTATTCCTGAAGTAATAAATAGTTAATTGCGGTCAAGTGATGCCTGAAGCACACTACTACTTATTGTAATACTTGAGGGGATGATAAGAATTTTTTATTGATTCTAATGTAGTAGAATGTGAGTGAGCAAATTGAGGTCATCAATATAGTTATGTTCATGTAGCCCATGAATGTGAAGATAATAATTGCAACTATTTGTTTGCCTGAAGCAAACTTAATATTCTCCTATAGCATGTGATCCTGAAGATTATGAATCATATTGATTAGATTCTATAGCACATGATCCTGAAGATTATGAATTATATTGATAAGTTTGACTGCAGCAAACTTACGACATGTTATATTAGAGCATCAAAATAATATTTTGGAGAATATTAATTTTATAACTCTTTCTAACAAGAGGGGGAGAACTTCAAGAATTCATAGGATAATATTCATATTGTCATCTCTAGATGAGCTACATTCCCTACTTGAGAACACATTACTTTTCCTTCACGGGATAGTAATCTAATGATAATCATGTTGCGAATAAATTAATATTTTAAAATACCCAAATTATTTTATATTATCTATAGCATGAGTAATTGGGTTCCCCCACATATAATTAGTGCGTGATAATATAAATCATCATTTCCCCATCTGCTATCTCTTATATTACCACCAAAACGTACCTATAAAGGCTCTAAGAAATGTTATATGCATACTCCGTCGAGTTTTAAAATACCATATAGAGCCAAATATTGGGGATCATTTTTATTAATTGGTACGTTATTATAATCCAACTAATCATTTCACGGCATTAGGGGGAGATATGAATGAAAGAATGCCGCTAAATTCTTGTTGGATTGAATATTAATTCACGCACTACATAAAATGAACTAAAAGTTCAAATTAAATATTAACTGCCATTATAGCTGGCAAAATAAGCCCGGCCCGTCGGGACGGCCCGTCGGGCCGGGGTTTGTGGTTGGGCTGGGCCAGCAAAATTTAGGCCCATAAGAAGTCGGGCCGCAACGGCCCGTCCATATGGCCCGCCGGGCCGACCGGGCTTTGGGGCTAAAAAGCCCGTTGTTTCCGGGCTAAAATGGCCCGCCCATACCTTTGATTTTATTTAATTGTTTTTAATTAATTGCACTCATATTTTAATTTTAAAATCCTATTTTCTATACTATTTTTCTATCACGCTACTTTGTAATTCAAAACAGAGATTAACGACTATTTTTTTTTGTTTTGTTTTAATTTAGATGATGAATTGGAAGACATTTAGTTGATTTTTTTTGTCTTAATAATTTTATTTTTGGATTTTTGGTATAATTGTATCATGTTACTACTTATTATATTTTATTTAACTTGTTGCATAATTTATTAATTTGTTTTATAGATTATTTAATACTTTAAAATATGAATTTTTAGGAAAAACTTTTTCGGGCCGGTTTGGCCCGCCCGCCCGGTAGCCCTTAGGTGGCTGGGCTGGGTTCGAAATGTAGCAGCCCGAAATTTTTTTGGGCCGGGCCGGGCCTACATGGAAAAGCCACAAAAGCCCGATGGGCCGGGCCGGGCTTGGCCCGGCCCACTACTTTGCCAGCTCTAACTGCCATTGGAGTGAATAAATTCTATATATATACTTGCAGTATATATGCACCATAGTAAAATGAAGTTCTTTGTGAACTTAACAAATTATTTGATGCTCTTATACGCCTAAAGCGTAAACATTTTACTGGTGCTAAAGAGTAAATCCACGGTAATTATAATAAAACTAAATATATATGTTATTACTCCATAGAACCTCATGAAGAGGATCGTCCTGTAGACGAAAATCCCAATTAATCTATATAACCTCTCGAAGAGGATCGTCCTGCAGACGAGTTTGCACGTGCACTAAATAATTATAACACTAGGATTACGAAACAACCAGTTAAAATTTATTATTGGGAAATGATGAATATTCTGGTTTATTTAGAGTTATATATATTGTCATGGATGACAATTCAGGAGAAAAATATATTTGAAGTATCATAAGTGTCGACATTTTCACCTCAATCATTACCGGTATATATTTCAAATGATGATTTAGATCTAGAACAAATTTGGTATTATAGTGCAAGATGCACTTGGTGAAATATGATATGATAGTGCCAGAAGCACTTGAGGTTGAGGTAGAGCTTAACTCGCTAAATAGACGATAAGTCTTATTTCTTCAGTAATATATTCTATAGTGAAGGTTGTCCCAGAAGGACACAAAGGATTATTTTTAATGAGAAAATAAATCAAAGAGGTGGTGATAAATAAAGTGAGTGGCTCGAGGGCTTTTTGCAGAGAGACCCTCAATATAATTCAATTCTCCTGTTATATATGTTCTGCTATTCAATATATCTGGCAGTATGTATAGATATCTTATGATTTATCATGACCGCATTTGTGTAAGCGATAAACTTGATATCTATGTAATATATAAGTCCCTGTTGGACTTGAGATTTTTTTTTTTTTTTTTATAGGAGAAAATAAAATCGCAACATAAATTACTATAATAGTTTATCCTCCTGAAGTAAGGATATGTTAAAGATGATATGTGTATGTTATTGCGTGTATACTTATTATGACATTTGAATGATTTTTGTTACACATTATATTGATGTAATAAATAGTACACGCGTAGAATTTGAGAATGTTAACTCATGCTTAGTGACGGAGTCTTCAGAATGAAAGACTTGTGATAAGTCAAAATATTATCTCGGCCAGAAGTTCGAGTATCTTCCTAGAGAAGTATTATACCAGTATATTTGTTTTATGAGCACTCTAATTAGTTTTTATTTGATAAATCGCATCCATTTAGTAACTCAATGTTTGTTTATCACTTGAAGTGATTATAAGTATTCTAAATAGTTTTTATTTGATAAATTGGTATTTAGTATCTCAATGTTTCGTTTATCAATTGAAGTGAGTAAGATAACAAATAAATTATGAACCTGAAGTTCATTATATTAAGTACTAGAGAAGTACTAATTTATCAGGCCTGATATTGTATACAAAATACTTGCAAGTAATATTTTGAGATTCTCCTAGAAGGAGATATAGTGAATGATGTTGAACACTATATTGGTTATCTTAAAAGGTATACAAAACCTTTGTTCATTGTTACTCTTAGAAGTAGTACTATTTATATGGTGTTCATCATATTCTTTGTTATCTTTAGGTTCGCTAAAACCTTGATATATATTACGTATTGAGATACTTATTGAGATTGATGTTGGTTGATTTTGGATTCTTGTTGCTTATTTTTTATTGATCCCTACAACGTATTTTTGGGATTGGTATATTATTAAAATCCCCAATATCCTATATAAGGATATATAATGTTGCTATTGTGTTGCATACATGAATTCTAGAAGAATTTTTGTTATAAATATATATTAGTGATAATCCTGCAAATTATTCACTAAACCTCCTCATATATCTATGCACGAGAAATAAGTGCATAAATATTATAATGTATTATTTTGAACTATTGTTATTTTGAGGGGGAGCAACAAGTTTATATATTTGAAGATTATGTCCTGTAGACCGAAATATATAATCCCGAAGATTATGACATAAAGGCTAAATAGTTGTACTCTTTTTCCCTTACTAAGTTTTTTTCCTAATAGGTTTTCTTAGTGAAGGTTTTTAATGAGGCAACTAATGCAACACATGTATAAGCGTATGTTATGTACTCTTTTTCTCTACCGAATTTTTCCCACATGATTTTTACGGAGAGATTTTTAACGAGGCATAAACATCGTAGCGTAATGTCCAAGGGGGAGTGTTGTAAATATTTATATATATGGACATTACTTATGGATAAGTTAGGGTTTTTTTCTTGTATATATATATATTACTTGTAACCCTAGTTGTAATACACACAATATGCATATTAATGAGAAACCCTATTTCTTGTGCCTCCTCCTCTCCTCTATCGTCTTCTTCTCTCGTTTTCTTCTTCGTATTCTTCGATCTACAATTTACAACAATAATCACGTTATTGTAGTTTATATAAGCTTAAATCTCTTTACGTAAAACCGCTCCTCTAACTTGAATGGCTTTTGTTTTAGCTCCTATGACAGCAAGAGCCGGAACTCTTCCCTCTTTTCGTCGAAGGTGCTGCATTACAAAAGTTCTAATTACTTGGTATGATGAGTATTAATTAATACATTCAATTGATTATTAAAAAATTAATTTACAAAATTTACTATTTATATTATATAAAGAGTTACTATAAATGGCAGGCCGGTACTGCTATTAGTATATAGATGAGACCCTCTATTCACATTTACGTGTACAAATTATGTACCAAATAATTATTTTTATTAGTTTTATGTTTTTTTTTTTTTTTTGTAAAAATGAAATGAAATATCATAACAAAACAAAATAAAATTATATGACAAAATTAATTTTTAAAAAAATTATATACCCTAACTTTTGATTTTTCGATCCTATTTTACCTAATAAAATTGAGTTTTAAATGCTAAAAAATAATTATAAACCCTAAAATGTATGAGTGAATCCTAGACAATATTATAAAAATTATCACGTACTCCCTCTGTTTTTATCTAAAATGGTCACTTTCTTTTGAGAACGTATATTAAGAAAATTGAGGTTTATTGTGTAATAGTGATGGTCCACATACTTAAAATAAGGGTTTAGTGTATAAAAGTAGTGTATTAAGGGGGTAAATGAGGTGTGCACATGAGTTTGTTGGGCCAAAATAGGAAACTGGTCACTTCGAATAACACGCCTCAATATGGAAACGTGATCATTTCAGAAGAAACAGAAGGAGTATCATAATACGTTGAAATTGTCGAAAGAAAATATTTAAAATTAATGAAAATCGACTTTTGATACCCAATTGGTACATGAAAATGGAGATAAAGTATATCATCTAACACACAAAGAAGGTTGAAGTTTTCAATAATTTCATGGGGTAACTATTATTTATTTCAATGTCTTTATTACAGCATCTCAATTTTAATTGTAATTGAAATTTTGAAATCTAACACACAAAGAAGGTTGAAGTTTTCAATAATTTCATGGGGTAACTAACTATTATTTATTTCAATGTCTTTATTACAGCATCTCATTTTAATTGTAATTGAAATTTTGAAATGATGCCGCAACATACACAATTTTTTTCACGATAATGTTCTACCTCAAATTTCAAAATATGCTTCGGTGCCGACTTGTCACACTAGAGGGCTAAGTGTGAGACGCACAAGTGACAAGTGACTTTACATTTGAAAAAAAAAAAAATAAAAAAAAAAAACAACAACTAAACACTAAGCACTAAGTTATATGGATTAAAAAAATATATGTTTGATTTTAAATTGGAATATCCTGTGATCTTAAAAACTAAACTCTAAGTTATAGATATATTTCCATATACATTAATTAATATTATTGAATTAATAGTATGATGAGGACATGACATAATAACAAAAGCATAGAAAAAGAAACTCTTTTTATACAAGTAAAGATGATTTTATCGGTTAAAAAACCTAATCCTGGTGTTTTAATATCTAAAATTTTATCCCGATCACCGCTCTCAGCTGAATCTCGCTATTGAATTACACGAGCAACGGTGCACTCGGTTGAGTATTTAAATAGAAAATCAAGGAATTTTAGAAAGAAGAAAAGAAGAACCAAATTAATCGATCCCAATTCGTTCACAAAGTTTTATCATGGATTTTGTACACATCCGACGGAGGGAGACAAAGCCATATCCTAAGCAAGGTTCATCTCTCGAGGCTGGCACGATAACCAAAACCAATGCCCATATCACATATCATATCATATCCTCTTCAACTCCGGATGGTGTCGTTTATACCGTCTATAACGTATTCCCTCCGTCCCATTTATAATGACACTTTTGTTTTTTTGACTTTTTTCGGCACGTGTTTCCATCGAGACGTAGTATGAGTTTTACGATATAATTTTGAAATATTTTTTTTTTTACGGAATATCCCGACACTCGTAGTATCCCGTAAAAGAAATAATATTTCAAAATTATATCGTAAAACTTGTACTACGTCTCGGTGGAAACGCGTGCCGAAAAAGTCAAAAAACAAATGAGACATTAGAAATGGGACGGAGGGAGTACCAATTATTATGTAACAAAATCGATTTTTTCTTAATTATTTTAGGTGTCAATGTAGTATGGTTTTGTCTAAAGTATACTTGTTTAACAAATGGATCACTAATCCACTAGGATGTATGGTAATTTTTTAAATTATTATTTTCATATTTATAGCTAATAAAATTAAAATTAGTACTTAAAAAATAAATATATAATACTACATTCATCTCACAAAAGTAGTCCATCTTTCCTTTTTTGTCCGTCTCTTACATTAATCCAGTTTCTATAAATGACAAATAATATTTGGCTACAATTATCTCTCTCTCCTCAAAATTAATTATAACCACACATTTTCCTTTTACTTAATTCTTATGCCATGTCAAAATAGGACTACTTTTGTGAGATGAAATAGTAGATCCTAAATGAATTTATAAACCTAATCGATCAATTTGATGTAAAGTTAAATGAAAACATACAATAAGAAGGAAAAAAAATGGATCCTAATTGAATTTGTGAACCTAATCGATCAATTGATGTAACGTTGTTACGTTGAATACAAACCAATAAAATAAGAAATTAGAGAAAAACAATACCCGCTTTCCTAGCCTATTAGTCCACTTTTTCCAATTTCCGTCATATTTATTACTCTCATTTTTCATTTTCGTTTGCCTTATTTATTAGAATAATTTTCTAGACAAGTGAATATAAAAAATAATCTCCCTGTTGAACTTTAGTAGTTGACTATCTTTCTTAATCGAAACATCCTATTTCAATTGACTTATTTTATAAAATTGAAAAATTAACTCTTACTTCGATTATGAGATACTTCGATTATTAATCCGACGTCATAATTTTCCCATTTTTCTATTCTATCCCATACCGATTACGCAATTCAACTCAAGCATATCCCTTTGCCGCCGCCCCCACCCCCTTCATTTTATATAACTCATTCATTCTACCACCTTCACCCAACAAACAAAACACAACCAAAAATCAACGCAAAAATGGTGGGTTATGAAAATTTTCTTGAAGCCCCTTCGTCGAAAGTGGTGGGCTACGACGTGCCCGAGGGCGTCGACGTAAGGGGAAGATACGACCCGGAGTTTGCGACTGTCCTCACTAAGGATGCTCTTCAGTTCGTGGCGAGCCTTCAGAGGCACTTCAGGAACCATATCAAGTACGCCATGGACTGCAGGAAGGAGGCCAAGCTGCGCTACAACAGCGGGGCCGTGCCGGCCTTCGACCCGGCCACCAAGTACGTCAGGGACGGTGACTGGCTCTGCGCCCCGCCGCCTCCCGCCGTGGCCGACCGCCGCGTCGAGATCACGGGGCCCGTTGAGAGGAAGATGGTCATCAACGCCCTCAATTCTGGCGCCAAAGTTTTCATGGTCAGTGCATTTTTTATCATCGCAAATTCATTATACGTGACCACTATCATACTTCCTTCGTTCACTATAAGATATATATTTTAATAAATAATTTCGATTGATTTTACACTATTTTTAACAATTTGAAGATATTTCAATTTTATAATTATATTTTAGGCGTGTTCATCTCTTTAGAGTCTATAATTACTTTTGGGTAAGTAGAAAAATATTCACTTTCATATAGTGAAACTGTGAAATAAAAATCTAGCTCTTTAAATAAAAAGATAAAAACTACCCACTTTTTAATTAAAAATATATTAATATCCTTAATGAATTGTAAGACAAATAAATTCCTCTCAACACACACTCGCACACACACAAACACAATCTCTCTCCCTCTCTCTCACACACAGTGTTCTAAAAGACGCCGCCTAGGCGGCGCCTAGGCGCTAGACGATGCCCAACGAGCCACTCTTGTAGCTTAATCAATAGTCTTTATGTGTTAAATAATCTATGTTTAGTCAAACTATGTTGCTCTATGTATGATTTTGAATTTATAATTATGAAACTAACATATCAATTGTCATAGTATGTGTATTTATTATAAATTTGGCAATAATATTGTAAGAATAGTAAAAATAAGCATTATAGTTCGAATCCGCCTAGGCGGCGCCTAGGCTCCCACCTAGCGCCTAGGCGCTAGTCACCCTTCCACCGCCCGACTAGCGCCTAGCGCTTTTTAGAATAATTAACAAATATTTTAATATATATAATCTTTTTAATAACCGTACCCTAATTTTATATTTATCGACCCTAAAATAATTTATAAAAATAAAATTAAATATTAAAAATAATTATAAACTCTAAACGGAATTAGTGAACTCTATAAATGATTATAAAAATAAATTAAATTATGATTAAAATCGTTGAAAATATAATTAAAACGTAATATTTTTTTTAGTTATAATTTGTGAATTCACAAATTTGATTCGTGAATTCGTGATTTCAGACATTAATGTGAGTGAATTCACGAATTGAATTTGAGAATTCGTGATTTCAGGCATTTTTTGAGTGAATTCACGACCTCAATTTCCCGAATTCGTGAATTCAGACAATTTTTTGAGTGAATTCACGACCTCATTTTATGTGAGTGAATTCATGACCTCAAATTCGTGAATTCGTAATTTCAGACATTTGTGTGAGTGAATTCACGACCTCAAATTCGTGAATTAGAAAAGGGTGGGGTTTTATGGTAAAAGTGGGTATTTTTAATTTTTATTTTTTATATTTTTTGTCTAAGTGGCTATTATTTATCTTCACTATCCCCAAGTGGGTATTATTACCTATTTCCCCATTATTTTTAATATTTTAATTTTAGTTTAAACACATTAAAATAAGGTTGACAAATCGAATAACATATGGCTTTCTAAGGCTTCAATTTATAGATATGAATGTTTAATTCTCCTTCCATCTCTCCTATTTATACCATTTTTATACAAAACAAGTATGATAATTTATTACTATAATGTAACATTATTTTAGTTAAATATTTTCTTACAAGACCAATAAAATTTTTGTATTTGGTAAACGGTGATGTATCAATGTTACATCGGGGCAGAGGGTTTCGCTTATAATTTGCAATGTTGATTGAAAACAGGCTGATTTTGAGGATGCGTTGTCACCGAACTGGGAGAATCTGATACGAGGGCACATAAACCTGAGAGATGCAGTGAGAGGCACCATAAGCTACCACGACAAAGGCAGGAACAGAGTGTACAAGCTGAACGAGCAGACGGCGAAGCTCTTCGTCCGTCCGAGGGGTTGGCACCTGCTGGAGGCCCACATCCTGATCGACGGGGAGCCCGCGGCCGGCTGCCTGGTCGACTTCGGCCTCTACTTCTTCCACAACTGGTCCGCCTTCCGCCGCAACCAAGGGGAAGGCTTCGGCCCCTTCTTCTACCTCCCCAAGATGGAGCACTCCAGGGAGGCCAGGATATGGAACAGCGTGTTCGAGGCGGCGGAGAGGATGGCCGGGATAGAAAAGGGGAGCGTAAGGGCGACGGTGCTGATCGAGACGCTGCCGGCGGTGTTCCAGATGGACGAGATTCTGTACGAGCTGAGGGATCATTCGGTGGGGTTGAACTGCGGGAGGTGGGATTACATATTCAGCTACGTCAAGACGTTCCAGGCCCACCCCGACCGGCTCCTCCCCGACAGAGTGCTGGTCGGGATGGGCCAGCACTTCATGCGGAGCTACTCCGATTTGCTCATCAGGACCTGCCATCGTCGAGGAGTCCACGCCATGGGTGGCATGGTACGTAACACCCTCCGCTTGTTCTGTTTTAATTAAATTTACAATGAAACGACTCAATTTCGTTGGAACATAGAGAATATTAGGTTGTTAGGTATCATCTATGGATTAATTGATATGAATTTTGGCATGTTGAAACAGGCGGCACAGATTCCGATCCGAGACGATGAGAAGGCCAACGAGGCAGCTCTGGAGCTGGTGAGGAAGGACAAACTCCGGGAAGTGAGAGCCGGGCACGATGGCACCTGGGCGGCTCACCCGGGCCTGATCCCGGCCATCATGGAAGTCTTCAACGCCGACATGGGCGGCGTCCCTAACCAGATCCAGTCTGCGAAGCGCGAGGATGCCGCCGCCCTGACCGCAGAGGACCTCCTCCAGATCCCGCGGGGTGTCCGCACAATGGAGGGGCTCCGCCTCAACACGAGGGTCGGGATCCAGTACGTGGCCGCGTGGCTCACCGGCAGCGGGTCCGTGCCCCTGTACAACCTCATGGAGGACGCGGCGACGGCCGAGATAAGCCGGGTGCAGAACTGGCAGTGGCTCAAGTACGGCGTGGAGCTGGACGGCGATGGCCTCGGCGTGAGGGTGACGCCCGACCTGTTCGGGAGGGTGGTGGAGGAGGAGATGGGGAGGATCCGGGGCGAGGTCGGGGCGGAGAGGTTCAACAAGGGGATGTACAAAGAGGCGTGCAAGATTTTCACGAGGCAGTGCACGGCGGCGACGTTGGATGATTTCCTCACGCTCGATGCCTACAACCATATTGTTATCCATCACCCTCTTGGTTCGTCTAAGCTTTGAGTTTGAGAATTTGGTTTTTTCATTATGGAGTGGATGTGTTTTGAGATTTCTGTTGCATGTATTTTATTATGATGATTTGGTGTAAGTTGTTGTTTGCTGCTTGTTGCTAATAAATCTATATTTGTTTCGACTGTTGTCTACTTATGTTTTTTGGGTGTGGCTAATGCCCATTTCCAACTTGACCCCTGTCATATATATTGATTGAATGTTGGACCAATTATAACATTAAAAAAGTTCCAAGTGAATTGTTTATCGTTTTGAACTACGAAGAAGAGGATATTCTTTTCTGGATTCTGGCGGATGTGCCTTGTACCAATCGTATCTCAAATCTCAATTTCTATTTGTTAAATATTTATTTTTAAAATAAAAATTGAATTATATAACAAATTATAATATAAATTTATGGGAAAAAAAAAATTAGATTTTTTAATTGTAATATTCCCTAATTTTGAATTTTTCAAGCACTATATAACTAACCAAAGTGAAATGAAATGTTGAAAAATAATTTTATACCGTAATTTGGATTAGTAAACTCTAAAAATAATCATAAAATTAAAATAAATCATTATAAATTTAAAATTTTAAAACAATGTACAAAACTAATATAAATTAAGATTTTGGATACATAATTCGGGACAGGGGATCCAAGTGCGATTGAGGGTAACCATCTTGCATATTCTAAAAAGTGGTTAAGAGAAATTCTTAAGTGCATGTAGTTGATGTGAGGAAGGAAAAAAAAAATTAAAAAGATGAGCCAATGAGTTGTAGACATCTAATCACCCTGGCATGCTAGCTTGATTCCATGACTGAAATAACGATAATATAATTAAATAAAGAAAATAATTATAAGTATATCCTAAGATAAATCATATTAAAAAAACTAATTTCTAATTAAAAACTAAATTCTAAATAGAAGAATTATTGATGTGGTACTCGTACCCTTAAGTCATGGATATATGTGGGTAGTATAGCATATCTCCAAATAGCAGTAAGCTCAAATTCAGCTTATGTATCTTTTACTTGTGCCCGCACTCACTTGGAGTCTGTAGAGGTGCTCGCAGTTTGGTATTGAAACCGAACCAACAGTTTCTGATTCCAAGGGTAAGGAATCGGAACCAAATTAGCAACTGTCTGGTTTCAATTTCGGTTGTGAACCTTATGTCCTAGTGTAGGTTAAGTCCGTCGGTTTGGACCATTTATTATTATTATTATTATTATTATTATTATTATTATTATTTGAGGTGTCATGGTTCTTTCACGTAGACAAGGGATGGAAGCTTCCATGCTAGGGTGAGTGTAAAGTTTACTCACCATGAAATGGTAACATGTGGCATAATGGAATAAAATATTGAATGAATTTTTTAAAGCATTTTTTTATATATATTTTAGATTATGTAATTTAAATTAATTGTGAATTATTTATATGCCAACTAGATCGACTTTTTTGTTATTGATAGAATTAAAGCTTTAATTTTAATTTAATTTAATTTTATCATGCTAAATGCAGTTAGAATTTTTATTGGTGTATTTTACATGTGATATATATGCGGATGAGATTATCTGTCCCAAACTCTGTGTCCCAATCTTGGCCCAAATCTCAATTTTTATTAGTTTTGTACATTGTTTTTCAAATTTTTTAATTTATAATTATTTATTTTAATTTTATGATTATTTTTAAGGTTCACTAATCCAAATTAGGGTATATAATTATTTTTTAACATTTAATTTCACTTTTATTGGTTATATAATGATTGAAAAATTCAAAACTAGGGCATATTACATTTAAAAAATCTAATTTTTCCCCATAAATGTCTATTACAATTTGTTATATAATGCAATTTTAATTTTTTTAAAATATAATATTTAACTAATTGAAATTAGGATTTGAAACACGATTGTCACACAGAGTTTGGGACAGAGGATCCCATCCGATATATATGTATCCAAAATATGATAAATATGTTAAATTTATTGAAAGAATTTGAGGAACTCTTAAGAAAATGAAAATAAGGAGAAAATTAATATTTTTTTTCTCTTTTAAGAATAAGCGCTACACTAATGAATTGCAATCTGGAATCTAAATTAAAATTCATTCTTCAATAAAACTTAATATTCTGTATAAGAGAATGATATTAGTTGTGAGTACAATAATGAATATGTGTAATTTGTACTTCCGAGATTTTTACTAAGTGATATTATAATAAGGGTAGAAAATTCTAATACCCATTTTCAAACCAACCATGTACAAAATACCCTTTTTATAAAAACAATGTACAAAATACCCCTTTTATTATTTAATAGAGGTGGGTCCCAATTATTAAAAAAAATTTAAATCAATAATAAGAATTAATTATGAGAGTTTGTGATTTTTTTTTTTACTCTCATCGGAACCGGGATTGATTCCCTTAAAAACAACAAAATGACAAAAAAAAAAAAAGTTGTTGCACATAATTGTGCCCCCCACCCCCCCTATTAATAAGTGCTGCCGGCACCCCCACCAACACACCAACACAACACGCCCACTCCAATTACTACTCCTATCTCTCTCTCTCAGCTCTCTCTCTCTCTCTCTCTCTCTCTCTCTCAACTCTCTCTCTCGGCCCTCCCTCTCTCCACGTTCCCACCGGCCGGAATTTTTTTTCTGGCATCTCTCCCATCTCTCTCCCATCTCTCTGTAGTCTCTCTCTAGTCTCTCTGCTCTCTCCCGGCAGTCTCTCTCTCCGGCAACCATCCACCGCGCCGGCAAGCCGTCCCGACACCGAAGAAGTCTTCGAATCCCGTCGATGGTCGAAAACAACTAGGTAATACGCAATAAGTACATTAGTCGAAGTAAAAAAAAAAAAGGATTTTTTGGCCAACATAACGCCGGAGAGACATTGCCGGAAAACCCATCACGCCGGCGTGGTATAACGCCGGCGTGATGGGTTTTCCGGCGACGTCTCTCCGGCGTTATGTTGGCCAAAAAATCCTTTTTTTTTTTTTTTTTTTTTTTTTTTTTTTTTTTTTTTTTACGTATTTTAGTGTATGTAGTTTAAATTTATAAGCTTTATATTATATGTTAGATTCAAATTTAATTCGAAAATTTTCTAATCTTTGTGAATTCAAATTTAAATTCGAATTATTCAATAATTATGAGATTTATTTGCTAATTAATTCGTAATATGTTATTTGAAGGGTTTGTCGACCGGAGCTTGGCCGGAAACACACCGGAGACGAAGCCGGAGACGAAGTCGGAGAGTACACCGGAGAAATTAACTAACAAAAATGGTATGTTATCCCCATTATTATGAATTGTAATTGTAATTTTTATTGTTATATATGCCCTAATTCCCATCTTTGTGCATCTAATAATGTACTCCGTAGTATATATATTCTTAAAAATTGTTTATGAAAAAAATATAATCGAATGTTTGTAAAAATATATGTATACATAAATGAGTAGGAAAAACAAAAAGTTAAGTGTAAAAAAAAACGCCGGAGAAACTCGCCGGAATACGTCATAACGCCGGCGTTATGGGTTTTCCGGCGACGTTCTCCGGCGTTATTTTGCCATATGTGTTTATATTATTTTTATTTTCTTAATTATGTTATAATATGATTTTTAGTATGCAAGTTTGTTTATATTTATGTTGATACAATTATATATGTATATGTTTGAAAATAGTTTTTCTTAAAAATTTAGTATTAGTTTTTAAAAATATTCGGACACAAAATATAGTAGGAATTAATATTCTTAAAATGCGTGTAAAAAAAACGCCGGAGAAACTTGCCGGATTTCGTCATCACGCCGGCGTTATTGTTAGCCGGCGTTATGGCTTTTCCGGCGACGTTCTCCGGCGTGATTTGGACCTATGTGTTTATATTATTTTTATTTTCTTAATTATGCTATAATTTGATTTTTAGTATGCAACTTTGTTTATATTTATGTTGATAGATTAGAATATGTAAATGTTTGAAAATAATTTTTTTAAAAAATTTAGTATTAGTTTTTAAAAATATTCGGACTTAAAATATATTAGGAATTAATATTCTTAAAATTCGGGTGAAAATCACGCCGGAGAAACCCTGCCGGAAAACGCATCACGTCGGCGTGAGATCACTTCGGCGTGATCCGTTTTCCGGCAGGGTTTCTCCGACGTG
Source organism: Thymus mandschuricus (assembly GCA_029379335.1). NCBI lineage: Eukaryota > Viridiplantae > Streptophyta > Magnoliopsida > Lamiales > Lamiaceae > Thymus > Thymus mandschuricus. Next base: position 25,744,382 of record CM057078.1, read on the forward strand.
ATTTTCACCCGAGAGTTTTAATTCTAATATTCCATATTTTTGTGCCTTTAGATTTTTTTTTTTTTTGTTTTCGTATGTGCATTTGGAGTCGATTCTCATTATTAAACGTTTTATGTTTTCTTTAATCAGACTCTTGTCGCGAATGCCGCTGGTCTACGTCGACCGGACCATTTCAACACACGTTGCACGGTGAACCTGTACCACAGAATTAATATTCTTGAGGATGTGGAGAAGGCTTTACTAGAGGCAGGGGGAGAACCACTGATCGCACGATTCAAGGCAGAAAGCCCTTTCGGGCGATTTTTGGAGTGGCGCCCGGGGCAGACATATGGCCAAACAGTTCACAACATCCTTTGTCGAGCTCTTAGTATTGATGGAGGCATGTTTTTCGCCATAAAAGGGGGTTGCATCGAGTTTGCTCCCCCGGACTTTGCCCTAGTGACAGAACTGCGTTTTGGCGAAAGCTCATGGGATCCGAATGCCCATACGAATGCGAAGAAGTCCCGACTCAACAAAAGGTTCCTGGTACGACGGGTCGAATTCTGGGATATACGAAGAAGAAGCACCGACGTGTGAAGACGAACCACCGACATGTGAAGACGAGCCTCCGTTTTTGATAATCATGTACACTTCTGGGCTGAGGTGTTTAGTGCATAGCTCAACCACTTGCTCGTTCGACCGCAACTTCGATTTCCTCGTACGTCCTGTGCTCTCGGATATCGTAAAATAGAACATATCGAAATCACTACCGACTAGGTAGCAATTCCGAGCTACCATATATCTCAACCCATAAATTGTGAGATCACTTTCGGTCCACAAAAAATCGACCTCGTTGCCATTCTTGTACCTTCTTCCATCCCATTCACCTCCGTAATACGCTTTGATGTTTACATCCATCTACAATATAAAATGAACTCGAATTAATCATACGGAGAAATTTAATCAATGTATGAGAACAAATAATGTAAAAATCAATAGAGAATACTAAACTAAGGGTATTGGAAAAAATCACGCCGGAATAACCCATCACGCCGGCGTGTTCACCCACCGGCGGTATGCTCATTCCGGCCACATAACTCCGGCGTGAAATCAACCTATTTTCTTAATTCATTTCAATGCTTCGTAATATGCTATAGTTTGGTTTAATTTACTCACATACCACATACAAATATAAAAAGAACTCTTAATATACATAAAAAAACAATAATTCTCGATAAATAATTCATACATTACAAATAAATCGTTAAATGAAACAATTTAGTATACGAAATGAAACAAAATAATTCATTCTACACGAAACAAGACATCACGCCGGAGACATCACGCCGGAATGCACATAACGCCGTGTGCATTCCGGCGTGATGTCTCCGGCATGAAATGAGGTATTAATCTTCATTTTTTTTCCTTCACATTATGCTATATTTTTGTTTGATTTACGCACATACATTGCAAAAAAAAAAAAAAAAAAATTAAAAATGCTCTTCATATACATAAAAAAACTAAAAAAAATATATATATAACATATCATTCATTCATAGCTCTAAAAAAAAATCATGATATGAAAACAATAGTATCAAACATGTAACAAAAAAAAAAAAAAAAAAAAAAAAAAAAAAAAAAAAAAAAATTGGACAAGATAACGCCGGAAAAAGTTGGCCGAAAAATGCATCAAGCCGGTGTGATATGCTGCCGGCGTGATGCATTTTCCGGCCAACTTTTTCCGGCATTATCACGCTCGAAAAAATTGTAACACTATTTCCTTTTAATACTTCGTGACATACCTTTTAATATCGGATTTTGATTGTCTTTTCCTTGTATTTGCTCGTCCACGAAAATAGAGCTTTTTTTTCCGGTGAAGTCGAATCCAATTTTTTTTTTCAATTGTGAATTCAGCTTCGATGTGCAACTATATATTGAATAATTTTACATAGGATACCATCTTTTGTACTGTTCATCACTGAACATAATTGAATGCACAGTGCAGTAATAATGCATCGATGCTACACTGTTCGTTCAACACTGAATTATTTTGCCACCCATTACAAAAGTAAATGACAAAATTTATGTCACATCTCCATACATCAACTCACCTCAAAGTGAGTGAGGTAAAAAATTAAAGGAAAAATCGAAATGCATATTAAAATTAATTGTAAAATGGTAAAAGGGGTAGTTTGTACATGCTTTTTAAGAAAGGGGTATTTTGTGCATGGGGGTTTTTAAAAGGGGTATACAAAAATATTATCACTTATAATAATTATTGTTACATAAACATGCAGATTAATATTAAAAAAAAAACCTTAATGAAACAGAATTAATGAATTACATAAAATAAATATATGCTAAAATTTAAAATAAAGAAAATTAAATTTGAGCTATAGTAATTCAAAATATTAAGTATCTAATCAACTTCTAATAAGAGGAATGAAAGTTGAAATTATTAAGCATTAACTAGTAATTCACCCACGCGACGCGTGGAGATAATTTTAGGACATCATTATATATTATTTTGTTAATTAATAAAAGGAATATCTAAAAATGTTTTGGTTCCCACTTAATACACTTATCGTTGAGATGAGAATGTTTGTAATTTTTTTTTTGAAATAATTAACTGAAATTTTAAATTACGTTTGGCCCCAAAACTTAACCCTCTACGGCCTGGCCAACACACGCACACTATTCGTACTTTTTATAAATGTTATTTTTTAAGAATATATATGGAAAACTTCTCATATATATATATTTGGGATAACTTTATGAAATATCACTAAACTATATTAATCGTTGCAAAGATATCACTAAACTTTATTTTGTTTCAAAGTTATCATCAAACTTTTATTTTGTTTTATCCACGATTTTCCTATCAATTTCATTTTATGTGGCAATCGAAATGTTAAGCAAGCTGATTGGTGTCTAGATGTTAGGTTTTTCGTCATGTTTTCATGTCCGTTTTCGTTGTGTTTTTGTGTCTTTTCGTGTGTCTTTGGCTATGAATTGGTTGTTTGGAGTTTTTGATACTTGTAGGATGAAAAGGGCGGAAACGAGAAGAAAACGAGAAGAAAGGTTGTTGAGCAATCATTGACCTCGAGTTCTAACCTCTTATGATTTTATTGAAGATTCATTTTGGATGTAATGAAAGCATTATATCGAAGAGGGGTTCGATAGGAGCACATAGGCGAAAACGGAGGTCAATTTGGAGTTCGGATGAGGAAGATACGGCAGAAACAAGAGAGTCGCACGCAATCGTCCAGTGCCTGATCTGGACGATCGGCCAAATCCTCAAGGGATCTGGACGATCGTCCAAATGTCTGCGTCCATCTTTTTGTTTCCTTTTACGATTAGGTTTTCTACCTATTATAAATACTAGTACTTTGGGAAGAATTTGTACAACCTTTTACCTTAGTTTTAGCTCTAGTTTCGCATTCAAATTCTCTAGTTTAGATTTCCTTTGTTCGATCCGGATCGTTGTTCGTTTTTAATTCAAGACTACTTCTTTAGTTCGTGTTCTTCATTCTTCATTTAATCTCGTAAGTTCTTTATTGCTTTCTTTTATTTGATTTAATTGCTTTCCTTAGATCTAGATTTAATTTCGTAATTGCTTCGTTTAGTTTCATTCGTTTAATTTAGTTCGTTTGATTTCAAGTTCTTAGATTAGATTCATTTTTTTTAGTTTTCAATTCCTTCGTTTTCCAAGTTCTTAGAGTTAGATTTATTTATTTAATTTCCAGATTTTCAGATTTAGTTTAATTCATGTCTAGATTCGTTTTCGTTTCTTTCGTTGCTTTCTTATTTGCTTTCTTTTCGATTCTTGCCTAGGTAGTTTATTTGCTTTCATCTAGTTTAATTCTTTAGATTAATTAGTTCGATTTATTTCCTTGCTTTCTAGATTAGATTATTTACTTGCTTTGATTTAATTGCTTTGATTTATTTTATTGCCTAGGATTTAAAACCAAAAACCCAAAAATTTCTCTTTACTTGCTTTCTTAGTTTTAGGCTAGATTAGGTTTTTGCTACACAGTTATTTGCCCTGCTAAGTTTTCCTTCGAGATTCGACATTGGGTTTTACTTGCTAGTACTACGATAGGATTTTGTTCTATTGCAAACACTTTTTAGTGAAACAAATTTTGGCGCCGTTGCCGGGGAAAACTTTAGGCGATTTAATTGTGTAGTATTTTTATTTGTTTTATTTTAATTTTCATTTATTCGATTTCTTGTTTCTCCCACTCGGTGCGTTTAATCCTTTTTGTTGAGTGTTGTTTATGCATGGTCGCCGAAGCCTTCAAAGGAAATTAGCAACCCACATCGACAACATCAACCGGAGGAAAGCGATTTTAGCCGCTAAGGAGGAGAAGGAGATCGATTCCCAAGACTTTTCATTAGTCTTGTTATTTGCAGAGCCCGAAGCCATGACAGCTAGAGTCATTGGCGATTTTGCTCGCCCCACATTCACGGCCCCCACTTCGGCGATTGTCCTGACGGAAGCGGTCAGGAATCATGAGCTTAAACCTCACCACATGGCGTTGCTCCCATCCTACCACGGGCTGCCCAACGAGGATGCATTGACGTTCATTCGAGAGTATTGCACGGTGGTGCAATCGTTCCCACTCTCGGGACTTACGGAGGACAACTTGAAGATGAAGTGCTTCCCGTACACCCTCAAGGATCGAGCAAAGTCGTGGTATTTGTCGCTCCCGGCCAACTCTCTCACCACATGGAACGCCGTTTGTGAAAAATTCATGCTCAAGTACTACCCGAACCGCAAGACTCAAGAGGTGCGGTCGAAGAACATGAACTTTTCCCAAGACAACGATAAGCCGTTTCACGAAGCATGGGAGAGGTTCCAAGAGCTACTTCAACAATGCCCTCATCATCAAATGGCATCGGAGTTGCTCTGGCAATATTTCTATGACGCACTCAATCAAACTTGTCAGTTCATGGTGGATAGTTCGGCCGGAGGCAACATAGCGGCCAAGACAGCTGATGAGATGAAGACCATATTCGAGACGCTCGCTGCTAGTTCTCAACAAAAATCAGCTAGGCCAAGGAAAGTGGAGGCGAGTGCTATCTCGATGAGCCCCGATATGAAGAAACAAATTGCCGACATGTATAGGGACCTTGAGAATTTGAAGATGAAGCAAAGTGCACCGGCCCCAAAGGAGGAAGAGAGGAAGCCGGACAAATGCGAGATTTGTGGAGAGTTGAGACACATCAATGAGGTTTGCCACAACATGGGAGCATTCACTACTGAAGCAGGAGCCGATGTCTATGCTGCCCAAGGTTATATGCCACAAGGACCACCACCCCAAGGGCAAGGTACGAACCTGAATTTTCAATATCGTCGCCCCTCTCCATATAATAATCCCTACCCTCCTCAAAATTCATACTACTCATCTCCACCATATTATCCACCTCCACAATATCCTCCCAATCCATATTATCCACCACCTCCATACTACCCACCTTAACCTACTCATACACCACCACCACCACATCTTAATTCTCGTCCCCAAGGACCTCCTCAAAAGCCTCCCGTCGATGAGAGTCTCTCTACATTCCTTCACGAAGCAAAATTGGCTCGCGAGGCTCAAGATGCTACCGTTAAGAGGCTCGAGACGGCTGATCGCACTATTTCTACCACACAAAATAGGTGTAATATAATGAAGCACGAGTATCGTATCCACAGGGACTGATAAACCGAAAACGCACACAATACCTCTACTCAAGAACTAATGTGATGTCTAGGCTTTTAAGGGTTTAATGATTGTGGTATTTATAGACTAGGCAAATAATAAAAAGACTCAATTAAATCAAATAAGGAAACAAAGTGTGCAGGAAAATAATTAGTCAAAATTAAACAACTTAAGGCACAAGCAATTAAGTAATTAAGGAAAGTGAACAATTAAGGAAAAGTGTTGATTCTAGGGAAGCCTACCTAATCAAACTTATGCAAGCAATTAATGAATACAATTAACCACTTTAATCCAATCTAAATGTGATACATGCAAAAATAACTTACACCCCGATTAAAGCAATGCAAGTAGTCACCCAACGAGATCCTAATATTCTTTCGAATTGTAAGAATCGAATCAAGTGCAAAATAGAACAAGTACCAATAATATAATCAACTAGGTTCAACTACGACACCAAATCAACTATATATGAACATATAACAATTCAATTATCAATCAAGAGAATCAAACTATTATATCATGCTTTCATGAGATCGATTATGCAATTATCCGATCAAGGCATAAACACATAATTATGCATACACAATTAATGGCCAGTTAACCATGCATGAGAATAAGCACCATGAAACATGCATCTAGATTGGAAGGCTAATTGTAAACAAAAACACTTACATAAATTCAATTAGGCATTCAATCCCTAAAATCAACTAAGGAATTTAGCTAGACATAATTAAAGTAGACATAAACACAAAAGATTGAAAGAACATAATTAAAAAGTAAGAGTAAGAAAAACTTGGAATTGAATCTTGAACACGAAGAACTTCGAAACTTGAATCTTGAATAAACTTGAAAAGCTCCAATGTTAAATACAAAACTCTAAAACTAAAATAAAAGTGTGCTAGAAAATATGGTGTTTGCTAGGTTTTACAATGCTAGACTAGGAGTATATATAGGAGAAATTTACATAAGGAAAGCCTAAACCAAAAAGGAGTCATAATTAAAAAAGGAGAAAAATTCTCGGCTGGACACCTCTCGACAGACCTCTCGATCGAGAGGTCGATCGAGAGGGTATAATTTCTGCTCTCGATCGATAGCTCAAACAGAAGGCACCTCTCGACACCTCTCTCGATCGAGAGGTCGATCGAGAGGCCTTCACTCGAACTCAAATCTTGGATTTTCAGCTCCGATCTTCACGCCTTTTCTCGTCTCGGGGTTTTATCATCGATTTATCATCAATTTATGCCTGAAAACACAGAAAAACACCTACAAGCATAATATTGTCCCATATACTAAAAACCATATAAAACATAGACAATACTATAAAATCGAGACACAAAATTGACTCTTTTTGGCTATGAAAACAAGGTAAATTTCACCTATATCAAATCCCCCAAACTTAAACATTGTTCGTCCCGAACAATACCAAAACATAAACAATAGACTCTAGCATTGTGAACTATATAGGCCTCAAAAACTTTTCAAAACCAATACTCATGATCATGATCAAAACTATGCATACAACCTTAGCATCAATAACACAACCTATCCAACAAATTCGAAACATGTCAATCTATCAAAGAACACTCTCCAATCATGTGAGATTATGTATATAAGTGAACTCTCAACTCTCTCAAAGAAAAGATGTAATATAATGCACATCATGGGGTTCACTCAACATCAATGTAATGCAACATGTTTACCATAGGCTTGCCCCTAATCTCAACATCTCCACCTAATGTAATATTCACAAACTAAGATCAAAAAGGTCTTTGTAAAAGCTTGTAATGTAGGGACATTGGTTAAGGTAGGAAATATATAGGCTAAGTGACTCAAATTGCTCCAAATCATCAACCTCTTTTCAACTTCACCCAAAGTATAGATTTTACTCCATCTTCTACCATCCAACTCCAACTACAAAACTCAATATCAAGATGCAACATATACAATCCAAGCTAACTATCCCCTTATGCTTATTTTCATACTTTTTTTTTTTTTTTACTATAGAGCTCCTCTAATAAATGTTCTTTCTAATATTCAAACAAAGGCTCTAACTTTCTTTTCTTTTTTTTTTTCCTTTTCTTTTTCAACTATTTTTTCTAAGCTTATAGGGATAGCTAACTATACTTAATCAAGCATCTCAAATTCTTTTCTTTTTCTTTTCACACCACATCAAAATAATCTATTCAACTCCTTCCCACATCATCAACTAACTCCACTAAAGATACCCTTATCCATCCAAACCTCCTATCATCCAAGTTCAAGAAAGAAAGGCTCATAACAAGGCTCAAAAGGGGTAAACAAAGAAAATGAACAAGGTTAGTGTATGGGATTCATGTGGCTACGAAAGAATGGCCTAATATCATCTCCTAGTTCATAAATATACTAAGGTCTTGACGGAGAAATAGGGCAAGTTCTAGAAACAATGAAGCATACATGATCACTCAATCAAGAAAATAGGCATCAACATGCACCAATAGCTCAAAACTCACGGGCTCAAACTAACTAGTTCCCGACTTCATGACATGCTTCAATTTCATCAAATAAAATCGCGTCGCTTCGCCAAGGTTCCATGCATAATAAAGATCATGAATTTTCTCCAAAAATCAACAAACTTTTTCTATCATTGGCCAAATTCACAACACTATCATCACATGCTTACTTGACTCAATTTAAACCTAAGACTCAAAACAATAAAGACTCTAACATACCCCAAAATAATACTAACAAATAAAAGACTCTCAAAACAAGAAAACAATAAAAGTAATTAACTTAGACACTCTTTCCCTCCCCCAAACTTATTTCAAAGCATAGCAAAGAAATAAGTTTAAAGAAAAGAAGTAGGCTAAGTTAAAAACTGACCTCATTGAAATGGCGGTGGGAAGGGAGGGTTGTCGGGATTATTGGGGTCGAATCGTTGATGGCTCTCCGGGTAGTGAGGATAGAAATAGTGCATCTCATGCACCATCCTATTATAATTCTCCAAGTATGCTCGTTCATCCTCACGCCTCTTCGCCTCCTCTTCTCGAAATCTCCTCTCATTCTCAATGTAGGCGTCGAGAGTATCAAAACGACTTCCAATAAATGTGCGAAGATCCCCCACCTCGGTTCTCAACGTGTGTACCTCTTCGCGAACTCCTCTTACTTGGGATTCAACAAACTCCCTACTATCCCAATGATAGTTGTCCATTGCTTCCATTGACTCCGTGTGCCAATCCCGCATCGTAGAGAAATCCGGAGCTCTCATATGAAAACCGGGCTGTGGAACACCCTCGTATCCTTGCTCAAAAACATCTTCCCCTTGATCAAATCCCCTCTCGTATTGCTCAGCCTCGTCGTCATCTTCCTCCTCCTCATCATCATCACCACCTTCGTCGGGTCTTGGACCTCCCTCAGCCCACATAAGCTCCTTGTGTTGAGGAGAATCCATCTTTCCGTTCCCTCTCCGCAACTTCTCGTTCCCGATCACCTCCGTCAAATAATTGTTCGGAAGCGGAAAGAGATAAATGCCACTCATCCCATGTAACTTGAAGAACCACCCGGACGTGTCATACGAGATCATCCTTGCAAGCTCCAACGTCCGTCTATCTACAAAGATGGACGTAGATACGGGCTGCTCTCCAATCGGAATGTTGAAGTGTTGGGCAATGGGAGTAACGAAAGCTCCTATCCCGATCTTTTGCCCCCCGAACAAGTATGCTTGGCTCTCCATATGATCGACGAGGTAAAGGGCTGCATTTTGTGAGTGGCCTCGATATGAGGTCCAAATAAGATGAGCGTCGGTGGCAAGGAAGGTGCCGGAGTCATGACGGGAGTGAATGGTGCACGAGATCAGCCTATGGTAGTAGCGAATCGTGGGATTCCGAATTGAGGTGGCCTTTGCTTTCGCCGGGTTGTAGGATCTCGTTCTTTCCTCCTCAAAATCCACGAAGTGTGCCCACAAATCTTGCAAATCCGGATGATTGTTGCCAATATATTCACCACGCTTGTTTCCTCCAATGATATCGTTAAGTTGATCCATATCTAGCTCTCTCGGTTGACCACCGAGTTGGAAACGAATGACGTGGGGCACTTGGTTGACTCGCTCCACTACCAACGTTGAGAGGAACTCCACCGTGAGAATGTGGTAGGTGAAGTGATTCCCTTGAAATATGTTGGTGAAGCCTCCTCGTTGCATCAATTGGGTTACCTCATTAGCTATCCCCATCGCTGCCACCGTCTCTTGATGTAGGAAACGACAGTGCTTGTGCTTGAGTTGCACAAGGTGGGACCATCTCCTCTTTGACTCCGCCGTCGTGAGCTTGAGTTTGAACGCCTTGGGCTCCAAACTTGAGGGCATCGACCTCGCTGGCGGTATCCTTGTCTCCGGGATAGTCCTATCATTCTTCCATGTCTCCTTTCCCTTGCTCGAAGAGGTGACCTTTTCTTTTCCTTTGCCTTTGCCCGACGAGGTTGAAGCAACATTCTTGCCCTTGTCTCTTGCCATCGTTAGTACCTAAAAAATATCACAAATCAATACAAGAGATGCAAGAATAAAGCAATTTAAATCATCTTCCCCCAAACTTCAACCAAGCTCAATTCTCCCCCATTATCAACTCAATTTCATCACCAATTTATACAATCACCACAATACTTCCCCATAATCATGAACTTATAATCACACAATCTCAATCTCATGTATATAGATACCAACGAATCTTCAACAATTCATAGACAAATATAAAGACCCATTCGATTATCAATACACAATTATCTCCGCATTCATCCATGAATTCAATTCATACAAATAATTCAATGAATTCCATGAATCCAATCTATCATGCTCAATCTAATACCCAATCTATCAATTCAACGAATTTAACCATCAAAATTGAATTTTAATCGGTCAAAACATGCGAAATCATGTAAAGAATCAAGAATTGATAACAAGAGAGCAAGAAATCGAGTACCTTTTGACGAATCGAAGAAAGAAATCGAGAGTATTTGTGTGTGCTTGAGAGAATTTATGAGTTATGAGAGAAAGGTATGTGAGTTGTGTGCAAAAGGTATATTTAAAGGAGTAGATAAACCTGGTCAAAGTCGGAATGTGCGCCGTCAACGACCCTCTCGATCGACCTCTCGATCGAGAGAGGTATCGAGAGGTGCGTACTGGAATCTGAAATTTGACCTCTCGATCGACCTCTCGATCGAGAGACCTGTCGAGAGGTCCTGCACTGTACGTTCTGACTCCTCTCTCGATCGAAATCACGGGGGTCTCGATCGAGAGGCTTCACGTGACACACCTGGGATTTCAAAAATTCAAAACCTCTCGAACAACCTCTCGATCGAGAGAGGTGTCGAGAGACCCCTACTGTATGCCAAAATTTCACCTCTCGAACGACCTCTCGATCGAGAGAGGTGTCGAGAGGTCCTGCTCGATTTTGTTTTCTACACAACTTTTAACATTCGTTAGTATATTAAGGGGTTCGACTCTAAAATACGAAATTTGACTCAAAACTACGAAAAATAAACTACCTAAGACTCTAAAACGTAAAACGAAACAAAATAAAAAACGGGATACGAATATTGGGTTACCTCCCAACAAGTGCTACGTTTTACGTCTTTAGCCCGACGATACCTCCTTTCTACTTTGGGTCATCGAGGTGAATGGCCGCTTTCTTAGGGAATAGAGGCATCGGCTTGAAGTAGTGCTTGAGGCGATGTCCATTCACTACGAATTTCTCACCGTCGTTCTTCAACACCTCAAATGCACCATTCTTCAAGTCCTTGTAAATGACGTACGGCCCCGACCACTTACTTTGCAATTTTCCTGGAAACAAACGAAGTCGAGAATTAAAAACAAGAACATCATCACCAATTTCGAACTTACGCTTTTTGATGCTCAAGTCGTGGAATCTTGCAGCTCGTTCCTTGTAGATCCTCGAATTTTCGAATGCTTCGTTTCTCCATTCATCAAGTTCCAACAGGTCGTCACATCTTTGGCCCATGGCTTCCTTGAACTCGAAGTTAATCCTTCTCGTCGCCCAATAAGCTTTATGCTCCAACTCCATTGGTAAATGGCAAGATTTGCCAAATAGCAATTGATATGGCGATCTCCCAATTGGCGTCTTGAAAGCCGTCCTATAGGCCCAAAGTGCGTCATCCAAGTACTTCGCCCACTCCTTTTTGTTGGTGACGGTCTTCTCCAAGATTTGCTTGATCTCTCGATTAGCTAACTCGGCTTGACCGTTTGCTTGAGGGTGGTAGGGCGATGTAACTTTGTGCTTGACTCCGTATTTTGCAAGAAGCGATCCTAACCAACGATTGTTGAAGTGGCTCCCCCCATCACTAAGCAAAGCCCTCGGAGTTCCATACCGAGTCAAAATATTTCGCTGGAGGAATTTGATCACCACCTTCGAATCGTTGGTCGTAGTCGGAATGGCCTCGACCCATCTAGAAACATACTCCACCGCAAGTAAAATGTAGGAGAACCCTTGAGACTTGGGAAAAGGACCCATAAAATCAATCCCCCAAACATCGAAGAGCTCCACTTCCATGATAGTTCGTTGCGGCATCTCGTCCCTCTTCGTGATATTCCCCATCCTTTGGCATCGATCACATGACTTGATGAACTCATGGCAATCCTTGTAGATCGACGGCCAATAGAATCCACTATGAAAGATCTTGAGGGCGGTCCGATTCGCTGCAAAGTGTCCCCCATTCGGAGCGCTATGGCAATCTTCGATGATCTTCTTCCATTCCGATTGTCGAACACATCGCCTTATGACTCCATCGGCACACCTCCTATACAAGTATGGATCATCCCAATAATAGAACTTACAATCGTGGAGGAACTTCTTCTTTTGGTGAGACGATAGATCCTTGGGCACATGATGGATCACCAAATAATTGACGATGTCGGCGAACCAAGGTATCAAATCGTCCATCTGAAAAATTTGCTCATCGGGGAAGCTCTCCTTGATTGCAATTTTCGAATCCTCTCCTTCCACGGGCTGCTCGAGTCTCGAGAGATGATCGGCCACCACGTTCTCGCATCCTTTCCTATCCTTGATCTCCATGTCGAACTCTTGAAGAAGCAAAATCCAGCGAACTAACCTTGGTTTCGAGTCCTTCTTGTTGAATAGATAGCGAATGGCGGCATGGTCGGTGTGCACAATCGTGTGAGATCCCACCAAATAAGGTCTAAACTTATCGAAAGCGTAGACCACAGCAAGTAACTCCTTCTCCGTGGTGGTGTAATTCCTTTGAGCCGAGTCCAACGTCTTACTAGCATAGTAGATCACTCGAAAAAGCTTATCCCTCTTCTGTCCCAAAACAGCTCCTACCGCCCAATCGCTTGCATCGCACATGAGCTCGAACGGGGCACTCCAATCCGGTGACACCAAGACGGGAGTAGAGATAAGCGCCTTCTTCAATGTCTCGAAGGCTTCCAAGCACTCATCATCGAACACGAACTTGACGTCTTTCTCGAGCAATCCACACAACGGCTTCGTGATCCTTGAGAAATCCTTGATAAATCTCCTATAGAAGCCGGCATTTCCTAAGAAACTTCTCACCGATTTGACATTGGTTGGCGGTGACAACTTCTCGATGGCTACCACTTTGGCTCGATCCACCTCCAATCCATATGAAGACACCTTGTGACCTAGTACAACTCCTTCTTGAACCATGAAGTGGCACTTCTCCCAATTGAGAACGAGGTTCGTCTCTTCGCATCTTTGAAGCACCGTGGCGAGATTCTCCAAACATTGGTCAAAAGAGGGACCAAAGACTGAAAAATCATCCATAAACACCTCCATGATATTCTCGATCAATCCGTGGAAGATGGCCATCATGCACCGTTGGAAAGTGGCCGGTGCATTGCATAATCCGAACGGCATCCTCCGATAAGCGAAGACTCCATATGGGCATGTAAATGCCGTCTTGTGTTGGTCCTCCGGAGCGATGGCGATTTGATTGTAGCCGGAGTATCCGTCGAGGAAGCAATAATACTCATGGCCGGCTAGACGATCGAGCATTTGATCTACGAACGGGAGGGGAAAGTGATCCTTCCTTGTTGCTGCGTTGAAAAGACGATAATCAATGCACACTCGCCATCCCGTGACGAGCCTTGTCGCGATCAGCTCTCCTTTCTCGTCGTTGATGACCGTCATGCCTCCTTTCTTTGACACCACTTGAGTAGGGCTCACCCACTCACTATCCGAAATAGCATAGATCATGCCGGCATCAAGCAACTTCAGCACCTCCTTCCTCACAACTTCTTGCATGGCTGGGTTTAATCGCCTTTGGGGTTGGACTCTTGGGCGATGGCCTTCCTCGAGCAAGATCCTATGCATGCAAATCGTAGGACTTATACCTTTGATGTCGGCAATCGTCCATCCAATTGCAGATTTGTGCTTCCTTAGCACCCTCAATAGCTTGTCCGTGTTTGCCTCCGTGAGATGAGAAGATACGATCACCGGGTACGTCTCTTCTTCTCCTAAGAACTTGTACTTGAGGTGCTCGGGTAACGGCTTCAATTCCACCTTAGGGGCTGCATCCCTCTTCTCTTCTTCTTCGAAAAATCCATCGTCCACCTTCTTGTTGATGTCAAGATATGAAACCTCCTTGTGGTGACTCGATGGTTGATTAGCCTCCAACTGATTGAGATACTCGAGAATCTCGTCGCAAGCTTCATCCAACTCCTCGTAGGCATAGAGAGAATTCGAAATACAATGGTTAAGTGCCTCCTCCGAAGTAGGTGGTGTCAATGTCTCGATGGAGAAGATATCCTCACGTTGATCGTCGGGTCTCTTCATAGCTTCGTAGATAGAAATCTTCAGTTCCTCCCCGTTGACTCGAAATGTGAGGTCTCCATCTTGAACATCGATCAATGCTCTCCCCGTCGCTAAATGGCCGTCCCAAGATCAACGGTTGATTTGTGTCCTCGGGCATGTCCAAGACTACGAAATCTGCCGGAAAGACGAGGTTGTGCACTTGAACGAGAACGTCCTCCACTATCCCCCTTGGATAGGAAACTGATCGGTCCGCCATAAGTAGAGAGATGGTGGTTGGCTTCATCTTCCCGATCTTGAGCCGGTTGAATATAGGGAGAGGCATCAAATTTATGCTAGCACCAAGATCACATAGCACATTTTGGAAGATTTGATCGCCAATTTTGCACGACAACGTGAATCTCCCGGGATCCTTTTGCTTCAATGGTAGCTTCCGTTGGATCACCGCGCTGCACTCCTCCGTGAGATTGATCGTCTCGAACTTCCCCCACTTCTTCTTCCCCGAAACCGCATCCTTGATGAACTTCATGTGGTTGGGCATGTCTCGGAGAGCATCGAGAAGTGGTATGTTGATGTTGACCTTTTGTAGTATCTCCATGAAGCGTTGATACTTCTCGTCTTGCTTCGTCTTGGTCAATCGTTGCGGGAAGGGGGCCTTCGGAGTGTAAGTCGGGATTTGGTGCGGCTGCTGGGCCTCTCGACCGACCTCTCGATCGAGAGAGGTGTCGAGAGGTCCCTTCTGACTCCGGTTTTTGACCTCTCGATCGACCTCTCGATCGAGAGAGGTATCGAGAGGCTCCATTTGAATCTCCTCGTCGTAGACCTCTCGATCCTCCTCTCGATCGAGAGGGGTGTCGAGAGGTGGTTGCTGACTTCCAGTATGGACCTCTCGATCGACCTCTCGATCGAGAGAGGTGTCGAGAGGCCCTCGCCTCGGCTCTTGTATCCTTGTTTCCTCGAGCACCACATTCTTGAAGTTCCCGACTCCTTTCTTCTCAGCTTCCAAGGATGGATTTGTGTATGTAGTGCCGCTCCGAAGCTCAATAGCATGAACGTGATGGTTGTTCTTCGGGTTTTGCTCCGTGTTACTTGGGAATTGGCCGGGCTTATGGACTCCTCCTTGAGCGTTGGCTATTTGACTCATTTGCGTCTCCAACATTTGCATTTGTTTGGTCAACGCATTGATGCTACTCGCCAAGTTGTTGGTTGATGTACTTTGAGTGAGCTCCAACGTCCTCAACTTTGCATCTTGTTGTGTCATCCTCATCTCCGATTGAGCCATATATTGACGAATTAAATCGTCGGTGGACATCTCCTTCTTGGGCTCTTGGATGACTCCGTTCTCAACATGGAAGCCGGGAGGTGGTTGCAATGCGTTGCTTGGATTGGCATAGGAGAAGTTCAGATGATTTCGGTTGTTGGGAACATATGGCTTCTTGTACCCTCCTTGGTAGTTCGAACCTCCTTGTCCTCCTTGCCCTCCTTGCCACTTGTTTCCTTGATTTGGTTGCCACTTGCCCCCTTGTTGCACAAAATTGGCATCTTCCTCTTCGGTTGGGTTTGCTTGATCGTCAGTGATAGCATCGCACCGAAGTACTCCTTTCTTGATAGAATCCAACTCATTTGCTGTTTTTGTATACTTCTCCATCAAGTCCTCGTAAGCATCGATCCCAATGTTGGCAACTCTCCTTCTTCCAAGCCGTCGATCGGTAGCCTCTTCATAGCTCGAATTTACGGTCAGCTCAATAATCTCCATAGCCACTTCATACTCATTGTTCAAGAATCCTCCCTTCGAAGCGTAATCGAGCTCCTTCCTACACAACTTGTTCAAACCACGATAGAAGCACGTGATTTGATCCTCCTTACTAATCCCATGATTCGGGCATGCTCGAAGTAACTTCTTGAATCTCCCCCACGCCTCATAAAAGTGCTCATCCTCATATTGTTGAAATTGGTTGATCTCATTGATAAGCTTTTGAGCCCTCGAAGGTGGGAAGAACTTGTTGAGAAACTTTGTGCACATCTCAGCCCAAGTAGTGACCTCCTTCTTGTCCAATCCATCCAACCACTCTCTTGCATCGTCCTTGAGAGACCACACGAAGAGACTAAGCTTGAGGTAGTCCGAAGATACTCCATTGGCTTTGTATGTAGCACATATGTCCATAAATTGCTTCAAGTGCGCGTTGGGATCCTCCGCCGGTGATCCTCCGTATTGATTGTTTTGCACCATGTTGATGAGGGACGTCTTGAACTCGTAGTTGTTAGCTTCCGTGGTCCCCCATCCTCCTTGCTGAAATTGGTCCACGACCGGTTTGAACCGATCGTTCAAAGTCCTCCTCACTTGATCCGCCATCGAATCGAAACTCCTTGGTGAATCGGGTGGTGAAGATTGGGGTGTATCGATCTTGTTTGCCTCCTTCTCTCGCCTCAACGCCCTTAGAGAGCGCTCTAACTCCAAGTCTATCGGAATAGGTTGTATCCCTTTAGACCTTGTGGTCATGCACTACCTAAAACCAAAGAAGAGAAAAGAAAAACGTGAGATCAATAAACCGAAAACAGAAAATAAAAGTGCCTAAATCACCTATTAATTCTATTTCAAAATATGTGTATGAAATCTAATCAATCCCTGGCAACGGCGCCAAAATTTGATCGCACTATTTCTACCACACAAAATAGGTGTAATATAATGAAGCACGAGTATCGTATCCACAGGGACTGATAAACCGAAAACGCACACAATACCTCTACTCAAGAACTAATGTGATGTCTAGGCTTTTAAGGGTTTAATGATTGTGGTATTTATAGACTAGGCAAATAATAAAAAGACTCAATTAAATCAAATAAGGAAACAAAGTGTGCAGGAAAATAATTAGTCAAAATTAAACAACTTAAGGCACAAGCAATTAAGTAATTAAGGAAAGTGAACAATTAAGGAAAAGTGTTGATTCTAGGGAAGCCTACCTAATCAAACTTATGCAAGCAATTAATGAATACAATTAACCACTTTAATCCAATCTAAATGTGATACATGCAAAAATAACTTACACCCCGATTAAAGCAATGCAAGTAGTCACCCAACGAGATCCTAATATTCTTTCGAATTGTAAGAATCGAATCAAGTGCAAAATAGAACAAGTACCAATAATATAATCAACTAGGTTCAACTACGACACCAAATCAACTATATATGAACATATAACAATTCAATTATCAATCAAGAGAATCAAACTATTATATCATGCTTTCATGAGATCGATTATGCAATTATCCGATCAAGGCATAAACACATAATTATGCATACACAATTAATGGCCAGTTAACCATGCATGAGAATAAGCACCATGAAACATGCATCTAGATTGGAAGGCTAATTGTAAACAAAAACACTTACATAAATTCAATTAGGCATTCAATCCCTAAAATCAACTAAGGAATTTAGCTAGACATAATTAAAGTAGACATAAACACAAAAGATTGAAAGAACATAATTAAAAAGTAAGAGTAAGAAAAACTTGGAATTGAATCTTGAACACGAAGAACTTCGAAACTTGAATCTTGAATAAACTTGAAAAGCTCCAATGTTAAATACAAAACTCTAAAACTAAAATAAAAGTGTGCTAGAAAATATGGTGTTTGCTAGGTTTTACAATGCTAGACTAGGAGTATATATAGGAGAAATTTACATAAGGAAAGCCTAAACCAAAAAGGAGTCATAATTAAAAAAGGAGAAAAATTCTCGGCTGGACACCTCTCGACAGACCTCTCGATCGAGAGGTCGATCGAGAGGGTATAATTTCTGCTCTCGATCGATAGCTCAAACAGAAGGCACCTCTCGACACCTCTCTCGATCGAGAGGTCGATCGAGAGGCCTTCACTCGAACTCAAATCTTGGATTTTCAGCTCCGATCTTCACGCCTTTTCTCGTCTCGGGGTTTTATCATCGATTTATCATCAATTTATGCCTGAAAACACAGAAAAACACCTACAAGCATAATATTGTCCCATATACTAAAAACCATATAAAACATAGACAATACTATAAAATCGAGACACAAAATTGACTCTTTTTGGCTATGAAAACAAGGTAAATTTCACCTATATCAACGGCCATTGTCAAATTTCAGGTTCCATGCATTTGATGCAACAACCGGGGCGGATTCCGAGCCAAGGGATCCAACCGCAACAAGCTCACGAAGTGCAAGCTCCATACCCTCCATATGTTCCCCCGTTTCCACCTCATCAAGCCCACGCAATCTCGGTGTTACAATGCAATGGAGTTCCGATGCCTCCTCAAGGGCGCACGGGAGATAGATGGGGCCCAAGCCCTCATTGGAATGGACCGAGAACGCCGGCGGCAACCTTTGGCCAACACACCCGTTCAGACCCGAGTCTGGACGGTCGGCCAGAAGTTGGCCGATCGGCCATAACCAAGGAACTTCATGCTCGTCCAGAAGGGAATCTGGACGATCGTCCAGATCTTGGCCGATCGGCCAAACCTCTCAACTCGCGCACCGATCCAGTAGCAAATCTGGACGATCGTCCAAGTCATCCCGACTCTGGACGATCGTCCAAACCCGGAGACAGCAGCGACGAGCCACGAACGGAGTTCGAGGAAGCCGAGAAGGAGGCCCAACTTCTTCACAAGATGTTCAAACCTTATGTTCCGCCAATTCAGAGTATTGTGAAGAAGGAGAAAAAGGATTTCGAGCCTCTCAATTCATTTCCTAAAAGAGGGGATCCAGGAGGTTTCGACTTGAGTATTATTTTGGATATCGGAGAGACCGTCTCGGGATTGATGGATTTAGGAGCTACGGTGAATTTAATGCCGTATTCTATTTTCGAGAAGATGAGCTCAAGAGTCCTTCAAGCCACCGACATTCGCATTGAGCAAGAGGATGGCACCGTGAGTAGTCCATTGGGAGTTGTGGAAGATGTCACTATCCTCGTTGGTGGGATTCGAGTCGTTACCGATTTTGTTGTGCTTCATGAAGGCAAGGGAGCTAAGAGTGCAACCGGACATCTACTCTTGTTGGGACGACCATTCATGGCCACTACTCGAGCTCGGATTGATGTAGGTACCGGCACATTGAGCATGGCCGGTGAAGGAGGTTCGGTAACATTTTCGGTATTTGGAAATGCACCTTCTGTACCTAGTTCCTCTCTTCATTCTTGCTCTTTTGTTAAGCTTGCTAACCCTCGTTTTGAGGAAAATGTTTGTGAGATTTCTAACAGGGTAGCCGCTCTTGAAGAATTCATTGAAGATGAAGAGTCCATCGAAGATGACGAATTCTTTAGTTGTGTGGATGACGAAGAGGATATAATCGAGCAAATTATACGGAATTTGGAGGAGGTTAAAGGAATTGAAGAGGAAAACTCGACACATGCATCGAATGAGGAAGTTGTCATTAACTCTTTTCTTTCTAACCTCACCAATTGTGAGACATCTTTTCTTACAGAGTTTAACTCGAAGATGTTTGAGGAGGAGTTCGAAATAAGTGTGGGGGAGTCAAGGGTTCATAGATCTCTTGACCTGAGCTTAGAGCTTGACCAAGAGTGAGACTTTACTTTAAATGCGAAAATTCGGTGAGCTAAATCTTTCCTAAGTAATTAAAATCTCAGTTTGTGTTTATTTAGATGCTTGTGCAATGAATAATCAAACAACAAGTAAAGAGAGATTAGGGTTAGAGATACGACACAAAGATTTATAGTGGTTCGGAGATGAAGCTCCTACGTCCACTTTGTTGCACTAGGCAACTCGTTCTCTTCACTCAAGAACTTGAAGATTACGGGCTCTTCAAAAGCCTGAGACAAGATCGAGCTTCACTCGCTTGGATCTGTCAGACGCTGGGTGATTCCGGGTTCACACCAAAAACCTAGAACTGGACTGGAAGCTTCACTCGCTTCAGTCCGACGACAGGGAGATTACGGGTTCTCCTTACAACCTAGTTTCGATCGAGCTTCACTTAATGAAAGTGTAAGCTTGGATCTAGACTCTATGATCAAGGCTTCTACTATCGATGAAGGTAGAGCCTTAGATCGAACACAACCTAACGACGAACGCAGAACCTAAAACTTTTAGGGTTAGGGTTTTCTGTTTCGACAGAGACACACTATTGAAGAGTTCTTTACAATGAATGCAAAGATGGTTAGAACTCTTCTTCTAAGCTGGGATTTGGAATGGGCTTAGAATTCTCGGTGTGAAGGTTGCGAAGTCGAGTTCCGATGAGGCTGGAACTCGGAGAACACTTGAAAACAAAGACTCGAAGATTGCTCAAAGGTTGGGAGTGTTTGTTTGCAGTAGGCGCTTGAATGCTCAAGTAGTGTTCTACTTCTCTTCGTCTTCAACCTTCACTATTTATAGGCGGAGGGTTGGCCGAGATCCGTTGCTTGGTAGGTGGCCATGTCCCTCCTCCTCTCGACAGTACTTGCGCAGGCTGGCACCTTTTTCAGAAGCCCAGATTTGGCATTTTGCCAAATATGGCTAACTTACAAACCTAACAGTAACTGGAGCGAGCCGGTACTGTTGTGGCGCCCTTGTCGGCCTGGCAGTCAACTCCGCTGCTCCTCTCCTCATTCGACACGTGGAGATCTCGCAATTAATGCGACGATCTCCAGTTGACTGGAGTTCAAAATAGGAGCGGGAATCAAGCTGTCGCTTTCTGTTAGGTAGGGGCTCGCTTCGCTTTAGAAATGTGGCGTCCGCTTGAAGTGAGTCGCTTCAAAGTCATACTGTAGCGAGTACTTGGGAAGTGAGTTCTCCAAGTGACTGCTTTAGTAAGTGTTGACCCGCGTTGACTCGCTTCGGCTTTTTACTGTAGCGCTCGCTTCGCTTCGCTTTGGCAGACTCGCTTCGAATCCACTGTAGCGCTCGCTTCGCTTCGCTATTCTTCGGCACGCTTCACTTTGGTTGGGTAGACTAGCTTCGATTTGAAAGACACACTCAAGCGAGTGGCCTTCACTTGAATTATCTGCAGTCTAAAAACCTAAGCATAAACAAAGCCATCCTAACATTATAGGCTTAGAAAAATTTCTAACCTATTTTCTACATCAAATTGAGTCGCTTGGGAATAGAACACTTGGGGTTTTGGGATCAAATCAAAACAAATACTTGACTCACTTCGAAGTGTCCCATATGAGTTCCCCCTTAACATTTTGTTCTTAACATTTCCCAACAATTTTCCCCTTTTTGATGATGCCAAAACCCAATAACTTTAGGCTTAAAGAGAGTTAGCCTATTTAACCATGGAAAGAACTTCAAGCGACTGCTTCCTTTGCATGCTTGGTTGAAAATTTTCTTTAAGTTCCTTTCCCCTTTTTTTTTTCGGTTAAATTGTTTGAGTTTTGTAGCATAATTTAATCATTCACAAAGCATGTAAATGACACAATTCAGACAGAAAGTAAATAGGATAGATATGAACAAGCAGTTCACAAGGTATGATATGAAATTTAGGGCTCTTCTGCTTTCTTGTCCTTCTCTTCTTCCTTCTCCTTCTCCTTCTCTTTCCCCTCTTCAATGACATAGGCAGAAAGGACTTTAGCTTCCATGGTGTTGAGATTGTACTGGTTGGGTCTCCATGCACCTTCCAGTCTAAGAGCTTCATCCACCTCCTCATCAATTATCCTCCGGTAGGGGACACTGGTGCCTGGTTGGAACGGCATGGAAAAGTCCTTCACCGCGGGCACTTTGATTATCAGCGGTTTAGGATCAGCAAGCTCTGCCTGAGTGAATATTTCCCGCCGCAGCTTCTCGTTGTAGGCACAGAGGAAATTGTTGAGGGCGTTCATCCTTGAGCATTCATCTTGCAATGGTACTACCTCCCAGTAGTAGTAAGCCTTGATGAATTTTTCTTTGTTGAATAGCCATTGCTCAAGGAGATCATCAGAGATGAATTGCTCAACTTCTCTTGCATCTGGATGATCTCTTCTTCTCAAGACCAACTCCTCTTCTGTCCTGCTTGTCATCTCCTTCATGATGGCGTTGAATTTGGCACTAGCGTCTGTGTTCCATTTAGGGAGTTTTTCATTTAATCGCTTTCGAATGTAATCATGATCTTCCGGTGGATAGCGACCAGAGTCGATCATCTCCTTAAATGTAACATTGCAGGTATCCATCATAGCCTGCGCTTGGCATGCTTGCCATTCGTCCGGCGTGAAGGGGATGAAGGCACTTCGAGCGATGGTGGACTGGATGAGTCTCACTTCATTGAAGTGTTCCTCAATCCTCTCGTCTACCTTCTTCAGTCTCCTTGCCTTTGACTGCTTTTCCCTCTCCGCTTCATTCCTCTTCTCCTCTCCTTTCCTCCTTCTTCTTTCTGTGCGGCCAGCTCTCGAAGCGACCGATTGCTTGATCTTTTGCCGCTTGGAAGCGGGATCATCTCCTCTAGTTTCAGGCGCAGTTCGCTTCAAAGGCTGTTTCGGTGCAGGAGGTGGAGGCATATCTGTCTTTGTAGTGGGTGCAGAGGGATTAATCACTTGTCCGGCGGAAGCGGCTTCAACAGTAGTCGAAGCGAGAGCAAGTGTTGAAGCGGGCTCTGCAGCTGAAGCGGGCGCTTGCGAAGATGCACCTGAAGCGCCTGCCTATAAGCTTTCAATCAAAGCTTTTTGTGGAAGCTCAAACTCTTTCTCCAAAGCGCGGGCAATAGCCTCATCCTCCGCGATCTGCCTCTCTCTCTGCTCCTTGGTCAATGGGATAACTGGGGGATGAGTGGCTATGGAAGAGCCAAGTAGCTTCCCGGAATGAGGCTTGCGAGGCTCTTCAAGGACCTTGTCCTTGCCTTTCCTCCTAGCAAGCTCGGCCCGAGCTTCATCATCCTCCTGCTCCTCCAGAGCTTCACTCACTCCTCCTACTCCACTTCCCCCTGGGATCAAGCTACCAGCTTCGATCCCCTCTACAGCTCCAACATTCTCTCCACCTTCCCTCCTTGCTTCTTCTGTGGCTATCTCAATGATTTCCCCCCTTTTGGCATCATCAAGACTGCCGGGGGCTGATGTGAACACCTTTCCACTGATGGATTGGCGTAGTTTCTCAAACTTGTTGAAAACGGCGTGGAGCATCTTCACTGAGATTTCTTCAAGCAGGTACTCACACTGCTTCTCCCTCTCCTTGACAAAAGCCATCAACCTCTCAAGCGGCTCCACCGCTTTGAAACGAGAGTCCAGTTCAGCTTCAGTTTCTGCACGGATTTGTTTGCGCTCCTCCTGCAGTGTAAGATTGAGAAATTCCTGGGATGCTTCAAGTTCTGCCTTTGCAGAGGCGATAGCCCTCTCTTGGCTGTTTAGCGTCATGCGAAGTTGAGCAGCTTCGGCAATTCTGACCGCAAATTCACTGGCCTTCTCCTGTGCTTGGTCAATCTGGAAAGCTAATTCTGCATGCTTCAAGTCCATGGCTTGAGCACTTCTTCGCCGGCTCTCAAGTTCGCCTTTCTCTTCTTCATGCTCGAGCTTAAGGATTTTCACTTCCTTTTCGAGCGTGTCAAGAGCTTTCTTGACTCTGGTCAACTCGCTTCCAAGCTTGACCAGTTCATTCTCCTTCTTATCCACCTCCTTCCTCTCCTTCTCAAGCTTCCTTCTCAATTCCTTCTTCTCTCCCTCCAATGCCACTAGCTTGGCATTCACTTCCTTCAGCCTACTCCTCTCAGCCTCAAGCAACTGCTTAATCTCGGTGATTGATTTGTCCTGGTCTCCGACCAGCTTCACTTTCTCCTCCAATGCCTTCTCCTTATCCTCCAATATCTTCCCTTGTTCCTCCACCTTCCCTTCTAGTTCGGCTTTGGTCTTGTCAAAATCTGCACGCAGATTATTGACTTCCACAACCTTTCTATCCAGCTCCTCCGATTTCTTGGTAATCTCGCTTTGGAGATTAGCAATCTCATCTTCCTTCGCCTGCAACTCCACCTTACGCTCCAGCACCAGCCTCTGCTCGTGCATGGATGGCACTCGTTCTGGGATGACGGCGTCTGGATAATTCTTCTTGACTTTCGCGTCCAATTTCTCCCAATAATTGACTTCATTGATGAAGACGTGGAATCCATCCACGCCTATGAAGTCGAGCAGCTTCGCTTCCCTCTTCTCGAGCACTTCCTCAGAAAAAGCCTTCCTGAGGTTGAAGATTTTGTAGTACTCGGTTCCTCGGTATCTGATGTATGTGAGGAAGTCGACGGCGTTGGTGTAGAAGTCGTCGGACATTTCCACAGATGGGTAGCGATTGGTGATCGTCTCCGCAGCTAGATCTCTATCCCTCAAGTACCGGGTTAGAGCTAACTCTTCTGCAGATGGAGGGGGTTTGACTGGTGGTGGGACGATGGTAAGATCAGTATCGGTGGTTTGGGCGGTATCGGCTGTATCTGCCGATTTGGAGGGGGATTGGGTTGATGATGAAGTTTGGGTGGTTTCTGTTTGAGGTGGTGTTTGTTGGGTTTGTGTTGGTTGAAAGATGGTGAAGGCAGCAGCAGGGTATGTGCTGAGTAATGGGATTGGTGGTAGTTGAAAAGATGTTGGGAATTGTTAAGGACAAACATGTTAAGGGGGAAACAATATGGGACATTTTAGAAATGTTATATATGTTTTGATTTGATCCCAAAACCCCCAAGTGTCCTATTCCCAAGCAACCCATTTTGATGTAGATAATAGGTTAGAAAATTTTCTAAGCCTATACTGTTAGGATGACTTTATTTTGGTTTAGTCACTTCGGGTTTAGACTACAGAAAATTCAAGTGAAGGCCACTCACTTGAGTGTGTTTTTCAAGCGAAGCGAGTCTACCGAGCCGAAGTGAAGCGTGCCGAAGAATAGCAAAGCGAAGCGAGCGCTACAGTGGAATCGAAGCGAGTCCACCAAAGCAAAGCGAAGCGAACGCTACAGTGAAAAGCCGAAGCGAGTCAACGCGGGTCAACATTTACTAAAGCAGTTACTTAGGGAACTCACTTCCCAAGTACTCGCTACAGTATGACCCTGAAGTGACTCAACTCAAGCGGACGCTACAACTTCTAAGCGAACAAGCCACTACCTACCAGATAGCGACATCACAATTCTTGCTCCTATTTTGAACTCCAGTCAACTGAAGATCGTCGCATTAATTGCGAGATCTCCACGTGTCGAATGCGGAGAGGAGCAGAGGAGTTGACTGCCAGGCCGACAAGGGCGCCGCAACAGTACTGGCTCGCTCCAGTTACTGTTAAGATTGGAACTTAGCCATTTTCGGCAAAGAGCCAAAACTGCGCGTCTGAAAAGCAGCCAGCCTGTGCAAGGACTGTCGAGAGGAGGAGGGACAAGGCCATCTACCAAGCAACGGATCTCGGCCAACCCTCCGCCTATAAATAGTGAAGGATGAAGACGAAGAGAAGTAGAACACTACTTGAGCATTCGAGCGTCTACTGCAAACAAACACTCCCAGCCTTTGAGCAATCTTCGAGTCTTTGTTTCCAAGTGTTCTCCGAGTTTCAGTCTCATCGGAACTCGTCGTCGCAACCTTCACACCTAGATTTCTAAGCCTATTCCATATCTCAGCTTAGAAGAAGAGCTCTAGCCTACTTTACACTTATTGTAAAGAGCTCTTCATAGTGCGTTCGTCGTAAACCAAAAACCCTAACCCTAAGTTCTGTTCGTTAGGTTTTTGTGTTCGTCGATAGGTTGTTTCGATCCAAGGCTCTACTTTCATCGATAGTAGAAGCCTCGATCATAGAGTCTAGATCCAAGCTTGCACTTACATCGTTCGTGTGAAGCTCGATCGAAGCTAGGCTGTAAGGAGATCCCGCAATCTCCCTGTCGTCGGACTGAAGCAAGTGAAGCTTCCAGTCCAGTTAGGTCTTTGTAGTGAACCCGTAATCACTGCGTCTGTCGTCAGATCCAAGCGAGTGAAGCTCGATCTCGACTAGGTTTTTGAAGGACCCGTAACCTTCAAGTTCTTGAGTGAAGAGAACAGTTGCTTCGTGCAACAAAGTGGATGTAGGAGTTTCATCTCCGAACCACTATCAATCTCTGTGTCGTATCTCTCTAACCCTAAACTCTTTATTTTCCTTGTTTGATTATTCATTGCACTTGCATCTAAACAAACACAACTTGGAACTTTAAATACTTAGGAAAGCTAGATTTAGCTCACCAAATTCCGCATCTAGAGTAAAGTCTCACTCTTGATCAAGCTCTAAGCTTAGGTCAAGAGAACTGTGAATACTTTAGATCTAGCTCTCGGCTAGGTCTTAGTAGTTCAAAAGAGCACTTTACTTGATACTCTGAGTTTGAGGAATTTGAAGTTGAAAAACATCAAAACACGTATTCACCCCCCCCCCCCCCCTCTACGTGTTTTTCCTCTTACAAACCGGGACCAACAAGTGGTATCAGAGCAGCAGTTCTTTCGAGCCTCTGCTTTGCATATCCGAAGCGAGTCCCCACTCGCTTCACGTTGTCTCACTGAACCGGATCCTTTTCCTAAGTGCATAAAACCCTCACCCACGCATACAGCATTTACTACTGATAGTTTGCTATGTCTACATACAGTGCATCAAATCTTCCACAATTCTCTATCGAAGGATATGAGACATGGAGTTTTCGAGTCAAGAGCTTCCTCTGCTCCATCCACGACCGGATGTGGGAAGTAATAGAGGACGGACCAATCGAGATTAAGAATGCCATATCTGTGAACGTCCCAGCTGCTGAAGGCCGTGAAGCTCATGTTAGACAAGAGTATGTCGAGAAGGACAAAGACAAATACAATGCTAACGACTTCAAGATCGCCAACCTTGACAAGATCGCACGCCACACGATGCAGAGCACTGTGTCGGATGCCTACCTTCCAAGAATCAGGAAGTGTGCGACGACAAAAGAAATGTGGGAAACCCTAGCCCTCATTTCTCAAGGAACGGACAAGATCACAGAAAACTAGCTCGCCGTACAAATGCGGGAGTTTGAAAGTCTGATAATGAAGCCAGGAGAGTCCATCGACGCCTTCGAGCTGAGAGTCACCAACATCATTGCTACTCTCAACTCACTTGGGAAGGAACTCACAGACAAGGAGGTGAATCTGAAGATTGTTCGAGCTCTCACGAGGAAGTGGCAGACAATGAAGGAGCTGTACCTAGCTACCAAGGATCAGTCAAAGCTCACGCCGGAGATCCTGTTCTCCGAGCTCAAGGCTCACGAGTTCAATCTAAACAGAATGAGTCTTGATGATGAAGACGAAGCTCCCACGACGTCAAAGGGTGTAGCTTTCAAAGCTACTGAAGGGCCAAGCGACCAGTCGCTATCCAAGATGACGAGAGAAGAGCTGGAAGAGCATGTTGCGTTCTTATCTAAGAACTTCAACAAGATGAACTCGCGTGTGGGCAAATACAAGAGATTCTACAAGCAGTACAAGGGAAGGAGCACTGATGCTCGTGAAAGCAAAGGGAAGAGAGAAGAGACGACCAAGCCGATCTCAAGGGACATGATGGAAGTGGAATGCTACCACTGCCACAAGATGGGCCACTACAAATCTGACTGCCCGAAACTGAGTGCAAAGGAGCGAGAGGAACTAAAGGCAAAGAGGGATGCACCAAGGCGAGCGCTTGTAGCAAGCGAGCAGCCGATCGCTACAACTGAAGATGTCTCAAGCGACTCGGATGCATTCACAGATCCCAAATCCAGTGATGGAGAGGATCTAGGACTCATGGCGCTCA
The DNA here is from genome assembly GCA_029379335.1 of Thymus mandschuricus. NCBI lineage: Eukaryota > Viridiplantae > Streptophyta > Magnoliopsida > Lamiales > Lamiaceae > Thymus > Thymus mandschuricus. Next base: position 25,772,487 of record CM057078.1, read on the forward strand.
CCGACGAAGAAACTGGAGAGGTATTTATCTATCCCTCATCTAGTTCAATTACACTCTCACACACTCACCAAGAGGAAGCCAATTCCTTGACATGGAGTGAGTTACTTGACAAGCACCTCAAATTGTCAAGTGACCACAAAATGTTGAAACAAGCTTTGTCTCAAAGCGAGAAGGAGAACCGAAAGCTAGCCACTGAGCTTGACCAAGTCAAACTTAACTTAAGGGCTATGACTAGTAAGTTTGAGGATCTCTTCGCTAGACATCAAAGCTTGGAGGGAAGGTATGAAACCCAATCCGCTCTAGTTGCCAATTTGAACAAAGCTTCATATGCTAGGTAGGCACTAGAGAGCTCGCTTCTACCTTTTGGTAGAAAGGGAGGACTCGGATATGAGGGTGGACCTTCCAAGCCGACTGTCTTTGTTGGTGCTTCAATCACGACACCATCAGTTCCTTTGGATGTGCCTACTGCCTCCAAAGTAACCACTAACAAAGATAAAGGCCAAGTGGCTGAGAACCCTGAAAAGAAGCCAATGAAGATGTCTATATCTTCAAGGGCAGAGTCTAAGGGCAAGCAAAGATCAACTATCCCTAGCACTCACAATGCTAAATCTTACCAATTCAAAGGTAAAGGGAAACCAGTTGTAGCTTCTAAGTCTCAGACCAAGACACCAGAGACAAAGGATCTCCCTTTCAAGAAAAGGAGTAATGTCTATGTGTCACGTTATCCGGATTGGAGATGGTCTAACCGGACTAACATTGAGGGGGAAGAACTTGAAGCACCAAGGAGGTCGCTTCAAACTTCCAAGGTTTCTCAAGCGAGTCGGGGTCAAAACCCTCGTTTGACCGCTTCGAAGAAACCAAGCGAGCCGCTTCGAAAGACTGTAAACCCTAAATCAGTCTCTAAGCCTGTAGCTAATCCGAAGCGAGTCGCTTCAGGAAACAAGCAAGTGGGTAAGAGCATAGGTATGCCTCAAGCGAGCCGCTACCCCTCCTGCACACACTGTTGCACGTGTGAAGCTGCTTCAAGGCAGAACTCACAGTTTTCAAAGGTCGAGAAACCCAAGACACAAGCTACCTTTCAAAAGAAAGTGAAGCAAGTGTGGGTACCTAAGGGAACTAACCTGCAAGGACCCAAACTGATTTGGGTACCTAAATCTGTCTAAATGCAGGTGAGCGCCATGGACCCCATGCCAAGTGAAGGTCAACAAATCTGATACTTGGACAGTGGCTGTTCAAGACACATGACCGGCATGAGAGCTCTACTTCAAGACTATGTTGAGAAGAAGGGTCCACACGTAACCTTTGGTGACAACTCTCGAGGAAGCACTAAAGGATACGGCGCACTGAAGATCGGGAAGATCAAGATTGAAGAAGTCTCCTACGTGGAAGGACTTAAGCACAACATGCTATCCATTTCACAATTTTGTGATAAAGGATACAAGGTGGAACTTATTTCCAACAAGTGCATTGTAAAGAGCAAGCTCACGTCCCAGATTGTGCTTACTAGAATTAGACAAAGGAATGTCTACATAGCACAATGGGACAACTGCAAAGAGGAGACGTGCATAGTTGCAAGAAGCGCTACAGAAATAGGATGGCTATGGCACCGACGCTTGAACCATCTCAACTTCAAGACTATCAATCGCATAGCTCGTAAAGGCTTGGTGCAAGGCATTCCCAATGAAGTCTTTGTCAAAGACCATCCATGCTCACCATGCCAACGAGGGAAGCAGACGAAGAAGCACTTCGCCAGTCTTGAAGAAGCTTCATCCAAGCGAGTGCTCGAGCTGCTTATATGGATCTGTTTGGTCCAGTCACTCCAGTTAGTGTAAATGGAAGAAAATACACTCTAGTTGTAGTCGACGACTTCTCTCGCTACACTTGGGTTGTATTTCTCTTCAGCAAGAAGGAGACACTGGCCAAGCTTCCACAACTGCTCAAGCGACTAGCTGTGGAGAAGAACCAAGCAATTGCCACCATCCGCTCCGACAAAGGCACTGAGTTTCTAAACTCTACCATTGAAGCTTACAACACGGAGCATAGTATTGCACATCAAACATCTGCAGCACGCACACCTCAGCAGAACGGAGTTGCTGAAAGAAGGAATCGGATCATCAAAGAAGCCGTTCGTACCATGATTGCTGACTCGAAGCTTCTGATGAAATATTGGGCTGAAGCTGCCAATACAGCATGCTACACGCAGAATCGGACACTTCTCAATAAACGGCACAACAAGACACCATATGAAATATGGACAGGGAGAATTCCTAACATATCTTATTTCCATATTTTTGGTTGTAGGGTCTTCATCCATGATAATGGGAAGTCACAATTGAAAGCCTTTGAAAGCAAAGCTGATGAAGGGATATTCTTAGGATATTCTACATCAAGCAAAGATTACAGGGTATTCAATTGTAAAACCCTAATTGTGGAGGAATCACCCCATGTCGTATTTGATGAATCTTCTTTGAGTCTTCCACAGGAACAGGTTCAATCAAAAGAAGGAAAGTCAAGCGAGGAACCCATCAACTCACTAACTTGGGACATGCTTGAGGATGATGAAGAAATCAAGGACTCAAGCGAGCAGATTGTCCAAAGAAAAGTTGAAGCTGCCCCCAAGACTCCTGAAGCGAGTGCAAGTCAAGCACCCATTCCAGTCGCTTCAGATAGGGAAGATGAAGATGAAGCTAGTGGATCCAAGCGAGCGTGGCTCAAGGATCACTCACCAAGCTAGATCATCGGAGATCCATCCAAGGGTGTAGTGACCAGAAGTCAAGTGTTTGGAGAAAGTGCCATGTTCAGTTGCTTTCTCTCAAACATTGAGCCATCAAGCGTGGAGGAAGCTCTAGCTGATTCCAATTGGGTAATCGCCATGCAAGAGGAGCTGAATCAGTTCACCAGGAACGATGTATGGTACCTCGTGGATCGTCCCAAATTCCAGCATGTTATTGGCACCAAGTGGGTGTTCAAGAACAAGACGGACGAGGACCACAACATTGTGAGGAACAAGGCGCGACTTGTCGCTAAGGGCTACAGCCAAGAGGAAGGAATCGATTTTGATGAGACCTTCGCTCCAGTGGCACGGCTCGAAGCGATCAGATTATTTCTAGCCTATGCAGCGGCCAAGAAATTCAAAGTCTATCAGATGGATGTCAAAAGCGCGTTTCTCAATGGTGAATTGAAGGAAGAAGTATATGTGGAGCAGCCACCGGGTTTCGAGCAGGGAGATAAGGTATATCGATTGAAGAAAGCCCTATACGGATTGAAGCAAGCTCCCAGAGCTTGGTATGATACCCTATCCCAATTCCTAGTGGATAATGGATTCCACAAAGGAAAGATAGATCGAACCCTATTCACCATCAACCATGGAGAGGATATGCTGTGGGTTCGGATCTATGTAGATGACATCATATTTGGGTCACCAATCAGCCGCTTAGCGAGAAGTTTGGAGAGCTTATGAAGACCAAATACGAGATGTCAATGATTGGCTTGATGAGCTGCTTTCAAGGTCTTCAAGTGAAGCAGCAAGATGGTGGAATCTTCATCAATCAAGCCAAATACACTCGAGATATGCTTGCCAAGTGACAAACCGATATTTTATATGCATTTCAAGATGTTTTTGATAGGTTTTGGCTTTGATATGTGTGCTTAAACGAATAGGAAATGATAGGTTTTCATACTTATGCGTTTTCTATATGCCTTGTGTTTTCTCTTGATTTCCGTGCCTATTTCAGGTGCTTTGGCAATTTTCTGGGAATGTTTGACTTATCCTATGTCGAAGAGGATCGAAAGAGGAAGCCGTAGCACTTTGCGGATTAATTTCTCCGATGCCGGACGAGAGAGAACGAGCCAAAATCGTGAGGGCGCGCAAACTGTCAAATGTGGGCGGAAAGTACACGAGTCAACCGAAAATGAAATAGTCAACCCTTCATTTAACTTTCCAGAAATTACAGATTTTACCCCACCTTCTCAACTTAAGTTCCTAGTATTTGCAATTTAGTCCAAATGTGTGGGAAGACTATAAATAGTTAGATATTTTCCTCATTTGGCATCTAATTTCACTTGTCATTCATTGTGACACTTTCTCTTAGAACCCTAGCTATTTTCCCTCTTTCTACTTTGGTATTTTTCAAATATTTGTGGATGATCAAGCTTGGAGATTGAAGTTTATTGAAGAATTTCTATTCCTTTTACTTTCCTTGTTATTTCCATTATGAATTCCTCTCTTTTTGTTGGTTTGATTGTTAGATCTATGATGAGTGGCTAGTTTTCTTAGAGGTTTCAAATGATGGATGGTGTGAATTAGGCTAGGATTTGGTGGTTTTTGATGTGGATCTACCTTTCCTTCGAGTTGCCCTTGGATTTGATTGGATTTAATTGCATGAATGATTGACAACCATGAGTGCATACAAGGTGTTTGATGGAATGCCTAGGAAGCTTCCATTCATAGCACTTGGCATGAATCCTTGCTCATATTATCTAGTATTGATTTGCATTGCTCCTAGAAAGAATTATGTGAATTGATGTTAGATTAATAGGCATTGTGCTTTTAGGAGTTGGTAATATGTTTAGAATGGTAAGCATGTTATTCAATCCACTAGTTATCAAGTCTTAGGAGGATGAGATAGCTTGATTTATGTAATAATGCCACTCAAAGGAATTAAAATGGTTTGATACATCATTTGCCTAGTCCTTAGCCTAATCACACCGGAAATCATTTGAATCCTTGCTTGCTTTTATCGATTTCTACTATTTGTTCTTTACTTACTTGCTTTCTATTGCATTGTTTACTTGTTGATTGAGAAAACCAAACCATGACATATGAGTGCTTAGATAGCATGATGGACCTAGGATAGCTACTTGACACCTCTTTCGACACACTCACTCCTTGTGGTTCGACCCGGACTACTAGCTAGTTCGGTTATTTGTATTATTGACGCTCTAGAAATAGGGTCGAGTCAATTTTTGGTCGGTGTTCAGCATGCCAAAGCTGTGAAGATCCCAATGAACACCAACTGGAAGATGGAGCCAGACCTAGATGAGAAGTCTGTGGATGCTACAGACTACCGAGCTTTGATCAGATCCCTTCTATATCTCACTGCAAGCAGGCCAGATATTGCTTTTGCAGTTGGTGTTTGTGCTCGCTTCCAAAGCAATCCCAAGCACAGCCATCTTGAAGCTGCCAAAAGAATTCTTCGATATTTGAAGGGCACTATCAATATGGGGCTGTGGTATCCAGCGGAGGACAATTTGGAGCTCACTGGATATTGAGATGCTGACTATGGAGGATGCCGTGTTGATAGGAAATCAACGTCGGGCACTTGTCAGTTCTTGGGAAGCAAGCTGATCTCATGGTTTTCAAAGAAGCAGACGAGTGTAGCTACTTCAACGACTGAAGCTGAGTACATGGCCGCTGGAAGCTGTTGTTCTCAAATTCTATGGCTTCGTCAGCAGTTGAAGGACTACAAAGTTGAAGCCAATGAGATCCCAATATTCTGCGACAACAACAGTGCTATATGCATCTCGCAGAATCCAGTGCTTCACACCAGATGCAGGCATGTGGAAATCCGACATCACTTTATTCGTGATCATGTCGAGAAGAAGGATATCAAGCTCGAGAAAATCCATACCGATCTCCAGCGAGCAGATATCCTCACCAAGCCTCTAGCTGAGTCTCGTTTCAATCAACTATGCATGGAATTAGGGTTGCTAGACCCTGGTGAAGAATGCTAGATCCAGGATGCACGAAGGAGTGGTCGCTTGTCCTTTGAGCGTCACTCGCTTCGGATCTTCACCAACTCAAGCGAGTCACTTCAAAATTCCACTCGCTTGAAGAAGGAGAAATAAGGTGGAGAAAGGTGGAGTGTTGGAAGACGTTCCCTACCCGCTTAAGGAAAGTTATCAAGGAAGGGAATGGGGCACGGTTTATGCACCTAGCTTTGAGCTTAAACCGGGTTTGATTCGTTTGGTTCAAGCAAATCAATTTGGAGGAGAAGTCACCGAGGACCCAAATGATCATCTATACTCATTCCTTGAAATTTGTGATACCCTCAAGCTAGAAGGAGTGCCAAATGACACAATCCGGATGAGACTCTTCGGATTTTCACTTCGTGACCGGGCTAGAGAGTGGTTCAAAGGTCTCAATGGAAAATCAATCAAATCATGGGAAGACCTATGCAAAGCCTTTCTCTCAAGATACTTTCCACCTTCCAAGGTACAACGCCTAATCTCGGAGATTTATCAATTTGCCCAACATGAAGAAGAGACGATATTTGAGGCTTGGGATAGATTTCGTGAGCTCTTGAGGAAATGCCCTCCACATGGCCTAGATGAGAGTCGACAAATCTTCTTCTTCTATGGTGGTTTGAGTTCACAAACAAGAACTATTGTAGATGCTACCTCCGGAGGTTGCTTGTGTTGGGAACCCCTTGCAGTTTGATTTTGATGATGTTTATCGAAACCACACTTAGGCATATTTTACTTGTTTAGGGTCAAGGCCGATAGATCGATCTGCTACCTGTTAGTGCAGGTCGATGCCCTCTAATGTTTAGAATCAAGTTCGATCCACCCTGTAAGAGAAAGGTCGATGTATCGACCTGCCTCAATTGGATCGAGCTGGATCATCAGCCCGTCTATCGACCTTCCTTATCAAGCCTCCAGCCCGCTCTGCCTTAGAAGATTTCAAGAGCTGGATTATCAATCAAGGTCGATGCTCCGCCTTCATGGAGCGTCACGACCTGATCCTTGCCACGTCGAGTGCCAGCAAGGACGAATATTCCCAACGGCTAGAAGTGAGTCAGCTTCTAACGGCTAGTGCCACGTCAACCTGACTCCAACGGCTAGTTTTTCAAAACTGCCTATAAATACTTCAGCCATTATCGGATTCAAGCACGGGAAACACAAGCTATCAACGCCATATCTCTGCCCAAATCTCTCTCAAAATTCATATCCATTCAAGTGTTCGAAATCCGATTAGTTTCCCAAACACTTGACGAAGAGAGGTTTCCGATTCCGATAAACACCACAACGACGAAGCGTTCACTGCTGCTTGTCGATTGTTCAACAGCTTCTTCTCCGATTTGTTCAAAGTTAGAAAGCTTGTTTTTATTTTCGCCATTATAGAGTTAGTCAAGCTCTGTAAAGGTGTAAGGTTGTTTGTACGGTTCAGTACAAAGGTTGTAAGGGTCACGACCCAAAACTCGTGTCTAGATATTTTCAGGTTAGATTGTATCTAGAACTGATACTCAGTCAGTATAAATAAGAGAGAGGTTGAATCCAAAGGTAAAGGGATTCTCAGGTCGAGTCGACCTGACGTGGACGTAGGAGGGTTTCTCCGAACCACGCTAAATCGCGGTGTCTCTTTCTCTCTCTCTATCTCTCTATTTATCTTCCTTATATTTTGTTATCAAACTGACTAGCATCAACCTGCATATCTCATCAACCTGCTACTGTTCACCTGCCTTAAGATTTTTCAAAGAGTAAATCAACCTCCACCAACTTCCGCATTAACAACAGTTTGATAAATCAAGCTTGATACCATACGAGCTTGATAGATCAAACTGCCTCTGATAAGGTCGACCTTGACAATTGACCTGCAGATCGACCTGATTTTATAAAAGTCAAAAACGGTTGGTTATTGGTGTATTCGCCCCCCCCCCATACACCAATTACTCTTTCCCGGGACCAACAAGTGGTATCAGAGCAGTGGTTCTTTTGACCGCTTCTTTGCATACTAAAAGTTCTTTATCAAACTTTTGGTCATTTTGAACCGATCCTTAGAAAAATCTTTTCATTCATTTCATATCATATTATTCGCTATGGAGGCTTCTCTTCTCAGGGTATGTGAAGACTTCTCCATACAAGGCTATGAAGACTGGAGTTTTCGAATCAAGATGTGTCTCAAGGCACATCACGTCCTCATGTGGGATATTATCGAGAATGGCCCCTCCCCCATATATGCAGCGAAGATTATTGTGGATGGAACATCCCCCGGGGAGGCTACATACGAGAAAGTCCTCAAAAACCCTCGCGACTACTCAACCGAGGAAAGGAAAGAGGCCGGTCTCGATGATTACGCAAAGGGACTCATCTCCAGCACCGTGAAGGGCGTTTACCTGGCCAAGATCCGAAATCTTGAAACGGCCAAAGAAATGTGGGACACCCTCCGGTCCATCAGCCTTGGCTCAGAGGAAATGAAGGAGAACAAGCTGTCTATGGCGTGCAGCAAGTTCGATGACTTCAAGATGGTTTCGGGTGAAACCATAGAAGCAATGAAAATTCGCTTCACCGAGATTATTCTCGAAGTCGCTGCAATCAACCCGTACAAATATACGCAGCACGAGAAGAATCTCAAAGTTATACGTGCTCTTCCTGCAAATTGGCACGTATACGCCACCATGCATCCAGCCCGATCGGATTTCAACTCCCTCACCACTGAAGATCTTTTCGACATTCTTGTCGGAAACGAATATGAGATGATCCGCATCCATGGATCAACACAACCTTCCACCAGCAAGAAGGCCGATGAAAAGAACAAGGAGGTAGCTTTCAAGGCCGACTCAGCCTCAGCTGCTACCCCAAGTCCGATTGACGAATCCATCGTCAAGAAGTTCGAGAAGATGACTCTCGACTATGCTCTAGCTGCTAGGAGGAATGAGAAGCTCCTAGGGAAGGTTGTCAAATATAAAAAGTTCTATCGTGACAACAAGCGAAACTTCTCAAACCGCAACCACGACCGCCCTGACAAAAAGGGAGAAGGTAAACCCTCAACCATCAATTCTTCTAACACGCCCGAGGGTGGTTGTTTCAATTGTGGCAGGCCAGGTCACTACAAGACCGACTGCCCGGATCTTACCAAGGCCGAGAGAGACGAGCTCCGTGCAAAGCGCGATAAGAAGCTCAAAGAGCAACGAGCTGCAATGATTGCCGAAGAAACAAAGGAAGCTCACCTCTCGGATAGCTCGTCAAGTGATGACGAAGGTTACATCGCTTTCGACGAAAGTGATGATGAAGAATGTTTCGTTGGAGAGCACCAACAAAACGAGGGATCTTCAAAGGTAGATCTTCAACCCATTTCACTTTCTTTTTCTGACGATGATTGTGCAGAAGAAGGTGATGAAGATCTATCCGAGGCTGTGTCTTGGGAAGAAATCAAGAAGCAGCTGGATGACTATGCCGATCTCGTGGATACACTTAAAGAGGTCGTTGAAGATAATGCTGAGCTTATGAACAAAAATGAAAAATACAAGCTAGCATTAGAAGAAAGATTCTCTCCCTACGATGAAGAAAAGGAAAGGGAGATCGAAGCCCTAAAGTCAAAGGTTGACGAATTGACTTTACGGGTCAAGGAGTTCGATACCAGGGAGCTCGAGAAGGACGAGTCCCTCAAGACCAAAGATGCCGAAATACACAGCCTTACATCAAAGTTGGCTGACTTGGTAATTCGACACGAACTCCTCGTGAAAAAGGAAGAAAAACTTCAACTCACCTTAAGTCAGTTGAAGAAAAGCGGAAAGAAGTTAGAAGAGGTCCAATCCATGCAACGCAATCCGCGCGATCACTCTGGGATTGGATTCAACGGAGAATCCAAGAAAAACAAGGACAAAGACTGCAAGATCACGTTCGTGAAGGCGCAGTCAAAATCAAAGAGTGTTCGGAAAGCTCATCAAGCACTCCCAGATAAGATGGTCAAGCTGAAGAATCCAGTTCGACAGCCCCAAGCCATCCTTGTAAAGCAACACAGGAGGGAACAGCCTGTTCCTCAAAAGAAAGAGAGTCGACCTGCACAGCATCGTCAACCTGCCCCCGCTCATCAAAAGCAGGCTGTTCATCAAGGGCGATACCAAGGCCAGTACTATCAAAGGCCGTATCACCCTCAGTACTTCTATCCTGCTCATCAAGATTGTAACTGCCATTATCCTCAACGGTCTAATTATCATGACTGGCAGTATCAATCTGGCTTTCATGATGAGCAGTTCTATCAGTCTCGTCGCCCTCGCTCAAAGAAATCCAAGGCTCCCAAGCCCAAGACCGCTATTGCCTCGTCCTCAGCCTCGGATAGAAGCAGGCCAGTGAAGCAAATATGGGTCCCAAAGGCCGTTCCCGCAACTGATGTAGCACCCAATCTCAAATGGGTCGCTAAGTTTAACTAATTGCAGGTTGGGAAGGCTCAGAGAAGGAGCCAAGCAGCTCGAGGAGCTGTGTGGATCATTGATAGTGGATGCTCAAAGCACATGACGTGTGACAAAACGCTACTATCAAACTTTCAAGAACGAGACGGGCCACTTGTAACTTTTGGAGGAAATTCTAAGGGATTTACGAGAGGCCAGGGCGATCTAAAAGTTGGTAAAACAACTATTACTAACGTCTCTTATGTTGAAGGTCTTAATCATAATTATTTTATGTGTCGCAGTTCTGCTCGAGTGGTAAACGAGTAGAATTCACCGCTAACAAATGTCTCGTGAAAAATGAGGAAGGAGAAATACTTCTTACCGGAATTTTGCAGGATAGACTCTACATTGTTCAATGGACAGACTGGATAGAGACCTGCCTGGTCACAAAGGCTGATTCCGAGACAAGCTGGCTATGGCACAAGAGGTTGAGTCACTTGAACTTCAAGGCCATCAACAAGCTCGCACGCAACAAGCTGGTGAACGACCTGCCAGACCAAATCTTCGATCGTGATCACATCTGCAGAGCCTGTCAAGCTGGAAAGCAAACAAGATCATCTTTTCAAAGCGTGACGGCACAAACATCAAATCGAATTCTTGAGCTTCTCCATCTCGACCTCTTCGGTCCAGTCACTCCCTTGAGTATAAACGGTAGAAAATACGCTCTCGTTATTATAGATGATTATTCTAGATTTACGTGGGTTATTTTCATGTACAAAAAGAAGGAGACATTGGAGAAGCTACCTGCGTTGCTGAGCAAACTGTGCAATCAAAAGGAGAAATCCATCATCTCCATTCGATCAGATCGAGGCACCGAATTTATCAATGCGATGATCGAAGAATATTGCACAAAGAGTGGGATTCATCATCAAACTTCAGCTGCACGTACACCTCAACAAAACGGCGTGGTAGAACGTCGTAACAGGTCGCTGAAGGAAGCAGCTCGTACCATGTTGGATGAAACCAATCTTCCAAAGAAGTTTTGGGCAGAGGCCGTCAACACAGCCTGCTACACCCAAAACAGGTCGATCATCACGACCCGACATGGAAAGACTCCATACGAACTGTGGAACAACAAGCTCCCCAGGTTAAAGTATTTTAAAGCTTTTGGGTGTTTGTGTTACATTCATAACAATGGGAAATCTCAATTAAAGACTTTTGATAGCAAGGCCGATCCAGGAGTATTTTTGTAATAACCCGTATTTTTAAATACTATAAAATAGAAAATAAATAGTTTCCTTTAATAAAATAAGCTTTTCTTAATTATATATTAAAAATGATAAAAGGATTTTTAATTCAAAAGCTTTTAAATTTATTAGTTATATAAACTATTTAATAAAAGGATATTTGAATATTTAACTTAATTAAAATTTGTTAACTAAAAACATTATATTTAACTTAATAAAAATCCTAAAAATATAAAGTTAATACTTTTAATCTAGTTTTGACATTAAAAGATTTATGAAAGAAGCTAGGTATTTTTCGGATAAACGGTTAAGAAAACCCGCGTCACCTTTTGTCCATTTCGATCATTTTCATTCTTTTAAATTCTTTGAGCTATCGAACCCCTTCCGAAAATTCTTTAACCTATATCGTTGTGTTCGATATTTTTCATAGATTCCATAAACCCTTTGATATTTTAAATCGGAATTCATTGCCGGAAAAATATCTTTTTGTTCGGGAAACGAGATGTCGAACCGGAGACGGGATGACCTCTATAAAAAGAGGCCATCACCGCCTCACTTGAGCATATCTTCATCCCATTGTCATTATCTCTTATCTCCAATTAAAGAGAAAACCCACCAACTCTCTCTTCATCTCTCTCTCCCGTGTCTCTCACCTCCATCACCGAACCACCATCACCTCGCCACCTCCGCCTCTCCCTTCGTCGGCAGCCCCCTTGCCGGCAGCAGCACCTCCGCCATCCATCTCCTCCACCGATCATCCTCTCCCTTTCCTCACTCCACCGAACACCTTCATCATCCAGCCATCACCTTCGCTCTCCCTCTAAAAGAAGCCGCAAGCAGCAGCCAGCAGCTCCACCACCTCCGATCATCCGCCACCGCCGCCGATCACCACCTCCGATCCAGCAGCAGTTGCTGCCACCGTGTTCTTCATCTTCTTCAGTTCATCTTCCGTCATCTTCCTTCTTCCTTTCAAGCCGAGGCAGCCAAGAACAGCCCCGATCATCTTCGATCATCTTTTCGAGCCTATCTTCTTCTCCGTTCATCGGAAAGGTATGCCGTTCGCTTCTATGAACTCGTAGGAGGATTTCGATCCTAGAAATGTTGGTTGATCGTCGTCGCGAAGTCTCGAAGTAGGACATGCATCGCCATCTTCATGTGCATATTCTCTTCATCTCCGTGCCGTGCAATCGCCCTTTCTTTGGTGGTTGCCGGTATTCCTTTTTGCATCCATATAACCGAATTAAAGTTGTTCGTAACCTAATAATTAGCCACTTAATCGGAATGAATTTTTGAAAATGAATTGTTGTAGGTTTACCCCTCTTTTTCGCGGATAATGTTTCCCTGCATGTCGAGACTCTGCCCAAATGTTTTGAAAATATTAATATAGGCTTGAATTGATATTAACTAGCATCCTATAAAATTTGGTAACAATCGGAATCACCGTTAATTTTCTAAAAATGAAAATAGGTTCATTTTGATTTGTAGGAACCCAAGCCCCTTTGCATATCAAATGTTTTTGCATCAAAATATTCTAAATAATAATTTAATCAACTTCCATGTTGGAACTTAAGCCATGCGAACATCGAAAACATATTAAAATATTCTTTGAAGATTTAATATTCATTTTATAATTTTAGAAAATATAAAAGTCAAAGGAAATTAATGTTAGGAAATTCTAAGTAAAGATTTGGATGTACCTTGACGTCATAAACATATTTGTAGGAGTATTGTCCGAAGGATCTGTCTTAGGTTTCGAACCTGAGAATCGAGGAAACAAGTAAACGGTAAAGGTGGGGTTACTCTATTTTAAAATCTTATCTTTGAGTTATTAAGCTCTGATACTTGTGAAAATCGATATTATCCATGAAAATATTTTTGTGCGGACTACCTGTTTAATGCTTCAACCAGTTAACGTCGTGGTTCTTAAGTTGGTCTAACACACTAGCTGGGGACTTGTGTACACTTAGCCCAGAAGTGCGGTGGGTTGATCACCATCGGCTTCTGTTGGATGAAAGGAATGTCTGGGTCAGCGTCCCGGGTTTCTACTTTTCAGCTTGCCTGGCTGGGTTAGCGTCCCGAGGTATTGGTGGTGAAGTAACGGTCGTAGTTCCGTGACAAGTGCTCGAGCCATAAAATAAGTTTTAAGTATAATTAGGAGTTAAACTATTTTTCAAACCCTCCTAATTTTACTTGCAGCGTGGATATTATCTTTAAATTGTTTGATAATTGTTTTCTTTTGGCATGAGACCACTGAGTGCATTAGTACTCAGCCCTGCAATTCCTTTCCAAATGTTTTGCAGGTTAAAAGCCGGCGGCATAGTTGGAGCTGAAGAGAATCGTGAAAGTCACTTTGAAACATTTAATAAAATGTAGCCTACCCTTCTTTATAAACTCTAAGTTATTAACTTTCTAGTAAATGAAAATGAGGTTATAGTTTTAATTACGTTAAGTTTATTTTCGTTATATTTTCTAATTCGTTATTCATTTAAAAACTTAACTTTTCTAAATAAACTTTAGAATTCATTTTCTTTATAAAAACATAACGTTTGAATATACGAATTTATATAACGAAAACCTTAACGATTTTAAAATAAAAACTATAACGTAATGAAAACTCATTTAACTTCTTCCGCTTCCGCTAATTAAACGTAACTCTGATGTATGTTAGACAATTCGATATCATGGAACCAACTGTAGTGCGGTCTGGTCCGCCACGGTTGTTATGCTTTCGATATGTACTTTGGATCCTACTGTAGAGCGGTCTGGTCCGCCTCGGTAGTTACATTTTATTTAATATTATGGATCCGATGATGGCGCGGTCTGGTCCGACCTCATCGTTACGGTTTATGTACTTGGTTAGCTGATGAGAAAAGTTTTCGGTATTCACTACGACTTGATCCTGGTATAAGGGAGATGCTGCCCAAATTTTCGGGCTAAACTATATAAAATTTAATTAAAACTAATTAAAATTAATTAAATTGTGATTTCTCCCTTTTTATTTTACCCTTCGTCGCATCCCGGTTTAATTGGTTATATTTAAATTGATTATTTTAGAGTTAGGAAAATCGGGGTGTGACAATTTTTAGGATACTCAGAGGTTAGCAAAGCTTATAGAGTCTTTAATAAGAAAACCCTAGTTGTGGAGGTAACACCTCATGTTGTGTTTGATGAATCTACTTGTCTGTACAGAGAATCAGGTACAGGAACAGAACAGCCCGCTGCTAACAGGCCGTCTAACTCCCCCATTGACGACCTGCTAGTATGGACTCCAAATGATTTGGAGGAAGAGGATCAATCTGATCCTAGGGTCACACAGCAAGGGGGAAGTGATGCAAATGATACTACGAGCTGTAATACATCAGCCGGACTTAACCAGGCTGATCCCCCTCCCTCAGTCCCCAAGACTGATGCTGTTCACGACCTTACATCCCAAATCGAGCAGCTCGATAACACAATGGAGCAGTTCAACATCCAGGCCGAACAGCAGCCTGATCAACATCCCGAGCAACAGCGCGTATCCACTGATCAACCTTCAACTCATCCGGAGTTTGACGAACCCATTAATGAACCCGAGCCAATCATTTCAAATGAAGAAAGAGCTCGACGCAGACGTTGGATCGACGCTCATCCAAAAGAACTCATTGTTGGGAACCCAACCCAAGGAGTGCGAACTAGAAGGACGATTGGTAAAAGTGCGCTATTAAGCTGCTATCTCTCTCGAATAGAACCCAAGGATGCAATTGAAGCTCTTCGTGATGCTGACTGGATTCAAGCCATGCAACAAGAACTCAATGAATTCAAAAGAAATGAAGTATGGTCTCTAGTTGATCGTCCTTATCATCAGGGCGTCATTGGAGTCAAATGGGTTTACAAGAACAAGAGAGATGAATCTGGAGAAGTTGTCAGAAATAAAGCCCGATTGGTTGCAAAGGGTTACTGTCAACAAGAAGGAATCGACTATGATGAGACGTTTGCCCCCGTTGCAAGATTAGAAGCTATAAGGCTGTTTCTAGCTTATGCCGCTCATCAACGATTCAAAGTCTACCAGATGGATGTTAAAAGTGCATTCCTCAATGGCGTTCTCGAAGAGGAAGTCTATGTGGAACAGCCTCCTGGATTCGAGGAGGGTGATTCAAGCAAAGTCTACAAACTCCACAAGGCCGTATACGGACTTAAGCAAGCTCCTCGAGCTTGGTATGAGACGCTGTCATCCTTCCTCATCGAATCAGGATTCAAGCGTGGTTCAGTCGACAAGACACTATTCACTATCAAAGTGAATGAACATATCCTTTTAGTACAAATTTATGTTGATGATATTATTTTTGGATCTAAATCTCCCATTTTGTGCGAAAAATTTGGTAACCTCATGACCGAAAAATATAAAATGTCTATGATGGGAGAAATGAATTTCTTTCTAGGGTTGCAGGTCAAGCAGTCCGATGAAGGAATCTTCATTAGCCAAACAAAATACGCACACGAGCTGGTCGACAAGTTTGGTGTCAAAGACAGCAAACCTGTCAAAATACCGATGCTCTCTGGTGGGAAGATCGACCCGGATCCCGAAGGAAAACCTGCCAACATAACACAGTACAGGGGTATAATTGGTTCATTACTTTATCTAACTGCTAGTCGACCTGATATCACTTTTGCAGTTGGAGTGTGTGCTCGATTTCAAACTAATCCGAAGGAATCTCACTTGGAAGCAGCAAAGAAAATTCTACGATACATCAAAGGAACCACAAATCTAGGTCTTTGGTATCCTTGTGATGATAATTTGCAGCTTACAGGTTATTCAGATTCTGATCATGCAGGGTGCAAGCTCGATAGGAAATCTACCTCGGGTACTTGCCATTTTCTCGGAAACAAGCTGATTTCATGGTTTTCAAAGAAGCAAACCTCAGTAGCCACCTCCACCACAGAGGCCGAGTACATGGCCGCAGGAAGTTGTTGTGCACAAATCTTGTGGATCAAACAACAACTTAAGGATTATGAAGTTGAAGTCAGTGAAGTGCCAATATTCTGCGACAGCTTGAGTGCCATCGCCATTACTCAAAACCCAGTTCTTCATTCAAGATGCAAGCACGTGGATATTCGACATCACTTTATTCGTGATCACGTGGAAAAGAAGAACGTGGTTATTGAGAAGATACACACTGACATTCAACGAGCTGATATTCTAACCAAACCCCTAGCCGAAGAAAGATTCAAAATGCTATGTGGAAAGCTAGGGTTATTAAATGTTGAGTCATCAGGCCGATCGTAAGCCTACAGGCCGTTATCTCCTCATCAGCCTGTCACCTCTTTCAAAAGCTTGTGTGGGACCAACAATCGGGACCAACAAGCAGGGCGTCTCTATGTAATCAGGCCGATATTAAGGGGGAACAGGCCGTCATCGGCTCAACAGGCCGTTATCGTTTGACAGGCCGTGTCTATCAACAGGCCGTGTCTATCAACAGGCCGTGTCTATCAACAGACCGTATCCATCAACAGGCCGTCGACTATTCAGCACATCGACCTGTATTCCTCAAATCGAGGGGGAACACTTTTTTTTGTGATCCATCATTTGAGGGGGAACAAAGGCCGATGAATACCAGGCTGATATCATAAGTCCAGGCCGTTTATTTCGCCAGGCCGATGTCTTCCCCAGGTCGTCAACTTCGACATGCCGATATATTTCCAGGCAGTCAACTTCGACAGGCTGTTCTATACCACGAGGCCAATATCAACAGGCCGTTATCAACCTGAATGCAACTGCATTTATGAAGGAAGAATCAAAAGGGCAGTATCACCCTTTTGTCTTATAACTTCTTTAATACGCATTGATTTCTTCATTTATTAATGTTATTTATTTCTCAATGTGTTTCATTATTTAAGAGTCTGTTGATTTGCAGAAAATAAGGAAAAAGGGGGTAATGATTACCATTTTTGTAAAACATCCAGTCAAGTGTCAAATATTGACACATTGACCGAGATTGCATTTAATTCCCTGCCACTTTTTGAAAAAGCGCCACATTTTCGCACGTTTCCTTACCTCACGCGCGGATGTGAAACGCCTCACATTCTACGCGCTTCAATCGTGTGGACGTGGGTGAGAGGGAAAACATAAACCCTTTCAAATTCGAACGATCTCAACCGTTCGATTTCCTATATATATCATGCAGTTTCTTCACAAAACTTACTTACCTTTTTCATACTTCTTCGCAAAACCTAATTTTCACTCTCTGCAAAATCTAAACTGCCGCCGTCGTGTTCTTCGCTTTTCTGCTCTTTCACTTACTGCATCGAACCACTCGCCGTGGTTTGTGTTCTTTTCACCATTTATGTTTTAATTGTCTGTAAAGTTCTTCTCTATTTTCTTATTTTCTAACTTCTCGAAAAACTTGCAGAAAATCAACAATGGCAGAAAGGGTTTCAACCTCCGGTCGAAAAGAAGTGCAGTGGTCAGAAATCGAGGATTTCTTGAAGGCTCGCATCAAATACGAGCCCTATATGGTGCGCGAAAACTTCGGTTTTCGTGATCTTGACTCTATGTTCAACATAGTGGAGAAATGCTCTTCTTTCTATCAAATCATCTCCACCCGGCCGGCAAAGAGTCTTCCAAAGTTTGTAGCTGCCTTTTTCTACAACTGGAACGAGGGCGATTCCGTGTCTTCCCACACCGTTTCCCTCGGAACCCAGAATGTTATGCACACCATCAACGTTCTTGACGCCGTGAAGAGCGCTTTCGGCATTGAGGATGGTGGGACGTTGCAGCTCTCGGAGATTTCTCGAGATCATCTGCAGCAGGTTGCAGATCGAGTGCTGATCGAGCAGAGGCAGTACGTTCCTGTAGCCTTCAAAAGGAACGAGCTCCGTCCCATATACCGCCTTCTGATGGACTTCGTGCAGAAGTGCCTTCTGGGGCACATCGGGAATTACGACCAGGTCACTCCGTTCAAATTTCAAATATTGACGGCCGTAATCCTCGATCTGCCCATTTGTTGGGCCAAGTTAATGGTCTCCCTGCTGTGGGATGAAGCCAGGCAGATCATCCTCGAGACGGAGGGAGAGGCCATTGTGAAGGTATCTCTCCACAATAATAAACCGCTCCGTCTTGGATCGAAGGCCACCTGCATTATCATTTCCTTCTTCAAGCATAGGAAATGGTCCAATGAGGAGGCCTTCCCCCCTCTGTTTATTCCGAAGGATCTCCACCAGCTTGAGATGGCGATTGGGGTGGCGCCGCAGATTTATTACAACTCCCCAGACAATGTCAGGGTGCATCTTGCCAAATGCGGCGAATCCAAGGTCGGATGGAGGATTCCACCTCGACCTGCTCCAAAGAAGAGGAAGGCCGATGTCGACCTGGTCCCCTCTCGACCTGCCAAGAAGACTCTCCCTCTGAAGACTCCTCCACGGAGGACGCAGTCGGCCTCCGGTGATCCGCCCCGGCCGCTTCACAGGATTCTCCCCATAACCGAGGAATCTGCACCTCGCAGGGAGCCTTCGCCCGCCTCATCGCTCTCTCTCTCAGCCGAACGGACTCCATCTCCAGTCCGTTCCGCCGCCGAGCCGTCCGCCTCGCAGCAACGCCCTGCATCCTCTCAGCAGGCCGTTGCTCCCTCTCTAGTGAGTTCCCCCCCAGTCCATCGAGCTGGATCTGTTGAGATCCAGGATCTCACTGCTGAAGACTCTCTGTCTTCCCCCAACCGGAACGTGCCAGTGGAGGAGGACGTCGTGCTGCCGATCCAGCCATTCTCTGAGCAGCCGATGTCTGCTGCTCACTCCCAGGTCGCTGCCTTGAAGGCTGAGGCCAAGCTGAAGGTCATCGACCTGATGCCAGGGATAGCCCAACTCCCCAAGTCCCTCGACCTCGCCACTCGCCTCCAGTTCTATCTGGATTGTAAGTCGAGTTACTATTACGTCTTCGAGGCCCTGCTGCAGGTCGTTACCCTCAACGACCTGAAGGTCGAGGAGCTGGCATTAGAAGCGGAGTTTGGATTCTTCAATGTGGGGGATGCGGCTTCGAACTTTCGATCTCTTGTGCTGCGCCGCATGAAGGTCGAGGCCAAAATTCTGGGCATCGACCTTCGCCCCCTCTACATCAACTCTCGTGCTCTCTACAACTCCGCCGCTGAAGCTGGAGACGAGTTTGAGTTGATTCAAACTCCGGTGCAATCACCATCCAGGAATGAGGGTGGTGATCAGATGCTTGAAGCTGCTGCTCCGTCCTCTCAAATTTCAAAGGCTGAGGTGGAGGTGGTGCTCGATACAATCTCTGCCAAGCTCGAGTCCATCATCACCAACCTTCCCGAGCAGATCAAGCAGGCCGTAGCTGAGGCCCGGGCCGATATTGTTAAAGATGCCAAGGCCCAGGCCGATGAAGTTGCCAGGGAGCGTGTCACTGACTTTGCAGTGAGGCTATTAAAGGAATATACCGACAAGCTCCTGCCAGGCCAGCTCGACGAACTCAACATGGCGTCTCGCGACCAGATCGCGGAAGTGTTGGAGGACTTTTCCAAGGTCGATGAGCGAGTATCTAATCTGACTTCTTCAGTCACTAACTCGGCATCGACCTCCAACGAGCACATCAACGCCATTCACGGCACCATCTCCTCCCTTCTCAATGGTCAACAGGAGTTGAAGGATGCCGTGACCAAGCTGCAAGAGGAGGATGCTACTCTTCTTTCCCTAATAAAAGCCCTGACTGATGATGTCGAAAAGGGGGAAGAAGAAAGAGCCGCCGCCGCCGCGAAGAAGAAGAAAATCTCAAAATCCAAAACTCCTTCAACTTCCGTGGCCCCTCCTCCTCCTCCTCAAAAGAAGCCCTCCCAGGCCGTCTCATTGATATAGGTGAAATTTACCTTGTTTTCATAGCCAAAAAGAGTCAATTTTGTGTCTCGATTTTATAGTATTGTCTATGTTTTATATGGTTTTTAGTATATGGGACAATATTATGCTTGTAGGTGTTTTTATGTGTTTTCAGGCATAAATTGATGATAAATCGATGATAAAACCCCGAGACGAGAAAAGGCGTGAAGATCGAAGCTGAAAATCCAAGATTTGAGTTCGAGTGAAGGCCTCTCGATCGACCTCTCGATCGAGAGAGGTGTCGAGAGGTGCCTTCTATTTGAGCTATCGATCGAGAGCAGAAATCATACCCTCTCGATCGACCTCTCGATCGAGAGGTCTGTCGAGAGGTGTCCAGCCGAGAATTTTTCTCCTTTTTTAATTATGACTCCTTTTTGGTCTAGGTTTTCCTTATGTAAATTTCTCCTATATATACTCCTAGTCTAGCATTGTAAACCCTATCTAGCAAACACCATATTTTCTAGCACACTTTTATTTTAGAGTTTTGTATTTAGCATTGGAGCTTTTCAAGTTTATTCAAGATTCAAGTTTCGAAGTTCTTCGTGTTCAAGATTCAATTCCAAGTTTTTCTTACTCTTACTTTTTAATTATGTTCTTTCAATCTTTCGTGTTTATGTTTGCTTTAATTATGTCTAGCTAAATTCCTTAGTTGATTTTAGGGGTTGAATGCCTAATTGAATTTATGTAAGTGTTCTTGTTTACAATTAGCCTTCCAATCTAGATGCATGTTTCATGGTGCTTATTCTCATGCATAGTTAACTGGCCATTAATTGTGTATGCATAATTATGTGTTTATGCCTTGATCGGATAATTGCATAATCGATCTCATGAAAGCATGATATAATAGTTTGATTCTCTTGATTGATAATTGAATTGTTATATGTTCATATATAATTGATTTGGTGTCGTAGTTGAACCTAATTGATTATATTATTGGTACTTGTTCTATTTTGCACTTGATTCGATTCTTATAATTCGAGAGAATATTAGGATCTCGTTGGGTGACTACTTGCATTGCTTTAATCGGGGTGTAAGTTATATTTGCATGTATCACATTTAGATTGGATTAAAGTGGTTAATTGTATTCATTAACTGCTCGCATAAGTTTGATTAGGTAGGCTTCCCTAGAATCAACACTTTTCCTTAATTGTTTACTTTCCTTATTTACTTAATTGCTTGTGCCTTAAGTTGTTTAATTTTGACTAATTATTTTCCTGCACACTTCGTTTCCTTATTTGATTTAATTGAGTCTTTTTATTATTTGCCTAGTTTATAAATACCACATCCTAAACTCTTAAAAGCCTAAACATCACATTAGTTCTTTAGTAGAGGTATTGTGTGCGTTTTCGATACATCAATCCCTGTGGATACGATACTCGTGCTTCATTATATTACACCTATTTTGTGTGGTAGAAATAGTGCGATCAAATTTTGGCGCCGTTGCCGGGGATTGATTAGATTTCATACACATATTTTGAAATAGAATTAATAGGTGATTTAGGCACTTTTATTTTCTGTTTTCGGTTTATTGATCTCACGTTTTTCTTTTCTTCTCTTTGGTTTTAGGTAGTGCATGACCACAAGGTCTAAAGGGATACAACCTATTCCTATAGACTTGGAGTTAGAGCGCTCTCTAAGGGAGTTGAGGCGAGAGAAGGAGGCAAAGAAGATCGATACACCCCTCTCTTCACCACCCGATTCACCAAGGAGTTTCGATTCAATGGCGGATCAAGTGAGGAGGACTTTGAACGATCGGTTCAAACCGGTCGTGGACCAATTTCAGCAAGGAGGATGGGGGACCACGGAAGCTAACAACTACGAGTTCAAGACGTCCCTCATCAACATGGTGCAAAACAATCAATACGGAGGATCACCGGCGGAGGATCCCAACGCGCACTTGAAGCAATTTCTGGACATATGTGCTACATACAAAGCCAATGGAGTATCTTCGGACTACCTCAAGCTTAGTCTCTTCGTGTGGTCTCTCAAGGATGATGCAAGAGAGTGGTTGGATGGATTGGACAAGAAGGAGGTCACTACTTGGGCTGAGATGTGCACAAAGTTTCTCAACAAGTTCTTCCCACCTTCGAGGGCTCAAAAGCTTATCAATGAGATCAACCAATTTCAACAATATGAGGATGAGTACTTTTATGAGGCGTGGGGGAGATTCAAGAAGTTACTTCGAGCATGCCCGAATCATGGGATTAGTAAGGAGGATCAAATTACGTGCTTCTATCGTGGTTTGAACAAGTTGTGTAGGAAGGAGCTTGACTACGCTTCGAAGGGAGGATTCTTGAACAATGAGTACGAAGTGGCTATGGAGATTATTGAGCTGACCGTAAATTCGAGCTATGAAGAGGCTTCCGATCGACGGCTTGGAAGAAGGAGAGTTGCCAACATTGGGATCGATGCTTACGAGGACTTGATGGAGAAGTATACAAAAACAGCAAATGAGTTGGATTCTATCAAGAAAGGAGTACTTCGGTGTGATGCTATCACGGATGATCAAGCAAACCCAACCGAAGAGGAAGATGCCAATTTTGTGCAACAAGGGGGCAAGTGGCAACCAAATCAAGGAAACAAGTGGCAAGGAGGACAAGGAGGTTCAAACTACCAAGGAGGGTACAAGAAGCCATATGTGCCCAACAACCGAAATCATCCGAACTTTTCCTATGCCAATCCGAACAACGCCTTGCAACCACCTCCCGGCTTCCATGTTGAGAACGGAGTCATCCAGGAGCCAAAGAGGAGATGGTCTCACCTTGTGCAACTCAAGCACAAACACTGCCGGTTCCTACATCAAGAGACGGTGGCAGCGATGGGGATAGCTAATGAGGTCACTCAATTGATGCAACGAGGAGGCTTCACCAACATATTTCAAGGGAATCACTTCACATACCACATTCTCACGGTGGAGTTTCTCTCAACATTGGTAGTGGAGCGAGTCAACCAAGTGCCCCACGTTATTCGTTTCCAACTCGGTGGTCAACCGAGAGAGCTAGATATGGATCAACTTAACGATATCATCGGAGGAAACAAGCGTGGTGAGTATATTGGCAACAATCATCCGGATTTGCAAGATTTGTGGGCACAATTCGTGGATTTTGAGGAGGAAAGGACGAGATCCTACAACCCGGCGAAAGCAAAGGCCACCTCAATTCGGAATCCCACGATTCGCTACTACCATAGGCTGATCTCGTGCACCATCCACTCCCGTCATGATTCCGGCACCTTCCTTGCCACCGACGCTCATCTTATTTGGACCTCATATCGAGGCCACTCACAAAATGCAGCCCTTTACCTCGTTGATCATATGGAGAGCCAAGCATACGTGTTCGGGGGGCAAAGGATCGGGATAGGAGCTTTCGTCACTCCCATTGCCCAACACTTCAACATTCCGATTGGAGAGCAGCCCGTATCTACGTCCATCTT
Organism: Thymus mandschuricus; assembly: GCA_029379335.1. Taxonomy (NCBI): domain Eukaryota; kingdom Viridiplantae; phylum Streptophyta; class Magnoliopsida; order Lamiales; family Lamiaceae; genus Thymus; species Thymus mandschuricus. Next base: position 25,796,125 of record CM057078.1, read on the forward strand.
TGTAGATAGACGGACGTTGGAGCTTGCAAGGATGATCTCGTATGACACGTCCGGGTGGTTTTTCAAGTTGCATGGGATGAGTGGCATTTATCTCTTTCCGCTTCCGAACAATTATTTGACGGAGGTGATCGGGAACGATAAGTTGCGGAGAGGGAACGGAAAGATGGATTCTCCTCAACACAAGGAGCTTATGTGGGCTGAGGGAGGTCCAAGACCCGACGAAGGTGGTGATGATGATGATGAGGAGGAAGATGACGACGAGGCTGAGCAATATGAGAGGGGATTTGATCAAGGGGAAGATGCTTTTGAGCAAGGATACGAGGGTGTTCCACAGCCCGGTTTTCATATGAGAGCTCCGGATTTCTCTACGATGCGGGATTGGCATACGGAGTCAATGGAAGCAATGGACAACTATCATTGGGATAGTAGGGAGTTTGTTGAATCCCATGTAAGAGGAGTTCGCGAAGAGGTACAAACGTTGAGAACCGAGGTGGGGGATCTTCGCACATTTATTGGAAGTCGTTTTGATACTCTCGACGCCTACATTGAGAATGAGAGGAGATTTCGAGAAGAGGAGGCGAAGAGGCGTGAGGATGAACGAGCATACTTGGAGAATTATAATAGGATGGTGCATGAGATGCACTATTTCTATCCTCACTACCCGGAGAGCCATCAACGATTCGATCCCAATAACCCCGACAACCCTCCCTTCCCACCGCCATTTCAATGAGGTCAGTTTTTAACTTAGCCTACTTCTTTTCTTTAAACTTATTTCGTTGCTTTGCTTTGAAATAAGTTTGGGGGAGGGAAAGAGTGTCTAAGTTAAATTACTTCTATTGTTTTCTTGCTTTGAGAGTCTTTTATTTGTTAGTATTATTTTGGGGTATGTTAGAGTCTTTTATTATTTTGAGTCTTAGGTTTAAATTGAGTCAAGTAAGCATGTGATGATAGTGTTGTGAATTTGGCCAATGATAGAAAATTTTTGATTGATTTTTGGAGAAAATTCATGATCTTTATTATGCATGGAACCTTGGCGAAGCGACGCGATTTTATTTGATGAAATTGAAGCATGTCATGAAGTCGGGAACTAGTTAGTTTGAGCCCGTGAGTTTTGAGCTATTGGTGCATATTGATGCCTATTTTCTTGATTGAGTGATCATGTATGCTTCATTGTTTCTAGAACTTGCCCTATTTCTCCGTCAAGACCTTAGTATATTTATGAACTAGGAGATGATATTAGGCCATTCTTTCGTAGCCACATGAATCCCATACACTAACCTTGATCATTATCTTTGTTTACCCCTTTTGAGCCTTGTTATGAGCCTTTCTTTCTTAAGCTTGGATGATAGGAGGTTTGGATGGATAAGGGTATCTTTAGTGGAGTTAGTTGATGATGTGGGAAGGAGTTGAATAGATTATCTTGATGTGGTGTGAAAAGAAAAAGAAAAGAATTTGAGATGCTTGATTAAGTATAGTTAGCTATCCCTATAAGCTTAGAAAAAATAGTGTGAAAAAAAAAAAAAAAAAAAAAAAAAAAAAAAAAAAAGAAAGTTAGAGCCTTTGTTCATTGTTAGAAAGAACATTCAATTGTTGAGCTCTAGAGAAAAAAAAAAAAAAAAAAAAAAAAGAGAAAAAAAAAAAAAAAAAAAGTATGAGGAAATAAGCATAAGGGGATAGTTAGCTTGGATTGTATATGTTGCATCTATGATATTGAGTTTTGTAGTTGGTGTTGGATGGTAGAAGATGGAGTAAAATCTATACTTTGGGTGAAGTTGAAAAGAGGTTGATGATTTGGAGCAATTTGAGTCACTTAGCCTATACATTCCCTACCTTAACCAATGTCCCTACATTACAAGCTTTTATAAAGACCTTTTTGATCTTAGTTTGTGAATATTACATTAGGTGGAGATGTTGAGATTAGGGGCAAGCCTATGGTAAACATGTTGCATTACATTGATGTTGAGTGAGCCCCATGATGTGCATTATATTACATCTTTTCTTTGAGAGAGTTGAGAGTTCACTTATATACATAATCTCACATGTTTGGAGAGTGTTCTTCGATAGATTGACATGTTTCGAATTTGTTGGATAGGTTGTGTTATTGATGCTAAGGTTGTATGCATAGTTTTGATCATGATCATGAGTATTGGTTTTGAAAAATTTTGAGGCCTATATAGTTCACAATGCTAGAGTCTATTGTTTATGTTTTGGTATTGTTCGGGACGAACAATGTTTAAGTTTGGGGGATTTGATATAGGTGAAATTTACCTTGTTTTCATAGCCAAAAAGAGTCAATTTTGTGTCTCGATTTTATAGTATTGTCTATGTTTTATATGGTTTTTAGTATATGGGACAATATTATGCTTGTAGGTGTTTTTATGTGTTTTCAGGCATAAATTGATGATAAATCGATGATAAAACCCCGAGACGAGAAAAGGCGTGAAGATCGAAGCTGAAAATCCAAGATTTGAGTTCGAGTGAAGGCCTCTCGATCGACCTCTCGATCGAGAGAGGTGTCGAGAGGTGCCTTCTGTTTGAGCTATCGATCGAGAGCAGAAATCATACCCTCTCGATCGACCTCTCGATCGAGAGGTCTGTCGAGAGGTGTCCAGCCGAGAATTTTTCTCCTTTTTTAATTATGACTCCTTTTTGGTCTAGGTTTTCCTTATGTAAATTTCTCCTATATATACTCCTAGTCTAGCATTGTAAACCCTATCTAGCAAACACCATATTTTCTAGCACACTTTTATTTTAGAGTTTTGTATTTAACATTGGAGCTTTTCAAGTTTATTCAAGATTCAAGTTTCGAAGTTCTTCGTGTTCAAGATTCAATTCCAAGTTTTTCTTACTCTTAATTTTTAATTATGTTCTTTCAATCTTTCGTGTTTATGTTTGCTTTAATTATGTCTAGCTAAATTCCTTAGTTGATTTTAGGGATTGAATGCCTAATTGAATTTATGTAAGTGTTCTTGTTTACAATTAGCCTTCCAATCTAGATGCATGTTTCATGGTGCTTATTCTCATGCATAGTTAACTGGCCATTAATTGTGTATGCATAATTATGTGTTTATGCCTTGATCGGATAATTGCATAATCGATCTCATGAAAGCATGATATAATAGTTTGATTCTCTTGATTGATAATTGAATTGTTATATGTTCATATATAATTGATTTGGTGTCGTAGTTGAACCTAATTGATTATATTATTGGTACTTGTTCTATTTTGCACTTGATTCGATTCTTATAATTCGAGAGAATATTAGGATCTCGTTGGGTGACTACTTGCATTCCTTTAATCGGGGTGTAAGTTATATTTGCATGTATCACATTTAGATTGGATTAAAGTGGTTAATTGTATTCATTAATTGCTCGCATAAGTTTGATTAGGTAGGCTTCCCTAGAATCAACACTTTTCCTTAATTGTTTACTTTCCTTATTTACTTAATTGCTTGTGCCTTAAGTTGTTTAATTTTGACTAATTATTTTCCTGCACACTTCGTTTCCTTATTTGATTTAATTGAGTCTTTTATTATTTGCCTAGTTTATAAATACCACATCCTAAACTCTTAAAAGCCTAAACATCACATTAGTTCTTTAGTAGAGGTATTGTGTACGTTTTCGATACATCAATCCCTGTGGATACGATACTCGTACTTCATTATATTACACCTATTTTGTGTGGTAGAAATAGTGCGATCACTCATCCAAGGCCGTTGCCTCTCATGCCGATCCAATCTCTCAACTTGGTGCTGCCGAGGCTGCCGCCGCCAAAGCTCGTTTGGCTGCCGAGGCCGATCTCATTACTGCTATGACTCTGGCTGGTGCAACGCCGGAGCAGGCCGCAAATCCAGAAGAGCAGCGGCGTTTCAAGGCCGAACGCCGGGCTGCTGAAGCTAGGAGGAAAAGGGTGTTGGACTGGATCAGCCAGTCCGCCCTTGTTTTGAATGCTGGAGGACTGCAGCAGGTCGTTGAATGGCTCGACGAATCTCAAAACAACCTGCTGCGGGAGCTTAACAGTTGCTTCATCCTCCTGCATTACTGGATCCAGGACCCCTCACTTCCTGCCGACGCAGATAAAGCCTATGCAGCTTATATGCTTAAATTCCCTTACCAAGATTTCATTGGTGAGCTTCGGAAGAAAGCTGCACAGGCCGGTGTGATGATAAGGGCGCCAGCCAAGCAATTCTTTACGCCCTTATACCTTGGTGATTCGGGGTACTTGGATTACTCCCGGGTCGACCAATACATTGCACAGACTGCCATCGGACTAGGCGTAAATATCTCAAATTCCGATCCCGACTTCCGTCGAATCAGGGATGGAATATATGCAAGTATGCAATCCAAGTCGAGGGAGCAGGTCCAGGAGGAGAGGATTGCAGCCCGTGCCAAGATCCAGGCGATGTAGTTAGATGATTCTGTAAATTTCTGTATTCATTTAAGTTCATAGCACAATATGTAATTTCCAAATGTAATGTATGCTATCGAGCTGAATGAAGCAAAAATCATCTTTCGACCTGATGACAATACCTCTTTGTCCAGGCATCTGCCTTTACTGCTTTATTTACTTTGATTTATTATCTGCCTTTCTTATAATTCCTTATCAATCTTCGTGATTAAAAATTATCAAGCTCTGATACCATTTTTCAGTGTTTTATATCTTAGGAATTATTTGTAAAGTGTTTTGTTTCGACATCATCAAAAAGGGGGAAATTGTTGGGAACCCCTTGCAGTTTGATTTTGATGATGTTTATCGAAACCACACTTAGGCATATTTTACTTGTTTAGGGTCAAGGCCGATAGATCGATCTGCTACCTGTTAGTGCAGGTCGATGCCCTCTAATGTTTAGAATCAAGTTCGATCCACCCTGTAAGAGAAAGGTCGATGTATCGACCTGCCTCAATTGGATCGAGCTGGATCATCAGCCCGTCTATCGACCTTCCTTATCAAGCTTCCAGCCCGCTCTGCCTTAGAAGATTTCAAGAGCTGGATTATCAATCAAGGTCGATGCTCCGCCTTCATGGAGCGTCACGACCTGATCCTTACCACGTCGAGTGCCAGCAAGGACGAATATTCCCAACGGCTAGAAGTGAGTCAGCTTCTAACGGCTAGTGCCACGTCAACCTGACTCCAACGGCTAGTTTTTCAAAACTGCCTATAAATACTTCAGCCATTATCGGATTCAAGCACGGGAAACACAAGCTATCAACGCCATATCTCTGCCCAAATCTCTCTCAAAATTCATATCCATACAAGTGTTCGAAATCCGATTAGTTTCCCAAACACTTGACGAAGAGAGGTTTCCGATTCCGATAAACACCACAACGACGAAGCGTTCACTGCTGCTTGTCGATTGTTCAACAGCTTCTTCTCCGATTTGTTCGAAGTTAGAAAGCTTGTTTTTATTTTCGCCATTATAGAGTTAGTCAAGCTCTGTAAAGGTGTAAGGTTGTTTGTACGGTTCAGTACAAAGGTTGTAAGGGTCACGACCCAAAACTCGTGTCTAGATATTTTCAAGTTAGATTGTATCTAGAACTGATACTCAGTCAGTATAAATAAGAGAGAGGTTGAATCCAAAGGTAAAGGGATTCTCAGGTCGAGTCGACCTGACGTGGACGTAGGAGGGTTTCTCCGAACCACGCTAAATCGCGGTGTCTCTTTCTCTCTCTCTATCTCTCTATTTATCTTCCTTATATTTTGTTATCAAACTGACTAGCATCAACCTGCATATCTCATCAACCTGCTACTGTTCACCTGCCTTAAGATTTTTCAAAGAGTAAATCAACCTCCACCAACTTCCGCATTAACAACAGTTTGATAAATCAAGCTTGATACCATACGAGCTTGATAGATCAAACTGCCTCTGATAAGGTCGACCTTGACAATCGACCTGCAGATCGACTTGATTTTATAAAAGTAAAAAACGGTTGGTTATTGGTGTATTCCCCCCCCCCCCCCCCATACACCAATTACTCTTTCCCGGGACCAACAGCTTGCTAAATCGAGATGTGAAGGAAGCCATGAGGATTATTGAAGATATGGTTTCTAATTCTTTTCAATGGCCTATGGAAAGGGTGAATTCAAAGAAAGATACCTCCATGTTGGATGACAAATATGAAAAGCTTGCTTCCCAAATTACCAACCTCAAGAAGGAGTATGAAAAGACAAGAATGGCATTGAGGGAAGCACAAGATTGGCAAGATTGGCAAAGGTTTAAGAATAGAGAGATTCTTGGCCAAGAAGAGGCGGTTCACATCAACCAACAACTTGTGGACGAGAATGGACTCCAATCTTGGAGTTATGAAGCTCCATCGATACTTCCATCTTCCATGCCTATTCATGAGCTTCAAGAGGAGTTAAACCCTATTTTGCCTTACTCAATGGAGGATAAAGTTATCTCTCTTACTTTTCCTTCCCAAACTTCTATGGAGAATGATGCTTTGAGTGAGCGGAATGATGATATCATGGATAATACATCACTTCCTCTTGAGTTAAGATGTGAGGAGCATGATGAGTTTGGGGGAGAGAAGAGAGATGATCTTGTGGAGAGTACTCCTCATGAAGAAGTTGTAGAGATGAGCATTGGTAGGTTGGAAGAGTTCAAGAAGTTGGATATCAATTCTTCTTTGGTCGAGTTGTTGAGAACTATGCCAAATCATGAGAAGTTCTTGGAGGATGTGGACAAGAGAAAGATGAGGATGGATGATGACATGACCATTGAGCTATCGAAGGGATGTAGTGCTAAACTACAAGGAGAGTTCCCCAAAAAGGAAAGCAATCATGGAGATTTCGCAATTTCTTTTGAAATTGGTGATCAAGTGCTAGAGAAAGTCTTGTGTGACATGGGTTCAAGAGTGAACGTGATGCCCCTTCCTATCTTTGAAAGTTTGAAGATTGGAACTCTTATGCCCACCATGACTATACTTAAATTGGCGAATCGCTCTATGATAATTCCATGGGGAAAGATCGACAATGTGCTTATCAAGGTTGGAAAGTTCATTTTTCCGGTGGACTTCTTCGTTCTTGACATTGATGAGGAGCATAACTTTCCTTTGATACTTGGTATGCCTTTCTTGTCCACAAGCCGAGCTATATTGGATGTTGGTGATGGAAGTCTCACTTTCCGAGTTGATGAAGAAGAGATGACATTCTATGAACCGGAAGTTGAGAATGGATTGAAAATTCCAACCAAGGATGAGGGCCTTGAGCTAGAAGACTCACCTCATTCAATGTTTGTTGATGCATTCCCATATCGTGGAGGAGGTTTCAAAAACCTAGGAGGCGTGAAGTTCCAAGAAAAGATTGCCGATCCTTCACGTGAGAGGTTTACAAGTTTTGGAGGTCAAGAGAGGACCTCGTTTGACGTCCCATGAGTCGAAATTTGAGGTATCGTCGAGCTAGCGACGTTAAACAAGCGCTCGTTGGGAGGCACCCCAACACGTATCCTTTGTTTTCTCGTTTTCTTTAAGTTTTGGTTGAGTCGTTTAATTCGAATAAGAGTTGAGAAGTGGGTTAGTATGCTTTAGAAAGGGTATTTTTAAGTGTTGAATGCAATTTCATGCCTTAGAAAAATTTTGAGAATTTTCAATTTCTTGTTTTCCAACACTTAGAAAAATTTTGAGGGTCTAAGTTCTACTTTTGCGCAGTCCGACGGTAAAATCGAAAAAAAATAGCAAAACATGTCGGATTTCGATTCCGTCGATTGCATTGTGTTCTTAAGACTCGAGAGTAGGGGGGAGGACCGACTCCCGTCCCGGACCAGACCGGGAAGGCCCGGGCCAAATCCAAGGTCAGCGAGAACGGCGGCCTACGGTGGGTTGCCATGTGGGTTGCAGCGAAAACGGCGACCCACTGTGGGTTGCAGCCGGCGCGGTTTTTCCAGGCATTCCCACGGCGGTCAACCCTTTCCTCCCGGGTTTGACCGCCGAAGCCCCTTCTCCCCTATGCGCACTCTCGCCGTTTCGCTTCGTTCTCCCTCATACGAACTCCGAATTGCATTCCGTTTTTTGCTATGGATTCCTCTTTCAACCCTCTACAACATAGCATAGTTTTGAGTAATTTTTTTGTTGATATTTTTTGTGTAAATAAGTGGTCAAATTAGGGCTGAAACATGAGGAGGAAGGTATCTCAAATCATCCCCTTACATGAGCTTATTGTTCACCCCTTGAGCTATGCTTTGATATGTGATTACTAATGTGTGAATTGAGATTGAATGTTGCTAGGGGGTGACAAAGAGAAGCAATGCATGAAGAAAGGAAAGGATTCAACTTAATCGAGCACGTACCGGAATGAGCAACATTGAACGTAATGTGCATCGCAAGCTTGGACCTTTGTGAGTGTAGTTTAAATTCCTTATTATTCTTCCCTCCAAACTCATTTTAGACTTTGCTTCTAAAATAAGTTTGGGGGAGGGGGGGTAGGATAAGGTCTTTAAACTACTTTTCTCTCTTCGGTTTTTCATTAAAGTTGCGATTTTTAAGCTTGTATTTGCTTGATGAAGTGATTGTGCTTAATTGGATGCTTGAAAGAGATGGATTTGTTTGAGTGTGTTTGGTATATGATGAGAGTGTATAAGTTGGAATGCGATTCAGGTGGTTCATATGTGTATAAATGTATGCTTACTTGCAAAATTTTTAAAATTTCTTTCGAATGAATCACTTGAAGTATTGGTTTTCATATCGTGTTTTTCACTCCTTTGCTTTCAAGAGAGATGTCGATGATGAAGTTGAGTGAAAAATTGCATTATATTTTTGGAATCTTTCATGTGTGTATTGAGCATGAAATGGTTGCATGATGCGATTAACTAGGAATGATTGATCTTAGGCACATGAACTCTAAACAAAAGCTTGTGAGGTTTGAGCCAAAACGTTGCATCAATAACGTTACTTTTTCTTTCTTGTGAGTTTGCCATGTAGTGCATTGTTATCTTCTAGAACTTGCCTTCAATCTCGATCGAGGTTGCTATATGTGCCACAAGAACTTAGAGAGGATTTTAGGCCCTCACTTGTTAGCCTCATTATTTCCTAAACACTAACCAAATGAAACATTAACCTTGTGGTCCCCCTTGAGCCTTTGAAGCCTTTGTTCTTAAACCGGATGAAAGGGGGTGAAGGTTGGTTAAGGGAATCCATTGAAAGGTTGTGAAGTAAGTGGGAAAACGAGGTTTGAGTAGTTTGATTGAAGAGGTTGCTTTGAGATGAGAATACTCCTATGAGCTCTATTGAAAAAAAAAAAAAAAAGAAAAAAAAAAAAGAGAAAAAAAATGAAAAGAGATGAGAATGAAAGTCTCATAGAAAGAAGAAAAAAAAAGAAAAAGAAAAAAAATGAGAAAAGAAAAGAAAGAGTTTAAATAAAGATAGTTGTGAATGAGAGCATAAAGGAGTATTCATGAATATTCGAGAAGCTTCGATCAACGCTTGTGTACTAAAGAGTGTAAAGAGGTGAAATGGTGAAGGTAGAAGGTGGAGAAATTCACACTTGGAATGGAAAGAAGAGGTGAAAGTACTTAAGAAGTCTCTTAGTCACTTAGCCTAAAAATCCCTACCTAAACCAATGTCCCCACATTACAAGCCTAAATAAAAGACCTAATTGATCTTAGTTCGAGTGCACAACCAAGCGATGGAGATCTTGAGGTTTAGGGCAAGCTTATGGTAAGAGCAATGCATGCATGAGTTCGATGGGTGTAAATTTCATACCATACACTTGAGAGAAAGAGCGATACACTTACACTTAGAGAGGTTTGGAGTTTCATGATGCTTGAGTGATTGATTTCTTAGTTGAAAGTGTTGTGTGATTATGGATTGTTCGATTCACCTTAGGAGTTCCATGATTGAAAATGCTTTGTTGAGTGAGTATTTTGAGACATCGATGATCTTGAATTGCATACCCATTCGGTTTGAGTGTTTTGATTGTTTTGTTCCATTTTCGGGACGAATAATGGCTTAAGTTTGGGGGAGTTGACAAACCGATATTTTATATGCATTTCAAGATGTTTTTGATAGGTTTTGGCTTTGATATGTGTGCTTAAACGAATAGGAAATGATAGGTTTTCATACTTATGCGTTTTCTACATGCCTTGTGTTTTCTCTTGATTTCCGTGCCTATTTCAGGTGCTTTGGCAATTTTCTGGGAATGTTTGACTTATCCTATGTCGAAGAGGATCGAAAGAGGAAGCCGTAGCACTTTGCGGATTAATTTCTCCGATGCCGGACGAGAGAGAACGAGCCAAAATCGTGAGGGCGCGCAAACTGTCAAATGTGGGCGGAAAGTACACGAGTCAACCGAAAATGAAATAGTCAACCCTTCATTTAACTTTCCAGAAATTACAGATTTTACCCCACCTTCTCAACTTAAGTTCCTAGTATTTGCAATTTAGTCCAAATGTGTGGGAAGACTATAAATAGTTAGATATTTTCCTCATTTGGCATCTAATTTCACTTGTCATTCATTGTGACACTTTCTCTTAGAACCCTAGCTATTTTCCCTCTTTCTACTTTGGTATTTTTCAAATATTTGTGGATGATCAAGCTTGGAGATTGAAGTTTATTGAAGAATTTCTATTCCTTTTACTTTCCTTGTTATTTCCATTATGAATTCCTCTCTTTTTGTTGGTTTGATTGTTAGATCTATGATGAGTGGCTAGTTTTCTTAGAGGTTTCAAATGATGGATGGTGTGAATTAGGCTAGGATTTGGTGGTTTTTGATGTGGATCTACCTTTCCTTCGAGTTGCCCTTGGATTTGATTGGATTTAATTGCATGAATGATTGACAACCATGAGTGCATACAAGGTGTTTGATGGAATGCCTAGGAAGCTTCCATTCATAGCACTTGGCATGAATCCTTGCTCATATTATCTAGTATTGATTTGCATTGCTCCTAGAAAGAATTATGTGAATTGATGTTAGATTAATAGGCATTGTGCTTTTAGGAGTTGGTAATATGTTTAGAATGGTAAGCATGTTATTCAATCCACTAGTTATCAAGTCTTAGGAGGATGAGATAGCTTGATTTATGTAATAATGCCACTCAAAGGAATTAAAATGGTTTGATACATCATTTGCCTAGTCCTTAGCCTAATCACACCGGAAATCATTTGAATCCTTGCTTGCTTTTATCGATTTCTACTATTTGTTCTTTACTTACTTGCTTTCTATTGCATTGTTTACTTGTTGATTGAGAAAACCAAACCATGACATATGAGTGCTTAGATAGCATGATGGACCTAGGATAGCTACTTGACACCTCTTTCGACACACTCACTCCTTGTGGTTCGACCCGGACTACTAGCTAGTTCGGTTATTTGTATTATTGACGCTCTAGAAATAGGGTCGAGTCAATTTTTGGTCGGTGTTCAGCATGCCAAAGCTGTGAAGATCCCAATGAACACCAACTGGAAGATGGAGCCAGACCTAGATGAGAAGTCTGTGGATGCTACAGACTACCGAGCTTTGATCAGATCCCTTCTATATCTCACTGCAAGCAGGCCAGATATTGCTTTTGCAGTTGGTGTTTGTGCTCGCTTCCAAAGCAATCCCAAGCACAGCCATCTTGAAGCTGCCAAAAGAATTCTTCGATATTTGAAGGGCACTATCAATATGGGGCTGTGGTATCCAGCGGAGGACAATTTGGAGCTCACTGGATATTGAGATGCTGACTATGGAGGATGCCGTGTTGATAGGAAATCAACGTCGGGCACTTGTCAGTTCTTGGGAAGCAAGCTGATCTCATGGTTTTCAAAGAAGCAGACGAGTGTAGCTACTTCAACGACTGAAGCTGAGTACATGGCCGCTGGAAGCTGTTGTTCTCAAATTCTATGGCTTCGTCAGCAGTTGAAGGACTACAAAGTTGAAGCCAATGAGATCCCAATATTCTGCGACAACAACAGTGCTATATGCATCTCGCAGAATCCAGTGCTTCACACCAGATGCAGGCATGTGGAAATCCGACATCACTTTATTCGTGATCATGTCGAGAAGAAGGATATCAAGCTCGAGAAAATCCATACCGATCTCCAGCGAGCAGATATCCTCACCAAGCCTCTAGCTGAGTCTCGTTTCAATCAACTATGCATGGAATTAGGGTTGCTAGACCCTGGTGAAGAATGCTAGATCCAGGATGCACGAAGGAGTGGTCGCTTGTCCTTTGAGCGTCACTCGCTTCGGATCTTCACCAACTCAAGCGAGTCACTTCAAAATTCCACTCGCTTGAAGAAGGAGAAATAAGGTGGAGAAAGGTGGAGTGTTGGAAGACGTTCCCTACCCGCTTACAGGAATTGTTAAGTCATTGGTTAAGGGGGAACTATTGTTTGCTCTCGGAGCAAGCTTGTTGGGAACCCCTTGCAGTTTGATTTTGATGATGTTTATCGAAACCACACTTAGGCATATTTTACTTGTTTAGGGTTAAGGCCGATAGATCGACCAGCTACCTGTTAGTGCAGGTCGATGCTCTCTATAGTTTAAATGCAAGTTTGATCCACACTGTAAGAGAAAGGCCGTTTATCGACCTGCCTCATTCGGATCGAGCTGGCCTATCTGCCTGTCTATCGACCTTCCTTATCAAGCTTCCAGCCTGCTTTGACTTAGAAGATTTCAAGAGCTGGATTATCATATCAAGGTCGATGCTCCACCTTCATGGAGCAACACGACCTGATCCTTGCCACGTGGTGTGCCAGCAAGGACGAACTTTCCCAACGGCTAGAAGTGAGTCACCATCCAACGGCTAGTGCCACGTCATCCTGACTCCAACGGCTAGTTTTTCAAAACTGCCTATATATACTTCAAGCCATTATCGGATTCAAACACGGGAAACTCAAGCTATCAATGCAAATACTCTACCGAAATCTCTCTCAAATTCATATCCTTTTCAAGTGTTCGAAATCCCATTAGTTTCCCAAACACTTGACGAAGAGAGATTTCCGACTCCGATAAAAGCCACAACGACGAAGCGTTCACTGCTGCTTGTCGTTGATTCAAACATCTTCTTCTCCGACTCGTTCGAAGTTAGAAAGATTGTTGTGTTCTTCGCCATTATAGAGTTAGTCAAGCTCTGTAATTTGTGAAAGGTTGTTTGTACATTTTCTGTACGAAAGGTTGTAAGGGTCACGACCCAAAACTCGTGTCTAGATATATTCAAGTTAGAGTGTATTTAGAACTGATACTCAGTCAGTATAAATAAGAGAGAAGTTGGATCGAAAGGTAAAGGGATTCTCAGGTCGAGTCGACCTGACGTGGACGTAGGAGGGTTTCTCCGAACCACGCTAAATTGTGGTGTCTCTCTCTCTCTCTCTCTCTCTTTTTGTTTATCGTTCTTTCAATATTTTATCTATCTGACGAGCATCAACCTGCATTTCATGAAACAACCTGCATTGGCTTAATAGATTTTTCAAAGAGTAATCAACCTCCACCAACTTCCGCATTAACAGTTTGATAGATCAAGCTTGTTATCAAACGAGCTTGATAGATCAATCTGCCTCTGATAGGATCGACCTTGACAATCGACCTTCTGATCGACCTGATTTTCTAAAAACGTCAAAAACGGTTGGCATTGGTGTATTCCCCCCCCCCCCCCCCCCCCCTACACCAATTACACTTTTCTGGGACCAACAACTGGTATCAGAGTAGTGGTTCATTTGACCGCTGCTTTGCATACTAAAGGTTTTATCAAACTTTTGGTCATTTTGAACCGATCCTTTTGAAAAATCTTTTCATTCATATCATATCATTCTATTTGCAATGGAGGCTTCTCTTCTCAGGGTTTGTGAAGATTTCTCCATTCAAGGCTATGAAGACTGGAGCTTCCGAATCAAGATGTGTCTCAAGGCACATCACGTCCTTATGTGGGAGATCATCGAAAAGGCCCCTCTCCCATCTATGCAGCGAAGATCATCATTGATGGAACGTCCCCCGGGGAGGCCACATACGAAAAGGTCTTCAAAAATCCTCGCGACTACACAACCGAGGAAAGGAAGGAGGCCAGCCTCGATGATTATGCAAAGGGACTCATCTCAAGTACCGTAAAGGGCGTCTACCTTGCCAAGATTCAAAATCTTGAAACTGCCAAAGAGATGTGGGACACCGTCCGGTCCATCAGCCTGGGTTCAGAGGAGATGAAGGAGAACAAGCTGTCCATGGCGTGCAGCAAGTTCGATGACTTCAAGATGATTTCGGGTGAAACCATAGAAGCGATGAAGATTCGCTTCACCGAAATAATTCTCGAGATCGCTGCAATCAATCCTCACAAATATACACAGCCCGAGAAGAATCTTAAAGTGATGCGTGCCCTACCCGCAAACTGGCACGTATACACCGCCATGCATCCAGCTCGCCCCGACTTCAACTCTCTCTCCACTGAAGATCTTTTCGACATTCTTGTCGGAAATGAATATGAAATGATCCGCATCCACGGATCAGCACAGCCTTCCACCAGCAAGAAGGCCTATGAAAAGAACGACAAGGAGGTAGCCTTCAAGGCCGACTCAGCCTCTATTGCTACCCCAAACTCGATTGACGAATCCATCGTCAAAAAGTTCGAGAAGATGACTCTCGACTATGCTCTAGCTGCCAGGAGAAATGAGAAGCTCCTAGGAAAGGTTGTCAAATACAAGAAATTCTACCGTGACAACAAGCGAAATTTCTCAAACCGCAACCACGACCTCCCTGACAAAAAGGTAGAAGGTAAACCCTCAACCTTCAATTCTTCTAACACCCCCGAAGGTGGTTGTTTTGGTTGTGGCAGGACGGGTCACTATAAGACCGATTGTCCTGATCTGACAAAGGCCGAGAGAGACGAGCTCCGTGCAAAGCACGATAAGAAGCTCAAGGATCAACGAGCTGCCATGCTTGCTGAAGAATCAAAGGAGGCTCATCTCTCAGACAGCTCGTCAAGTGATGACGAGGGATACATCGCTTTCGACGAAAGTGATGATGAAGAGTGTTTTGTTGGAGAACACCAACAAACCGAGGGATCCTCAAAGGTAGTTCCTCAACCCATTTCACTTTCTTTCTCTGACGATGAATGTGCAGAAGAAGGTGAAGAACTATCCGAGGCTGTGTCTTGGGAAGAAATCAAGAAACAGCTCGATGATTACGCCGATCTCGTGGATACACTAAAAGAGGTCGTTGAAGATAATGCTGAGCTGATGAACAAGAATGAAAGATACAAGCTAGCATTAGAAGAAAGATTCTCTCCCTATGATGAGGAAAAGGAAAGGGAGATCGAAGCCCTAAAGTCAAAAATTGAAGAATTGACTTTACGTGCAAAGGAGTTCGATTCCAGGGAGCTCGAGAAGGACGAGTCCCTCAAAACCAAAGATGCCGAAATTCACAGCCTTAAATCAAAGTTGGCTGACTTGGTTATTCGACACGAACTCCTCGTGGAAAAAGAAGGAAAGCTTCAACTCACCTTGAGTCAGTTGAAGAAAAGCGGAAAGAAATTGGAAGAGGTCCAATCCATGCAACGCAATCCGCGCGATCACTCTGGAATTGGATTCAGCGGAGAATCCAAGGAAAGCAAGGATAAAGACTGCGAGGTCAAGTTTGTGAAGGCGCAGTCGAAATCAAAGAATACCCGGAAAGCTCATCAAGCTCTCCCAGATAAGATGGTCAAACTGAAGAATCCAGTTCCCAAGCCATCCTCTTAAAGCAACACAAGAAGGAACAGCCCGTTCCTCAAAAGAAAGTGAGTCGACCTGCCTAGCAACGTCGACCTGCCCCCACTTATCAGAAGCAGGCTGTTCATCAAGGGCGTTACGAAGGCCAGTACTATCAAAGGCCGTATCACCCTCAGTTCTTCTACCCGGATTATCAAGGGTGCTACTGCCACTATCCTCAACAGTCAAACTTTCAAGATTGGCAGTACCAACCTGGTTTCTATGAAGAGCACTATAATCAGCCTCGTCGTCCTCGCTCAAAGAAATCTAAGGCTCCCAAGCCCAAGACCGCCACTGCCTCGTCCTCAGCCTCGGATAGAAGCAAACCGGCGAAACAAATCTGGGTCCCAAAGGCCGTTCCCGCAACCGATGTAGCACCCAATCTCAAATGGGTTGCTAAGTTTAACTAATTGCAGGTTGGGAAGGCTCAAAGAAGGAGCCAAGCAGCTCGTGGAGCTGTATGGATCATTGATAGTGGATGCTCCAAGCACATGACGTGTGACAAAACGCTACTATCAAATTATCAAGAACAAGACGGGCCACTTGTAACCTTTGGAGGAAATTCAAAGGGACTCACAAGAGGCCAGGGCAATCTAAAAGTTGGTAAAACAACTATTTCCCACGTCTCGTATGTTGAAGGTCTTAATCATAACTTATTCTCTGTGTCGCAATTCTGCTCGAGTGGTAAACGAGTAGAATTCACCGCTAACAAATGTCTCATGAAAAATGAGGAAGGAGAAATACTTCTTACCGGAGTTTTGCAGGATAGACTCTATATTGTTCAATGGAATGATTGGATAGAGACCTGCCTGATCACAAAGGCAGATTCCGAGACAAGCTGGCTGTGGCACAAGAGGCTGAGTCATTTGAACTTCAAGGCCATCAACAAGCTCGCACGCAACAAAATGGTGAACGACCTGCCAGATCAAGTCTTCGACCGTGATCACATCTGCAAAGCCTGTCAAGCTGGAAAGCAAACAAGATCATCCTTCCCAAGTGTGACGGCACAAGCTTCAAATCGAATTCTTGAGCTTCTCCATCTCGACCTCTTTGGTCCAGTCACTCCCTTGAGCATAAACGGTAGAAAATACGCTCTCGTTATTATAGATGATTATTCTAGATTTACGTGGATTATTTTCATGTACAAAAAGAAGGAGACTTTGGAGAAGCTACCCGCGTTGCTGAACAAACTGTGCAATCAAAAGGAGAAATCCATCATCTCCATTCGATCCGATCGAGGCATCGAATTTATCAATGCAATGATCGAAGAATATTGCACAAAGAGTGGAATTCATCATCAAACTTCAGCAGCCCGCACACCTCAACAAAACGGCGTAGTGGAACGCCGTAACAGGTCGCTGAAGGAAACAGCTCGTACCATGTTGGATGAAACCAACCTTCCAAAGAAGTTTTGGGCAGAGGCCGTTAACACAGCCTGCTATACCCAAAACAGGTCGATCATCACTACCCGACATGGAAAAACTCCTTACGAGCTGTAGAACAACAAGCTCCCCAGGTTAAAGTATTTTAAATCTTTTGGATGCTTGTGTTACATTCATAACAATGGGAAATCCCAATTAAAAACTTTTGATAGCAAGGCCGATCCAGGAGTATTTCTAGGATACTCAGAGGTTAGTAAAGCTTATAGAGTTTTTAATAAGAAAACCCTATTTGTGGAGGTAACACCTCATGTTGTGTTTGATGAATCTACTTGTCTGTACAGAGAGATAAGTACAGGTCCAGATCAGTCCGCTACTAACAGGCCGTCTAACTCCCCCATCGACGACCTGCTAGTGTGGACTCCAACTGATCTAGAGGAAGAGGATCAATCTGATCCTAAGGTCACACAGCATGGGGGAAATGATGCAAGTAATGTTCCAACATCAGGCTGTAATACATCATCCGGACTCAACCAGGTTGATCCCCCATTCTCAGTTCCCCAGACTGATGCTGTTCACGACCTTACAACACAAATCGAGCAGCTCGATAACTCAATGGAGCAGCTCGACATTCAGTCCGATCAGTAGTCTGATCAACAGCCCGAGCAACAACACGTGCTCACTGATCAACCTTCAAGTCACCCGGAGTTTGACGAACCCATTAATGAGCCCGATCCAATCATTTCAAACAAAGAAAGATCTCGACGCAGACGATGGATCAATGATCATCCAAAGGAGCTCATTGTTGGGAACCCAAACCAAGGAGTGCGGACAAGAAGAACGATTGGTGAAAGTGCTCTACTAAGTTGCTATCTCTCTCGAATTGAACCCAAAGATGCCATTGAAGCTCTTCGTGACGCTGACTGGATTCAAGCCATGCAAGAAGAACTCAATGAATTCAAAAGAAATGAAGTATGGTCTCTAGTTGATCGCCCTTATCATCAGGGCGTCATTGGAGTCAAATGGGTTTACAAAAACAAGAGAGATGAATCTGGAGAAGTTGTCAGAAATAAAGCCCGACTGGTAGCAAAGGGTTACTGTCAACAAGAAGGAATCGACTATGATGAGACGTTTGCCCCCGTCGCAAGATTAGAAGCTATAAGGCTGTTTCTAGCTTATGCTGCTCATCAACGATTCAAAGTCTACCAGATGGATGTAAAAAGTGCGTTCCTCAATGGCGTTCTCGAAGAAGAAGTCTATGTGGAACAGCCTCCAGGATTCGAGGAGGGTGATTCGAGTAAAGTCTACAAACTACACAAGGCCGTATACGGACTTAAGCAAGCTCCTCGAGCTTGGTATGAGACGCTATCATCCTTTATCATCGAATCTGGATTCAAGCGTGGTTCAGTCGACAAAACGCTATTCACTATCAAAGTGAATGAACATATCCTTTTAGTACAAATTTATGTTGATGACATTATATTTGGATCTAAATCTCCCATATTATGCGAAAAATTTGGTAACCTCATGACAGACAAATATAAAATGTCTATGATGGGGGAAATGAATTTCTTTCTAGGGTTGCAGGTCAAGCACTCCGATGAAGGAATCTTCATTAGCCAAACAAAGTACGCACACGAGCTGATCGATAAGTTTGGTGTCAAAGACAGCAAGCCCGTCAAAATACCGATGCTCTCTGGTGGGAAGATCGACCCGGATCCAGAAGGAAAACCTGCCAACATAACACAGTACAGGGGTATAATTGGTTCATTACTTTATCTAACTGCGAGTCGACCTGATATCACTTTTGCAGTTGGAGTGTGTGCTCGATATCAAGCTAATCCGAAGGAATCTCACTTGGAAGCAGCAAAGAAAATTCTTCGATACATAAAAGGAACCACAAACTTAGGTCTTTGGTATCCTTGTGATGATAATTTGCAGCTTACAGGTTATTCAGATTCTGATCATGCAGGGTGCAAGCTCGATAGGAAATAAACCTCGGGTACTTGCCACTTTCTTGGAAACAAGCTGATATCATGGTTTTCAAAGAAACAAACTTCAGTAGCCACCTCCACCACAGAGGCCGAGTACATGGCCGCAGGAAGTTGTTGTGCACAAATCTTGTGGATCAAATAACTCAAAGATTATGAAGTTGAAGTCAGTGAAGTGCCTATATTGTGCGACAGCTCGAGTGCTATCGCCATTACTCAAAATCCAGTTCTCCATTCAAGATGCAAACACGTGGATATTCGACATCACTTTATTCGTGATCAGAACGTGGTTATTGAGAAGATACACACTGATATTCAACGGGCTGATATCCTAACCAAACCCCTAGACGAAGAAAGATTCAAAATGCTGTGTGGGAAGTTAGGGTTATTAAATGTTGAATCATCAGGCCGTTCATGATTCAACAGGCCGTTCGCGGGCCAACAGGCAGTTACCATTTGAACAGGCCAACTCTGTCAACAGGCCGTTCGAGGAACAACAGACCGTTTCTCTCAAACAGGCCGTCATCTCTTCAACAGGCCGATAGTCAAATGACAGACCGTTTCCTATCAACAGGCCGTCGTCTAATTAACAGATCGACCTGTGTTCCTCAAATTGAGGGGGAACACTTGCCCAAATGATCCATCATTTGAGGGGGAACAAAGGCCGATGTCTGCCACCAGGCCGATATTACAAGTCCAGGCCGATATCACAAGTCCAGGCCGTTCTCACTTCATCAGGCCGATATCAACCTGAATACTACCCGCATTAATGAAGGGGGAATCAAAAGGGCAGTATCACCCTTTTGTCTTTCATTTAACTTCTTTAATACGCATTGAATTCTTTATTTATTATTGATATTTATTTCTTAATGTGTTACATTGTTTAAGGCTCTGTTAGGTTGCAGAAAATAAGGAAAAAGGGAATAATGATTGCTATTTTTGCAACACATCTAGTCAACTGTCAAATATTGACACATTGACCAATGTCGCATTTAATTCCCTGCCACCTTTTCTGAAAATGTGCTAGTTTACGCACGTTTCTCTTATCTCACGCGCGGATGTGAACCGTTTCAAATTCCACGCTCTTTGATCGTGCGGACGTGAATTAAAGGGCAAAATTTAACCCTTTCAAATTCAAACGATCTCAACCGTTCAAAATGTCTATATATGTCATGTTTATTTCATTTGAAACATTCCTTTCTTCATCATCTGCAACCCTAGTTTTTCAGTTTCTGCTAAAAACTACCAGCCGCTGTTGTGCCATCTTCGCCGTTTTTCTTCTATTTTCCGTCAAGCTTTCACTCATATATCTCATAAAATGGCAGGAAAATCTTCTACCGGCACCAAGGAAATGCAGTGGGAGGAGATCGAAGCGTATTTGAAGTCTTGCATCAAATACGAGCCATACATGGTTCGTGAAACCTTCGGGTTTCGCGATCTGGAATCAATGTATGCATTGGTGGAAACCAGCCTTCCGTTCCACCGGATTATCTCCGCCCATCCGCCGAAGCAACTCACCAAGATCGTGAGTGCCTTTTTCTATAACTGGAATAAGGGCGACTCCGTCTCTACCCACACCGTCTCCCTCGGTACCCAGAAGGCCGTCCACCACATCAACGTTCTTGACGCTGTGAAGGCCGCCTTCAGCATTGGGGAGGGTGGGACGATGCAACTCTCGGAAATCTCGCGAGTCCAGTTGCAGCAGGTTTCCGACCGTGTCTTAATGAAGCAAAGGCCGTTCTTGGCAAGCACGTTCAAGAGGAACGAGCTCCGCCCCAAGTACCGCCTCTTGATGGATTTCGTGCAGAAATGCTTCCTAGGGCACATTGGGAATCACGACCAGGTCACCCCCTTGAAGTTTCAGATCATGGCAGCCGTGATACTCAACCTGCCCATTAGTTGGGCCAAACTGCTGGTCTCCCTGCTCTGGGATGAGGCCAGGCAGATCGAATGCACGATGGAGGGAGAGGCCGTGGTGGGAGTTCGTCTCCACAACGAGAAGAGGCCGATTCGCCTTGGGACAAAGGCGACCTGCATCATCACTTCCTTCTTCAAAAATAGGAAGTGGACTGATGAGCCGTCCTTCCCCCACCTCTTTATTCCGAAAGATCTCCATCAAATGGAGATGGCATTAGGGGTCGCGCCGCAGATTTTCTACGGGTCCCCAGACAATGTAAGGGCGCACCTCGCCAAGACCGGAGAATCCAAAGTTGGTTGGAGAATACCGGCTCGCCCTGTTCAAAAGAAGCGAAAGGCCGATGACGAGCCGGTGCCCTTTCGCCCTGTAAAAAGGACTCCCCCTGCCAAGAAGTCTTCCCCTCGCAGGACGCAATCGGCCTCCACTGATCCGGTCAGGCTGTTCCACCGGCTTCTCCCCATGGAGGACGAAGAGCTTGTTCCCCGCAGGCAGCCATCGCCCTCCCCTTCGCCCTCGCCCTCGCCGGAACGGACTCCCTCTCCAGTCCGTTCCGCCATCGAGCCGTCCGCCTCGCAGCATCGACCTGCATCCCCTCAGGCCGATGTCGTTTGTGCTGGCTCCGTGGAGATCGAGGATCTCACGGAGGACGATCCCCAGCCTTCCCCCTTTCGGCATGTGGCCGTGGAGGAAGACGTCGTCCTGCCCATCCAGCCGTTCTCCGAGCAGCCCGTGTGTGCTGCTCATTCCATGGTGGCCTCCATGAAGGCCGAGGCCAGGTTGAAGGTGATCGACCTGATGCTGGGGATTTCTCAACTCCCCAAGTCCCTCGACCTTGTTGCTCGCCTCCAGTTTTATCTGGTCTGTAAGTCGAGCTATTATTACTTTTTCGAGGCCTTGCTGCAGGTCGCCACCCTCGATGAGCTGAAGGTCGAGGAGTTGGAGCTAGAGGCAGAGTTCGGATTTTTCAGTGTGGAGGATGCGGCCGCCAATTTCCAATCTCTTGTGCTGCGGCGCATGAAGGTCGAGGCCAAAATTCTGGGCATCGACCTTCGCCCCCTCTACACTCACTCTCGCGCCCTTTACAACTCCGCCGCCACTGTTGAAGACGAGTTTGATGCCATTCAAACTCCGGAGCGATCGCCACCAAGGAATGAAGGTGGTGATCAAGCTCTGACCGCTGCTGATGCTGCTCCATCCCCACAACTCTCAAAGTTCGATGTGGAGACCGAGCTCAATTCTTTATCTGCAAAGCTCGAGTCTCTCACTCTCAGCATACCGGAGCAGATCAAGCAAGCCATTGCTGAGGCCCGGGTTGATATTTTGAAGGAGGCCAAGACCCAGGCCGATGACGCTGCCAGGGAGCGGGTGACGAAGTTTGCAGTAGAACACTTGAAGGAATATACCGACAAACTTCTGCCAACCCAGCTCGAGGCACTGAACATGGCGTCCCGTGATCTGATCGGGGAAGTGATGGAGGACGTGGCCAAGGTCGATCAGCGTGTGACCGACCTGACTTCTTCAGTCACAAATTCGGCATCGGCTTCCAACACACAGATCAACGGCATCCTGGATACTCTCACCAGCCTGCTAAATGGGCACCAGCAGCTGCGAGAGGCCGTTGGCAAGCTGCAAGAGGAGGATGCTTCCCTTCTTTCCCTTATTAACACCCTTTCTGATGATGTCGAAAAGGGGGAAGAAGCAAGAGCCGCCGCCGCCAAGAAGAAGAGGACCAGCAAATCCAAAACTCCTTCATCTTCTTCGGTTCCTCCTCCTCCGCCTCCACCACCAAGGAAGCCCGATTCCCAGGCCACCGCCTCCCAGGCCGATTCCGAGGCCGCCGCTGCCAAAGCTCGTTTGGCAAAAGAGGCCGAGCTAATTGCTGCCATGCATCTGGCCGGAGCGACTCCGGAGCAGGCCTTGAATCCAAGTGAGCAACGGCGTTTCATTGCCGAGCGCCGGGCTGCTGAAGCTAGGAAGAAGGCCGAAGTGGACTGGATCAGCCAGTCGGCCTCTGAATTGATTTTGGAAGCTGGAGTCCAGCAACAGGCCGTGGAGTGGCTAGATGAGAGCCAGAACGCCCTGTTGAGGGAGCTCAACAGTTGCTTCATCCTCCTCTTCTACTGGATTCAAGATCCCTCTCTCCCTGAAGATGCTGATGACGCCTATGCGGCCTATATGCTCAAATTTCCTCACCAAGATTTCGTTGGGGAACTGCGAAAGAAGGCTGCAGAGGCCGGTGCGATCATAAGGGCTCCAGCCAAGCAATACTTCACCGCCTTGTTGATCGGTGATTCGGGATTTTTGGATTATTCCCGAATCGACCGGTACATCGCACTGACCGCCATCGGCATGAACGTGAACGTCTCAAATTCCGATCCCGCCTACTACCGCATCAGGGATGGAATTTATGCCAGCATGAAGGCTAAGTCCAGGGAGCAGATCCAGGAAGAGCGAGTGGCAGCCCGTGCCCAGCAGAAGAAGCAGAGTTAGATGATTTTGTATGTTTTTGATATTCATTTAAGTTCGTAGCATGGTTTGTAAATTCCCAATGTAAGTACGCCATCGAGCTGAATGAAGCAAAAATCATCTATTCGACCTGACGACAATATCTCTTTGTCCAGGCAATCTGCCTTTACTGCTTTATTTTAATTATGTCTATCCGCCTTTCATATAATTCCTTATCAACCTTAATGGTTAATCGATCTTTCATCGCTTTATATCTTAGGAATTATTTGTAAAGTGTATGGTTTCGACATCATCAAAAAGGGGGAAATTGTTGGGAACCCCTTGCAGTTTGATTTTGATGATGTTTATCGAAACCACACTTAGGCATATTTTACTTGTTTAGGGTTAAGGCCGATAGATCGACCTGCTACCTGTTAGTGCAGGTCGGTGCTCTCTATAGTTTAAATGCAAGTTTGATCCACACTGTAAGAGAAAGGTCGTTTATCGACCTGCCTCATTCGGATCGAGCTGGCATATCTGCCTGTCTATCGACCTTCCTTATCAAGCTTCCAGCCTGCTTTGACTTAGAAGATTTCAAGAGCTGGATTATCATATCAAGGTCGATGCTCCACCTTAATGGAGCAACACGACCTGATCCTTGCCACGTGGTGTGCCAGCAAGGACGAACTTTCCCAACGACTAGAAGTGAGTCACCATCCAACGGCTAGTGCCACGTCATCCTGACTCCAACGGCTAGTTTTTCAAAACTGCCTATATATACTTCAAGCCATTATCGGATTCAAACACGGGAAACTCAAGCTATCAACGCAAATACTCTACCGAAATCTCTCTCAAATTCATATCCTTTTCAAGTGTTCGAAATCCCATTAGTTTCCCAAACACTTGACGAAGAGAGATTTCCGACTCCGATAAAAGCCACAACGACGAAGCGTTCACTGCTGCTTGTCGTTGATTCAAACATCTTCTTCTCCGACTCGTTCGAAGTTAGAAAGATTGTTGTGTTCTTCGCCATTATAGAGTTAGTCAAGCTCTGTAATTTGTGAAAGGTTGTTTGTACATTTTCTGTACGAAAGGTTGTAAGGGTCACGACCCAAAACTCGTGTCTAGATATATTCAAGTTAGAGTGTATTTAGAACTGATACTCAGTTAGTATAAATAAGAGAGAAGTTGGATCCAAAGGTAAAGGGATTCTCAGGTCGAGTCGACCTGACGTGGACGTAGGAGGGTTTCTCCGAACCACGCTAAATTGTGGTGTCTCTCTCTCTCTCTTTTTCTTTATCGTTCTTTCAATATTTTATCTATCTGACGAGCATCAACCTGCATTTCATGTAACAACCTGCATTGGCTTAATAGATTTTTCAAAGAGTAATCAACCTCCACCAACTTCCGCATTAACAGTTTGATAGATCAAGCTTGTTATCAAACGAGCTTGATAGATCAATCTTCCTCTGATAGGATCGACCTTGACAATCGACCTTCTGATCGACCTGATTTTCTAAAAACGTCAAAAATGGTTGGCATTGGTGTATTCCCCCCCCTTCCCCATACACCAATTACTCTTTTCCGGGACCAACAAAACTACTTCCAAAGCGAGCAAGGAAAGCTGCTACCTAGCCTATGATTCCTAGCGAGTGGGTATAAACACTCGCAATGCCGTTTTTAGTAACGGTTGTGGGGTCTAGTATCGGGCCTTCCCACGTAAAAATGGTGAAAGCTTAGGCAGGGCTGGCACCTAGACCTTCCGTCCTCTTCCCATCTTTCCGCCGAAGAGGAGCAAGTCCTCTCATCTTCTTCATCGTGGATAAATATTCATTCCTTACTCACTCTTCAATGAGTTGAGCTGCCGAATGTCTATCCATTCCTCCCCCACTTTGAATTTTGCATCGCTTCAATTAACCCTAATCTGGGTCAAGCGAGTCGATTGCAAATTCATTCTGTAGCTTGTAGGAGGAAGCTTGAAGAGTTACCTTTTACTTGAAAAGGTTGCATGACTGGTGACATGTCTTTGCGTAAAATACGAGATTGTCTTGTCAGAGCATTCTCATTGTCATCATGTCCTATTCCGCCCTGAGATAAGGACTTGTACTCATCTCCCATTCATCGTGAATAAGTACACTTACGTGAAGCTCCCTTCGGGTTGTAGTAAGCTTGTTTACTATACTCATTTCCTCCCCCATTCACTTCGATGGAGGAGTCTCTAATTCGTAGAGGAAGATGGAAGAGATGAATGCCGTGAAGTTGAAGCTTGAAGTCAGATCCATCAAAAGAATTCAACAAATGGTGACAAGCAACTTCAACAAGTGGTGACTTCAATAAGTGCTATCAATCTCCTACGAAGTGAGATTGACTGGTAAGTGTTTCAATTTTAAGTACACTAAGTGAGATGAAGCGTGCTAGAAACCTTCACTTACTATGTGGAAAATATGAAATGAATCTGACACAAATACAAAGAGGAAAACATTCTTGTTTATCCTCGAAGTATGTAAGTCAGAAACATTTTAAATAATGTCAAAGAAATTTCATTTCTTATTCCAGTCGCTTCAGATGGCCAAGCGAGTGCTACGACACCCAAAGCTAGCCATCGCAAGCGAGTGCAGAACAGTCACTCAAGCGAGTACTTCGCAAGCGAGTAAAAGCCAAGCGACCAAACTCAAGCGAGCGGGTGCGAAGAGAGTATGAGCTGTCTGCACTCGAGTGCAAATTTTAGCTTTTGCTTTACATTAAATGCAGGTTCACGTACAGCCGAAAATAACGGGCGCGTGCAATGCACTTTGAATTTGAAGCGGGAAAAGACGAACAAGATCTGACCATCGAATCTAAACAGTCCCTGATTTATAGCCGTTGGATCTTCAGCTGTATAAAGAGACGAATCACAGCAGGCCACGTGGAGTGCCGAGTCAACTTGGCGGTTCACTTTTTACTGTGATGACGCCTGACACGTCAATCGCTTCGCCGTTGGCCACCGTATACAAACAGGATCCTCGGCGATATTACTGTCTTGCCCCTACCACGTCAGCCGAACCCTCCCTCTATATAAGGACGTCGTTGCAGACTGCAAAACCTTTCACAACTCTCCATATTTGCCATTCTCGTGCAAGATCTGCAAACTACTGCAACTCACGAGTCTCAACCCAGTTTTCATCCTTAAATCTCCGATCAAAAACTCCCAAATCTCTCACCATGGGAAAGAAACAGAAGGCTGAAACGATGGAGCAGTTTCTCACCGAGATCGACAAGCACATCAACGTCGAGCCTCATCTCGACCCAACCGTCATTGAAGAGCATGGATTCTTTCGTAAGGCCGTGACCACGGCCGGCTTATGGAAGTTCGTGACGGCGGTGCCATCGAAGATTTTGGCCAAGGCGGTGGCCGAACTTCTTCTAAATCTGAGAAAAGGACAAAACTCATCCGTGTTTACTGATCCACAGACCGGAGAACCAGTGGAGGTGGACTTGAGCCATCTCATCGGAATATTCGACTTACCAAGGGAAGGTGGAAACTCCTTGTTGGA
This sequence comes from Thymus mandschuricus, assembly GCA_029379335.1. NCBI lineage: Eukaryota > Viridiplantae > Streptophyta > Magnoliopsida > Lamiales > Lamiaceae > Thymus > Thymus mandschuricus. The sequence continues at coordinate 25,823,038 of CM057078.1, forward strand.
GTTGGAGTTATCGGCCGGAGTCAAGTATGCTCGATTTGCCGTGCAAGGAGCAGAGCCCAACTACAAGGAAGCCAGCATTCGATCAGATCTAAAGGCTCCTTTCAACCATGTCTGCGAGCTCTTTTCCAAGTGCGTCGCGTGCTACGTCGGGAATCTGGGCCAGCTTTCAGAGACAAAGCTCTTTGCCACCACCGTTATCGTTGACAGCCTTACAGGAACCATGTTCAATTGGCATGGTTGGTTTCTCAACCAAATCCACGAAGCCGCCGAGGACTTCAAGTTCGTAAAAGGAAGCGCCGATGAGATTCTCCGCAAGGGGAAGCTTAAATTTTTCTCCAGACTCTCCGTCGCACTGGAGGAACGATATCCGAACAAGAGATGGGAAGAGCCAAACATCACCGACTACAAGAAGAACACGGTGTTCAATGACTTGTGGAGGTCGGACAAATCTCTCATTGATTCGGGACTTCTTGCTGTTGAAGTGCCCGCTGCTGAGCCAGTTGCCGAAAGGCAAGTTGAAGCTACCCAAACAAAGGGAGCCGCTTCATCCGGGAAGCGAGCTGCGCCAAAGCGAGTGAAGAAGAAAATGAAGCGAGTCACTTCGCTGGTCAAGTCAAGCGAGGCTGAGGAGCAGCCGCTTGAAGAGACGGAAGTTACCCAACCCCAGCCATCACCCACCAAAATCCAAACTCCCCCACCTCAAACACAGACAACCCCAATCCAAACCCAAACTCAACCACCACCAGAACCCCAAGCCTCATCCTCAGCCCAACCTCAAACTCAGAAATCCCCCCTATCTCCACATGAAGAAGAGTCAGCTTCTTCTTTCCAACTACCCCCAGTCCCACTTCTCAGCGCAGACCCTACTGCTGCATTCACCATTTTCCAACCAACCCAAACCCAGCAACCAACCACTGAACCCATCCATATCACTGAAACCTCCCAAGCCTCATCATCAACCCAATTCCCTTCCACATCGGCAGCTACAGCCGATACCGCCCAAACTACTGACACAAACTTACCTATCGTTCCAGCATTACAACTCTCCACCATCTCTGCGGAGATGAAAGCTCTTGAAAGATATGTCAAGGATAGAGAGCAGGCTGCGGAGACCATCACCACTCGCTACTCCTCAGTGCCGATGTCCGACGAGTTTTTCACCAAAACCGTCGACTTTCTCACCTACATCACCTACCGCGGCACGGAGTATTACAAGGTCTTCAACCTTCTAAAGGCCTTCAAAGAGGAAGAGCTTATTCGGATGGAGGGACAGCTGCTGGACTTCATCGACGAAAATGGATTCACGCGTTCCTGGATGGGACCAGCTTCTGGGAAAAGTTGGATGCCAAGGTGAAGCGAACCTATCCAGACGCTTCACTCCCTGAGCGTGTGCCGACCATCCATGAACAACAGCTTATGAGAGATCATGCTGAGGAAGTACAGGTGAAGGAAGTGGAGATCTCAAATCTTCAGAGTGAGATCTCCAAGAAGGATGAAGAGCTGAACAAGAAGGTTGTGGAGGTCAAGAATCTTAGAGAAGATTTTGACAAAAAGAAGGGAGAGCTGGAAAGGAAAGTGGAGAAAAAAGGAAGATTGTTGGAGGAGAAGGAAAAAGCCTTGGAGGAGAAGGTGAAGCTGGTGGGAGACCAGGAAAAGAATATCACTGAACTCAAGCATTCGCTTGATGCGGAAAGGAGTCGCTTGAGGGAAGTTAATGACAAGCTAGTGAAAGTTGGAGAAGAGAAGAAGAAGTTGGAAGAGGAGGTGAGTATGTTGAAGGAGAAGGTGGAGAAGAAAGACGCTGATCTGGTCATGAAGGGAAGTGATCTGACCAGAACCAAGAAAGCTCTTGACAAGCTCGAACAGGAGATGAAGGTTCTCAAGCTTGAGCGTGAGATAGAGATGAAAGAGCTCGAGAACAGAAGAAAGAGTGCTAGAGCCACTGATCTGAAGCAAGCTGAGCTGGCAATTCAAATCGACGAAGCTAAAAAGAAAGCCAGTGAGTTTGCGGACAGAATTGCCGAAGCTGCTCAACTTCGTGTGACGCTCAATAGCCAAGAGAGTGCTATCGCCACTGCATCTGCCGAACTTAAAGCATCTCAGGATTTCTTCAATCTCCAAATACAGGAGGAGCGCAAGGAAATCCGTGCAGAGATCGAAGCGGAGCTGGCCGCTCGCTTCAAAAACGTTGAGTCACTTGAGAGGCTGATGGCCTCTGTCAAGGAGAGAGAGAGAAGCAGTGTGAATACCTACTGGAAGAAATCTCAATCAGAACGGCGGAGATAGTGTTGTCCGAAGAACATGTCTTCGCGACACGGACCGAGAAGATGCTCCACGCCGTTTTTAACAAGGTTGAGAAGCTACGCCAATCTGTATCTGGAAAGATAATCACTTCAACCCCCGACAGTGATGATGCCAAAAAGGGGGAAGGTGTTGAGAAGAGAAGGACTGAAAATCTGGAGATACAAGGAGGAGTAGGAGGAAGTGGAGTGAATAGAATGATGATCGAAGGAGGTAGTGGAGTTGGAGGAAGTGGAGTTGAAAAGGAGATGGAGTTGGATGATGAAGCTCGGGCCGAGCGTGCTAGGAAATTGGGCAAGGAAAAACTCACTGAAGAGCCCCGCAGGCCGGCTGAAGGGAAGCTGCTTGGCTCTTCTATTGCTACTCACCCTCCTGTTCTTATGTTAACCAGGGAACAAAGGGAGCAGCAAATTGCAGCTGACGAGGCCCTCGCCCGCGACTTGGAAACACAGTTCGATCTACAAGCTCTCAAAGCTTTTACTGAAGTCCAAGTGCCCGCTTCAACTCTGGCCGCTTCATCTCTGGCACTCACTTCATCAACAGCTGGAGCCACTTCATCCAGCCAAGCAGCCATCCTTCCAAGTGCAGAGAAGAAGAAAGAAATGCCTCCACCGCCAGCACCAAAACAAGTCTTGAAGCGGACTGCCCCGAAGTGAGAGAAGATGATCCCGAGGCCAAGCGCCGAAAGATCAAATAGTCAGTCGCTTCACGGTCTGGTCAGATGGAGAGGAGAGGAAGAGAGGAGAAGAGAGAAAGAACAAGGAAGAGAAGGAGAGAAGGATCAAGGCAAAGCGTCTAGAAATCATTGACGGCCGGATCGAGGAACACTTCAATGAAGTGAGACTCATCCAGTCCGCCCTCACTCGAAGCGCCTTCATTCCCTTCCTACCAGATGAATCAGAGGAGTGTGTGACTCAAGCTTGGATGGATACTTGCTACGTTACCACGAAGGAGATGATCGACTCTGGTCGCTACCCGCGCAAGGAAGAGCAAGAATACATCCGCAAGCGTCTTATTGCGAAACTTCCAAAGTGGAGCTCTAAGACGAGTGCAAAGTTCAACGCCATCATGAAGGAGATGTCGGGCAGATCAGAAGAGGAGCTTGTTGTGCGTAGGAATGAACATCCAAATGCCTGAGAAATCGAGCAATTCGTTCCCGGAGATCTACTTGAGCAGTGGCTGTACTACAAAGAGAAGTTTATCAAAGCTTACTACTACTGGGAAGTAGTGCCACTTCAAGAAGAGTGCTCGAGGATAAACGCGCTCAACAATTTTCTCTGTGCCTACGACGAGAAATTTAGGCGGAAGATCTTCACGTTGGCAGAGCGTGCTGAGCCTAAACCTCTAATCATCAAAGTACCTGCCGCGAAGGACTTCCCCATGCCCTTCCTGCCCGGCACAGGTGTTCCTGATCGAAGCATCATTGACGAAGAGGTGGATGAAGCCTTCAAGCTGGAGTACACCTGGAGGAGACCGAGCATTTATAATGTCGGAACTTTGGAAGTGAAAGTTCTCTCTGCATATGTTGTTGAAGAAGAGAAGGAAGGAGAGAAGAAAGAGGAGAAAAAGGAAGAAGAGAAGGAAGAGAAGGACGAGACTGCAGGAAATCTTTGAATTTCAAGTCTCGAAATTTTGAGAACTGTCATTCAAATTTATCTCATTTAAATTTCTGTCACCTTTTGTCATTTACAAGCTTTGTGAATGATTTATACTTATGCTACAAAACTCAAACAACTTAACCGAAAAAAAAGGGAAAGGAACTTAAAAGAAAATTTTCAAACGAACATGCAAAGGAAGCAGTCGCTTGAAGTTCCTTCCACGGTTAGGTAGGCTAATTCTCTTAGTCTAAAAATCATTGGGTTTTGGCATCATCAAAAAGGGGGAAATTGTTGGGAATTGTTAAGGACAAACATGTTAAGGGGGAAACAATATGGGACATTTTAGAAATGTTATATATGTTTTGATTTGATCCCAAAACCCCGAAGTGTCCTATTCCCAAGCGACCCATTTTGATGTAGATAATAGGTTAGAAAATTTTCTAAGCCTATACTGTTAGGATGGCTTTATTTTGCTTTAGTCACTTAGGTTTTAGACTGCAGAAAATTCAAGTGAAGGCAACTCACTTGAGTGTGTTTTTCAAGCGAAGCGAGTCTTCCGAGCCGAAGTGAAGCGTGCCGAAGAATAGCGAAGCGAAGCGAGCGCTACAGTGGAATCGAAGCGAGTCCACCAAAGGAAAGTGAAGCGAACACTACAGTGAAAAGCCGAAGTAAGTCAACGCGGGTCAACATTTACTAAAGCAGTCACTTAAGGAACTCACTTCCCAAGTACTCGCTACAGTATGACCCTGAAGTGACTCAACTCAAGCGGACGCTACAACTTCTAAGCGAAGCAAGCCACTACCTACCAGATAGCGACAACACAATTCCCGCTCCTATTTTGAACTCCAGTCAACCAAAGATCGTCACATTAATTGTGAGATCTCCACGTGTCGAATGCGGAGAGGAGCAGAGGAGTTGACTGCCAGGCCGACAAGGGCGCCGCAACAGTACTGGCTCGCTCCAGTTACTGTTAAGATTGGAACATAGCCATTTTCGACAAAGAGCCAAAACTGCGCGTCTGAAAAGCAGCCAGCCTGTGCAAGGACTGTCGAGAGGAGGAGGGACAAGGCCATCTACCAAGCAACTGATCTCGGCCAACCCTCCGCCTATAAATAGTGAAGGATGAAGACGAAGAGAAGTAGAACACTACTTGAGCATTCGAGCGTCTACTGCAAACAAACACTCCCAGCCTTTGAGCAATCTTCGAGTCTTTGTTTCCAAGTGTTCTCCGAGTTTCAGTCTCATCGGAACTCGTCGTCGCAACCTTCACACCTAGATTTCTAAGCCCATTCCATATCTCAGCTTAGAAGAAAAGCTCTAGCCTACTTTACACTTATTGTAAAGAGCTCTTCATAGTGTGTTCGTCGTAAACCAAAAACCCTTACCCTAGTTCTGTTCGTTAGGTTTTTGTGTTCGTCGATAGGTTGTTTCGATCCAAGGCTCTACTTTCATCGATAGTAGAAGCCTCGATCATAGAGTCTAGATCCAAGCTTGCACTTACATCTTTCGTGTGAAGCTCGATCGAAGCTAGGCTGTAAGGAGAGCCCGCAATCTCCCTGTCGTCGGACTGAAGCAAGTGAAGCTTCCAGTCCAGTTAGGTCTTTGTAGTGAACCCGTAATCACTGCGTCTGTCGTCAAATCCAAGCGAGTGAAGCTCGATCTCGACTAGGTTTTTGAAGGACCCGTAACCTTCAAGTTCTTGAGTGAAGAGAACAGTTGCTTCGTGCAACAAAGTGGACGTAGGAGTTTCATCTCCGAACCACTATAAATCTCTGTGTCGTATCTCTCTAACCCTAAACTCTTTATTTTCCTTGTTTGATTATTCATTGCACTTGCATCTAAACAAACACAACTTGGAACTTTAAATACTTAGGAAAGCTAGATTTAGCTCACCAAATTCCGCATCTAGAGTAAAGTCTCACTCTTGATCAAGCTCTAAGCTTAGGTCAAGAGAACTGTGAATACTTTAGATCTAGCTCTCGGCTAGGTCTTAGTAGTTCAAAAGAGCACTTTACTTGATAATCTGAGTTTGAGGAATTTGAAGTTGAAAAACTTCAAAACACGTATTCACCCCCCCCCCCCCTCTACGTGTTTTTCCTCTTACAAACCGAGACCAACAAAAGAAGAAGCTGATTCTTCTTCATGTGAGGATTGGGGGGATTTCTGGGTTTGGGGTTGAGCTGTAGAAGAGGCTTGGGGTTCTGGTGATGGTAGGGTTTGTGTTTGGATTGGGGGTGTTTGGGTTTGAAGTGGGGGAGGTTGGATTTTGGCAGGTGAGGGTTGGGGTTGGCTTACTTCGGCTTCCTCGAGCGGCTGCTTCTCAGCCTCACTCGCTTCAAAGAGAGCTGCTATATCTTTGACTTTCTTGGGTCGCTTTGACTCAGCTCGCTTCGTGCTTCCTCGCTTCACTGGTGAAGCGGGTCGCATGGATTTCTTTTCCTCGCTTCGCCTTTCGGCGACTGGCGCAGCTGCGGGCACTTCAACAGAATGAAGTCCCAAATCAATTGGTATTTTCTCCGACTTCCAGGTGTCGAAGAAAACAGTATTTTTCTTGTAGTCAGCAGTATCTTTCCACTGCTTGCTGGGGAATAACTTCTCCAATGCAAAAGATATTCTGGAGCAGAACTTCAGCTTCCCTTTGCGAAGGATCTTGTCGTTGCTGCCCTTCACGAACTTGAAGTCCTTGGCAACTTCATGGATCTGGTTGCAGAACCAGCCATGCCAGTTGAACTTCGTGCCTGTCAAGCTATCGACGATGACGGTGGTGGCGAAAAGCTTGGTTTCTGAAAGTTGGCCCAGATTCCCGACGTAGCACGCGACGCACTTTGAAATGAGCTCGCAGATGTGATTGAATGGGGACGGCAAATCGAGCATATTCAACGCCGGCCGATAACTCCAACTCCAAGAGTGAGTTCGCTCCTACTTCGGGCAGGTTGAATTTTCCGGCGATGGCGCTCAAGCTTACCTCCACAGGTTCTCCGCTCTTCGGGTCGGAGAATGTTGATGAAGTTTCTCCTTCCCTGAGATTCAGTAGAATCTCGGCAACTGCTTTGCCCAAGATCCTCGTCGGCACAGCAGTGACAAATTTCCACAAGCCGGCCGTGGTCACGGCCTTGCGGAAAAATCCTTCCTCATCGACAACTTTCGGGTCGAGATGGGGCTCGACGTTGATGTAGTCGTCGATGTCGGTCAGAAACTCCTCCATCGTCTGAGCCTTTTGCTTCTTTCCCATGGTAGATTTAGTGAGGTATGAATGGAAATATAAGGAAAGGGGTGAGGGATTTGAGACTTGTGAGTTTTCAGAGATGCAGAATTTTTTGCACAAGAATGGCAAATATGGGGTGTGATGAAAGTTTCTGCAGTCTGCTCCTTCTTCCTTATATAGAGTTAGGGTTTTGCTGACGTGGCAGGGGCATGCTGGTAATTTCTTCGGGGGCCCCTGTTTTATACGGCGGAAAGCGGCGATTGATCTGATGTGTCCGGCGTCATCACAGTAAAAGTGAGCCGTCAAGTTGACTTGGCTCTCCACGTGGCAGTCTGTGAGTCGCCTCCTCAACCGGCGTCGATCTAGCAGCTGGGGATCAAGAACTGTTCAGATTCGATGGCCAGATCTTCTCCGACTTTCCCGCTTCGAATTCAATTTGAAGTGCACGCGCCCGGATTTTGGTCATTGTACGTGCACCTGCATTTAATGCAAAAGTAAAAGTAAAATTTGCACTTGAGTGCAGACAGCTCATACTCGCTTCGTACCTGCTCACTTCGAGTTTGGCCGCTTGGCTTTTACTCGCTTGCGAAGTACTCGCTTGGAGTGATTGTTTTGCACTCGCTTGCGATGGCTAGCTTGGAGTGACGTAGCACTCGCTTGGCCATCTGAAGCGATTGAACTAAGAGATGAAATTTCTTTGACATTATTTAAAATGTTTCTGACTTACATACTTCGAGGATAAACAAGGATGTTTTCCTCTTTGTATTTGTGTCAGATTCATTTATATTTTCCACATAGTAAGTGAAGGTTTCTAGCACGCTTCACATCACTTAGTGTACTTTAAATTGAAACACTTACCAGTCAATCTCACTTCGTAGGAGATTGATACCACTTTGTAGTATTGGACACAACTTGATAAATTTGCTTCAAGTTTGGTCTTCATGGCATTCATCTCTTCCATCTTCCTCTACGAACTAGAGACTCTTCCATCGAAAGAATGGGGGGGGGGGGGGGGGGGCTAATGAATAACGTACACAAGCTTACTACAACCCAGAGGGGAGCTTCACGTAAGTGTACTTATTCACGATGAATGGGAGATGAGTACAAGTCCTTATCTCAGAGCGGAATAGGACAGGATGACAATGAGAATGCTCTGACAAGACTATCTCGTATTTTACGCAAAGACATGTCACCAGTCATGCAACCTTTTCAAGTAAAAGGTAACTCTTCAAGCTTCCTCCTACATTCTACAGAATGAATTTGCTATCGACTCGCTTGACCCAAACTAGGGTTAATTGAAGCGATGCAAAATTTAAAGTGGGGGAAGAATGGATAGACATTCGGCAGCTCGACTCAATGAAGAGTGAGTAAGGAATGAACATTTATCCACGATGAAGGAGATGAGAAGACTTGCTCCTCTTCGGCGGAAAGATGGGAAGAGAACGCAAGGTCTAGGTGCCAGTCCTGCCTAAGCTTTCACCATTTTTACGTGGGAAGGCCCGATACAAGACCGCATAACCGTTACTAGAAACGGCACTTGCGAGTGTTTATACCCACTCGCTAGGAATCCTAGGCTAGGTAGCAGCTTTCCTTGTTCGCTTTGGAAGTAGCCTGCTCCGAGAGCAAACAATAGTTCCCCCTTAACCAATGGCTTAACAATTCCTGTAAGCGGGTAGGGAACGTCGTCCAACACTCCACCTTTCTCCACCTTATTTCTCCTTCTTCAAGCAAGTAGAATTATGAAGTGACTCGCTTGAGTTGGTGAAGATCCGAAGCGAGTGATGCTTAAAGATAAGCGACCACTCCTTCGTGCATCCTGGATCTAGCACTCTTCACCAGGGTCTAGCAACCCTAATTCCATGCATAGCTGATTGAAACGAGACTCAGCTAGAGGCTTGGTGAGGATATCAGCTCGCTGGAGATCAGTATGGATTTTCTCGAGCTTGATATCTTTCTTCTTGACATGATCACGAATGAAGTGATGTCGAATTTCCACGTGCTTGCATCTAGTGTGAAGCACTGGATTCTGCGAGATGCATATAGCGCTGTTGTTGTCGCAGAAGATTGGGATCTCATTAGCTTCAACTCTGTAGTCCTTCAACTGCTGACGAAGCCATAGAATTTGAGAACAGCAGCTTCCAGCGGCCATATATTCAGCTCCAGTCGTTGAGGTAGCTACACTTGTTTGCTTCTTCGAGAACCATGAGATCAGCTTGCTTCCCAAGAACTGGCAAGTGCCCGACGTCGATTTCCTATCAACACGGCATCCTCCATAGTCAGCATCTGAATATCCAGTGAGCTCCAGGTTATCTTCAGCTGGATACCACAGCCCCATGTTGACGGTGCCCTTGAGATAGCGTAGGATACGCTTGGCAGCTTCAAGATGGCTGTGCTTGGGATTGCTTTGGAAGCGAGCACATACTCCAACTGCAAACGCAATATCAGTCCTGCTTGCAGTGAGATATAGAAAGGATCCGATCAAGGCTCGGTAGTCTGTAGCATCCACAGACTTCCCATCTAGGTCTGGCTCCATCTTCCAGTTGGTGTTCATGGGGATCTTCACAGCTTTAGCATGATGAACACCAAACTTGGCAAGCATATCTCGAGTATACTTGGCTTGATTGATGAAGATTCCATCATTTTGTTGCTTCACTTGAAGACCTAGGAAGCAACTCATCAAACCAATCAAGGACATCTCATATTTGGTCTTCATGAGCTCTCCAAACTTCTCGCTAAGCGACTGGTTTGGTGACCCAAAGATGATGTCGTCTACGTAGATCTGGACCCATAACATGTCTTCTCCATGATTGATGGTGAAGAGAGTCCGATCTATCTTCCCTTTGTAGAATCCATTATCCACAAGATATTGAGAAAGGGTATCGTACCATGCTCTAGGCGCCTGCTTCAAACCATACAGGCCTTCTTCAATCGATACACCTTATCTCCTTGCTCGAAACCCGGTGGCTGCTCCACATACACTTCTTCCTTCAATTCACCATTGAGAAACGCGCTCTTGACATCCATCTGATAGACTTTGAACTTCTTAGCCGCTGCATAGGCAAGAAATAGTCTGATTGCTTCAAGCCGTGCCACTGGAGCAAAGGTCTCGTTGAAATCGATTCCTTCCTCCTGGCAGTAGCCTTTAGCAACGAGTCGCGCCTTGTTCCTTACAACGTTGTGGTCCTCGTCCGTCTTGTTCTTGAACACCCACTTGGTGCCAATAACATGCTGGAGTTTGGGACGATCCACGAGGTACCATACGTCGTTCCTGGTGAACTGATTTAGCTCCTCTTGCATGGCGATCACCCAATTGGAATCTGCTAGGGCTTCCTCCACGCTTGATGGCTCAACGTTTGAGAGAAAGTAACTGAACATGGCACTTTCTCCAAACACTTGTCTTCTGGTCACTACACCCTTGGATGGATCTCCAATGATCTGACTTGGTGATGGATTCTTGAGCCACGCTCGCTTGGATCCGCCAGCTTCATCTTCATCTTCTTCCTGGTCGCTTGCTTCTCCATTTGAAGCGACTGGAATGGGTGCTTGGCCTGCACTCGCTTCAGGAGTCTTGGGGGCAGCTTCAACTTTTCCTTGGGCAATCTGCTCGCTTGAATCCTTGATTTCCTCATCATCTTCAAGCATGTCCCAAGTCAGTGAGTTGATGGGTTCCTCGCTTGACTTTCCTTCCTTTGATTGAACCTGTTCCTATGGAAGACTCAAAGAAGATTCATCAAACACGACATGGGGTGATTCCTCCACAATTAGGGTTTTACAATTGAACACCCTTGTTGGGAATTATTATGGACCAACTTGTTAAGGGGGAACTATAAGGGATACTTGATAAACGAAGTCATTTATTTTGATTGGATCCCAAAACCCCAAGTGTCCAGCTCCCAAGCGACCCATTTTGATGTAGATAATAGGTTAGAATTTTTCTAAGCCTAAATCTGTTAGGATGGCTTTATTTTTGCTTAGCTTTAGACTGCAGGAATTCAAGTGAAGACCACTCGCTTGAGTGTGTTCTTCCAAAGCGAAGCGAGTCTGGCAAACCGAAGTGAAGCGTACCGAAACCAGCGAAGCGAAGCGACCGCTACAGTGGAGTCAAAATGAAGCCACCAAAGCGAAGCAAAGCAAGCGCTACAAAGAAAAGCTGAAGCGAGTCAACGTGGGTCAACGCTTATTAAAGCGGTCACTACGAAACTTTGTTTTCAAAGCGACCCACTACAGCATGATCCTGAAGCGACTCACTTCGGAGCGGACGCTACAACTTCAAAGCAAAGCGAGCCACTACCTACCAGAAAGCGACAGCGCAACTCCCGCCCATATTTTGAACTCCAGTCAACAGGAGATCGTAGCATTAATTACGAAATCTCCACGTGTCGAAAGCGGAGTGGAGCGGAAGAGTTGACTGCCAGGCCGACAAAGGCGCCGCAGCAGTACTGGCTCGCCCCAGTTACTGTTAAGTTTGTAACTTAGCCATTTTCGGCAAAGAGACAAACTGGGCTCCTGCAAAAGCTACTGCCTGCGCAAGTACTGTCGAGAGGAGGAGGGACAAGGCCACCAACCAAGCAACGGATCTCAGCCATCCCTCCGCCTATAAATAGTGAAGGATGAAGACGAAGAAAAGTGAGAACACTACTTGAGCATTCGAGCGCATATAGCAAACAAACACTCCCAGCTTTCATAGCAATCTTCGAGTCTTTGTTTTCAAGTGTTCTCCGAGTTTCCAGTTCATCGGAACTCGTCTTCACAGCCTTCACACTTAGATTCTAAGCCCACTTCATACATCCGAAGCTTAGAAGAAGAACTCTAGCCAATCTTTGCATTCACTGTAAAGAGTTCTTCATAGTGTGTCGTCAACCAAAAACCCTATACTTCGTCTGTTAGGTTTTTGAGTGTGTCGTTAGGTTGTCCAGATCCAAGGCCCTTCTTTCATCGATTGAAGAAGCCTCGATCGTAGAGTTGAGATCCAAGCCTACACTTACATCGTTTGTGTAAAGCTCGATCGAAACTAGGCTGTAAGGAGAGCCCGGAATCTCCCTGTTGTTCGGACAGAAACGAGTGAAGTTTCGTGTCCAGTTTAGGTCTTAGTAGTGAACCCGTAATCACTGCATTGTTCGTCAGATCCAGGCGAGTGAAGCCCGATCTTGACCAGGTTTTTGAAGGACCCGTAACCTTCAAGTTCTTGAGTGAAGAGAACAGTTGCCGTCGTGCAACAAAGTGGACGTAGGAGCGTTATCTCCGAACCACTATAAATCTTCGTGTCGTTTCTCTCTAACCCTAAACTCTTTACTGTATTTGTTTATCCATTGCACTTGCATCTAAACAACTTAATCTGGATATTTCAATTACTTAGGAAAAGATTTTAGCTCACCAAATTCCGCATATACGAGTAAAGACTCCCTCTTGATCAAGTGTTCACTTCGGTCAAGCAGGCAAGCTACATACTGTAGATCTAGCCTCAGCTAGGTCTTAAGTTTTTAAGCGAGCTCTTTACTTGTTACTCTGAGTTAAGGGATTTGAAGTTGAAAAACTTCAAAATACGTATTCACCCCCCCCCCCCCTCTACGTATTTTTCCCATTAACAAACCGGGACCAACAAGTGGTATCAGAGCAGCGGTTCTTTCGAGCCTCTGCTTTGCATATCCGAAGTGAGTCCCCACTCACTTCACGTTGTCTCACTGAACCGGATCCTATTTCCTAAGTGCATCAAAATCTCACCCACGCATACTGCATTACTACTAACTGTTTACCATGAATGCTTCTAGTCTTCCACAGTTTTCCATTGAAGGCTACGAGATCTGGAGCTTCCGTGTGGAGAGCTTCTTATGCTCCGTCCACGACCGCATGTGGGAGGTCATAGAAGATGGACCTATCACAATCAAGAAGAGCATCACTGTGGATGTTCCAGCAGCGGAAGGACGAGCAGCTCATGTTCGACAACAACTAGTAGACAAGGACAAAGATGAGTACACTCCCAACGAATTCAAGATTGCCAACCTTGACAAGATCGCACGCCACACGATGCAGAGCACCGTGTCGGACGCCTACCTTCCAAGGATTAGGAAGTGCGCAACAGCAAAGGAGATGTGGGAAACCCTAGCTCTCATTTCTCAAGGCACTGACAAAATCAAAGAAAACAAACTTGCCGTACAAATGCGGGAGTTTGAAAGCCTGATAATGAAGCCAGGAGAGTCCATCGACACCTTCGAACTGAAAGTCACCAACATTACTGCAACTCTCAACTCGCTTGGGAAGGAACTCACGGATAAGGAAGTCAACCTGAAGATTGTCCGAGCTCTCACTAGGAAGTGGCAGACAATGAAGGAGCTGTATCTAGCAACCAAGGATCTATCAAAGCTCACACCGGAGATACTGTTTTCCGAACTCAAAGCTCACGAATTCGATCTGAATCGAATGAACCTCGACGAAGAGGATGAAGCGCCCACTACGTCAAAAGGAGTAGCTTTTAAAGCTGCTGAAGGGCCAAGCGAGCAGTCGCTAGCCAAGATGACGAGGGAAGAGTTGGAAGAACACATTGCGTTCTTATCCAAGAACTTCAACAAGATGAACTCTCGAGTGGGCAAATACAAAAGGTTCTACAAGCAGTACAAGGGGAGGAGCACTGATGCTCGAGAAGGAAAAGGGAAGAGAGAAGAGACGACAAAGTCGATCCCGAGAGACATGATGGAAGTGGAGTGCTACCACTGCCACAAGATGGGCCACTACAAATCCGATTGCCCAAAGCTGAGTGCGAAGGAGCGTGAAGAACTCAAAGCAAAGAGGGATGCTCCAAGGCGAGCGCTTGTAGCAAGTGAAGCTCCGGTCGCTTCAACTGAAGATCCACAAAGCGACTCAGACGCATTCACTGATCCCAACTCCAGTGATGGAGAGGATCTTGGATTTATGGCGCTCACCGATGAAGAAACAGGAGAGGTATTCATCTATCCCTCACCCAGTTCAATTACACTCGCACACACACACCAAGAGGAAGCAAATTCCTCTGCATGGAGTGGTTTGTTTGACAAACACCAGAAACTGTCAAGTGACCACGAAGTGCTGCAACAAGCTCTGTTTCAAAGCGAGAAGGAGAACCGAAAGCTAGCCACTGAGCTTGATCAAGTCAAACTTAATCTAAGGGCTATGACTAGTAAGTTCGAGGATCTCTTCGCGAGACATCAAAGCTTGGAGGGAAGGTATGAAGCCCAATCCACTCTAGTTGCCAACTTAAACAAAGCTTCATATGCTAGACAGGCACTAGAAAGTTCTCTTCTACCTTTTGGTAGAAAGGGAGGACTTGGATATGAGGGTGGACCTTCCAAGCCAACTGTCTTTGTAGGTGCTTCAAACACGACACCATCAGTCACTTTGGAAATGCCCACTGCATCCAAAGCGACCACTAACAAAGACAAAGGCAAAATGGCTGAAAACCCTAAGAAGAAGCCAATGAAGATGTCTATATCTTTAAGGGCAGAATCTAAGGGTAAGCAAAACTCAACAGTCCCTAGCACTCACCATGCTAAAGCTTACCAATCCAAAGGTAGTGGGAAAACTGTTGAAGCTTCTAAGTTTCAGACCAAGACACCAGAGACAAAGGATCTCCCTTTCAAGAAAAGGAGTAATGTCTATGTGTCACGTTATCCGGACTGGTGATGGTCCAACCGGACTAACATTGAGGGGGAAGAATTCGAAGGACAAAAGAGGCCGCTTCGAACTTCCAAGGTTACTCAAGCGAGTCAGGATCAAAACCCTAGTTGGACCGCTTTGAGGAAACCAAGCGAGCCGCTTCGTCAGACTAAAAACCCTAAGTCAGTCTCTAAACCCAAAGCTAATCCGAAGCGAGTCGCTTCAGGATTTAAGCAAAGTGGGAAGAGCATAGGTAGGACTGAAGCGAGCCGCTACCCCTCCTGCACACACTGCTGCACATGTGAAGCTGCTTTAAGGCAGAAGTCACAGTTTTCGAAGGTCGAGAAACCCAAAGCACAAGCTCCCTTTCAAAAGAAAGTGAAGCAAGTGTGGGTACCTAAGGGAACTAACCTGCAAGGACCCAAACTGATTTGGGTACCAAAATCTGTCTAATTGCAGGTGGGCGCCGTGGATCCCATGCCAAATGAGGGTCATCAAATCTGGTACTTGGACAGTGGATGTTCGAGACACATGACCGGCATGAAAGCTCTACTTCAAGACTACATTGAGAAGAAGGGTCCACACGTAACCTTTGGTGACAACTCTCGAGGAAGCACCAGGGGATACGGCGCACTGAAAGTTGGAAAGCTCACGATTGAAGAAGTCTCCTACGTGGAAGGACTGAAGCACAACTTGTTATCCATTTCACAGTTCTGTGACAAAGGATACAAGGTGGAATTCATTTCCAACAAGTGCATTGTAAAGAGCAACCTTACATCCCAGATTGTGCTTACTGGAATAAGACAAAGGAACGTCTATGTAGCACAATGGGATAGCTGCAAAGTGGAGACGTGCTTAGTAGCAAGGAGTGCTACAGAGATTGGATGGCTATGGCACAGACGCCTGAACCATCTCAACTTTAAAGCAATCAATCGCTTAGCTCGTAAGGGTTTGGTGCAAGGCATACCAAATGAAGTCTTCATCAAAGACCATCCATGCTCACCATGCCAACGAGGGAAGCAGACAAAGACGCACTTCGCCAGTCTTGAAGAAGCCTCTTCCAAGCGAGTGCTCGAGCTGCTTCACATGGATCTGTTTGGTCCAGTTACTCCAGTTAGTATAAATGGTAGGAAGTACACTCTAGTTGTAGTCGACGACTTTTCTCGCTACACTTGGGTCGTATTTCTCTACAGCAAGAAGGAGACTCTGACCAAGCTACCACAACTGCTCAAGCGATTGGCTGTGGAGAAGAATCAAGCTATCGTGACCATCCGCTCCGATAAAGGCACAGAGTTTTTGAACTCTACCATTCAAGCTTACTGCACGGAGCATGGCATAGCACATCAGACCTCCTCAGCACGCACACCACAGCAGAATGGAGTTGCTGAAAGAAGAAATCGAATCATCAAGGAAGCTGTTCGAACCATGATTGCAGACTCAAAACTTCCAATGAAGTACTGGGCTGAAGCTGCCAATACTGCATGCTACACGCAGAATCGAACACTTCTCTGCAAACGGCACGACAAAACACCATATGAAATATGGACAGGGAGAATTCCTAACATATCTTATTTCCATATTTTTGGTTGTAGGGTCTTCATCCATGACAATGGGAAGTCACAGTTGAAAGCCTTTGAAAGCAAAGCTGATGAAGGAATATTCTTAGGATATTCTACATCAAGCAAAGCCTATAGGGTGTTCAACTGTAAAACCCTAATTGTGGAGGAATCACCCCATGTAGTATTTGATGAATCTTCTTTAAGTCATCCACAGGATCAGGATCAATCTAAAGACGGAAAGTCAAGTGAGGAACCCATTAACACTCTTACTTGGGACATACTTGAGGATGAAGAAGAAATCAAAGGCTCAAGCGAGCAGAAGGTCCAAGGAAAAGATGAAGCTGCCCCCAAGACTCCTGAAGCGAGTTCAGGCGAAGCACCCAAACCAGTCGCTTCAGATGGTGAAGCGAGTGACAAGGAAGACGATGAAGATGAAGCTGGCGGATCCAAGCGCGCGTGGCTCAAAGATCACTCACCAAGTCAAATCATTGGAGATCCATCCAAGGGTGTAGTGACCAGAAGACAAGTGTTTGGAGAAAGTGCCATGTTCAGCTGCTTTCTCTCAAACATTGAGCCGACAAGCGTAGAAGAAGCCTTAGCCGATTCAAATTGGGTGATCGCCATGCAAGAAGAGCTGAACCAGTTCACCAGAAACGACGTATGGTACCTCGTGGATCGTCCCAAATTTCAACACGTTATTGGCACCAAATGGGTGTTCAAGAACAAGACGGACGAGGACCACAACGTAGTAAGGAACAAGGCGCGTCTCGTTGCCAAAGGCTACTGCCAAGAGGAAGGAATCGACTTTGACGAGACCTTCGCTCCAGTAGCACGACTTGAAGCTATCAGATTGTTTCTAGCCTATGCAGCAACCAAGAAGTTTAAGGTCTATCAAATGGATGTGAAGAGCGCGTTCCTGAACGGTGAATTGAAGGAAGAAGTGTATGTGGAGCAGCCACCGGGTTTCGAGCAAGGAGACAAAGTGTACCGCTTGAAGAAAGCTCTATATGGGTTGAAGCAAGCCCCCAGAGCTTGGTACGATACACTTTCTCAATTCCTAGTGGAAAATGGATTTCACAAAGGAAAGATAGATCGAACCCTATTCACCATCAACCATGGAGAAGATATGCTATGGGTTCAGATCTACGTAGATGACATCATATTTGGGTCACCAAATCAGTTGCTCAGCGAGAAGTTTGGAGAGCTGATGAAGACCAAGTATGAGATGTCAATGATTGGCTTGATGAGCTGCTTTTTGGGTCTTCAAGTGAAGCAGCAGGATGATGGTATCTTCATCAATCAAGCAAAGTATACTAGAGACATGCTTGCCAAGTTTGGTATTCAGCATGCTAAAGCTGTGAAGATTCCAATGAATACCAACTGGAAGATGGAGCCAGACGAGGAAGGAAAATCTGTGAATCCTACAGATTATCGTGCCCTAATTGGGTCACTCCTCTATCTCACTGCAAGCAGGCCAGATATTGCTTTTGCAGTCGGAGTCTGCGCTCGATTCCAAAGCAACCCCAAGCACAGCCATCTTGAAGCTGCCAAAAGAATTCTTCGATATTTGAAGGGCACTATCAATATGGGGCTGTGGTATCCAACGGAGGACAATCTGGAGCTCACTGGATACTCAGA
This sequence comes from Thymus mandschuricus, assembly GCA_029379335.1. NCBI lineage: Eukaryota > Viridiplantae > Streptophyta > Magnoliopsida > Lamiales > Lamiaceae > Thymus > Thymus mandschuricus. The sequence continues at coordinate 25,840,965 of CM057078.1, forward strand.
CGCTGACTATGGAGGGTGCCGAATTGATAGGAAATCAACTTCGGGCACGTGTCAGTTCTTGGGAAGCAAGCTGATCTCATGGTTCTCAAAGAAGCAGACGAGTGTAGCCACTTCAACGACTGAAGCCGAATATATGGCCGCAGGAAGCTGCTGCTCTCAAATTCTATGGCTTCGCCAGCAGTTGAAGGACTACAATGTTGAAGCGAATGAAATTCCAATCTTCTGCGACAACAACAGTGCTATATGCATCTCGCAGAATCCAGTGCTACACACCAGATGCAAGCACGTGGAAATCCGACATCACTTCATTCGTGATCATGTCGAGAAGAAGGATATCAAGCTCGAGAAAATTCATACCGATCTCCAGCGAGCAGATATCCTCACCAAGCCTCTAGCTGAGTCTCGTTTCAATCAGCTATGCATGGAATTAGGGTTGTTAGACCCTGGTGAAGAATGCTAGATCCAGGATGCTCGAAGGAGTGGTCGCTAATTTTTCGTAGCGTCACTCGCTTCGGATCTTCACCAACTCAAGCGAGTCACTTCAAGATCTCACTCGCTTGAAGAAGGAGAAATAAGGTGGAGCAAGGGGGAGTGTTGGAAGACGTTCCCTACCCGCTTACAGGAATTGTTAAGCCATTGGTTAAGGGGGAACTATTGTTTGCTCTCGGAGCAAGCTACTTCCAAAGCGAGCAAGGAAAGCTGCTACCTAGCCTAGGATTCCTAGCGAGTGGGTATAAACACTCGCAAGTGCCGTTTCTAGTAACGGTTGTGGGGTCTTGTATCGGGCCTTCCCACGTAAAAATGGTGAAAGCTTAGGCAGGGCTGGCACCTAGACCTTGTGTCCTCTTCCCATCTTTCCGCTGAAGAGGAGCAAGTCTTCTCATCTCCTTCATCGTGGATAAATATCCATTCATTACTCACTCTTCACTGAGTTGAGCTGCCGGATGTCTATCCATTCCCCTCTCATCTTGAACTTTGCATCGCTTCAACTTGCCCAATGTATGGTCAAAGCGAGTCGACTGCAAGTTCATTCTGTAGCATATAGGAGAATGCTTGAAGGTTTACCTTTTTCTACAAAAGGTTGCAGGGCTGGTGACATGCTTCTGCGTAAAATACGAGATTGTCTTGTCAGAGCATTCTCATTGTCATCCTGTCCATTTCTGCTCTGAGATAAGGACTTGTACTCATCCCCCATTCATCGTGAATATGTACACTTACGTGAAGCTCCCCTCTGGGTTGTAGTAAGCTTGTGTACTATATTCATTTCCTCCCTCATTCACTTCGATGGAGGACTCTCTAATTCGTAGAGGAAGATGAATGCCATGAAGACGAATGCCAAGAAGATGGGATACACAACAAGTGATAAACATTCCAACAAGTGGAATCAACACACGCAGTCATCAACAAGTGGAATCAATCAATCAACGTGTGGTATCAATCTCCTACGAAGTGAGATTGACTGGTAAGCATTTCAATTTTTAAGTACACTAAATGAGCTGAAGCGTGCTTGAAACCTTCACTCACTACGTGGAAAACATGAAATGAATCTGACACAAATACGAAGAGGAAAACACTCTTGTTTATCCTCGAAGTATGTAAGTCAGAAACATTTTAAATTAAGTAAAGAAATTTAATTTCTTATTCCAGTCGCTTCAAATGGCCAAGCGAGTGCTTCGCCACTCAAAGCTAGCCATCGCAAGCGAGTGCGGAACAGTCACGTGAAGCGAGTACTCCGCAAGCGAATGAATGCCGAAGTGGCTACACTTGAAGCGAGCGGATACGAAGCGAAGCGTATGAGCTGTCTGCACTCGAGTGCCTATTTCACTTTCTGCCAAGCATTTAATGCAGTGGCGCGTAGAAGAAGAAATGACAGGCGCGTGGACGTCAAAGCCGAGGAAAGCGGGAAAAATCGCACTCAATCCAGCCGTCGAATCTGAACCGTCTCGAAATCTCAACCGCTGGATTGACTACTGTTGGAGAGACGAATCATCAACAGCCACGTGGCCACGTCAAGCGGAATTGGCGGTTCACTTTTCCAGTGATGACTCCAGACACGTCAGTTCCATCACCGGAGGTCGCCGCCTACGCACAAAACCCTAAGAGTGATTTTACCAGAATGCCCCTGCCACGTCAGCCAAGATCTTACTCTATATATTTGCAACGAGGCAGAACTGCAAAACTTTCACAGCCTTCAAAATTTTCCATTCTCGTGCTTAGATCTGCAACCTCTGCAACTCACGAGTCTCAACCCCTTTCTATTTCATCGTAAAAACTCTCTTCAAATTTCTTTCATATTTACCATGGGCAAGAAGAAGAGTACAGAAACGATGGAGAAGTTCATGTCAAATATTGGCGATCACATCAACGTCGAGCCCCATCTCGACCCGATCGTCATAGAGAAGGATGGTTTCTTCCGTAGAGCCGTGACCACGGCCGGTCTATGGAAGTTCGTAACTTTGGTTCCGATGAAGATTCTGGCTAAAGCCATCGGAGAGATTCTGCTGAATCTGAAGAAGGAACAGAATACATCTTCATTCACCAATCCACGAACCAGGAAGCCGGTGGAAGTTGATATGAGTGAACTCATCAAGGTGTTCGATCTACCAAGAGAAGGAGGAGATTCTCTGCTAGATCTAGGCCTTTCTGCCGAAGTTCAGTATGATCGATTTAAAGTCGACGGAGCAGAGCCGAACTTCAAGGAGGCAAATTTTCGCAAAAATTTGAAGGAACCGTTCAATCTCATCTGCGAACTCTTTACGAGAAGCATTGCATGCTATGTCGGTTCCCTCGACACGCTGTCAGAGACGAAGATGATCGGCACCACCATGATCGTCGACAGCCTCACTGGAACGAAATTCAACTGGCATGGATGGCTTCTCAAGCAAATCCACGAAGCTGCAGAAGACTTTGCATTCGTACCAGGAACTCCAGATAAGATTCTACGCAAGGGAAAGTTGAAATTCTTTTCAAGACTGTCAGTCGCATTAGAGAAAAAGTATCCAGAAATAATGTGGCCGGATTCTGACACGACCATATACAACAAGCAAACCATCTACTACGACTCGTGGAGGAAAACCAAGACTTTGATGGATCTGGGACTTCTGGAAGTTGAAGTGCCCATTGCAAGACCAGTTGCCGAAAGGCAAGCTGAGGAAGGCCAAGAGAGAGTGATCGCTTCACCTGTGAAGCGAGCCAGGTCCAAGCGTACCAGAACAAAGATGAAGCTAGTCACTTCGCTTGTCCAAGATAGCGAGGCAATGGAGAAGCCGCTCGAGGACATCGAAGTGACCCAACCTCAGCCTTCACCAACCAAAGTCCTATCCCCTCTACTCCGAATCACCCAAAACTCAGAACCCCAATCTTCATCAACCCAACAACCACCAAAACAGACAACCCCCCTCTCTCCCCATGAAGAAGAGTCAGCATCTTCTTTCCATATTCCCACTGTGCCATTTCTCAGCACAGATGAAGCTGCTGCTTACACCACATTCACCCAACTTCAATCCCAGCCTATACAACCACCACCCACCGAAACTATCCAGATTTCAGAAACCCAAGAAACCTCATCACCTACCCAATCCCCCTCGACATCGGCAGCTACAGCCGACACCGCCCAAACAATTGGAGAACTCCCCATCATCCCTCAGTTCATAACCCCTGCCCTCTCTGAACACAAGCGAGCTCTCGAACGCTTTGCTCTAGACAGAAAGCAAGCCGCGGAGACAATCAACCTCCGCTACAATCTTAGCTCCGCAAGTGTTGAATGGAGCGACATATTCTACACAAATGTCGTCGATTCTCTGACGTACATTACATATCGTGGAACAGAATACTTCAAAATCTTCAAGCTCCTAAAAGCATTCACTGAGGAAGAACTAATCCAGTTGGAAGCCAAGCTACTGAACTTCATGGACGTGAGTGGCTTCCATGTCTTCCTCGAAGGGACCAGCTTCTGGGAGACGCTGGATGCAAAAGTGAAAGAAGCATATCCACTCACCTCAGTTCCGAAGCGAGTGCCCTCATCCCATGAGAGGAAACTCATCAGGGAATATAAGGAGGAGCTGGAGTTGAAGGATGCGGAAATCGCTAGCGTTCATAGCGAGATCACAAGAATGAGTGAGGAGATGGAGAAGAAGGCTGGGGAGGTCACTAGTCTTAGAGAAGACTTTGACAAGAAGAAGAAAGAATTGGAGGGAAAGGTAGAGGAGAAGGAGAGGCTTCTGGAAGAGAAAGAGAAGGCGCTGGAGGCGCAAGTGAAGCTGGTGAATGACAACAACAAATCTATCACCGAACTCAAGGGCTTGCTGGATGCAGAAAGAAGCCGCTTGAGGGAGGTTAATACTAAATTGACATCTCTTGTCAAGGAAAAGGAGGTGTTGGAGAAGGAAGTGAAGAAGTTGAAGGAGAAGTTTGAGAAGAGAGAGGAGGAATTGATAAGGACGGGAAGCGAGCTGCTGAGCAGTAAAAAGACACTCGATTCACTCAAGACTGAAATGAAGCTACTGAAGCAAGAGAGCGAGACTGATAAGAAAGAACTTGAGAGTCGGAGGAAGAGTGCACAAGATCTTGACTTAGAGAAAGCTGAACTTTCTATTCTATTCCAGAAAGTCAAGAAGCTGAAAGAGACTCTCACTGTAAGAATCACTGCAGATGCCGAATTTCACAATTCCCTCAATCGAAGGGAAAGGAGGCTTGCAGTGATGAAGGCAGAACTTGAAGCGTCCAAGGAACACTTGGACCTCACGCTTCAAGAAGAAACCAAGAAGATCACCAACGCCATTGAAGCGGAGCTGGCGGAACGCTTCAGAGAAGTAGAACCGTTAGAAGAGATGATGGCCTCAGTTGTGGAAAGAGAGAAGCAATGCAAGTTCCTACTCGAAGAAATCACGATCAAAACTGCTGACTTGGTAGCACCATCTATAGGAAAAACACAGCAGATGCTTCAGTCCATTCTCAACACGGTCAACTCACTTCATCAAACCCTCTCCGGAAAATCATTGACCCTAACCCCTGGCTTTGATGATGCCAAAAAGGGGGAAGGACAAATGATGGAAGGACAAGTGAACTTAGGAGAGGAAGAACTGATGCAGGGAGGAGTAACTGGAGGCTCAGGGGGAAGTAGAATTGGTATAGAATTGATGCTGGAGGGAGGAAGTGGTGCAGGTGAGAAGGAGGATGAAGCGAGGTCTCTGGGCAAGACAAAACTCACGGAGAAGGAGTTATTAAAACAGCTTGAAGAGCCCAGTAGACCACTTCAAGATAAAGTGCTAAGTGCTTCCATTGCACGGCATCCTCCAGTGACCGTGATAACGAAGGAGGAGAAGCTGAGGCAGGTGGAGCAGGATGCTGCCATGGCGTGGGAGTTGGAGCAAGTGTTTAAGCTAACAAAAAACTCTATTGCTGCAGGTGCTTCATCTAGCTCCCAAGTGGCCGCTACTCCCAAAGTGCCCACTTCAGACGCCGCGCCAACTTCGACAGCCGCACTCACTACGACCACTGCTGCACTCACTTCGTCAGCAGTCGTCTCTCCAAGTGCTGCCAAGAAGGATATGCCACCTCCCCCACCACCGAAGCTGCCCTTGAAGCGAGCTGCACCAGAATCTAAAGTCGATGACTCTACGGCTAAGCGCCAAAAGTCTAAACATGCAGTCGCTTCAAGAACTGAAAAGGAAGAGAAGAGGAGAAGGGAGAGAGAAGGAGGAAGGAGCGAAGCGGAGAGATCGAAGACAGTGAACGCCAGGCGTCTTCAAGTGATTGACGCACGAATCGAGGAGCAGTTCAGCGAAGTACTGCTTATTCAGTCCTCTTTGCTTCGTAGTGCGTTCGTTCCCCTCATGCCTGATGAGTCCGAAGCATGTGAAGCCCAAGCCATAAAAGATGCATGCGACGTGACTACGAAGGAAATGGTAGAGTCGGGTCGCTACCCTAAAGTAGAAGAGCAAAACTATATAAGGAAGCGACTCAACGAAAGGCGTCCTCTGTGGAGTGGTGAATCAGGGAAGAGATTCACTGATATAATGACTAAGCTGTCAAAAAGAACAGAGGAGGAATTAGCCAAGAGGAGGAACGAGCATCTTGACGCAAGAGAGATCGAGGACTTCATTCCGCAAGATCTACTCGAGCAGTGGCTGTGCTACAAGGACTTATTCATCAAGGCTTATTACTACTGGGAGGTAGTGCCGCTGCAGAATGAGTGCTCTCGAATAAGTGCCCTCAACAACTTTCTAGCCGTCTACGACGACAAATTGCGCCGAAAGATCTTCACTATGGCTGAACAAGCTCAACCGAAGCCAATTGTCGTCAAGGTGCCAGAAATAAAGGACTTCCCCATGCCTTATCATCCAGGCACGGATGTTCCTAACAGGGGAGTCACTGATGCTGAAGTAGATGAAGCGTTCAGGCTGGAGAGTGCATGGAGAAGACCAAGCATTCACACAGTAGGCACTATGGAAACAAAAGTCTTATCAGCCTATAGTGTTGATGCTACTGATGAAGAAGAGAAGAAGGAGGAGGAGAAAGAGGAGTAGGACGAAGCGGCAGGAAACCGTTGAAATTACATGCTTCATTTTGTATGAACTTCTTGTTCATATATCCTATTTTTAAATTTCTGTCTCTTCTCGTGTCATTTACTTGCTTTGTGAATGACTTTACCTTTTTGCTACAAAACTCAAATAATTTAACCGAAAAAAAAGGGAAAGGAACTTAAAAAAAAAATTACAAACGAAACTGCAAAGGAAGCAGTCGCTTGGAGTTCCCTTCACGGTTAGATAGGCTGGAATTTTCTAAATCTTAGCCTTTGGGTTTTGGCATCATCAAAAAGGGGGAAATTGTTGGGAATTGTTATGGACCAACTTGTTAAGGGGGAACTATAAGGGATACTTGATAAACGAAGTCATTTATTTTGATTGGATCCCAAAACCCCAAGTGTCCAGCTCCCAAGCGACCCATTTTGATGTAGATAATAGGTTAGAATTTTTCTAAGCCTAAATCTGTTAGGATGGCTTTATTTTTGCTTAGCTTTAGACTGCAGGAATTCAAGTGAAGACCACTCGCTTGAGTGTGTTCTTCCAAAGCGAAGCGAGTCTGGCAAACCGAAGTGAAGCGTACCGAAACCAGCGAAGCGAAGCGACCGCTACAGTGGAGTCAAAATGAAGCCACCAAAGCGAAGCAAAGCAAGCGCTACAAAGAAAAGCTGAAGCGAGTCAACGTGGGTCAACGCTTATTAAAGCGGTCACTACGAAACTTTGTTTTCAAAGCGACCCACTACAGCATGATCCTGAAGCGACTCACTTCGGAGCGGACGCTACAACTTCAAAGCAAAGCGAGCCACTACCTACCAGAAAGCGACAGCGCAACTCCCGCCCATATTTTGAACTCCAGTCAACAGGAGATCGTAGCATTAATTACGAAATCTCCACGTGTCGAAAGCGGAGTGGAGCGGAAGAGTTGACTGCCAGGCCGACAAAGGCGCCGCAGCAGTACTGGCTCGCCCCAGTTACTGTTAAGTTTGTAACTTAGCCATTTTCGGCAAAGAGACAAACTGGGCTCCTGCAAAAGCTACTGCCTGCGCAAGTACTGTCGAGAGGAGGAGGGACAAGGCCACCAACCAAGCAACGGATCTCAGCCATCCCTCCGCCTATAAATAGTGAAGGATGAAGACGAAGAAAAGTGAGAACACTACTTGAGCATTCGAGCGCATATAGCAAACAAACACTCCCAGCTTTCATAGCAATCTTCGAGTCTTTGTTTTCAAGTGTTCTCCGAGTTTCCAGTTCATCGGAACTCGTCTTCACAGCCTTCACACTTAGATTCTAAGCCCACTTCATACATCCGAAGCTTAGAAGAAGAACTCTAGCCAATCTTTGCATTCACTGTAAAGAGTTCTTCATAGTGTGTCGTCAACCAAAAACCCTATACTTCGTCTGTTAGGTTTTTGAGTGTGTCGTTAGGTTGTCCAGATCCAAGGCCCTTCTTTCATCGATTGAAGAAGCCTCGATCGTAGAGTTGAGATCCAAGCCTACACTTACATCGTTTGTGTAAAGCTCGATCGAAACTAGGCTGTAAGGAGAGCCCGGAATCTCCTTGTTGTTCGGACAGAAACGAGTGAAGTTTCGTGTCCAGTTTAGGTCTTAGTAGTGAACCCGTAATCACTGCATTGTTCGTCAGATCCAGGCGAGTGAAGCCCGATCTTGACCAGGTTTTTGAAGGACCCGTAACCTTCAAGTTCTTGAGTGAAGAGAACAGTTGCCGTCGTGCAACAAAGTGGACGTAGGAGCGTTATCTCCGAACCACTATAAATCTTCGTGTCGTATCTCTCTAACCCTAAACTCTTTACTGTATTTGTTTATCCATTGCACTTGCATCTAAACAACTTAATCTGGATATTTCAATTACTTAGGAAAAGATTTTAGCTCACCAAATTCCGCATATACGAGTAAAGACTCCCTCTTGATCAAGTGTTCACTTCGGTCAAGCAGGCAAGCTACATACTGTAGATCTAGCCTCAGCTAGGTCTTAAGTTTTTAAGCGAGCTCTTTACTTGTTACTCTGAGTTAAGGGATTTGAAGTTGAAAAACTTCAAAATACGTATTCACCCCCCCCCCCTCTACGTATTTTTCCCATTAACAAACCGGGACCAACAACCCTGTAAGCTTTGCTTGATGTAGAGTATCCTAAGAATATTCCTTCATCAGCTTTGCTTTCAAAGGCTTTCAATTGTGACTTCCTGTTATCATGGATGAAGACCCAACAACCAAAAATATGGAAATAAGATATGTTAGGAATTCTCCCTGTCCATATTTCATATGGTGTCTTGTCGTGCTGTTTATTGAGAAGCGTCCGATTCTATGTGTAGCATGCTGTATTGGCAGCTTCAGCCCAATACTTCATTGGAAGCTTCGAGTCAGCAATCATGGTTCGAATGGCTTCTTTGATGATTTTGTTCCTTCTTTCAGCAACTCCGTTTTGTTGGGGTGTACGTGCTGTGGAAGTCTGGTGTGCTATGCCATGCTCCGTGCAGTATGCTTCAATGGTTGAGTTTAGGAACTCAGTGCCTTTGTCGGAGCGGATGGTAGCAATCGCTTGGTTCTTCTCCACAGCTAGTCGCTTGAGCAGTTGTGGTAGCTTGGCCAGTGTCTCCTTCTTGCTGAAGAGAAATACGACCCAAGTATAGCGAGAGTAGTCGTCGACTATGACTAGAGTGTATTTTCTTCCATTCACACTAACTGGGGTGACTGGTCCAAACAGATCCATATGTAGCAGCTCAAGCACTCGCTTAGATGAAGCTTCTTCAAGACTGGCGAAGTGCTTCTTCGTCTGCTTCCCTCGTTGGCATGGTGAGCATGGATGGTCTTTAACAAAGACTTCATTTGGTATGCCTTGCACCAAGCCTTTACGAGCTATGCAATTGATAGTCTTGAAGTTGAGATGGTTCAAGCGTCGGTGCCATAGCCATCCCATTTCTGTAGCACTTCTTGCGACTAAGCACGTATCCTCTTTGCAGCTTTCCCATTGTGCTATGTAGACGTTCCTTTGTCTAATTCCAGTGAGCACAATCTGGGAAGTGAGCTTGTTTTTTACAATGCACTTGTTGGAGATAAACTCCACCTTGTATCCCTTATCACAGAATTGTGAGATGGATAGCAAGTTGTGCTTCAGTCCTTCCACATAGGAGACTTCTTCAATCCTGATCTTTCCAATCTTCAGTGCGCCGTATCCCTTAGTGCTTCCTCGAGAGTTGTCACCAAAGGTTACGTGTGGACCCTTCTTCTCAACATAATCTTGAAGTAGAGCACTCATGCCTGTCATATGCCTTGAACATCCACTGTCCAAGTACCAGATTTGTTGACCTTCATTTGGCATGGGGTCCATGGCGCTCACCTGCAATTAGACAAGTTTTGGTACCCAAATCAGTTTGGGTCCTTGCAGGTTAGTCCCTTTTGGTACCCACACTTGCTTCACTTTCTTTTGAGAGTGAGCTTGTGTCTTGGGCTTCTCGGCCTTTTTGAATAGTGAGTTCTGCTTTGATGCAGCTTCACAAGTGTAGCAGTGTGTGCAAGAGGGGAAGCGGCTCGCTTGGGACACACCTATGCTCTTACCCTTTTGCTTGTATCCTGAAGCGACTCGCTTCGGATTAGCTACAAGCTTAGAGACTGACTTAGGATTTACAGTCTTTTGAAGCGGCTCGCTTGGTTTCCTCAAAGCGGTCAAACTAGGGTTTTGACCCCGACTCGCTTGAGTAACCTTGGAAGTTTGAAGCGACCTCCTTGGTGCTTCGAATTCTTCCCCCTCAACATGAGTATGGTTGGACCATCTCCAATCCGGCTCACGTGACACATAGACATTACTCCTTTTCTTGAAAGGGAGATCCTTTGTCTCTGGTGTCTTGGTCTGAGACTTAGAAGCTACAACTGATTTCCCTTTACCTTTGGATTGGTAAGATTTAGCATTGTGAGTGCTAGGGACAGTTGATCTTTGCTTGCCCTTAGATTCTGCCCTTGAAGATATAGACATCTTCATTGGCTTCTTCTTAGGGTTTTTAGCCACTTGGCCATTGTCTTTGTTAGTGGTTACTTTGGAGGCAGTGGGCACATCCAAAGGAACTGATGGTGTCGTGTTTGAAGCACCAACAAAGACAGTCGGCTTGGAAGGTCCAACCTCATATCCGAGTCCTCCCTTCCTACCAAAGGGTAGAAGTGAGCTCTCTAGTGCCTGCCTTGCATATGAGGCTTTGTTTAAGTTGGCCACTAGATTGGATTGGGTTTCATACCTTCCTTCCAAGCTTTGATGTCTAGCAAGAGATCCTTGAACTTACTAGTCATAGCCCTTAATTTAAGTTTGACCAGGTCAAGCTCAGTGGCTAGCTTTCGGTTCTCCTTCTCGCTTTGAGACAAAGCTTGTTTCAACATGTCGTGGTCACTTGACAGTTTGAGGTGTTTGTCAAGCAACTCACTCCATGTCGAGGAATTAGCTTCCTCTTGTTGAGTGTGTGAGAGTGTAATTGAACTTGATGAGGGATAGATAAATACCTCTCCAGTCTCCTCGTCGGTGAGCGCCATGAGTCCAAGATCCTCTCCATCACTGGAGTTGGGATCTGTGAATGCATCCGAGTGGCTTGAGACATCTTCAGTTGTAGCGACTGGCTGCTCGCTTGCTACAAGCGCTCGCCTGGGAGCATCTCTCTTGGCCTTCAGTTCCTCTCGCTCTTTTGCACTCAGCTTTGGGCAGACAGATTTGTAGTGGCCCATCTTGTGGCAATGGTAGCATTCCACTTCCATCATGTCCCTTGAGATAGGCTTGGTCATCTCTTCTCTCTTTCCTTTGCTTTCACGAGCATCAGTGCTCCTTCCCTTGTACTGCTTGTAGAATCTCTTGTATTTGCCCACACGTGAGTTCATCTTGTTGAAATTTTTGGATAAGAACGCAACATGCTCTTCCAGCTCTTCTCTCGACATCTTAGCGAGTGACTGGTCGCTTGACCCTTCAGCAGCTTTGAACGCAACTCCTTTTGATGTCGTGGGAGCTTCGTCTTCATCATCAAGACTCATTCTGTTCAGATTGAATTCGTGAGCCTTGAGTTCGGAGAACAGAATCTCCGGTGTGAACTTTGACAAGTCCTTGGTAGCTAGGTACAACTCCTTCATGGTTTGCCACTTCCGGGTGAGAGCTCGGACGATCTTGAGGTTCACTTCCTTGTCTGTGAGTTCCTTTCCAAGTGAGTTGAGAGTAACAATAATGTTGGTGACTCTCAGCTCGAAGGCGTCGATGGACTCTCCTGGCTTCATAATCAGACTTTCAAACTCCCGCATTTGTACGGCGAGCTTGTTCTCTTTGATCTTGTCCGTTCCTTGAGAAATGAGGGCTAGGGTTTCCCACATTTCTTTTGTCGTCGCACACTTCCTGATTCTTGGAAGGTAGGCATCTGACACAATGCTCTGCATCGTGTGGCGTGCGATCTTGTCAAGGTTGGCGATCTTGAAGTCGTTGGAGTTGTACTCATCCTTGTCCTTCTCGACATATGTCTGTCTGACATGAGCAGGACGGCCTTCCGCAGCTGGAACATCCACAGAGATAGCTTTCTTGATTTCGATCGGTCCTTCCTCTATCACTTCCCATATGCGGTCGTGGATGGAACTGAGGAAGCTCTCTACTCGAAAGCTCCATGTCTCGTATCCTTCGATAGAGAACTGTGGAAGATTTGAAGCACTGTATGTAGACATAGTAAACTATCAGCAGTAAATGCGATATGCGTGGGTGAGGGTTTTTTGCACTTAGGAAAAAGGATCCGGTTCAATGAGACAACGTGAAGTGAGTGGGGACTCACTTCGGATATGCAAAGCAGAGGCTCGAAAGAACCTGGCTCTGATACCACTTGTTGGTCCCGGTTTGTAAGAGGAAAAACACGTAGAGGGGGGAGGGGGGGTGAATACGTGTTTTGAAGTTTTTCAACTTCAAATTCCTCGAACTCAGAGTATAAAGTAAAGTGCTCGTTTGAACAACTAAGACCTAGCCGAGAGCTAGATCTGGAGTTTTCACAGATCTCTTGACCTAAGCTTAGAGCTTGACCAAGAGTGAGACTTTACTTTAAATGTGGAAATTCGGTGAGCTAAATCTTTCCTAAGTAATTGAAATCTCAGTTTGTGTTTGTTTAGATGCTTGTGCAATGAATAATCAAACAACAAGTAAAGAGAGATTAGGGTTAGAGATACGACACAGAGATTTATAGTGGTTCGGAGATGAAGCTCCTACGTCCACTTTGTTGCACTAGGCAACTCGTTCTCTTCACTTAAGAACTTGAAGATTACGGGCTCTTCAAAAGCCTGAGACAAGATCGAGCTTCACTCGCTTGGATCTGTCAGACGCTGGGTGATTCCGGGTTCACACCAAAAACCTAGAACTGGACTGGAAGCTTCACTCGCTTCAGTCCGACGACAGGGAGATTACGGGTCCTCCTTACAACCTAGTTTCGATCGAGCTTCACTTAATGAAAGTGTAAGCTTAGATCTAGACTCTATGATCGAGGCTTCTACTATCGATGAAGGTAGAGCCTTAGATCGAACACAACCTAACGACGAACACATAACCTAAAACTTTTAGGGTTAGGGTTTTCTGTTTCGACAGAGACACACTATTGAAGAGTTCTTTACAATGAATGCAATGATGGTTAGAACTCTTCTTCTAAGCTGGGATTCGGAATGGGCTTAGAATTCTCGGTGTGAAGGTTGCGAAGTCGAGTTCCGATGAGGCTGGAACTCGGAGAACACTTGAAAACAAAGACTCGAAGATTGCTCAAAGGCTGGGAGTGTTTGTTTGCAGTAGGCGCTTGAATGCTCAAGTAGTGTTCTACTTCTCTTCGTCTTCAACCTTCACTATTTATAGGCGGAGGGTTGGCCGAGATCCGTTGCTTGGTAGGTGGCATTGTCCTTCCTCCTCTCGACAGTACTTGCGCAGGCTGGCACATTTTTCAGAAGCCCAGATTTGACATTTTGCCAAATATGGCTAACTTACAAACCTAACAGTAACTGGAGCGAGCCAGTACTGTTGCGGCGCCCTTGTCGGCCTGGCAGTCAACTCCGCTGCTCCTCTCTTCATTCGGCACGTGGAGATCTCGCAATTAATGCGACGATCTCCAGTTGACTGGAGTTCAAAATAGGAGCGGGAATCAAGCTGTCACTTTCTGTTAGGTAGGGGCTCGCTTTGCTTTAGAAATGTGGCGTCCGCTTCAAGTGAGTCGCTTCAAAGTCATACTGTAGCGAGTACTTGGGAAGTGAGTTCTCCAAGTGACTGCTTTAGTAAGTGTTGACCCGCGTTGACTCGCTTCGGCTTTTTAATGTAGCGCTCGCTTCGCTTCGCTTTGGCAGACTCGCTTCGAATCCACTGTAGCACTCGCTTCGCTTCGCTATTCTTCGGCACGCTTCACTTTGGTTGGGTAGACTAGCTTCGATTTGAAAGACACACTCAAGCGAGCGGCCTTCACTTGAATTATCTGCAGTCTAAAATCCTAAGCATAAACAAAGTCATCCTAACAGTATAGGCTTAGAAAAATTTCTAACCTATTTTCTACATCAAATTGGTCGCTTGGGAATAGAACACTTGGGGTTTTGGGATCAAATCAAAACAAATACTTGACTCACTTCGAAGTGTCCCATATGAGTTCCCCCTTAACATTTTGTTCTTAACATTTCCCAACAATGATGACCAAGTTTTTCGAGATTGTTCAAAAAAGAAGTGTGGGTATGTCGCAAAGAGCACCACAACGTCGCTTGGTGCTACGGGTTTTGGTTGATCACTATTAAGGCCCATTAGTATTTACACTCATTGTAAACCCTAGATGTAAACCCTAGTTGTAGCTCTATATATACTCGCTTGTACACACACTTTTATCATCAATGAAATACACATTCAATCCTTACATGGTATCAAGAGCCTGAGTTTTTCTTCTCTGCCGCCACTCTCTCATAAACCCTAGCTCTTCTCGCCGCCTTCTCTCCATGGCTCCCATCACCGAATCCACCACCGTTGTGCAGCTCAACGCGCCAACACGCTTCCCAATCAAGCTGACTCCCACAAACTACTCAGTATGGAGTCGCCAGATTCAGTCCACGCTTATCGGACTCGATCTTATTGGCCACATCGACGGTACCACCGCCACCCCGCCTCACACCACCGATAGCAAAGAGATCAATCCTCTCTACACGATCTGGTATCGTCAAGATCAGATCATCGTCAGTGCTCTTCTCGGAAGCTGCTCCGAGTCCATCCAGACGCTCATCTCCACGGCCGCCTCTGCCCGCGACGTCTGGACCCGCCTGTCCAACACCTACGCTAGTACTACGCCCGGTCGTGTCTTGTTCCTCAAGGCCAAGTTGGCTAAAAACCCTAAAGGTAATCGGACTATCACCGATTACTTGAAAGATATGGGCGACATTGCCGACTATCTCGCCCTCACTGGACAACCTATCTCTGACTCCGATCTCGTCGCCTCTATTATCACTCAGCTTGGTGACGAGTATCGATCCGTCTACTCTGTTCTTCGTGTGCGTGAAACAGCTGTCTCTCTGGCTGACCTATCTGACATCCTTCTGGATATTGAGAGACTCATTGCTACGCCATCGGATCCTTCGCCGTTGCTGCCCTCTGTCAATCAGACTCAACAACGGTCCCCCTTTGGCTCCTCCGACGGCATCACACCGCCATCCTCAGGTGGTCGTGGCCGTGGTGGTCGTGGCAATCGTGGCCGTGGAGGTCGCACCGGTGGTCGTGGCTTCTCCAATTATTCGCAAGGCCAATCTCCAGCTCCTGTCTGTGACTTCTGCTCCAATATTGGTCTGCTCGCGTCTGTCGCAAGCTAGCGGCCTTCTTGCGAGAGCAGAACATTGTGGTTCAAACCCCTCCTCAGGTGAACACCACGCAGCCGAGCGGGGCTGCCTCTTCTCAGCCTTCTTGGATCTTTGATACAGGAGCTTCGCATCACACGGCCAATTCTGCGTCTTATCTTCATAGCTTTTCTGATTATGGAGGACCGGACGAAATTCAGCTCGGAAATGGTAACACTCTTCCCATAACTCATATTGGTCACACCTCTATTCCTACTGAGTCTCGTCCTCTCTCCCTTTCCCGTATCCTATGTGCCCCTAGCCTTAGCTGTAATCTGGTTTTCGTTTCCCAATTATGTCATACCAATCGAGTATCTGTTGAATTTTTTCCCTCTCATTTTCTTGTCAAGGACCTGCGCACAGGGACCCCTCTTCTACGGGGGCGGAACGATAACCACCTCTACACCTTACCCTTGAAGTCTCCTCCACGCACTCATGTCACCACTCTCTCAGCTTCCAACTGGCATCATTGTTTCGGTCATCCTTCCCTGCGAGTCTCAAAGCTTTTAGTTAACAATTTTGTACCTTCAATTAAGTTTCCAACAGATTTTCATTGTGAGTCATGTCTAGTTCATAAGAGTCATAAACTACCATTCTATGATAACTCTATGCGTAGTTCGAAGCATTTTGATTTGCTTTATACTGATGTTTGGGGTTCCTCAGTTCGTTCGGTCGATGGTTATCTATATTATGTCGTTTTCGTTGATCATTTTACCAAGTATGTGTGGTTGTATCCGTCGAAAAACAAGTCCGATGTGGCCATAATCTTCCCTCAGTTCGTTCGTCTAGTTGAGCGATTCTTTGGCTCCAAGATAGTGTCCCTCTTCTCTGATAATGGTGGTGAGTTTATCAAACTAAAACCTCTCCTCAGTCAGCTAGGTATAACACACTACACGTCTCCTCCCCATACTCCTGAGCACAACGGCACCGCCGAATGGCGCCATCGTCACATAACTGAAACCGGGCTGTCGCTTCTTCATCACTCGTCTCTTCACCTATCATACTGGTCCCACGCCTTCCAAACGGCCGTTTACCTCATTAACCGGCTTCCATCATCGGCCCTTGCGAATCATTCGCCCTATCAAGCCCTGTACCGTGTCGAGCCTTCCTATGTCAAGCTTAAACCTTTTGGGTGTCTATGCTTCCCATGGTTGTGTCCCTATAGATCCACGAAACTCGAACCACGTTCCTCTCCGTGTGTCTTCTTGGGGTACTCCATGACTCAGTCCGCATATAAGTGTCTCGATGTGTCCACTAATCGTCTCTACTACTCTAGACATGTTAGGTTCGTCGAGCACGTCTTCCCATTCAAAGAGTCTACTCCCACCATCGACCAGCCCTCCACCAGCCCGCACTCTCCTTCTATTCCTCCCCATAGTCGCTTTGCTCGGCTCCCTCCTACCCTACCCGGTCCTTCGTCCCATCCAAGTCCTCCACCGGACCCTTCTCCCAACCCTACACCACCCGCCGAGCCCACCACTGCCCCAGACCAGCCTGCCCCAGCCCGTCCTCGACGCGAGCGTCGCCCAAATCCCCGATACTTTAATCCTAACCTTGTCAACAACACAACTCTACACCCGTTACCTCCCACTCTCGAGCCATCCACAGTTACTGAAGCTCTCCGAAATCCTAATTGGAAAAATGCTATGGGTGATGAATTTAACGCACTCTCGTCCGACCATCAGCTGCAAATGGGTTTTCTGTGTGAAACGCAATCTTGATGGCTCGGTCGCTAGATACAAAGCCCGCCTCGTTGTTCGAGGATTTCTGCAAAAACTGGGCCGAGATTACTCTGAAACATTCAGCCCGGTTGTGAAACCGGTCACTATTCGCTTGATTCTCTCGGTGGCTCTCTCCGCTAATTGGCCGATTCAGCAAATTGATGCTAACAACGCTTTCCTCAATGGTTCTCTATCTGAGGAAGTATATATGGATCAGCCTCGTGGGTACCGTGACCCCTCTCGTCCGGACCACGTTTGTCGGCTTCATAAGTCTCTCTATGGCCTCAAGCAGGCGCCCAGGGTGTGGTATCTTGCCCTATCCTCATTTCTTCTCCAGAATGGTTTCACACGGTCAGTTGCCGACAACTCTCTCTTCATCTACAATTTTCATGGGGTTGTTATTTATTGCATCGTCTATGTTGATGATATAATCTTGACGGGCAACAATCCCACCTTCTTGGCTGAGTTTGTTTCGAAGCTTGCTGCCCGGTTCTCGCTAAAAGAGCTGGGGTCTCTTAGCCATTTTCTCGGTGTTGAAGTAATTCCGACAGGGTCCGGTCTGTTTCTTTCGCAACGTAGCTACATCACCGACATCTTGGCCCAATTCAACATGGAGGCGCTAAGCCCGTCGCCACTCCTATGGCTCCCACCATCAAGCTTACGGCTCTTGAGGGCCGAGAGTTGTCGGATCCGAGTCTTTATCGGCGTGCTTTGGGTCTACTTCAATACCTATCCTTCACTCGGCCCGACATTTCCTTCGCCGTGAATAAGCTCTCTCAGTTCTTGCACACGCCACGGGAACCTCATTGGGATGCGGTCAAGCGTGTTCTCCGGTATCTTAAGGGAACGCTGGACCTTGGCTTCTTTCTTCATCGGAATGTTGATAGTACTCTTTCTATATTCACTGATTCGGACTGGGGAGGATCTATCGATGATGGTCGGTCGACTACGGGCTATGCAATCTATCTTGGGAGAAATTTGATTTCGTGGAAATCATCTAAGCAGCGTTGTGTTTCGCGGTCTTCTACCGAAGCAGAATACAGGGCCATTGCGAATACTTCTGCCGAAGCAATCTGGGTTCGAAATCTTCTCTCCGAGGTTGGCGTTTCTGTTCGAACCCCTGCTACTCTTCTATGTGATAATCTTGGAGCTACCTATGTCTGCAAGAATCCGATTTTTCATTCTCGAATGAAACACCTTGCGTTGGATTACTTCTTTGTGCGAGAGTTGGTGCAGAATGGTCTTCTTTCGGTCTCTCACATCTCTTCCGGCGACCAGATTGCCGATGTTCTCACTAAGCCGTTGGCGACTTCGGCGTTCCACCGTCTTCGGTCCAAGCTGGGTCTCCCGAATGGATCCTCCATCTTGCGGGGGCGTATTAAGGCCCATTAGTATTTACACTCATTGTAAACCCTAGATGTAAACCCTAGTTGTAGCTCTATATATACTCGCTTGTACACACACTTTTATCATCAATGAAATACATATTCAATCCTTACAATCACATCGTGCGTCAAGCTAATGACGATAAACGAGCGCTTGGTGGGAGGCAACCCACGTAAAAAAAGAAAAAAAAAAAAAAAAACTTAGTACTTTATTTTTCGTAGTTTTTCTTGTTAAAATTTGATTTTTCATTTTAGTTCAAGTGTTTTTGCAGGAATTGGCGTCGGGGGTACAGGCCATAATCTGGACGATCGGCCAGACCATTGGGAAATTTGGACGATCGTCCAAAACTATGCGTGCAGTTTTTCAGTTCCTAATTTGGCCGATCGTCCAACCCTCCCAAGGGATTTGGACGATCATCCAAAACTCTCCTCCGGACCCGAACGATCTCGTTTTTGGTCTCCTCATGATCCCCGTTGGCAAGATCCGAGGTTTCGAGGTCCATTCAACTAGTAGCCTTGTTTTGTTATTTTTGTTTTGAGTCTTTTATTTATTTTTCTTTATTTTGTGCAATTTTACGCTTTGGTATTATGTTTTGTGTTTGTTTTGTAGGTACTACTTGGAGTATTTTGAGATTTTGACTTATTGGTTGTCGACATGCGATAAGTTCATTCTATCCCTTTCCTTTTTATTTTCTTGCAATGGGGACATTGCTTGACTTTAAGTGTTGGGGGAGGGGGGTCTTTGAAACTTTTGGCATGAAGTTTTCATTTTTGTGTCTTGATCGAGTCTTGTTTGGTTTGATTGAGTCTAGCTTGTGATTGAGTCTTGATGTGTGATCGAGTCTTCATGTATTCCCCACTTAGGAATTTGATTGAAATTGAGCTTATAATCATGTGACTTAGGATCGATGTGAATGATTCGATGATGGGATATTTAATTGTTGGAATTGATAGTATTAGCTAGGTTGGTTTAGTCTTGAGTTGTGATTGATTATGAATTGATGAATTGTGGGGCATGAATTGATTTGAGTTGTGAGGAAATGATTTATGATTTTTGGATTATGAGTGAAAAATCTAGATTGTTGCAACTTTGGATTGCTAATTTACTTTCCCCTAAAAAAAAAGAAAAAAAAGAAAAAAAAAAAGAGAGTTGTTTATTTGAATAAAAGAGTTGATAGGATTTTGCTCCTCTTACTTGTAACGTATGAAAATACTAGAGTAATGAGCATGAGAAACCACATGAAAAGGCTTCGAGAGACCCTCGAATGATTAAATTTCATGAATTATGTCCTAAATGATACTCGTGTATGTTAGAATAAAGTGTTCGTAGGTACTCTACTCCTCTTGACAATAAGTACGGGAAACCGCACTAGGAGGCTCGATGTGACCCATCGATGATTGAACCTAGTGAATTATGTGCCAAAAATGTTCACATGTGTAAAAGAAGAAAAAGAGTTATATTTGTGTTTGAGTTGAATAAAAGGGGAAGTAGGCTAGACGTCTAAGTTGTGGCGATTTTAGATATGTGTGAGATGTGTGTATCATTGCTTTTCCTCATACTTGGATTGATTTATAAGCCACATAGTTCATTGATGATTGATTGTTTGTAACTTGGGATTAAGGTGACTTCGTTCATTGTTTGTCGATTCCGGCGATTAAATGTTCTATGATTTGGATTGTTTGAATTGAGTCTTAGTTGTATGATTATATTGCTTGAGGACAAGCAAAGTTCTAAGTGTGGGGATTTTGATTGATGTCTAGATGTTAGGTTTTTCGTCATGTTTTCATGTCCATTTTCGTTGTGTTTTTGTGTCTTTTCGTGTGTCTTTAGCTATGAATTGGTTGTTTGGAGTTTTTGGTACTTGTAGGATGAAAAGGGCGGAAACGAGAAGAAAACGAGAAGAAAGGTTGTTGAGCAATCATTGACCTCGAGTTCTAACCTCTTATGATTTTATTGAAGATTCATTTTGGATGTAATGAAAGCATTATATCAAAGAGGGGTTCGATAGAAGCACATAGGCGAAAACGGAGGTCAATTTAGAGTTCGGATGAGGAAGATACGGCCGAAACAAGAGAGTCGCGCGCAATCGTCCAGTGCCTGATCTGGACGATCGGTCAAATCCTCAAGGGTTCTGGACGATCGTCCAAATGTCCGCGTCCAGCTTTTTGTTTCCTTTTACGATTAGGTTTTCTACCTATTATAAATACTAGTACTTTGGGACGAATTCGTACAACCTTTTACCTTAGTTTTAGCTCTAGTTTCGCATTCAAATACTCTAGTTTAGATTTCCTTTGTTCGATCCGGATCGTTGTTCGTTTTTAATTCAAGACTACTTCTTCAGTTCGTGTTCTTCATTCTTCGTTTAATCTCGTAAGTTCTTTATTGCTTTCTTTTACCTTAGTTTTAGCTCTCGTTGTTCGTTTTCAAGTTCTTAGATTAGATTCGTTTTTCTTAGATTTAATTGTCATGTCTAGATTCGTTTTTCTTCGTTGCTTTCTTTATTGCTTTCTTTACGACTTTTGCCGAGGTAGTTTAATTGCTTTCTTCTAGTTTAATTCTTCAGATTAATTAGTTTAGATTTATTTCTTTGCTTTCTAGATTAGATTTATTTACTTGCTTTCGATTTATTGCTTATTTACTTTCTTGCCTAGGATTAAAACAAAACCAAACCCAATTCTTTTTACTTGCTTTCATATATTTAGGCTAGTTTAGGATTGTTTGCTACACAGTTATTTGCCCTGTAAAGTTTCCCTTGAGATTCGACTTTGAGTTTTTACTTACTAAGTGCTAGGATAGATTTCGTTCTATTGCGAACACTTTTTAGTGAAACACAAGCGACCAAACATTATTTTTACTTTCAATTTTTTTCAAACTAATATTTTTAAGTATTCAATTATCATATAACCCTCCCAAATTAAGAAGAGTAACCGAATAGCAAAAAAAAACAACAATATTAGCTTTCACATAGTCTTTCCTTTAAAGCAGGGCCGACAACTGATAACTTTATCTATATAATTCTCTTTTAGTGTGCCAAAATAAGTTCAAAAGATTTGTGGTAGCTTACGTGGCATTTGAGTTATATAGTTTAATTATAATTGAAATTAAAACTAAAATATGTACATGTGATAAGCTTAATTATAATTGCATTAAGTCCGGTATCAAATCAACAAAAACAAACTTCATTGCATCTGAATTATGCTATTACTACTTCCTTCTTCTTCTCATAACATTTGTTATACATATACAACAATCAAGATAAAAGAATACGAATAGAATAATAACGTGAATACATAAAATTGATACATATGTACATTAGTAGTAATAAGGCAATTTATGAGCATATAATAACTATAGATACTCTCTCTATATTAATTGTACATAGAATATATTAATTGTACATAGAATATTAAACAATAAGAATATCATTTCTTTTTTTAAATATGCAATGCATAAATGAGTAAAAGTAATATATAACTGGAACACCATATTATTTTTACATACAAAAAATTAAACAAATACGGTATAAGCAAAATTCAAACCAACAATAAACAACTTCATAGTACGTAGTGCATAAAAAAACATAACAAATCTTAAATTAATAAAGTAATATCTATATATATAATTCGTAAACAAAATTTAAGCCATACAAACCAATAACATGCAACAATCTAATTTATTTAACCATTCATATAGTACCAAGGAAAATTATTAGTCCCACTTAATTCTCACATCTTTGTATGTTAGTCTTGTTAAATATAATAGCAACATCGGAAACGACAATGGAAACGACAAGATTCCTTATACACGTATAAAATGCGCACCGCTACAACGTCGTAATCAAGATTTGATGGAAGTAGAAGTCATCGTTGAGTAAGCTTTGTGTGGTTGAATGAGGGATTTATAGCAAGAGAAGAAGATACGATGGAAACATTTGAGAAAATCTAGACTACAATCTATCCATGATTTACACTATAAATTAATTGGATGCATTATATATTCATATTCTATTAAATTCTGTATTCAATTGTAAAAGCAAACGCTCAATATTTATTAGTATTAGAAAACTTACTGTTTTAATTTTGTAGTTACGGTTTCTATGGTTTCTATTATTACTGGAATTTATTACCGAGATTCTATATATGTATGCACTAAATTGCTTATGATTTATTTTTTAAAAAATTGAAACAATTAAAAACTTACTATTTATATACTGAAAATAGTTACTAAAAACGGTAGGCCGGTATTGCTATTAGATATAGATTACACATGAATAATACATAAATAAAAAGTAAAGGATAACAAAAACATGTGTCCTATCATGCTAAGTCACGTGTCACTCATTCATGGTGAGTGAATTTTGCACCATGTGTAAAGCATGAAACTCACCTCAAGGAATGCCCAATTTGTTGTTTGTCTCTTGTCACAACTAAGGACGAATTTGACGGGAATTCATGGTATTATGAGCCAGGTGATAGGATACAGCCCAACTGCTGGGCCCAAGCATTGGGCCCAATATAAATAAGGCTCAACAACGAAGCTCGGCCTATGCAATTCGGCCCACAACAAGTGTCACACCCCGATTTTCCTAACTCTAAAAATAATCATTTTTAATTATAACCAATTAAATCGGGATGCAACGAAGGGTAAAATAAAAAGGGAGAAAATCATAATTCAATTGTTTTTAATTAGTTTTAATTAAAATTCATTTAGTTTAACCCGGAAATTTGGGCAGCATCTCCCCTATACCAGGATCAAGTCGTAGTAAATACCAAAGACTATACATCAGCTAACCAAGTACATAAACCATAATGATGAGGTCGGACCAGACCGCGCCATCATCGGATCCAAGGTATTTAATAAAAATAACTACCGAGGCGGACCAGACCGCTCTACAGTAGGATCCAAAGTACATATCGAAAGCATAACAACCGTGGCGGACCAGACCGCACTACAGTTGGTTCCAAGTATATAATTACATCAAAGTTGCGTTTAAATAGCGGAAGCGAATAAATAAACATTCATTTATTAACCGTTATAGTTTTTATAAATTCGTTCAAGTTTTCGTTATATGAATTTATATTTTCAAAAACGTGAGTTTTAAACTAATCAAATGAATAACGAATAAACTTTAAACGAATATTAACTTTCTAAGTTAACTAAACCATAATTCCCATTTCAATTAATAAGTATGATGCTTCGGTTATCTAAATAACGAAAAGGGAAATTGTTTAACGATCCAAAGCATACGTAAATTGTTTATAACCAAATAAAAGTTTAAGAAACGGGAAAGGGTCTAACGGTTTAAGTTTTATTATCCTCGTCTCTTGTTTATTCCTCCTTTCCTTTTTCTCTCTTCTCGCCCCGTCACTATGCCTCCGGCTCCCAATCTGCAAAACAAAGAAAGTTCTACAGGGCTGAGTACAACTAGCACTCAGTGGGAATCAATGCCAATCAAAGGAAAACAAAAGCAGGGCTTTCAGGATTTTAAAAGAGAGAAGAGAAAGACTAAGTCTTGATCCCATATGACCAAACCATTTAGGCGCCCATTTAGGTATTCCCGAGGTTACTCGTAATCAAATCCCGGTTAAACCACCCGTCGGATTATAAGAACATTTGCAGGGTGACATACATAAAGTGTATATAAACCCATCAGCTATGCTAGACGGCATAAATAAGTTATATGCAAGTCTATCGGCTAGGGATCGAGATTTCCGTGGTAAACCCCACTCCCGATCCCGGTGTACACAGTTGCTCGTTGGTGTGTTAGACCTAACGATGTCAACCCGATATCGTAAAAGATTAGAGCATTAAACCTGGGAAACCTGTGGTTCACAATTTAATCCTGAAACAAAGCCTGCACTTGAAGAATATAGAGCTTACTAGCTCAAGAGTTATCAAGAAATAAGAATCCCCAAGGATTTTAACAAGTTCGAATAAATAGATCCCCACCTTTACCGGTTACTCGATTCTTTGGTTCGAATCTTAGTTCAGCTTCTTCGGAGATTCTTCCTACAAATATTTCCTGAAGTTAAGTTACGTTCGTAGTTTTATTCTTAGAACTAACATAACTTTCTTTTAAATATTAATATATTCCTTATAACTATATAAACACTTATCAACCTTCTATAATTATTTTCTTATGTTTTCGTCGTTTGCATGGCTTAGACTTCAGCGCAAAAGTTGTTCAACTAATCATTACGAATATTTTGGTACAAAAATATTAGACATGCAAAACGGGTAAGGGTCCTTCGACTCGAAATGAACACAGTTTCATTTTTAGAAAATTAACGGTGATTCCGATCGTTACCAAAATTTATAGGATGCTAGATAATTTCATTTCGAAGCCATATTAATATTTTCAAAATATTTGGACAGAGTCTCGACATGCAGGGAAACATTATCCATGGAAACGAAAGGTTCACCACCAACAATTCATTCTCAACAATTCGTTCCGATTAAGTGGTTAATTATTAGGTTACGAACAACTTTAATTCGGTGATATGGATGCAAAAAGGAACACCGGCAACCACCAAAGAAAGGGCGGCTGCACGGCGATGGAGAAGAAGAGAAGATGATGCATGTCTCACTTCGGGAGTTCGTAGCGACGATCAACCACTACCCCTAGAATCGAAATCTCCCTACGAGTTCATAGAAACGAACGGCATACCTTTTCGATGATCGGAGAGAAAGATAGGAACGAAAGTCGATCGTTGATGATCGGGCTGCTTGCGGCTGCCTCGGCTTGAAGAAGAAGATGATGGCGATGAAAGGATGATGAAGATGGTGGCAGCAGCTGCTGCTTGATCGGAAGGACGAACGGCGGCGGTGGTGGCGATCGGAGATGGCGAGGGAGATGGAGGCTGCTGCTCCTTCGGCTTCTTGGAGAGGAAGGGCGAAGGTGATGGTGGCTGGTGGTGAAGGTGATGTTCGGTGGAAGTGGAGATGATGGTGGTGGCGGATGATGGTGGTGATGATCGGTGGTGATGGAGGAGCTGGAGGTGATGGTGATCGGAGATGGTGGTGGATGGCGGAGGTGCTGCCGGCGAAGGAGGAAGGCGGAGGTGGTGTTCGGGAGAGAGAGAGATGAAGAGAGTTGGTGGATGATTTCTTCCACTTGAAGGATTTAGATGAGGATATGATCAAGTGAGGCGGTGATGGCCTCTATTTATAGGGGTCATCCCGTCTCCGATTCGACGCCTCGTTCCCCGACGAAAAGATATTTTTCCGGCAACGAATTCCGATTTAAGATTTCAAAGGGTTTATGGAATCCACGAAAAATATCGAACACAACGATATAGGTTAAAGAATTTTCGGAAGGAATTTGATAGCTCGAAGATTTTTAAAGAAACGAAAAGATCGAAAATAGACAAACGGCGACTCGGGTTTTCTTAACCGTTTATCCGAAAAATACCTAACTTCTTTCATAATTCTTTTAATGTCAAAACTAGGTTAAATATATTAACATTACATTTTTGGAAATTATATTAGGTTAGATATAATATTTTAGTTAACTAATTTTAATTAAATTAAATATTCTAAAATTCTTTTATTAAGAAATTTATATAACTAATAATATCAAAGCTTTTAAATTTAAAATTCTTTTATCATTTTACTATATAAATTATGAAAAGCTTATTTTATTAAAGGAAACTATTTATTTCCTATTTTCTAGTATTTAAAAAATACGGGTTATTACACTACTACCCCCTTAAAAGAAATTTCGTCCCGAAATTTAAGTACCTTCATATACTAAGTCGGGGTATTGGGCTCTCATCTTTTCCTCTGGTTCCCACGTGGCCTCTTCCAAGTCGTGGTGGTTCCACAACACCTTAACTGTGGCAATCTCCTTGTTCCTAAGGACCTTGATCTTTCGATCCAAAATCCTAACAGGTTTTTCTATATAATGTAAGTCAGGGTTAAGTTCTACCTCTTCATACCTAATCACGTGCTTGGGGTCAAACACGTACTTCCTAAGCATGGATACGTGGAAGACATCGTGAACATTTGCTAGGCTGGGAGGTAGTGCTAGGCGGTATGCTACATTCTTGATCTTCTCTAGGATTTCGAACGGTGTATCTCGGCCTCAACTTTCCTCGTTTTCCGAATCTAATGACTCCTCGGGTTGGACTGATCTTCAAGAACACTTTGTCTCCAACTTCAAACTCCAATTCGGTCCTTCTTTTGTCGGCATAAGATTTCTGTCGATCTTGTGCTTCTTTGATTCGCTGCCGAATTGTGTCGACGATAGTCACCATTTCTTGGACTACGTCTGGTCCCAAAAGCTTTCGTTCTCCAACTTCGTCCCAATAGAGAGGTGAACGGCACTTCCTTCCATACAAAGCTTCGTATGGCGCCATTCCGATAGTAGATTGAAAACTGTTGTTGTAGGCAAATTCCACCAACGGCAAAATTTCTTCCCAATTATCTCCTCTGTCGGCAACAACTGCTCTCAGCATGTCTTCTAAGATTTGGATCATACGTTCTGACTGTCCGTTGGTCTGAGGGTGAAAAGCAGAGCTGAACTTTAACTGAGTACCCATGGCTTCTTGCAAGCTCGTCCAGAACTTCGACGTGAAACGGGAGTCGCGATCTGAAGTGATAGAGATCGGAATTCCGTGAATTCTTACTATCTCCTTAACATAGAGTTTGGCCAACTTCTCTAATCCAAATGTCATCTTAATCGGCAAGAAGTGAGCTGACTTTGTAAGTCGATCGATGATAACCCAAATTGCGGTGTTTTCCCTGGATGACTTTGGAAAACTCACCACAAAATCCATGTTGATGTGGTCCCACTTCCATTCTGGGATAGGCAATGGTTGCAAGGTTCCGTATGGCCTCTGGTGTATAGCCTTCACTTGTTGACAGGCTAAGCATCTTTCCACAAACGAAGCGACGTCTTTCTTCATGGACTCCCACCAAAATTTCTATCGTAAATCCCGATACATTTTGGTGCTACCGGGATGAGCTGTGTAGGGTGAATTGTGAGCCTCGTACATAATTTCTTCTTTCAATGCTTTGTCGTCTGGCACACATAATCTGTCTCCATAGAGTAGCGCACCGTCGGTGCTGATTTTGCAACCCTTCACGAAATCGTTGCATCCTTCTGAGCCAACCTGTGATCGTAGCTTTTCCATGCGTGCATCGGTTTGCTGGCCAGCAATGATTCGTCCTCGAAGGTCGGGCTTTGCAACAATTGTAGCAATGCATCCATCTGTTGTTGCTGGCGGGCAAAGAATGATCAGATTCAACTTTGCAAATTCTCGAGCAAGTCCTTCTTCATTTGTAACCACATAAGCAAGATTTCCTTGGTTTTTCCGGCTTAAGGCGTCGGCAACTACGTTGGCCTTTCCTGGGTGATAGTCGATTTTACAATCATAATCCTTGACTAACTCGAGCCATCGCCTTTGTCTCATGTTGAGCTCCTTCTGTTCAAAGAAATATTTCAGACTCTTGTGATCGGTGAAGATTTCACACTTTGCTCCATAAAGGTAATGCCTCCATATCTTCAAGGCATGAACTACCGCTGCTAGCTCGAGATCATGAGTAGGATAATTCTTTTCATGCGGTTTCAGTTGTCGGGATGCATAAGTGATCACTTTTCCATTTTGCATCAAGACACATCCCAATCCTTGCTTTGATGCATCGGTGTAGATCACATATCCTTCATTGCCTTCCGGAACTGTTAGTATCGGCGCGGTTGTAAGTCGTTTCTTGAGCTCCTGAAAACTTTTCTCACATTCCTCCGTCCACACATACTCTCTTCTTCAAAAGTGAAGTCATTGGTTTGGATAACTTTGAGAATCCTTCGATGAATCTTCGGTAGTAACCTGCAAGTCCTAGGAAACTTCGGATCTCGGTTACACTTGTTGGAGTCTTCCATTGGCTAACTGCTTCCACTTTTGCTGGGTTAAGTTTGATCCCATCGGCGGAAACGATGTGGCCAAGAAACATTACTTCTCGTAGCCAAAACTCGCACTTGCTAAATTTAGCGTATAACTTCTCGGTTCGCAACGTCTCGAGCACGGTTCTGAGATGCTCCTCGTGATCTTTCTGAGTCTTTGAGTAGATGAGAATGTCATCAATGAACACGAGAACAAATCCGTCTAGGTATTGATGAAAAATTTTGTTCATCAAATCCATGAATACTGCGGGTGCGTTGGTCAGTCCGAACGGCATCACTGTGAACTCGTAATGGCCGTAACGGGTCCTGAAAGCTGTCTTTGGCACGTCTTCCTTTCTGACTTTCAGCTGATGGTATCCTGATCTGAGATCGATCTTGGAGAACACACACGCTCCCTTGAGTTGATCGAAGAGATCGTCAATCCTTGGCAACGGGTACCTGTTCTTGATTGTGAGTTTGTTGAGCTCTCGGTAATCAATACACATCCTCATGCTTCCATCTTTCTTTTTCACGAACAAAACTGGGGCTCCCCATGGCGACACGCTAGGTTGGATGAAACCTAGGTCGAGTAACTCTTGCAACTGAACTTTAAGCTCTTGTAGTTCCTTTGGCGCCATTCTGTAAGGTGCTTTGGACATCGGGGCAGCTCCTGGCTCTAGATCGATAGAAAATTCAATTTGTCTGTCTGGCGGTAAACCTGGCAACACTTCTGGAAATACATCTTCGAATTCCCGAACGACTGGCACTTCTTGAATTGATCTTGCTGTCTTTGGTGGTTCTTCAAGCGTTACCCAAAAGCATTGGCTATCGCCCTTGCGTAACATTGAAATGGCTTTCATGGCGGAAATGATCGGCACCTTTCCTCCAATACGAACACCGTGAACTCTGGTGGCATCTTTGGCATCACCTCGGAAAGATATCTCTTGATTCTGACAGTTGATAGTGGCTCCATTCTTTTCCAACCAATCCATTCCCAAAATAACATCGAACTCCATCATGATGAAAACATATAGATTCGTTCGAAACTCCTGATCCCCTATCTTAAGTGTTTGGTTCTTACAGGCTTTTTCACTTAACATGGTCATTCCTGAGGGTACACTTATTTGGAGAGCTGGGCTTATTTTCTCGGGTTTTATGGATAAGGTTTGGCAGGCTCGTTGAGATATAAATGAATGTGATGCTCCTGTATCAAATAATGCCAAAACTGGTATGTCGTTGAATAGGATCATACCTGCTAGATTCTCCTGGGCATGAGCGGCCTCGTCGCTGTTCAAAGCATAAGCCCTAGCTTGCAGGAACGGACGTTGGTTCTGTTGATTTCCAGCATTTCCCGGAAAATTTCGAGGCGGCGGCGGAGGTGGACGCTGAGGCTGGCCTCCTAGGTTCTGGTTGCACCTGTTGGCGTAGTGTCCTTTCTTCCCACAACGGTAACACTCCACTGTCTTTAGGCGACATTCACCTGGATGATTTCCTTGGCAATGTCGGCAAAAAGGAAGGTTCCGGTTTGGTGCACTTGGCCGCGGTGGTTGGGGCCGTGGTGCAGCTCGGAATTGTTGAGGCGGTTGTGGATTGCCTTTCCATCCTTGGGGCCTCATCTGATTGCTAGAACTTCCTCCTTCAAACTTTCTCTTCCCAAAAGCTGGATTGAACCCAATGCTCTGCTCGTTGCTTTTGTCTCTTTCTTTCGGTAGCATGGACTCAATATCCATGGCTCGGCTCAGTGTCTGTGCATAAGTGAGAGAACCATGACTAGCAAGGGATATGCCAATCTCGTGTCGAAGACCGCGTCTGAATTTGTCGGCACGATCAAGATCCGTCTCCACAAGTTGCGGAGCATATCGAGAGAGTTGGTTGAACAAACGATCATATTCAGCGACCGTCCTCTTTCCTTGTTGTAAGTTCCAGAACTCATTCTGGCGACGTTGGCGGTAACATCCCGGAATGTACTTCTCAAGAAGCTCGTCCTTGAAGTCTTCCCATGTGTAACGTTCCCATTGAGCAGTTGTGAGAGTCCTTTTGACTGACTCCCACCAGAAATCAGCTTCATCGACCAGTTGATGAAGACCATAATCAAGTTTGTCAGCCTCGGTGCATTTGAGGTAGTTGAAGATCTTGTCCATAGCTCTAACCCATTTCTCGGCATCGGTTGGTTCACCTAACCCATTAAAAGTCGGAGGATTCTGCCTACGGAAACTCTCATCATTCCTAGGCACCTGAACTGGCTCTAGGGGCTCACCTACATTACCGTTCCTTCCACGTACCATTTTGTTTTGCTAAGTTTGGTTGATGTTGTTCTCTTTTGAGAAGCTGAATTGATATAGTTGTCAAAGAAACGTTAGTAATCTTTATCAAGAGTTTATGCTATATCCATAATAGCATAAGTTTCGTTTAAAAGAAAAATTTTATGCTATATCCATAAATAGCATTTTGATTAAGGGGATTCAATATTTCAAAATATACTCATTCTTTCAAGTAGAAAAACATATCCACATAATTCACACATATATCGTAAGCCCGATATAATCACGTAAGTCACATATATATCGTAAACTCGATATAATCACAAAATTTTCAAAACCATATCAATCGTCAAGTTTCCAATATCAATCCCTCCCCGGATGATAATATTCAGTTTCAAATATCAATCCCTCCCCGGATGATAATAATTAGTTTCAAATATCAATCCCTCCCCGGATGATAATAATTTATTTGTATCGTATCTCGATACTAAACCTGTCACAATTTACGTTTCAAAATAAATCCCTGCCCGGATTACAACAATTTATATTTCTCAACATATAACTTCACATCTTGAAATAAACAATGCACACTTTCACATTTCGTTAATTCTCACGTTTCGTTTTTCATATAGTTCACATTTCGCGTTTAATCACATAATCCTTGCAAATAATCATAAGATCACCAAGTCACAAAATCACATAAACATAACCATCATCATAGCCATAATCATATATATGTCGCCCAAAATTGATTCGTTTAGAAACGAATCTCAACCTGCCCATAACATGTTATACATACCATATGTCAATCCTGCGTAGTAAGATAATAACATAGTATCATACGAAGTTTGCCTCCACGAGGACTTTCCCACATAAACATATATCAAACAAACATGCAAATGCAGATGCAAAGATGAAGTCGGGGCGGCTTTGTAGGCCCACACCAAAATCCCGGCTTGCGAAGCATCGTCATCTATGGCTTCGTTGACATCTCCATCTGCATATACTTGCCCTACTCCTACTAGTTCCCAACCGAAGACTCGCTGCCTCCTCCTTCCTCGTCACTAATATCCATGTCACTCCCCTCTCGGCTCGAACCCTCGGCCTCATCATCATCATCGCTATCCTCATCCTAATCTGAATCTGACTCTGACTGGCCTGTCCAAGCTCTGACTCGGCGTCTGTACTTCAACTGTCCGCTGCGAAGGATCTTGGGTCGTCGGCGCTGGTTACGTCGGGCTGGTGGCGGTCTACCGAAGATAGGCTCGGGACGTCGTGGTGGAGTGCGCTCTCGGACTCGCCTCTCGACCTCCTCGGGTGTCAACCTGTTTCCGTGCACGATCGAACGTAGTTCATCAACAATGGTCAGCTGTCTGCGCTCCTCTCTGACCTCCGAAGGTCCGGCTGCATCTCTCGTCCCGGATGGACCTGCCTCGTGATCATGGCGTCGGATAAGTGGCGGGAGTGATGGCGCGAACCCCTCGCGAACCATCGTGAGCCTCATCAGATAGCTGCCTAAGGTCTCATCATCCCTCATAGTGAAAACGTCGTCCCGAATCTCCTCCCTCCGAGACGGGCCCCTGTGATACCCCCAAGGATCATGTCGCCTGAAATCAAATACGGGTCACCAATATTCCAACAGAAATTCAATTTGTGCAAGACTCCTTTTCCCATTCCACTAGGGTCGTGAGTTCCCGAGAAGAAATCACCCTGTTATGCTCATGATCAAATGCATGCAATGCACACAAATAATGCAACACCAAATTCTCAATCTAATGCAAACGTTTTCAATGCATTCACAAAACACGAAAAGTTAGTTCATAACAATAATCAAATGAAGATTAAGGTTCGATTTTTCAATTTCAAATTCCTAGATTTTCAATAAACTTCTCACGTAAGTTATATTTGTTCCACATCTTATAAACATCCTTCGAATGTAACAACATATAGGCCATATTGTCACATAAGTTCACATAAGTTTAACACTACGTTTCACATAACGTTTCACATAATCACACCACCAATTCGTTAGTCCCATATAATCAAAGAGTTTGAAATGTACCTTGACGATGAGCTCGGAGCAATAGTGATCGAGAGAGAGAGAATGCATAGGTCCATGTGATTTTAGGTCCAAATATTCAAAGTCCTTTAGGTCCATACATGAGTTATACTTGGGATAAAATTTCCTAACAAATTCTAAATTTTAAGTTCATTAAGTCTTCGGTATTCAGAACGACGACGCTCTGATACCATGCTGTCACACCCCGATTTTCCTAACTCAAAAAATAATCATTTTTAATTATAACCAATTAAATCGGGATGCAACGAAGGGTAAAATAAAAAGGGAGAAAATCATAATTCAATTGTTTTTAATTAGTTTTAATTAAAATTCATTTAGTTTAGCCCGAAAATTTGGGCAGCATCTCCCCTATACCAGGATCAAGTCGTAGTAAATACCAAAGACTATACATCAGCTAACCAAGTACATAAACCATACGATGAGGTCGGACCAGACCGCGCCATCATCGGATCCAAGGTATTTAATAAAAATAACTACCGAGGCGGACCAGACCGCTCTACAGTAGGATCCAAAGTACATATCGAAAGCATAACAACCGTGGCGGACCAAACCGCACTACAGTTGGTTCCAAGTATATAATTACATTAAAGTTGCGTTTAAATAGCGGAAGCGAATAAATAAACATTCATTTATTAACCGTTATAGTTTTTATAAATTCGTTCAAGTTTTCGTTATATGAATTCATATTTTCAAAAACGTGAGTTTTAAACTAATCAAATGAATAACGAATAAACTTTAAACGAATATTAACTTTCTAAGTTAACTAAACCATAATTCCCATTTCAATTAATAAGTATGATGCTTCGGTTATCTAAATAACGAAAAGGGAAATTGTTTAACGATCCAAAGCATACGTAAATTGTTTATAACCAAATAAAAGTTTAAGAAACGGGTAAGGGTCTAACGGTTAAGTTTTATTATCCTCGTCTCTTGTTTATTCCTCCTTTCCTTTTTCTCTCTTCTCGCCCCGTCACTATGCCTCCGGCTCCCAATCTGCAAAACAAAGAAAGTTCTACAGGGCTGAGTACAACTAGCACTCAGTGGGAATCAATGCCAATCAAAGGAAAACAAAAGCAGGGCTTTCAGGATTTTAAAAGAGAGAAGAGAAAGAATAAGTCTTGATCCCATATGACCAAACCATTTAGGCGCCCATTTAGGTATTCCCGAGGTTACTCGTAATCAAATCCCGGTTAAACCACCCGTCGGATTATAAGAACATTTGCAGGGTGACATACATCTTGTGTATATAAACCCATCAGCTATGCTAGACGGCATAAATAAGTTATATGCAAGTCTATCGGCTAGGGATCGAGATTTCCGTGGTAAACCCCACTCCCGATCCCGGTGTACACCAGTTGCTCGTTGGTGTGTTAGACCTAACGATGTCAACCCGATATCGTAAAAGATTAGAGCATTAAACCTGGGAAACCTGTGGTTCACAATTTAATCCTGAAACAAAGCCTGCACTTGAAGAATATAGAGCTTACTAGCTCAAGAGTTATCAAGAAATAAGAATCCCCAAGGATTTTAACAATAAATAGATCCCCACCTTTACCGGTTACTCGATTCTTTGGTTCGAATCTTAGTTCAGCTTCTTCGGAGATTCTTCCTACAAATATTTCCTGAAGTTAAGTTACGTTCGTAGTTTTATTCTTAGAACTAACATAACTTTCTTTTAAATATTAATATATTCCTTATAACTATATAAACACTTATCAACCTTCTATAATTATTTTCTTATGTTTTCGTCGTTTGCATGGCTTAGACTTCAGCACAAAAGTTGTTCAACTAATCATTACTAATATTTTGGTACAAAAATATTAGACATGCAAAACGGGTAAGGGTCCTTCGACTCGAAATGAACACAGTTTCATTTTTAGAAAATTAACGGTGATTCCGATCGTTACCAAAATTTATAGGATGCTAGATAATTTCATTTCGAAGCCATATTAATATTTTCAAAACATTTGGACAGAGTCTCGACATGCAGGGAAACATTATCCATGGAAACGAAAGGTTCACCACCAACAATTCATTCTCAACAATTCGTTCCGATTAAGTGGTTAATTATTAGGTTACGAACAACTTTAATTCGGTGATATGGATGCAAAAAGGAACACCGGCAACCACCAAAGAAAGGGCGGCTGCACGGCGATGGAGAAGAAGAGAAGATGATGCATGTCTCACTTCGGGAGTTCGTAGCGACGATCAACCACTACCCCTAGAATCGAAATCTCCCTACGAGTTCATAGAAACGAACGGCATACCTTTTCGATGATCGGAGAGAAAGATAGGAACGAAAGTCGATCGTTGATGATCGGGCTGCTTGCGGCTGCCTCGGCTTGAAGAAGAAGATGATGGCGATGAAAGGATGATGAAGATGGTGGCAGCAGCTGCTGCTTGATCGGAAGGACGAACGGCGGCGGTGGTGGCGATCGGAGATGGCGAGGGAGATGGAGGCTGCTGCTCCTTCGGCTTCTTGGAGAGGAAGGGCGAAGGTGATGGTGGCTGGTGGTGAAGGTGATGTTCGGTGGAAGTGGAGATGATGGTGGTGGCGGATGATGGTGGTGATGATCGGTGGTGATGGAGGTGCTGGAGGTGATGGTGATAGGAGATGGTGGTGGATGGCGGAGGTGCTGCCGGCGAAGGAGGAAGGCGGAGGTGGTGTTCGGGAGAGAGAGAGATGAAGAGAGTTGGTGGATGATTTCTTCCACTTGAAGGATTTAGATGAGGATATGATCAAGTGAGGCGGTGATGGCCTCTATTTATAGGGGTCATCCCGTCTCCGATTCGACGCCTCGTTCCCCGACGAAAAGATATTTTTCCGGCAACGAATTCCGATTTAAGATTTCAAAGGGTTTATGGAATCCACGAAAAATATCGAACACAACGATATAGGTTAAAGAATTTTCGGAAGGAATTTGATAGCTCGAAGATTTTTAAAGAAACGAAAAGATCGAAAATAGACAAACGGCGACTCGGGTTTTCTTAACCGTTTATCCGAAAAATACCTAACTTCTTTCATAATTCTTTTAATGTCAAAACTAGGTTAAATATATTAACATTACATTTTTGGAAATTATATTAGGTTAGATATAATATTTTAGTTAACTAATTTTAATTAAATTAAATATTCTAAAATTCTTTTATTAAGAAATTTATATAACTAATAATATCAAAGCTTTTAAATTTAAAATTCTTTTATCATTTTACTATATAAATTACGAAAAGCTTATTTTATTAAAGGAAACTATTTATTTCCTATTTTCTAGTATTTAAAAAATACGGGTTATTACAACAAGCTCGGCCCAGAGGGAAGCAGTTCGGCCCATGAAAAGCCTAGCCCATGAAGAGCTCCTTCAACAACCGTAAGTCGAGTCCTAAGAGACGTAGAAGACTCGGATGCTTATCACAAATAGGTGATAGACTTGAATGAGTCCTTATCTATATAATATATAATACTAAGCCCGGATCTATTTTTAGAAATTTTAGTTTATTTATTGCATACATTTATCAACATTATTACATGCATTTATTATAATTTATTTATTACATGCATTTATTTATATTTATGAAGTAATATATAAAATATAACTTATTTTTGGTCAAAATACTTAAATTACATTAATAATTCACTCATTATTGGAAAAAGTCACTAAAATAAAAGTTATATTTTTTTTATCTTTTAAAATTTAATTATCAAAATACTATTTAATATATCTATATTTATATAATATATAATAGTATGTCCGTAGTTATATTTAGAAATTTTAGTTCATTAATTACAGGCATTTAATTTAATTTATGTTAAAAGTTTTTAGCATTCATAATTATTTAGTTATTTAATTTGTTTATCAACTATTTTTAGAAATTGTGCATTAAAATGTTATATCATTATTGTACTTGAATATTTTTAGTCGACTATTTAATAGTGAACATTACAAAAGTATAATTTTTGACAATTTAATAATTTTAGCAATTTAACTAATATGCTACTTTAAGTTTACCATTTTTATGTTATTACGTGTCTACACGTAATTATATTTATACCTCACATACATCTAAAAAAACGTCAATTATTCGTTTAGATGTATTTTCTATTTTCAAACTATTTTTTTATTATAAATTTATAATTTCATGATTAAAAAAAATCAATATTCACATTATTTTTTCATATTGTGGATGAGAAATACTCTCTCGGTTCCTTTATAGACGTTACATTCTTTTGGAGCACGAGAATTAAGAAATGATGGATTTGAATATTGAAGTGAAAAGTGTATGAGCAAAAATGTTTTTCCTTTAATAAATTTTTATCAAATAAGGAAACGTAACACCTTCCGCAAGACGTACAAAAAAGGAATACGTAAGGGAGTACTAGATCAAGATGAAACTAACATAAAACACTATATAGATAATCAACATCCGAAGCAACAAGTGTTAGCTAATGAAAGGAGAAAACAAGGAGAGAGAAAAAAAATTGAAACACAAGACCTAAAATATATTTTCATATGTCCCCACACATCGTGTGGGTGAATAACTGACTAAGCTAATTTCTAGCCTAGCAATAATACCGAATTAGCTAGTAGTCCGAGTCGAACCACAAGGAGTGAATATGGCAATAGCAAATCAAGTAGTTCACGTAGTCCCTATCATACTATCTAAGCACATGATCATGATTTGGTTTGTTTTCTAAACTAGGCAAAGAGTAAAGTGGAATGTAAACTCAACAATGTAAAGTAAACAAGACAAGTAAAAGGCAAATGTAGAATATCAATAGTAAAAGGCATGGATCCAAGTGATTTCCAATATGATGATGATGATAGTCTTAGAATCTAGATGCTTCAAGCCAATTTAATCCACCTTGGATGGTTTCTTATATCAAATATGCTAACCTACCTTACTAGGGTGATTAACAAGTTGATTGATAGAGTAACAAATGCTTTCTAAGCCTTTAAATACTCCATCAACTCCAAATAGCACAAATTATGTCTAAAATAACCTACCAACTCTCTTCCAACTCATCTAATTCTTTCTAGGAACTATAAGAGATGGAATCAAGTGATATGGGTATGGATTGATGCCAAGTGCTATGAAAGGAAGCTTCCTAGGCATTCCCTCAAACACCTTAGATGCACTCCTAGTGATCAATTATTCATGCATACAAATTAAAGTCCCAATCCATAGGCAATCCAAGAGGAAGGTAGATCAACATCCTAGAATCTAATACCTATCATCTACATCAAATTATCCATCACTTGGAGCCATATGCAAACTTAGCTAGCCATAGATCTAGCAATCAAACCATGGAAAATAAGAGAAATCATAATAGAAATGACAAGGAAATGAAAAGGAATTGAAAATCTTCAATAATCTTCAATCTCCAAGCTTGATCATCCACAAATATTTGAAAATACCAAAGTAGAAAGAGGGAAAATAGCTAGGGTTCTAAGAGAAAGTGTCACAATGAATTACAAGTGAAATTAGATGACAAATAAGGAAAATATCTAGCTATATATAGTTTTTCCATACATTGGGGTCAAATTGCAAATACTAGAAACTGAAGTTGAGAAGGTGGGGTAAAATCTGTAATTTCTGGAAAGTTAAATGAAGGGTTGACTATTTCATTTTCGGTTGACTCGTGTACTTTCCGCCCACATTTGACAGTTCGCGCGCTCTCACGGTTTTGGCTCGTTCTCTCTCGTCCGGCATCGGAAAATTAATCCGCAAAGTGCTACGGCTTCCTCTTTCGATCCTCTTCGACATAAGATAAGTCAAACTCTCCCAGAAAATTGCCGCAACACCCGAAATCATCACGGAAACCGAGAGAAAACGCAAAGCATATAGAAAATGCATAAATTGTAAAAACCTATCATTTCCTATTCGTTTAAGCACAAATCCGAACCAAAACACGCATCGAGACGCACTCTAAAGCATGCTAAATATGTGGTTATCAATAACTAGTTAGAATAAAACTCTAATACCTGTATATAAATAGATAGAGGCTAGGTTAGACTTAGAGGTCCATTCACACTTTTTATACATTGTGCGCATACTACATCAATAAACATCACCTCCCTTCCGCCTGTGGGCGTAGATCTATTACGATAGATCCCACCTCTTTTGGGCTTGCATCAAACCGGTACCTCAATGTTGGGAAATTGTTAAGGATTTATATTAAGGGAGAACCACTTTGGGAGTCTTAAAAAACATTTATATATTTTGATTCGATTCCAAAACCCTCCCTGTAAATTCTTCCCAACTCTTCCTTTTGATGATTAGAATAGTTAGAATTTTTTTTCATGAACTTATTTGTTAGGAAGCTCTATTTATTAGTCATTTTAGGATTTTAACGTGCAGGTTCCGAGACTGAAGCTAGAAGACTCACTCGCTATAAGTTGACACTCAGCAACGCGACATTACTCGCTTTTAGTGGCCATAGCGTGAAGAAGATTGACACTTTGAAATAAAAAGTTCAGACTACACGCTCTAACTTTATCACTGTCAAGTGTCCACTTCTCATAGCGAGACAATGATATCTCAACAACCATCCAGTTTGAAACTCAAGTTTGAACTAAGTCAAATTGAAGATCCGTAGGCGCTAAATGAGGATATGCCACGCGGTACTCAAGGACTGGATGAGAAGAGTTGATCTTAACCCAGCTGTCGCTTTCTCAGGAGTGCAGATACTGTTAAGCTTGGAAGTTAGCCAATTCGGGAAAGAAGACAAAACTACTTTTTCCAAAAGCTGCAAGTCAAAGTCGTAATGTTGGAGTGTGAGAGACAAGGTCGGATCCTCTCTAACGGACTGATCAAACATCTCCCACTATAAATAGGGGGAAACAAGTACTCGCGATTTTCTAAGCAATTATTTCCCGAGTTCTTACGAAGTGTTCAAAGCTTAGCTCCATCAAGATTCAATTTCTGCAACCTAGCTCCACTCTAAATTCTAGGCCTCACTTGAAATCCTAGCCTAGTTCATAGAAGAATCCTAGCCTATACTTGTTCTTATTATAAATGATTCTTCAAGTTAGAGTTCATACACAAAACCCTACCAAAACCCTCGAGTGAAGATTAGAGCTCGTTTTGTTCATGTTGGTTTAGTGTTAGTCGAGTTGTAAAGATCCAACTCTGCACTTTCATCGATTGTGGAAGGCTCGATCTAGGTTGTAGTTGAGTTATATGATTCAAGCTCTCACTTTCTTCAATAGTGAAGAGCTCGATCGCTATTCATGTCGTTTGGGAACCTGTTGTAATCCCCAATTGAATTCTTGAGTGAAGAGGATTCGTTCCGGTGTGGAACAAGTGGATGTAGGAGAAGTTTACTCCGAACCACTATAACTCGTTGTTTCGTATTTCCTCCCTACGCTTTTACTTTGTTTATCGCTCTGATTATAGCATAGTGCACTAGCATATAAACAACTTAATACGAGATTTTTCATTAAGCAAGAAAACTTACGATCACCAAATTCCGCATGCTGTGTAAAGCTATTGAGCTATAGATTAAGTCCACGCTTCGGTCTTAAGCATCTGCTCTAACTATAGAGCTCTCACTCTGGTCTAAAGTTTAGCTTGATCTATAGTAAACACTATGTGATAAGTTGAAAAAGAAGTTGAAAAACTTCTTAAATCTAGTTTTTAAGAAATGAAGGATTAAAATACTAAAGTGGCGACCCACCCTTTTAATGATTTTAGGTAGGTGAGAGAGACCAAGATTAAAATTAGAATTGGTAAAGGTTAATGAGAGTATAAGTGGATTGCATCCCCTCTAAAGTAAGAAATGAGTCAACTAGAATGATATTCCCTCGGCCCATTTTATATTGACACTTTGATTTAACAAAATAGATACAGATTAAAACACTAATGTGTCATTATAAAATAACAGAAGAAGTAAAATCCGATAAAAAATGTGGTCAAGTTGGATGGAACGAGGAAAGTACATAAGAATAGCATAATTATTTGGGTGTGAGAGTGAAGCAAATGATGTTAGTTACTCGGGAAAAAAAAAAAAAGAAAAAAGAAAAAAAAAGTAAATGATTATGGAGGAATGATCTACTATCTAGTGGTGAAAACGGATCGGATATTTCCCAACCGATTCGGAACCGTATCCGGTCGGTAACGAATTCGGTATGAAAAAATGGTATCCGGACGGATCCGGATTCGGATCCAGATACTAATTAGATTCGGATACCGGATTGGATTTGGATTACATAGTATCCGACCGTATCCGAGTTTTACCATATTTTATTGGATATTATCCGGATAACCAATTCGGATATCCGGCTATTTTAATTTATTTTTAATTTTTAATTTTTAATTTTTAATTTTTAATTTTTATTTTTTTTGTATTTTTTACTAATTGGGCCCTTATTTAAATCAAATTAAATCAATAATCAATTCGTAAGCCCTACCCAATTCCACCACGATTCTTTATCTTCTTCTTCGCACCCCTGCCGTCGTCTCTCCACCTCTGCCTCTCCGCCGTCGCCGTGAGCAAGCGACTCTCGGCCTCTACATCTCTCCCCTTTTGCCCCCTCTCTACATCTTTCCCTCTCCGTCTCTGCCCCCCTTCCCCTCGGCCGCCGCTGTCAAAGCCTTCACCTTCTCTCCCCTGCCGGTTGCTCCCTTCCGTTTCTTACCAAATCCACCATTTCTTTCGGCGCCATCGGCAACCTCATCTCCCCATCGGTTCCTCCTCTACCTTTATTCCTCAGATCCAGTGCCGCCTCCATCTCATCTCTCTCAAAATCCCCTAATTCATACCTACCTCTCCTTCTCCCTCTTTCTCTCACATCCTCTTCTTTCTACTGCGGCGGCGGCGGCGGCGAAACCGACGGTGACGGTGATGGCCGACGAGACGACAAAGAAGTGGGCGGATGAGAGATGATGATGAGAAATTTAAAAATGTTTCTAAAATAAATAAAATTAATAACTTAATCAAATGTTAGTATTTTTATTAAAACAATAGTAATTTCATATACTACCTATTTACTTAAACTCAATACTACTATTAACTATTAAGAAAAATAGAAGTTATTCGGCTGCAATGTTTTTCTTTTTCGCGTTTTTTTCTTCATATTTTCTTCTTAAATGGAGTTATTTTCTAGTAGCATATTTGTAATTTATCAAAGGAAAAAAGTCATAATTTGATAAATGAATATATGAATTATTACGTAGATTGTTTTCTTTTTTAATGTGTTTCAATCATATATATTTGGATGATTTTCGCATGAGAGATACTATTCGATTATATTTATTCGAATTCGGTCTGAATCCGTTCCTTATTTGTTCTGTATTCGTATACCGAATATTTCGAATTCTTATTCGAATCCGGCTTTGCCATATCCGACACTGAATTCAAGAAAAAAATATGGTATAGAATTCGGTATGAGTAATATATGTCCGTATCCGATCCGTTTTCACCCCTACTATCCACTGTGGATATTCTTAGGAGATGGTATGCAGAAATAAAATTTAGCAGGAATGGAATGAACGAAGTAATGGAATGAGGATGGGAATGGAATGAAACCGCGGATTCAAATCTCATGGCTGGCATCCGTAAGGAATGAAATGATTATAATTTAATCCAAATAAATTACAATAATCCAAAAATTCGGATCAGCCCAAGCCCATTAGGTTTATAGACTTAGGTCAAACTAGGCTTACTAATAGAGCACGTCGATTTTCAATTGAGCTTGGATTGAGCCTATGTTAAAAGCCTAAAAATAAATCCGAATATAACAAAATTTCATGAGAATGTTTCCAACCCGACTCACCTGTATAATTGAGTCGAGCATGTCTAAGCCTGATAGGCCGGTAGAGCCGGTCTAACCCATCTATCGTTTATCCCTACCCCACCGGTCGAGCTCATGACATATCGACTATTTCAAATATTTTACTAACATTATTATGTACGTATATATAGGTAAAAAAAAATCACTAAATAATTATTTAGGAAGGTTTCTTCATTTGGCCCAATGGGCCCAAAGCCGTCAGCCCAACCCAACTCAACTTAGCCCATACGAAATTCCCGATAAAGATTAATAAGTCAAATGTAAATCATAAGTAAGGTTAATTTTTTGACCAATTGAAGTAAATTTCATTCCTGATAACAATGATTAGGTAATACC
The DNA here is from genome assembly GCA_029379335.1 of Thymus mandschuricus. Classification (NCBI taxonomy): domain Eukaryota; kingdom Viridiplantae; phylum Streptophyta; class Magnoliopsida; order Lamiales; family Lamiaceae; genus Thymus; species Thymus mandschuricus. The sequence continues at coordinate 25,883,794 of CM057078.1, forward strand.
AAGAAAATGAGAGTAGTGGTTAATCCCATGCTCATGGGATTACTGATTACTGAAGGAATGGTCATTTCTGATTATATTTCTGTACAAGCCATGGGATAAGGAATGAACACAGGAATGGTCATTCCATTCCTGACCCATTCTTGCATGCCAGTCATGCCTTAATGTATCCACGAATGATGTGACGTATTAATAATCTATATCTATATTATAAAAAATGTCTTTTTACAAAATTTGATTTGCCTGTTTTACCGTTACAAATAAAATATATCATTATATTATTAATATTATCATTAGAATATTAATTCCGGATATATTTCAATTTATATTCAACTTATATTATTTTTTAATTTATCTTCAAGTGTATTCATATTTATAATATATTAATAACATTAAAAATAATCATTATATATCCAATAAGATTATACGTGCATGACACATGAGAAAAATAAAATAAAAATCTAAATAATAAAAATCTAAATATATACCTTAGCTTATTAAAAAAAAAAGTAAATTTCACCCCAGCCACATTAACAGTGTTAAGAATGTCACGGCACACGTAGGAGAGCGTTTCTCAATGATTATAACTGTGCACAGTGCACCCCAAATTCCCAACACACACTTGCTTGGCTGTGAATATTGAGAGAGAGAGGAGTATGGGTGTGAAGGTAGGCCTGATCGGGCCTCCTGCTGCCGGCGCTTCTTCTCCCCTGCTATCTCACACACCTAAGCTCACCCTGCGCCTGTTGATTGAATTCCCGTCCGCTTCAATAACGTCATCTTCTCTACAGAGGAGGAAGCATAGTGGGAAGCTCAAGGCACTGGAGCAACCTGGGGGGAAGATGGTGGTGGAGCTTGTCGGAGCATTCAATGAGCTGACGGAGAGGATGAACGAGCTCTCCACCAGCTCCTCCCGCCTCCTCTTCAAGACCCTCAAGCTCTCTCTCCCTATACTCCACTCCCTCCCCCTTCTCCCCGACGGTCGCGACCCCCTCTCTAGGGCTCTCTCCCTTGCCCTATTTCTCGCTCATCTCCAGGTAATTCGTCGCCTTTCCCTTACATTTCTGTTCAATTATGAATCCTCAAAATTGGAATTGATATGTAACCCTGTGATTGAATACACTCTGAAGTGAAATTGAGCTTCTATAGATAGAGAAGGGCATGTTATTGTTGAAGTTTGGGAATAGTCTCAGCTAAGAAAATTCATAGATTCATCAACTAGATTATTTTCATTTATCTGCATTCTTTAAAATCTTGATATGTTCGAGAATTTATCTGTAGCATGTAAGGTTATTATATGAGGGAGACTTATTGAGTACTTGTTTACTGATGGGTGTGGATGCAGATGGATGCTGAGGCCATATGTGCTGGGATACTGAGGCAAGTGATAGAGGGAGGTAGCATTTCGTTGAACGAAGTGAGAGAACGTGTTGGCATGGGCACTGCTCATCTCCTACACGAAAGCATGCGCTTGAACAACATTTCTTCCAAGGTGGAGGCCTTAGATGACGATAGTGCATTTGCATTGAGGAAATTCTGTCTCACTTACTACGACGTGAGGGCTATCATACTAGACTTGGTCCTAAAGCTCGATATGATGAGGAACCTCGACCATCTCCCGAGGTACAAGCAGCAAATGATTTCTGTACAAGTTATGAAGATATATGCCCCTTTAGCAAATGCAGTTGGAATCACCAGTTTATCCATGGAGCTCGAGGATCTTTCTTTTCGGTACATGTTTCCCTATTCTTATCTTTACGTAGACACGTGGCTGAGAAGCCATGAATCCGTAAGCAAGCCTCTTCTAGACATGTACAAGGACCAGCTGCTTAATGCCCTCACGTCTGATCCATACTTAACTGAAATGGTTGAGCACGTCTCCGTCGAAGGTCGTTTCAAGAGTCGTTACAGCACCATGAAGAAACTATTGAGAGATGGGCGTAAACCTGAGCAAGTGAATGATATCTTAGGATTGAGAGTGATCCTTACTCCATCGTCTGGAGTAGATTCTTTGGATATTGGAGAGAGAGCCTGCTATAGAACGCGTGAAATTATACAGTCCTTATGGAAAGAAATTTCTAGCAGGTCCAAGGATTATATCATTAGACCTAAGTTTAATGGATACAAGAGTTTACACATGGCTGTCGATATCAGTGATAATGATAGGAATAGGCCATTGATGGAAATACAAATACGAACAGCTGAAATGGACATGTTGGCAGCCGGTGGAACTGCATCCCATGCTTTATACAAAGGAGGCCTTACCAATCCAGAAGAGGTAAGAGCAGGTTTTGAACGAGACGTGGCATAGTTTCTTTTCTTTTCATTTTCTTTTTTAATTTGTTATATATGAGATCAAGATAAACATGAAAAAGTGGAGCTCTTGATATATTGCTGAATATGTAAAAGTAAAATCTTGTCCAACTATTCTGTTTCAGGCAAAGCGGCTTAAGGCAATTATGATGGCTGCAGCTGAACTAGCAGCACTACGTCTTAGAGACTTGCCATCCTCGTCTCAGAAGGGTCTAGAAGATACCAGAAACCGGGTATTCCATCTTCTAGACAAGAATGGAGATGGTAAGATCAGCGTTGAGGAGCTTATGGAAGTAATGGAAGAACTTGGTGCTGAAGGAGAAGATGCGAGGGAGATGATGCAGCTCCTGGATTCAAACAGTGATGGCCTTCTAAGCTCGGATGAATTTGACTTGTTCCAGAAACAGGTAGATATATAGTGACGAGTGATAAACATTTGTTCAATTCTGGTGGGAGATATATGCCTTTTGTTGTGTTGATTAGAAATGTATAGTTTTCTTGATACCTCTGAGCAAAGAAAGAGTGCTCGTTGATAAGATTTAATGGCTAAAAGTGCTTGTTCTGCAGGTTAGACTCATTCGGAATTTGGAATACAGAGATGCCGAATACAAGATTGAGTTGGGTGAGATTGAGAAGCTTCTTCAAATAGAGGATAGAAGTAGCAGTGGAATGACACAACTGACTGCGGAGTAATTAAACATACAGTGCAGTTGAATGAGGAGCTTCGAGTAGTGTAACTTAAAACGTAAGAGGCTTCTTGTATATCAGTGTATTTGTGAATCAATGTACATATGCAGAGTTAATCTTAATTCACATTCATCCAGAGCGGGGACCCTTAGCTCGTAAAATGGAGTTGGAACTGCAAATTGAACAAGCAGCGTGAAAAGGCCAGACTTTGACTGAAGCAATCTGCTAATGTAGATGCAGTTTGAGTTTGGGAATCTACCACATCTCAATAAATTACATGTTTACATGGATAGACCTCAGTCAGAGAAGGGTTTTTGTGGCATACTACAGGTTTACTTAGAAATGATAGGTTCCGATATTTGGTACTCCATCCATCAATTTTATAATAGGTTAAGTTTACACAAAAATAAAGCGAGGGTCATTCTAGAACTGGAATACACAAATTTTAGCAGACGACTCAATGAAATTAAATGCACAAATTTGGTAGACGCTATCATACCACAGTCAAAGCAAAGAAACATTACTGCAATTTAGCAGGCAATATCGCCTGCCTATCTCTAATAACTGCAAATCTATCCAAGCAATGGGATCCTTTACATAAGTACTCAGACCAAATGATGGAAGTTCGCCGAGCACATATAAATCGACATTCAATATCTGTGCTTGATGAGCAGGGGAAGACAACTAACTTATTCACAGCCCCATGTTTTGATTGGCCTGAGCCGGGCTGTATTCCTTGATCAGCTTATTAAACTGTTGATCAAATTCCTTCTCAAGTGCCATCTCTTCGGCCCAGTACTTTTTCTTCAGTTCTAAGATCCGCTCTTCATGGGCCTTCATTAGCGTATCCCTTCTGCTCACAAACTCATCCATTTCCTTGTCCTGCAGCTGAATTAGTCTGGAGGTTTCTTCAACCCTAAAACATAATTATGAAAATTGTTAAGATGTTTCATGTATAAAACTAAAACGGGATTTCTACCCAACTTGTAAATGCATCAGAAAATGAAGACAGAAAACAGTACAATCCACAATAAAATGGCTGTTCAGTTGATAGTCTGGCATATAAAAACAAACTGAATGAGAGATGCAATATTACCTGCGTTGACGCTCTTCAGCAGTAGATACATTTGACTCAGACTGAGTTATTTTCTCACGTTCATTTTGTTGTATCTTCTCAAAGTATTCCTCCTTCTCATTTCTAGCATCATAAAGCTGTTGGAGTTGTTCCCTGTAGAATTGGTCCTGACTATCCATCTAAGTTCAGAACAAAGTGAAATGAAGTTAGCATGGAGGACGAAAAAGATAAACATAAAATTGTGCGACCCAAACAAAACTTAAACAATCATAACATGTGACAACAGACTTGAGAGAATGGAGCTTGTCAAACAACAGTCTGATTCTGAGTTACTTCTAGTCCGAGCAGAACAGCTTAAGATTTGAATCACTTTTATCAGTTACCGTGCAATCTATCTTTTAAGTTCAGTGCAAATGTCAAGTGTTAAACCTCAACAATTTAACCAGGAACACCAGCCATACACCCTAATGATACATGTCAACCAAGATCGCAGAAGAACAGTAACCGTAACACAGAATAATATTCTGAGCTGTCCATAATTAGCAACAAATCGAATTAAAGATATAATCTACGAATACCCTATACAGTTCAAACACTTCAAACACCACCAGAGGGAATCAAAGATCTTTCCAAGCTTCAGCAACCCCATAGATGGAAAACATACAAAAACTGGAGTAGGTTAAGTGCCCATGATTAATCTCATTTGATAGATTAAATTTCTACTAGACACCACAAGATTGTTCATTGTTTATGCTTCCTATAATTATCAAATTATGTTTTGATTTTTTTGAACATACCTCTTCTCGGTTTTGTTCATGATGCTTTTGTGTCCTCAGCTTAACTACTTTAGTCTCTTCATGAACCCTCCGAAGCTGTTGAGACAGCATTCCAACAGACTCCTCAAGGGCTTTCTTGCTCCTCTGTTCCTTGACAACTTTGTTCTTAAGCCATATGAGCTGCTGATTGTCGTCACTCATCTGCTTCATTTGATTAACAACCATTTCTCGATGGGATCGCATCTCATATTTCAGTTTCGTCTTACCTAAGGATTTAGGAGAATTTATGAACCATAGCCAATAAGAAAAATTAACAAATAATGTCAAAAACATGAAAGGGAAACTAAATAACATGCACATAAAATCTACACAGGGAAACGTACACAGCACCTTGAGAATGTTGATTAAAAGACTCCATGTCGTTTTTATCAGCCATGTACCCGAAGAGTTGACGCTGTCCTCCAGGGTAGAACGGAACCTTATTTCTATGCCAGGCATTCCTATCTCTTTGCTTGTCATAGAAATGCTTGCTCAAGCGTTCAGCCTCTGCATATCCAACTGCTGAGGCTTCAAAAATCAACATACTCATGCCACGGTGTCCTTGTGGTCCATACGCATGTCGTGCTTTCACTGCAGAATATCCACTAAAATAATCAAGCAGCTCTTGATTACCCATCCCAATCCACTGCAATACAAAAATTTATTAGACAGGGATTAGTTCATTTCAACAAATTTGCACAGACATATTATACTAATGAAAATACAAGAAATTCCTACTCTGTCATTATCGTCTTTATCAAGCCTAGTATTCATGATTACCACCATCGGAGGCCAAACAATTTCTTTATCAGCTCTTTCATCCAAACCTTTCCATTTCCCAAATATCTCACCAGCTGGAACTGCAGATGTTCCCCTCCGTCGAAGTTCCTCATCCAAAAGTTCACCAAGCTCTCTATGGAGCTTCACCCTTTTCGATCTTTTAGTTTTAGCATGCGTAATAAGGGGTTGCAAGCCACGGTACCAGTTGACAGCTCCAGGTCCTCCTTGGCATGCTGGGCAATGCCACTCTCTTTCAGGCTCATTAATCTGCTCAACAGTCAAATTATCAAGACGCGGAAATAGCTCCTTGAACCATTTGTTCTTCTTCCGAGTTTCGTGACTTTTCTGACTCTCGTCAGAATCAAAGCCCCCGTCACTCATAAGGTCATCATCTGAGTCATCCATGTCATCGGACTCTCCATCATCATCATCATAATCATCAACATTTCCCTGAATGGGATGATGATCAGCAGCTGCTTGAGGATTTTCTTTGTGAACACCGGCTTCCGGGGGCTGAGAAGAAGCAACTCTATTGGACCATCCCCATCCATTCTTAAGAGGAGGGGGGATTACAGCAGGTGGCGCAGCCACATAGTTAGGGTTAGGGTTTCGGTTGAACGGTGGTTGTTGTTGTTGTTTAGAATTATACCCTCTGCCGCCATTTTTCCGAGAATCAAACACTGCGGCAGGTCCAGTTTGAGTAGCGCCCCCCCTTCCATCAGTTCTCAGGCCAAGTTTCTGTACAGTATCTGCATTACCCCACGCCTTAGGGGCGGAAGAATTCTGAGAAACCCACTGTCTTGAAGCATTACTCTTGTTTTTGTTCTTCGATTTCTTTCCATACTCTTCCCATCCATCATCTTGTGTAGCATTTACATTCATATCTGAAACAGCACTGGATAATTGATCCATGCTAGGGTTAGAATCATCGGCTGCGCTTTTACCCTTAACTGACGGATCAGAAGGATTTTCATTCCCTTTCGTTGAGTTCATCGCTGGATTGTTCATCAACACAACAAGATTTCAGTATCATCTATACCCATTTGAACATTTTAACCCTAACATATCAAAATGAATGCAGGAAAAAAAAAATTAAAAAAAATTGACAGCAGTAGAACTAATCAAGTCTTTAGACTCTTCTTGAAGGTGATTTATAGCAAATTTCCAGTCATGGATCACCGTTGGAGTTAAATCAACTACACTACAATTTGTCATAAGCAAGGCAACAAGTACGATCCTCACCTGTGATGCTAGGACTCTTCAGAAATGGGGGTGTACCCGGACACGATTGGTCGACTTTCCGACGGATTCGGCAACCGCCGTTGAAGAGAAGAGAAGAGTGCGGCGGCGAGGAAGAAAAAGCAACTGCGGAACTCAGTACGAGTGGAAGCAGTGAGTCGGCGGTTTTGAGTGATGCTTATAAGCTATTATAAGCTAGCTTATAAGATGTTTTACTGCTTATAAGCACTTTAAAGGTCCGTTTGGCTAAGCTTATTTCCAAGTGTTTATAAGCACTTAGTGCTTATAAAATGTTTAAAAAGCTTATAAGCTCTCAAATTTAAGATCTTATAAGCTGTCAAAGTGTTTGACTAATAGTAGCTTATAAGCTCTCTTATGAAACGATGACATGTTAGTTAATGACCAAAAAGACATCCTTATCTTCACTAATTTCTTTCGTTTGTCCATAGACCATACATGTGAGTACTAGTAATTATTTGTTTATTTAATTTCTTTATCAAAATTATAATTGCACCTCAATATTTCAATTTTGAAATTTCACATTGATAAATTGAATATTTCCAATAAAAAAATTGTGAAATTAGGTGACAATATATAGATAATATTTTTAAAAATTTAGTAATATTATCAAAACAATAATTATTTTACAAAGGGAGTGAATATAAATCGAAAGTGTGGCATTCTATAATATACCTATTATGCTATTTTTTTTTTTTTTTTTTTCCATCTCCATTCTTATAATCTTATTATTTGATGAAATCCCATAATGAGATTGTGAATTTTCATAACATGAAAAAAGATAGGAAGATAACATAAAAGAAAAAAAAAGTATCAAACAAGAGGAAATAACATGAAACAAACACAACAAACAGTTCAAGGTTCATACATTATTGGAATGGGGAACAGTTAACTATTTCTCTCAACTTTGATTGGCAATCTCTATAGCAATCGAATCTCGAACACTTAACCAATAAGCGTTCTTTGATCCGAATCCATCTTCTGCGGTCAAAACACTATCAGAAGCTCCTCTTACATGCTCAATAGTCGGCTCATAATTTTCATCTTCTGCTATCTGAAATGCTTTATCCAAAATATTTTTCTGCCTTATATAATTGTGAATAGCCATAGTTGCTAACACAATTTCTCTTTGAGTGTCAATATGAAAATTAGGCATATCAGCCAAGATACTCCATCTTGCTTTCCATACTCCAAAAGTGCGCTCAATACAGTTTCTACACGAAGAGTGATAATAGTTGAACTTTTCCTTTATATATATTACTGGGTCTACGCAACTGTTTTGTCCTAGCCCGACGAAAATCATCAAGATGATATCTTATATTTTCACCTCTATAAGGACCCATGTATCCTGGCATGTGTGTATATCCAGCATCAACCAAATAATATTTTTTTCCCTTTGGAATAGGAAAGTTAAGATCGTGATTACGAAGAGCTTCTCCCAAAATTCTATTATCATGTGCAGCTCCTTCCCACCCAGCCCAAACAAATGTAAAACACATATTAAAATCTACCACCGCAAGAATGTTTTGAGTGGCGTACCCTTTTCTTCCGATGTATGGTATTGACTTCCCTTGTGGTAATCGAGCCTTTACATGTGTGCCATCAATAGCCCCAATACAATCCTGAAATTTATAAAAGAGTGTCAAACACATAAGAATTCTGCTATATGTAAAGAAAGGACAAAAAAAAAAAAAAACAAAAAAAAAAAAAAAAAAAAAAAAAACTCACTTTAAAGAATGGCATATAACGTTGGCGCTGAGGCTTATGATATCCTTTTCCTTCGTTATACTCAGTGTGGGGCGCAATAATATCATTGGCCAACTTTGCAACAGCCTTAAGGACGCTATGGAAGTGTCGTGAGATAGTCTCACCTGAATGGTTAAAAATTTCTTGCAATAACCTATTGTCAACACCGTGTGCACAAGTCATCAAAAAGATGCCCACCTCCTCATGAGTAGACATGCCTCTAGTAGGCTTCAAATCATATTTGTGCCTCAGTTCATAACATAAATCCAGAAAAACTGACTTTGGCAAACGAAAAGCTTGATAACATCTTATATCATTTCCTTGCAGGATCTCTTCTATGAATTTATGACCTGTTCTAATAGATGTTCGGCATGGAGTCTTATGTATATAATTCTCATAATATGTAATGAGAGTATTTGCAGCCACATTAAATAAGACCAACATATCTGAATCTTGAACTTCATGTTCATCTTCACCAATCTTTTCATCAAAAGAAATTGATGGAAATATGGAAGAACAATTCAATATATTCCATGGCTCATCCAAAGTAGCATCAAAACTTATCATGTCATTATTGTCCATAGACTCCATTTTTCACAACCTTTAGCAAGTTCAAATGTGAATTAGAATATACCTTGACAAAATATAGTAACAAGATAGGTAAATGATAAATTAATGAAGCTTCATATGATCAACATTATCATTAAAAACATGAAATAAAAGGAAGTCTCCAATACATAAATGTCGGATATACTAACATATCAAAACAAACTAAGAGAAATCATCTAGCTATTACAAACTCATTTATTTCTCTTAAATAGATCATAGTTGAACTCAAGCCATGATAACCGTGCCTCATGAGATGGTTGGCTAACAAACACTTCTCTCATGTCTTTTTTGCTCAAGAGATTGCAAGCACAGTTCCAAAGTTCGCTCATGGGGGCAACTCCGGGGACATTGTTTAGAATCTCCATGGCATCCCTAGTAGTTATCTCTATGGAAGGTGTAGAAGCACTATTCTTGTTTTCCATAACCTGCAGCAAGGAATGGATATCTTCTTTGAGTGAAGCTGCTCCAGACACCTTTTTTCTTTTGCCCCCTTCCCCACAATATTTCCTTTTAATAGAAGATGGAAACATCACTTTTTCAGCCATACTGCTTGTTTCAAGAGACTCCAGACCTACATCTTTCTCAAGCATTCTACTACTACCAATATCATCACTATCTCCAACTTGATCATGTTCTTGAACTTCATTTGTCTCATCATCAACCTCCAATTGCTCATTCTCAATATCATATCTCGATCTTTGGCTAGGAGCTCGTGCTCTTTCACCGGTGGCAGCAACGTCACAAAATAATTGATCATATTCAAACCAAATGAATGATAAATCCTTATTCTTAAACTTCTTGTACTCAACATTATCCTGCAATATCACACACGAGAAGTTAATCCACCGTCGATCCTGCCGTCTGTTCCACCGTCGATTGCAGCCTATTCCACCGTCGATAGTGGCGATTCAACCCTAAATTAGAGAGAGGGGGAGAGAGAGGAGAGAAAGCGTCAGCTATGAGTTTGGGAAAAATGAGGAGGGCAATTTTGTAATTTGGTGTTGTCAATGAAAATAAGCAAAAAATAAGATGGTCTAGTGCAGCTTATTTTTTCGTTGCTTATAAGCTGAAACAACTTATTTCTACAACTTATAAGCTGTTTTACATCTTTTTTAGCCAAACACATTTTAATTGCTTATAAGTGGTCAAACTGCTTATAAGCAGTCAAAGAGTGCTTATAAGCTCAGCCAAACACCCCCTAAATGTGTTTGGCAAAATAAGCTCCTTATGGCTCGTTTGGTAGGGATGTTGGGATATAGGGCCCGAAATTGAAATTAAGATAACACTCTTTAAATTCATGATTTGTAATTTCTCTCTTGTTGTTTGGTTTGCAAGTGTAGATAAGTCCATATCTAAATACATTGTTTGTTATCTAAGATAAAAAACCAGCTTATACGTGTAAATGACAAAAATAACCCTCAAATTATTAATTCCTTGTATACTGTTTTTAGTAGGGAGAAGGTATGAGTTGTTATTTTGTATTAATTTTTTTAAAAAAACTAGATATATTGGTTGGAAAATTAAATCATAACATACGATTTTCAGTCGGAAATATAGCCATCATACAGATCAGACGTTCCGAGACTTAAAATTTAATTATTAAATCTCCATGGTCAGACTTGAAGAACATAGCAATAAAATGAGGGCAAATTCGTCTTTTCATAATTACTCAAGGTTTACTGTAGCAAATCAGATTATAAACGGGGCCAAATGCACCTGACATGTTCACTAAAGGTGAACAGTGTTTTTTTGGTGGGCCCAGCAATAAACACAGGCCCCCATGATATAGAACATGACTACCAAACAATTATATTGGCCCGAATAAGAAGCCTTATCTGGGCTAATCAGCCCTACCAAACGCCCCCTTAAGAACTTATAAGATGCAAAAATAAGCAAAAGGTGCTTATAAGCACTCCAAAAAATAAGTTCATCTACCCCAACTTATTTTTTTTAAATTTTGCTTATTTACCACTATAATTCTATTTTATTTTTACATTTATATTATATACACTTCCATTTGATGTTACAACATTATGATTTTCAAAAAGTTATTTTTTTAATTTTTTTTTTAATTTTCAGATTTTATTTTTATATTATCTCTTCAAGCTTATAAGCTCTTTTATCCAAACACTTCAACAACTTATAAGTTCTTACCCTCATACATCTTATAAGCTCTTAAACATCTTATAATCACTTAGAGCTTATAAGCATTTTGAAATAAGCTTAGCCAAACGGGCCGTTAGGGGTAGGTCGGTACGGTATACCTTCGTATTTTCGTCATACCTTATACCTTACATTAAGTGACAGTATGCTAATTTTACATACCTTTACCTTACCCAGGCACGTCTCTATAATTATTGAGGCCCTGTGCTAATTAAAGTTTTAGGCCCCTAAATTTTACTAAAATATAATAATAATAATAATAATAATATAATAATAATAATAATAATAATAATAATAATAATAATAATAATAATAATAATAATAATAATAATAATAATAATAATAATAATAATAATAATAATAATAATAATAATAATAAGAGAGAGAGTCAGCGCTTAATTAAGGATGTGAAACAATAATATGGAGTATTAAAGAAGAAAGAGAGAAAATTAAAGAGGAAGAATAAAAAAAATATCTGATGGGCCCTTATTTATTAAATATTTTAAAATAACATAACTGGGCTTGTATTAGAAATTTTGGGCCCCTATTTATTTGGGGGCCCTGTGCTGAAGAACTTGCTAGCCCTGTTGAAAGATGGGCCTGACCTTACCTTACTTGTCGGTATACCTTAAACCGGTATACCTTAATTTCGGTATGAAGCAAATTACATACATTTACCATACCTTATTTTCGGTATATCATATCTTAAGCCGGTATGCCACGGTATACCTTAAATTAATTATAAATAAATAAATCAATATATGTATAATTCATATCTTAGAAACTTATAATACAATAAATAGCACCCAAATATTTAAACTCCAAAATTCTTCAAAATAAAACATATTATCAAATTCAAATCCAAAACATCTAAATTCAAAACACAACGAGAGCATAAAAAACTTTCTAATCTCACTCCATAATTTAAGGTATATACATAATATAAGGTATATACCATACTTTCGGTATATACTGCAATACCGGTATATACCTTATTTTCAGTATATACCTCGACAACGGTATGTAACGGTATACCCCGGTTTTCAAAAATTGATATCTTTACCTCACCTTTGTCTTCCGGTACGGTGTGATACCTTACCGAAAATTTCGGTATACCTTAATTACGGTATTTTCGGTAAATTTTCGGTACGGTATGGACGGTATACCGAATTTTCGGTATATTTCCCCAGCCCTAATTAGACTAGGGTTTTTGGATTTTCACTTTCCGTTAAATAATACGGTAATTATTTATTTATATTTTCTGGTCCGTAATTCAATATAGCATATGAGTAAATAAGCCAAAAATAAGTCATTCCACCATTCATGTAAATGGCATGTAAGAAAAATGTCCACACCTTTTGAGATGCAGTAAAAGCTCTATGCAATTACTAGTGCAGTGCCGGTCAAAATTCGACGAAAATTCTAATATTTTACATTTTATAAATAAAATAGATAAATAAGAGTAATAATCTTTTTTTAGTTGTATTTTATCCTGTTTAAATTCAACATGAATCATGTTATATTATATTTTTTAAATATAACATTCGAAGAAAAATATTTAACGTGTCAAGAAGATCCCATTAATTTTAACCAAGAAAAGGATAAGGAATATAGTATTTTACGGATAGTTATATTGCAATTCAGACATTTATCAGGTAGCCCCAACCATTAGTTTGATAAGATATATGAATATTTTATTATCTCTAAATAATAAATTAATTGTCAAAATAGATTAACATGTTAATGTCACAGGCTGAAACTTGAGTCATTCAAAGTTTTCTCAACACATGCTTTCATCTGCCTCGCCATAACGCTTTTTTGGACAACAACTAGTTTTGCCCTGCCTTGGGCTGATCAGGGGAATGGCATCAGCACCCAACCAGCTTGTCCGAGGTCTTCTCGTCCAAACCCTCTTGTCGCTCGATGTCTTCCCACTTTCCCTCATTGTATTCTCATTGGGGCGAAACTCTTATTGGCCAATCATTCAAGAGAGTGTGTCTTGCATGCGTCATGTGTGCCGCACCCACGCACGCCCGTGTCGCACGAGGCAAAGATGCGGGGCGTGACATTCTCCCCCCATTGAAATCGTGGACGTCCCCGGACACGTCGTGCATCCCGTGAGGAACCCGAGCCGCTCAAATTATATCCCCACTGCCGAACCAATGCACGATCCTCTCTCGGAAGCAGCTGGCACTTCTTCAAGGCCTCCACCACAACATTTTATATAAAAAGTTGCAACATAAATTTATCCCTTCAAATTTCGACGAGCTTGCACACAAAGCAAGTTTTCGTTATTATCTCTACCATATCAGCAGTGAGCACTGTTCTAAAAACGCCCTAGGCGGCCGCCTAGGCGCTACTCGGTGCCGGAGCGACTCGGCTTGGGGCAAGTCGGCTGGCTCTAGGCGGCTGCAACCTAATCGCTGCCTGGGCGGCCGCCTAGGCGAGAAAACTAGGCTAGGCAAGGGAAAATCGGGCTAGGCGGGGGAAGTCGGGTTGGGCGCGGGAGACGCTGTAGCTGCAGTCCTCCTTGGTGAGAGCTCAGGCGATGATAAACTTATCCCGCGAGGCGGTGACGATCATGTCGGAGTTGTCGACCTAGGTGGCGATGGCCGTAACGCAGTTAGTGTGGGCAAGCATGGTGCCGTGGAGGATGGGATGCTCTTGCGCCATTGTTGCAGGAGGAATGAAAGCGTAGTGCGGTGGGGTAAATGGGAGGCGGAAATAGAAAATGGGCTTTAGGGTTTTAGTCCTTTTGGATGCTAGCCATAAGGGGAGAGACTATGAGTAGTCAAGTAGGCCCAATCAATTCTAGTTGAATTTAAATAAAATTAATACTCACTAATTCAGTTTTATAATAATATTAATAATAACAATAATAATAAGAATATACAAATTTTTAACTATATTATTTTACAATTGCATAATTGGAATTGGATAGTACTCTAGATAATATATATATATATATATATATATATATATATATTATTTCTTTGGAATATTATGTAAAAATAATATAAAATAAATTTAAAATTCAAATCCGCCAAGGCGCAAGGTGGCTAGGCGCTAATCGGACCCCCGCCGCCCAACTAGCGCCTAGCGTTTTTTAGAACACTGGCAGTGAGTACCTTAAATATGCCACGGTTGGTAGGAGATTATTCCTCTAAATTTATTTAGTCAGATGTACAAATAGGATTTCCAGCTACACCCCTTCTCTTTTTCTTTCTAAATGATGATTATTTTGCTGTCTCATGTATTGTCTATTACGAGCTATGAATATTCCCTACCTTAGTTACAGACAACATCAAAGAACATATTTGAAATCCCAAAGTCCAGCAACACAACAAAAACCCAACTGTTTTTTTTCAAAGATAATAATACAATGCATGCACTTCGTCCTCACCAATGTCCCGTCCCACCCATCCTCGTACACTCCGCCCTTTCCCAACTATATATATACATCGACTATGCTCCCCACACCATTTTGGATTTTATTCATCTCCCACCTCCCTCTCATCTTTAAACAAATTAAAAATGCATTTATCCCGATCCAAAAAAAAATTCATCAATGGATACCTGTAGAGAATCAGCACATGATGAGGTGGATGCAGTAATGAATGAAGCAAAGGCTATGATGTGTGAAGGTGCTGGTGTTAATGTTTACGTATAAGAAGAGTGAAGAAGAAGATGATAATAAAATAGAGTTTTATTTCTTGTTGTTTTTAGGGTTTGACTCTTTAAACACGTGTCAGTATATGAGCCGTAGATCTAGTATAAAATCTAACGGCATAGGAATAAAGTGTTTAGTAGTAGAAAGCGTGTAACGTTTTTACTAGTTGTTGGCGTCTCTTGTTTTGTGGGAGTTGAGTTAGTTAATCACTGTTTATATACAGTGATTAACAGAATTTTGTATTTGAGTTTTTTTGCAGAATTTTACTCTGCTTATGAAATGAGATATTTTCTCTCCATTATTTCTTCTCTCTACAATTTCTACATAGTATCCAGAGCAGGAATCTAGGGTTTTCTGTGTTCGTACTTCCATTTTTGAGCTAGTTTTTTATCAACGATGGTGAAACAACATCGACGAGAAGCTTGGGAGAGGCGAGTAGAGGATGAGCAAGGAGAAGGTGCAGGATTGAAGAGTCAATTTCAACCTCTACATACGGAAATTTTTCCTGGATGATCAGATTTCTCGAAATGTAGAATTTCCAGCACTTGTCGTACCGTGAATCCTTCCAGTGGATCAAAATCATCATCTCCTCCGTCCGATCCGCCGCCATTCGGTCCTTCGTTAATGCCTTTACACATATTGAGAGCACTTTTAAACTGTGGAAAGCTATTACACTTCGTTTTGGTAGGAGAAATGGACCTAAAGTGTATAGGTTACAGAGAGAGATTTTCAAGTATTCTCAAGGATCTCAAAATGTGCTTGAATATTTCAATAATTTGGTTGCACTTTGGGACGAATTAGATGTTGTACTACCTCCTATTGAATGTATGTGTAAAGCTAGGGGTCAAGTTGTTGCTAGAGAAGAACAACAAAGATTAATGAAATTTCTAGAAGGTTTGAATGAAGAGTATCAATCTGTTTCAGATCAAATAATGATGATTGAACCATTACCTGATATTGAGAGAGCATATTCACTTATTGTTCAAGTGGAGGATAGGAAGCAACTAAATAATTCAGTGTATGATGGTAGTGGTTTAATGAGTATGAATGCTGGTCAATTTGTGAAGAATAGTAATGGGTACAGAAATGAGAGTAATGGAAAATCTGGACAGTTCAAACCTAGATTATCCAAGGAGGATAAGAAGAAATTGCATTGTTCTCATTGTCAGGGTATTGGACATGAGATAGATGAGTGTTTCAAATTGCATGGTGTACCTGAGTGGTATAAGAAATTGAAAGAAAATAGAGTACATGGAAGGGCTAATATGGTGGATGTTGAAGATGATGAGGAGATAGTGCATGATTCACAATTGCAGAAGGAAACTAAACAAGATATAAGTATGAGCAAAATGATCCAAGCAGAGATAGCAAAGTATGTACAATCACATTTGCAGCAAGTAACTTCTACTAAGCCTAAAGCTGATATCAACTTTGTTCATGAATCACCAGGTCAGTCCACTCCATTCGATGGTCATTATGCATTTAGTTTGCTACCTAGCATGGGAAAGGATGTTTGGATAGTGGATTCTGATGCAAGTGATCATATCTGCTGCGATCCTTTGTTGTTTTGCACAACTTATAGATTGGATAGGCCTGTGAACATACATTTGCCTGATGGATCCTCTAAGCTAGTTACTCATGCTGGGAAAGTAAAATTGAATAAAGATATATTGCTTACAGATGTGTTAAGTATACCTGGATTTACACATAATCTGCTTTCTGTGGCAAAGTTAATCCAGGAATATGGGATCAGATGCTTATTTTTTAAGAGCCATTGTTTGTTTCAAAGAGAAGGTTCTGAGCAAGTGTTGGGGATTGGAACAATGAAGGGAAATCTTTATATAATGGATGTTTTAGCAGAAAGATATTGCTGTAGTATGATCAATCCAAAAGATTTGACATTACAGGAATGGCACATTGCTCTTGGTCATCCTTCCCTAACCACAATGAAGCATATGAGAACTTTAGATGATAAAATGATGCAACAGATGATGGATGTAATAGAAAGGTGTGAGGTGTGTATTAGAGCCAAACAAACAAGGAGTAAGTTTCCTGTCTTGCATAGAAGGACTAATTTCTTGTTTGAATTGGTTCATGCTGACTTGTGGGGACCCTATACTAAGGATAATCTTTGCACTGCTAAGTATATGTTGACCTTAGTCGAAGATCATAGCAGGATGATATGGATATACATGTTGCACAACAAAGATCAGGTTGCATATACTATCAAAACCTATGTTTCTCTATTTATGACTCAGTTTCAGTGTGATATAAAGAGGTTTAGGACAGACAATGGAACTGAGTTTGTTAATCAATTTGTGCACAAAATATTTGTTGAACATGGGATTATCCACCAGAGAAGCTGTCCTTACACACCTCAACAAAATGGAATTGTTGAGAGAAGACATAGGATCTTATTACAGACTGCAAGAGCTTTGATGTTCACCAGTGGAATGCCTTCTAAATTCTGGCCTTACTCACTATTAACTGCTACTTGGTTAATAAATAGGTTGCCTAGCAGAGTTGTGGATTGGCTAACACCATATGAGATATTGTTCAAGGAACAACCAGATTACTCTATGTTGAGGCCGTTTGGATGCTTGGCTTTTGCTGTTGATCTTACACCTACAAGAGGTAAGTTTGACAGTAGATCCATTAAATGTGTGTTTCTAGGATATGATCTTTTCCATAAGGGATACATGTTGTTTGATATAGAAAAATCCAAAGTCTTCATTTCAAGAGATGTTAAATTATTCTCTGATTCATTCCCATTTCTCAATCCAGAGTCTATACTCAATGATAATTCACAAGATCATCCTGCACTTCCTTTGGTGAATACCTCACCTAATGATAGTGCTTCAATAGACATCCCTCACATATCTGAGCTTGATATTCCTAGTTCAAATAATGATAATTATGTTCATGACTCCACTGTTGATACTACTTCTTCTTCTGTTGATGATGACCATTTAGATACTTCTTCTACAGATTCTGATTTTCATGAAGATGTGTCTTTAGAGTTATCTGCACCTGTTGTTGAGAGGGGGGCTAGAAATCGTAGGCCACCCACTTGGTTGGAAGATTATGTATGCTCAAGTTTCACAACTCAGTACTTAGGTACATCTTCCTCTAGTACTACTCCTCCAACCTTTCATTTTCATGTTTGTTCTGCTTTATTTCTTCTTATACTTCCTTTCTCTTTAATCTTTCTGTGATTAAAGAACCCACTACCTATAAGGAAGCCTGTCTTTCTCAAGAATGGGTGGAAGCCATGAATAGAGAACTGGATGCTTTGAATGTTAATCAGACTTGGATTTTGACTGAATTACCTGCTGGAAAAAAGCCCATTGGGTGTAAATGGGTTTACAAGGTGAAACTTAATCCTGATGGATCTATAGAAAGATACAAGGCTAGACTTGTGGCCAAGGGATTTAACCAGAAATTTGGGGTTGACTACAATGAAGTTTTCTCACCAGTGGCCAAGATGGTCACTGTGAGGTTTCTTTTTGCTGTGGCAGCTGCTTATAATTGGCCTATAGCTCAGTTAGATGTCAATAATGCGTTCTTGCATGGTTTTCTCAAGGATGATATATATATGACAGTTCTCCTGGGTTAAATGGGGCTCAACCTAACCATGTTTGCAAACTAGTCAAAAGTCTTTATGGACTTAAACAGGCGTCTAGGGAGTGGAATGCTGAGTTCACCAAACAGTTGATCAGTTTTAGCTTTGCACAATCCAACAGTGATCATTGCTTATTTCTGAAAGGTGCAGGAGCCAATTTCCTTTGTTTGCTTCTGTATGTAGATGATGTCCTTATCAGTGGGCTATCACAATCTCTCATTGATGAACTGAAAGGGTTTCTCCATGCTGCTTTCACAATTAAGGATATAGGGCCTGCTAGGTATTTTCTAGGAATGGAAGTGGCTCGAGGAAAGGAAGGCATATCTCTCAATCAACGCAAATATGTTTTGGATATTCTTTCCTCAGCTGGTTTGATGGGGTGTAGACATGCTTCTACTCCATTTCCCCCTGGCCTTGTTTTATCTAAGCATGATGGGGAATATCTTAAGGATCCTGAGCCATATAGAAGGCTTGTGGGGCAATTGCTTTACTTAAATCTAACTCGGCCAGATGTCACCTTTGCTTCACAACAGTTAAGCCAATTTGTGGCCAAACCTACAACTACACATTGGAAAGCAGCCTTACATGTTTTCTAGATATCTAAAAGGGTGTCCTTCTGTTGGGGTTTTCTATGCTTCTTCTTGTGATTTCCAGATTCGAGCTTACTCTGATGCTGATTGGGGAACGTGTGTGGATTCTAGACGCTCTGTAACTGGTTACTGCATTTTTCTTGGTTCTGGGCTAATTTCTTGGAGGTGTAAGAAGCAGCCAACTGTGGCTGCTTCGACTACTGAGGCTGAGTACCGGTCATTGAGTATCACCACGAGGGAATTGGTCTGGATCTCTTATCTTTTTCACGATTTCCAGGTTCCATCTTCTCTTCCATTTCCTCGCTAATGTGATAACTTGGCAGCAATCCATATCACCAAAAATAGCGTGTTTCATGAGCGCACGAAACACATAGATATTGATTGCCATATTGTCCGTGAGAAATATGTTTTTGGGCTCATTCTTCCTTCTCTAGTTTCTTCTGCCGGGATCTGCACAGGAGCCTCGGCACAGGCCGGGATCTGTACAAAACCTTGTAGCGTTTGTGACCTAGGCATCTTCATTGAGGAAGTCCTCTGAGGCTTTCAGAGGGATGGCCTAATCAGCACTGAAGATGCCACGTTGGCAAGGCTGATATATTTATCCCTATCAGCTACTCCCCCCCCCCCCCCCCCCCCAGGTCCAGAAGCGTGCTTCGTTAGCTTCTACCGGGTATCTTGGCGGGAGAACTGCTTTTTTGGTTGAAGCTGTAAACGTCTCGTTACGTGGAAGATTGGTGCGACGGTTGGTTTCCCGAGGGTAAAAGTTAGACCTATTTTTTTACTCATCATTGCTCTTTCTTATGTGATTAGGATATGAGGAAGGTAAAACTCCATCTCCATATCGGGCTATGTTCATAAGTATTTTCTTTAGTCCGCTTAGTCTTCCTTTCAGTGATCGCATAAGATTATTCAATAACTTTCCTTTATAATACGCCTACATGGACGAGACAGCGTGTAATAGGGGGTGGGTCATATCCCACTTTTCTTTCTTCCTTCCAACTTTCTTCCTTCCGTTCCCATTTTTCTAGGAGCGGTTTTTACAACTTCTTTACTTTTCATATTACTCTCTCTGAGAAGAACGCATTTCCTCTATTTCCTCAAATTCTTCTCGTGCTCCAAGAGGTCATCTCGCTCTTCCTCTTCCAGGGGTAGATAGGTATTTTCTCCATTACTCTACTACCTGGTACTATAAGTCCCGACACTTTCAATTTTGGAAGTCTAGGATATAAATCCTATCACACACTCAACAATCTGATTGTTAGGGCTTGTGTGGGGGCTTCGATTAGGTTTGCCTAACAATGCTTAACGTTTTTCCCATGTTTTATTGTTTTCTTCTTTGTTGGTCCCGGTTTGTTATAGGAAAAATACGTAGGGGGGGGGGGGGGGGGTGAATACGTATTTTTAAGTTTTTCAACTTCAAATTCCTTAACTCATAGTATGAAGTAAAGTGCTCGTAGAAATACTGAGACCTAGCCGAGAGCTAGATCTGAAGCAATCACTAATTTCTTGACCTAAGCTTAGAGCTTGATCAAGAATGAGACTTTACTCTTTGTGCGGAATTCGGTGAGCTAATATCTTTCCTAAGTAGTTAAAATTTACAGATTATGTTTGTTTAGATGCAATGTGCAATGAATAACCAAACAAGTAAAGAGTTTAGGGTTAGAGAGATACGACATAGAGATTTATAGTGGTTCGGAGATAACGCTCCTACGTCCACTTGTTGCACTTGGCAACAGTTCTCTTCACTCAAGAACTTGAAGATTACGGGCTCTTCAAAAGCCTGGTCAAGATCGAGCTTCACTCGCTTGGATCTGACAGACGCTGGGTGATTCCGGGTTCACACCAAAAACCTAAACTGGACTTGAAGATTCACTCGCTTCAGTCCGAACAACAGACAGGGAGATTGCGGGCTCTCCTTACAGCCTAGCTTCGATCGAGCTTCACACAAACGATGTAAGTGCAAGCTTGGATCTAGACTCTATGATCGAGGCTTCTTCAATCGGTGAAAGAAAACCTTGGATCGAAACAACCTAACGACGACGAACTCAAAAACCTAACAACAGATTTGGGTTTTTGGTTTACGACGACACACTATGAAGAGCTCTTTACAATAAGTGCAAAGATGGCTAGAGCTCTTCTTCTAAGCTTGGATATGGAATGGGCTTAGACTCTAAGTGTGAAGGTTGTGAAGACGGGTTCCGATGAGACTGGAACTCGGAGAACACTTGGAAACAAAGACTCGAAGATTGCTCTAAGGCTGGGAGTGTTTGTTTGCAGTAGGCTCGAATGCTCAGGAAGTGTTCTACTTCTCTTCGTCTTCATCCTTCACTATTTATAGGCGGAGGGATGCCGAGATCCGTTGCTTGGTTGGTGGCTTTGTCCCTCCTCCTCTCGACAGTACTTGCACAGGCTGGCTGCTTTTCAGACGTGCAGTTTTGGCTTTTTGCCGGAAATGGCTAGGATCCAATTTCAACAATAACTGGAGCGACCCAGTACTGTTGCGGCGCCCTTGTCGGCCTGGCAGTCAACTCCGCTGCTCCTCTCCGCATTCGACACGTGGAGATCTCGTAATTAATGCGGAGATCTCCAGTTGACTGAAGTTCAAATTCGGAGCGGGAATTGTGCTGTCGCTTTCTGGTAGGTAGTGGCTCGCTTCGCTTTGAAGTTGTAGCGTCCGCTTGAATTGAGTAGTCATTCTGTAGTGAGTCGCTTGGGAAGTACAGTTCCCTAGTGACTGCCTTGGAAAATCCTGACAGAGTTGACTCGCTTTGACTTTACACTGTATCGCTCGCTTCGCTTCGCTTTGGCAGACTCGCTTTGAATCTAGTGTAGCGCTCGCTTCGCTACGCTATTCTTCGGCACGCTTTACTTCAGCTCACTAGACTTGCTTCGCTTGGAAAACACACTCAAGCGAGTGGCCTTCACTTGAACATTTTGATGTCTATATTTTAAGCAAAATAAAGAGCCATCCTAACAGAGTAGGCTTAGAAAAATTCTAGCCTATTATCTACATCAAAATGGGTCGCTTGGGAACAGAACGCTTTGGGGGTTTTGGGATCAAATCAAAACAATTATTTGACTCAATACGATGTGTCACATAGTAGTTCCCCCTTAACATGTTCGTCCTTAACAATTCCCAACAATTTCCCCCTTTTTGACGATGCCAAAACCCAATGACTTAGATTACAAACAATCTAGCCTATCTAACCGTGGAGGGAATCTCAAGCGACTGCTTCCTTTGCAGGCTTCGTTTGAATTTTTCTTTTAAGTTCCTTTCCCTTTTTTTTTTTGGTTAAATTGTTTGAGTTTTGTAGCATAAGGATAAAATATCCATAAAGCTAGTAAATGACACATGAGAGACAGAAAATAAACTTGGATAGATCGAACATCAGTTCACAAAATAAAAGACTTGAAACTCAATGGTTTCCTGCAGCCTTTTCCTTGTCTTCCTCCTTCTCCTCCTTCTCCTCAGCCTTCTTCTTCTCCTTCTCTTCAACAAAATAAGCAGATAGGACGTTCAACTCCAAAGTACCAACAGTGTGGATACTTGGTCTCCTCCATGCGCTCTCCAATCTGAACGCTTCATTCACCTCTGCGTCTGTGATACTGCGATAAGGAATTCTTGTGCCTGGAAGGAATGGCATTGGAAATTTCTTCACTTCAGGCACCTTGACGATAAGGGATTTGGGCTCTGCAAGCTCTGCCATAGTGAATATTTTTCCTTCGCATCTTTTCATCGTATGCGCACAGGAAATTGTTGAGAGCACTCATCCGAGAGCACTCATCCTGCAGTGGTACTACTCCCCAGAAGTAGTAGGCTTTGATGAAAAGCTCCTTGTAGAATAGCCACTGATCGCGGAGATATCTCGAAATGAAGTCCTCTATCTCCCTGGCGTCGGGATGTTCATTCCTTCTAGCTGCCAACTCTTCCTCTGATGCTAGCGAGTCCATTCATGACGGCGTGGAATTTGGCACTCGACTCAGTACTCCAAATTGGACGCTTCTCGTTGAGACGGTTGCGAATATGATCTTGTTCCTCCTTGAGAGGGTAGCGTCCAGAGTCAACCATTTCCTTTCCTGTCACGTCGCATGCATCGATTATGGCTTGGGTTTCGCATGCATCGGACTCGTCAGGCATGAAAGGAATGAAGGCACTTCGGCAGATGGCGGACTGGATGAATTTCACTTCGTTGAAGTGTTCCTCAATCTGACCATCAATGACTTCGAGTCGCTTGGCCCTTATCCTCTTCTCCTTCTCCTCCTTCTCCTTCCATTCCTCTCCTCTCTTTCTCCTTCTTTCCTGCTTCTCAGCCCTCGAAGCGACTGCTTGTTTGACCTTTTGGCGCTTGGCCGAGGGGTCATCTTTAGAATCTGGTGCGGGCCGCTTCAAGGTCTGACTTGGTGGTGGGGGAGGCGGCATGTCCTTCTTTGTAGTGCTTGAAGGGACGATTGCAGATGAAGTGGCTCTTGCAGTTGTTGAAGTGAGTGCGGCAGTTGAAGCGGGTGCGGTGGCTGAAGCGGGCGCTTTAGAACCTGAAGCACCTGCAAGTGTTAGCTTTTTCAATTCAAAAGCACGCTCCAACTCCCAAGCCATGGCCTCATCCGCCACGATTTGCTGCTCCCTCTGCTCCTTGGTGAGCACCACAACATGAGGATGACGTGCGATTGAAGAGGCAAGCACCTTCCCTTCAAGTGGTCTGCGAGGCTCTTCGGGCTTCTTAGCGAGTTCTTCTTCTGTAAGCTTTACTTTGCCCTTTTTCGCAAGCTTCGCCCTAGCTTCATCATCTAATTCCTCCTCCTCACCTCCAACACCACTGCTTCCCTCCAGCATTCTCTCCATTCCAACTCCACTTCCTCCTGTTCCTCCATCACCTCCTTCCTTCACTAGACCTTCCCCCTTTTTGGCATCATCACTGCCGGGGGTTAGGGTGATTGTCTTTCCTGTGATAGATTTGTGAAGGGAGTTGACTGCGTTGAAAACAGTATGCAGCATCCGCTCGGTTTTTCCAGCAAAGGTGTGCTCCTGGGAGAGCACTAACTCTGCGGTTTTGACACTGATTTCCTCGAGCAGGTACTCACACTGCTTTTCCCTCTCCTTCACTGAGAGCATCAACCTCTCCAGTGACTCCACCGATTTGAAGCGAGCCTCCAGCTCCGCTTAGATCTGCTCCTTCATGCTCTTCCTTTCCTCCTGCAGATTGAAGTTCCAGAATTCCTGGGCCGCTTCAAGTTCTGCCTTCATCATTTCAAGACTTCTCTCTCTCTGATTTAGAGAGAGATGGAATTCGGCACCTGCAGCAACCTTCTCGGTGTAAGTTTCTCCCAGGCTCTTGACCTTCTTAAGTAGGATGGACAATTCAGCACTTTGCAGATCAAGGGCCTGCGCACTCCTCCTTTGACTCTCAAGCTCTTTCTTGTCTATCCCATTCTCTTGCTTGAGATCTTTTAACTCATTTCTGAGAGTGTCGAGAGTCTTCTTGGTGCTGAGCAACTCACTCCCCTTCATCACCAGTTCTCCATCCTTCTCTTCAATCTTCTCCTTCAACCCCTTCACCTCCTTCTCCAATATCTCCTTTTCCTTGCCAACTGTGACTAGCTTGGCATTAACCTCCCTCAAGCGACTCCTTTCACTGTCAAGCGAGTCATTGAGTTCGGCGATGGTTTTCGTCTGGTCTCCCACCAGCTTCACTTGCGCCTCCAACGCCTTCTCCTTTTCTTCCAACAACCTTCCCTTCTCCTCCACCTTTGCCTCCAAATCTCCCTTCTTTTTGTCAAAGTCTTCACGAAGACTCTTGACCTCCTCCGCCTTCTTCTCCATCTCAGCATTTCGCCTGGTTATTTCACTTTGCAGGCTAGCAATCTCTGCGTCCTTCACCTCCACCTCCTCCATATGATCCCTGATCAGACGCTTCTCTTGAGGAGTTGGCTCTCGCTAAGGAATCACAGCATCTGGGTAAGTTTGTTTTATCTTAGCATCCAGCTTGTCCCAGAAGCTGGTCCCATCAAGAAAGGTGTGGAAGCCGTCCACGCCAATGAAATTGAGCAGCTTGGCCTCCAGCTGAATCAGTTCATCTTTCTTGAAGGCCTGCATGAGATTGTAGACCTTGTAGTACTCTGTTCCGCGGTACGTAATGTACGTCAAGAAGTAGACGGTCTGGGTGTAGAACACGTCGGTCCACGGAACGTTAGAGTAGCTGAGGGCAATGGTCTCAGCGGCTTGCTCTCGATCCTTGACGTAGCGATCGATAGCTTGCATTTCTGCAGAGATAGCAAGAGGTACGAATGGTGGGATATGGAGAGTTCACCGGCTGTTTGGGCGGTATCGGCTGTGGCTGCCGATGTCGAGGGGGATAGGGATGATGATGAGGCTTTAGTGGTTTCGGTTATATGGATGGTTTCTGTGAGTGGTGGTTGTATTTGCTGGGTTTGGATGGTTTGGAATGTGGTGTAGGCTTCGGCTGGGTCTACTTGTAGTAGAGGGACAGGGGGTATTTGGAAAGAAGAGCCAGTTTCTTCTTCCACTGGGGAATGGGGTGATTTTTGGGATTTGTGTTGAGCAGTTGATGAGGTTTGGGTTTCTGGTTGTGGCTGGGTTTGGGTTTGAAGTGTTTGGATTTGGACTAGGGGTGTGGGAGTTTGTATTTTTATAGGTGAGGGTTGGGGTTGAGTTACTTCAACATCCTCAAGTGGCTTCTCCTCCGCCTCGCTTGACAGGATGAGTGAAGTGACTCGCTTCGTCTTCTTCTTCCCTCGCTTCGGCGCCGCACGCTTCCCGCGTGAAGCGGCTCGCTTTGCTTGGGACACTTCAGCTCGCCTTTCGGCGACTGGCACTGCAACGGGCACTTCTACAGCTAGAAGTCCCGAATCAATAGGAACCTTTTTCTTCCTCCACTTGTCGTAGAAAATAGACTGCTTGTTGTAGACAGCAACGTCGGATTCCGGCCATACTTTGTCGGGGTAGCGCTCCTCCAGTGCAACAGAGAGTCTGGAGAAAAACTTCAGTTTCCCCTTGCGGAGAATCTGATCTGCGCTTCCTTTCACGAACGCGAAGTCGTCTGCAGCTTCGTGAATTTGGTTGAGAAACCAACCATGCCAGTTGAACCTGGTTCCAGTAAGGCTGTCGACAATGATGGTGGTGGCGAACAGCTTCGTTTCAGACAGTGTATCCAGAGTTCCGACGTAGCATGCGATGCTCTTCGAAAAGAGCTCGCAGATGTGGTTGAACGGAGCCTTCAAGTTGGAACGAATACTGGCCTCCTTGAAATTTGGTTCAGCTCCGGCGGCGGCAAATCGACCATACTCTACTCCGGCCGAAAAACCCAACTCCAACAGGGAGTTTCCTCCTTCCCTCGGCAAGTCGAACACGCCGATGAGCTCGCTCAAATCCACCTCCACCGGCCTTCTGGTCTGTGGATCTGTAAAGGAGGATGTGTTTTGCTCCTTCCTCAGATTTAGAAGGATTTCACCCACCGCCTTGGCCAAAACCTTCTTTGGCACCGCCGTCACGAATTTCCATAGACCGGCCGTGTTCACGGCTCAACGGAAAAATCCATTCTCCTCTATGACGACTGGGTCGAGATGAGGCTCGACGTTGATATGTTTGTCGACTTTGGTGAGAAACTGCTCCATCGTCTCGGTGTTTTGCTTCTTTCCCATGGTGTAATATGAGAGAGTTTGGACGGAGATTTAAAGAAGAAAACAGAAGGGAGACTCGTGAGTTTGCAGAGAGTCTCAGTTCTTGCACAAGAATGGCAAAGTTTGAAAGTTGTGAAGGTTTTCTCAGTCTGCAACTCCACCCTTATATAGAGGTAGGGTTTGGCTGACGTGGCAAGGGGCAGGACAGTAATATCGGCGAAGATCCTGTAGGTAGGCGGCGGACGCGCGGTGATGGATCTGATGTGTCCGGCGTCATCACAGTAAAAGTGAACCGCCACTTGCACGTCGTCTCCACGTGGCCTGCTGTGATTCGTTTGTCTTATACGGCGCAGATCCAACGGCTACAGGTCGGGGACTGTTGAGATTCGACGGCTGGATCTTCTCCGTCTTTTCCCGCTTTGAATTCAAAGTGTAGACCACGCGCCCGTTATTTTCGCCAGTACATGAACCTGCATTAAATGCAAAGCAGAAAGTAAAATTGCACTCGAGTGCAGACAGCTCATACTCGCTTCGTACCCACTCGCTTCGAGTTGGGCCGCTAGGCCTTCGCTCGCTTTGAGAGGTACTTGCTTGAGTGACTGTTCCGCACTCGCTTGCGATGGCTCGCTTTGAGTGACGTAGCACTCGCTTGGCCATCTGAAGCGACTGGAATAAGAAATGAAATTTCTTTGCTTAATTTTAAAATGTTTCTGACTTACATACTTCGAGGATAAACAAGAGTGTTTTCCTCTTTGTATTTGTGTCAGATTCATTTCATATTTTCCACATAGTAAGTGAAGGTTTCTAGCACGCTTCAGCTCACTTAAGTGTACTTAAAATTGAAACGCTTACCAGTCAATCTCACTTCGTAGGAGATTGATACCACTTATTGAAGACTTCATTTTGAGGATTTGGATAGCACTTGATGAATCCGCTTGTTGATGTTGCTTTGAAGCTTGTTGATACCACCTGTTGAGTACCATTCCATTTGTTGGATACTTTATCTTCTTGGCATTCATCTTCCTCTACGAATTAGAGAGTCCTCCATCGAAGTGAATGGGGGAGAAAATGAATATAGTACACAAGCTTACTACAACCCAGAGGGGAGCTTCACGTAAGTGTACATATTCACGACGAATGGGGGATGAGTACAAGTCCTTATCTCAGAGCAGAAATGGACAGGATGACAATGAGAATGCTCTGACAAGACAATCTCGTATTTTACGCAGAAGCATGTCACCAGCCCTGCAACCTTTTGTAGAAAAAGGTAAACCTTCAAGCTTCCTTCTACAAGCTACAGAATGAACTTGTAATCGACTCGCTTTGACCCAAGCTAGGGCAAATTGAAGCGATGTAGAATTCAAAGTGGGGGAGGAATGAATAGACATCCGGCAGCTCAACTCAATGAAGAGTGAGTAAGGGATGGATGTTTATCCACGATGAAGGAGATGAGAAGACTTGCTCCTCTTCGGCGGAAAGATGGGAAGAGGACACAAGGTCTAGGTGCCAGCCCTGCCTAAGCTTTCACCATTTTTACGTGGGAAGGCCCGATACAAGTCCCCACAACCGTTACTAGAAACGGCACTTGCGAGTG
Source organism: Thymus mandschuricus (assembly GCA_029379335.1). NCBI lineage: Eukaryota > Viridiplantae > Streptophyta > Magnoliopsida > Lamiales > Lamiaceae > Thymus > Thymus mandschuricus. The sequence continues at coordinate 25,912,347 of CM057078.1, forward strand.
TTTATACCCACTCGCTAGGAATCCTAGGCTAGGTAGCAGCTTTCCTTGCTCGAGTTTGGAAGTAGCTTGCTCCGAGAGCAAACAATAGTTCCCCCTTAACCAATGGCTTAACAATTCGTGTAAGCGGGTAGGGAACGTCTTCCAACACTCCACCTTTCTCCACCTTATTTCTCCTTCTTCAAGCGAGTGGAATTTTGAAGTGACTCGCTTGAGTTGATGAAGATCCGAAGCGAGTGACACTACGAAAAACTAGCGACCACTCCTTCGTGCATCCTGAATCTAGCATTCTTCACCAGGGTCTAGCAACCCTAATTTCATGCATAGCTGATTGAAACGAGACTCGGCTAGAGGCTTGGTGAGGATATCTGCTCGCTGGAGATCGGTATGGATTTTCTCGAGCTTGATATCTTTCTTCTCGACATGATCACGAATGAAGTGATGTCGGATTTCCACGTGCTTGCATCTGGTGTGAAGCACTGGATTTTGAGAGATGCAGATCGCGCTGTTGTTGTCGTAGAATATAGGAATTTCATTTGCTTCAACATTGTAGTCCTTCAACTGCTGACGAAGCCATAGAATTTGAGAACTGCAGCTTCCAGCGGCCATATACTCAGCATCAGTCGTTGAGGTAGCTACACTTGTCTGCTTCTTCAAAAACCATGAGATCAGCTTGCTTCCCAAGAACTGACAAGTGCCCGAAGTTGACTTTCTATCAATTCGGCACCCTCCATAGTCAGCATCTGAGTATCCAGTGAGCTCCAAATTGTCCTCCGTTGGATACCACAGCCCCATATTGACAGTGCCCTTCAAATATCCAAGAATTCTCTTGGCAGCTTCAAGATGGCTTTGCTTGGGATTGCTTTGGAAGCGAGCACAGACTCCAACTGCAAAAGCTATATCCGGCCTACTTGCAGTGAGATATAGAAGGGATCCGATCAAGGCTCGGTAGTCTGTAGCATCCATAGACTTCCCGTCTAGGTCTGGCTCCATCTTCCAGTTCGTGTTCATTGGAATCTTCACAGCTTTAGCATGCTGAACACCGAACTTGGCAAGCATATCTCTTGTATACTTAGCTTGATTGATGAAGATGCCATCATCCTGCTGCTTCACTTGAAGACCTAGAAAGCAGCTCATCAAGCCAATCATTGACATCTCATATTTGGTCTTCATAAGCTCTCCAAACTTCTCGCTAAACGACTGGTTTGGTGACCCAAATATAATGTCGTCCACGTAGATCTGAACCCATAGTATATCATCTCCATGATTGATGGTGAATAGGGTTCGATCTATCTTTCCTTTGTGGAATACATTATCCACTAGGAATTGAGAAAGGGTATCATACCAAGCTCTGGGAGCTTGCTTCAATCCATATAGAGCTTTCTTCAATCGATACACCTTATCTCCTTGCTCGAAACCCGGTGGCTGCTCCACATACACCTCTTCCTTCAATTCACCGTTGAGGAACGCGCTCTTCACATCCATCTGATATACCTTGAATTTCTTGGCCGCTGCATAGGCTGGAAATAGTCTGATCGCTTCAAGTCGTGCCACTGGAGCGAAGGTCTCATCAAAATCGATTCCTTCTTCTTGGCAGTAGCCTTTAGCGACGAGACGCGCCTTGTTCCTCACAACGTTGTGGTCCTCGTCCCTCTTGTTCTTGAACACCCACTTGGTGCCAATCACATGCTGGAATTTGGGACGATCCACGAGGTACCATACGTCGTTTCTGGTGAACTGATTCAGCTCTTCTTGCATGGCGATCACCCAATTGGAATCGGCTAGGGCTTCCTCCACGCATGACGGCTCAATGTTTGAGAGAAAGCAACTGAACATGGCACTTTCTCCAAACACTTGACTTCTGGTCACTACACCCTTGGATGGATCTCCAATGATTTGACTTGGTGAGTGATTCTTGAGCCATGCACGCTTGGATCCGCCAGCTTCATCTTCATCTTCTTCTTTGTCGCTCGCTTCACCTTCTGTAGTGACTGGATTGGGTGCTTGGCCTGCACTCGCTTCAGGAATCTTGGGGGCAGCTTCAACTTTTCCTTGGACATTCTGCTCGCTTGAACCCTTGATTTCTTCATCATCCTCAAGCATGTCCCAAGTTAATGAGTTGATGGGTTCCTCGCTTAACTTATTTTCCTTGGATTGAACCTGTTCCTGTGGAAGACTCAAAGAGGATTCATCAAATACGACATGGGGTGATTCCTCCACGATTAGGGTTTTACAGTTGAACACCCTGTAAGCTTTGCTTGATGTAGAATATCCTAAGAATATTCCTTCATCAGCTTTGCTTTCAAAGGCTTTCAACTGTGACTTCCCATTGTCATGGATGAAGACCCTACAACCAAAAATATGGAAATAAGATATGTTAGGAATTCTCCCTGTCCATATTTCATATGGTGTTTTGTCGTGCCGTTTGTAAAGAAGCGTTCGATTCTGTGTGTAGCATGCTGTTGGTCCCGGTTTGTTAATAGGGAAATACGTGGGGGGGGGGGGGGTGAATACGTATTTCAAGTTTTTCAACTTTTTCCGTTTAACTCAGAGTGACAAGTAAAGTGTTCGCTTGAAACTTAAGACCTAGCTGAAGCTAGATCTACAGTACGTAGCTTGCCTGCTTGACCGAAGTAAGGACTTGATCAAGAGGGAGTCTTTACTTGTATATGCGGAAATTCGGTGAGCTAAAATCTTTTCTAAGTAATTAAAAATCCAAGTTATGTTTGTTTAGATGCACGTGCAATGGATAATAAAATACTGTAAAGAGATAAGGGTTAGAGAGATATACGACACAGAGAATTATAGTGGTTCGGAGATAAAGCTCCTACGTCCACTTTGTTGCACGACGACAACTGTTCTCTTCACTCAAGAACTTGAAGATTTCGGGCTCTTCAAAAGCCTGGTCAAGATCGGGCTTCACTTGCCTGGATCCGACGACAGACGTAGTGATTGCGGGTTCACTACACAGACCTAGACAAGACTGGAAGCTTCACTTGCTTCAGTCAAAACACAGACAGGGAGATTACGTGCTCTCCTTACAGCCTAGCTTGGATCGAGCTTCACACAAAAGATGTAGGTGCAAGCTTGGATCTAAACTCTATGATCGAGACTTCTTCAATCGATGAAAGAAGAGCCTTGGATCAGGACAACCTAACGACGACTCAAAAACCTAACAGACAGAGTTTAGGGTTTTTGGTAGACGAACACACTATGAAGAGCACTTTACAGTAGATTCAAAGTAGGCTAGAGCTCTTCTTCTAAGCTTGGATATTTGAAGTGGGCTTAGACTCTAAGTGTGAAGGTTGTGAAGACGAGTTCCGATGAGCTGGAAACTCGAAGAACACTTGGAAACAAAGACTAGAAGATTTGCTAAAAGGCTTGGGAGTGTTTGTTTGCTGTATGCGCTCGAATGCTCAATTAGTGTTCTGCCTCTTCACGTCTTCATCCTTCACTATTTATAGGCGGAGGGTTGGCTGAGATCCGTTGCTTGGTTGGTGGCCTTGTCCCTCCTCCTCTCGACAGTACTTGCACAGGCTGGCTGCTTTTCAGACGCGCAGTTTTGGATTTTTGCCGGAAATGGCTAAGTTCCAACTTCAACAGTAACTGGAGCGACCCAGTACTGTTACGGCGCCTTGTCGGCCTGGCAGTCAACTCCTCTGCTCCTCTCCGCGTTCGACACGTGGAGATCTTGTAATAAATGCGGAGATCCCCAGTTGACTGGAGTTCAAAATCGGAGCGGGAACTGTGCTGTCGCTTTCTGGTAGGTAGTGGCTCGCTTCGCTTTGAAGTTGTAGCGTCCGCTTTAGTTGAGTCACTTCGTAGTCATTCTGTAGTGAGTCGCTTCGGGAGATAAAGTTCCCTAGTGACTACTTTGGAAATTGCTGAATAGAGTTGACTAGCTTTGACTTTACCCTGTAGCGCTCGCTTTGCTTCGCTTTGGCTTTGAACTGTAGCGCTTGCTTCGCTTCGCTTTGGCAGACTCACTTCGAATCTACTGTAGCGCTTGCTTCGCTACACTGTTCTTCGGCACGCTTCACTTCAGTTTGCTAGACTTGCTTCGCTTTGAAAAACACACTCAAGCGAGTGGCCTTCACTTGAACTTTTAAAGCCTATAATCTAAGCAAAATAAAGAGCCATCCTAACAGAGTAGGCTTAGAAAAATTCTAATCTATTAACTACATCAAAATGGGTCGCTTGAGAATAGAACACTTGGGGTTTTGGGATCAAATCAAAACAATAAAATTATCCCTTATAGGTTCCCCCTTAACATGTTGTTCTTAACAATCCCCAACAATTTCCCCCTTTTTGATGATGCCAAAACCCAAAGACTTAAGATTATCGAAATCTAGTCTATCTAACCGTGGAAGGAACTTCAAGCGCCTGCTTCCTTTGCAGCTTCATTTGAATTATTATTATTTTTTTTTTTGAGTTCCTTTCCCCTTTTTTTTTCGGTTAAATTCTGTTTTGAGTTTGTAGCAAAAAGTAATGTCATTCACAAAGCAAGTAAATGACGCATTTTGACAGAAATTGAAATTTGGATAAATGAACATCAGTTCACAAAACATAAGGGACTTGAAACTCAAAGGTTTCCTGCAGCCCCTTCCCTGTCATCCTCCTTCTTCTTCTCTTCTTCCTCTTCCTCCAAATCCTTCGCAATCATCTCTTCAGGAATAGTGTAAGCACTGAAGACCTTCGCTTCTAATGAGCCAATAGTGTGGATACTTGGCCTCCTCCAAGTCTCCTCAAGTCCGAAGGCTTCATCTACTTCTGCATCGATGACGCTACGATCTGGGACGCATGTACCGGGTAGGAAGGGCATGGGGAATTCCTTCTTAGCTGGTACCTTGATGATTAAAGGCATGGGCTCTGCAAGTTGTGCAAGTGAGAAAACCTTTCGCCTGAACTTCTCATCATAGGCACTAAGAAAGTTGTTGAGAGCGCTGATCCTTGAGCATTCAGTCTGCAGGGGCACTACCTCCCAAAAGTAGTATGCTTTGATAAATTTTTCCTTGTAGTGTAGCCACTGCTCAAGTAATTCGTCAGGAATGAACTGCTCAATCTCACGAGCATCAGGGTGCTCATTTCTGCGTACAGTCAACTCCTCTTCCGACCGGCTGGCCATCTGTGCCATGACTGCATTGAATTTCTTTCCTGACTCGCCACTCCAGATAGGAAGCTTCTCATTGAGTCGCTTGCGAATGTAGTTCTGTTCCTCCTTGAGGCGGGTAGCGGCCAGATTCAATCATCTCTTTTGTAGTCGTCTGGCATGTGTCGATCACAGCTTGAGCTAGGCACGCTTCGGACTCCTCCGGCATGAACGGAACAAAGGCGCTACGAACTAGAGCGGACTGGATGAGTCTCACTTCATTGAAGTGTTCCTCGATCCGGCCGTCTATCACTTAGAGTCGCTTTGCCTTTATTCTCCTTTCCTTCTCAGCTTCATCCTTCCCTACTTCTCCTCTCTTTCTTCTCCTTTCCTCCTTCTCAGCCCTTGTAGCGACTGCTTCCTTGACCTTTTGGCGCTTAGCCTCGGGGTCATCACTCTTCGAATCTGGGGCAGCTCGCTTCAGTGTTTGCTTCGGTGGAGGGGGAGGCGGCATGTCCTTCTTCGTGATCGCACTCGAAGGAACAACTGCAGACGAAGTGACTCCTGCAGTTGCTGAAGTGAGTGCGGCAGCTGTAGCGGGCGCGGCGGCTGAAGCGAGCGCTTTGGAACCTGAAGCACCTGCACCTGCAACAGTTAGCTTTTTCAACTCAAATTGGCGCTCAATTTCCCGAGCCATGGCCTCGTTCGCCTCCACTTGCTTCCGCCTCTCCTCCTTGGTAAGCACCGTGACTGGAGGATGTCGAGCAATGGAAGAGGCAAGCACTTTTTCTTCAAGTGGCTTGCGGGGCTCTTCAGGCTTCTTCATTAGCTCCTCCTCGGTGAGCTTCACTTTTCCCTTCTTTGCCCTTAGAGCCCTTGCTTCATCGTCTAACCCTTCCTCCTCATCACCACATCACTACCTCCTTCAATCATCCTTTCTACTCCAACAACTTCACTTACTCCACCTTGTAGCTTCAAGAGATTGGTATCTTTCAGTACAATTCCTTCCCCCTTTTTGGCATCATCACTGCCAGGGGTTGGGACGATTGTTTTTCCATCAAGAGACTTGCGAAGCTCCTCCACTTTGTTAAATACTGCATGGAGCATCTTTTCAGCACGTGTCGCAAAGACTTGCTCTTCTGACAATACAATTTCAGCTGTTTTGATGGAGATTTCTTCCAGCAAGTATTCGCATTGCTTCTCTCTCTATCTGACTGAGGCCATCAGCTTCTCAAGTGACTCAACGTTCCTGAAGCGAGCGGCCAACTCCGCTTCGATCTATGCGCGAATGTCTTTGCGCTCTTCCTCGATCGTGAGATTGAGGAATTCTTGAGAAGCTTCAAGTTCGGCTTTTGCCGTAGCTAGAGCACTTTCCTGCCTGTTGAGAGTTGTGTGGAGCTGGGCAGCTTCGATGATCTTCTCTGCTAGCTTACTGGCATTTTTCTGTGCTTGATCGATCTGCTCATCTAGTTCTGCTTTCTTCAGATTGACTGAGTCAATCTCTTCGGCTTGAGCAGCTATTTGAATTGCAGCACGGGTCAGTCGGCAATTCATCATCACCATTTCTCCATCCTTATCCTCCACTGCTCTAATCATCTTCTCAGCATATTTAGAGACTTTTTCCATCTCTTCCTTGTGACTTGCGATTAGAGCAGTCTTCTCCTTCTCCAGATTCACCATTCTGCTGTTCAAATCTTTCAGCCTGCTTCTTTCAGCATCAAGCAGCTGTTTGAGTTCAGCAATGGTCTTCTTTTGGTCTCCGACCAGCTTCACTTGCGCCTCCAGCGCCTTCTCCTTCTCTTCCATCAACCTCTCCTTTTCCTCCACCTTTGCCTCCAGTTCCCCCTTTTTCTTGTCAAAGTCTTCACGAAGACTCTTGACCTCCTCTATCCTCTTCTCCATTTCCATCTCCTTTCTGGTGATCTCGCTTTGCAGACTCGAGATCTCCGCCTCCTTAACCTCCACCTCCTCCGCGTGCTCCCTCATCAATTTTCTCTCGTGGATGGTTGGGGTGCGCTCAGGGACTATAGCGTCCGGATAGGCACGCTTCACTTTAGCGTCCAGCTTATCCCAGAAGCTGGTTCCGGTGAGAAATGCATGGAAGCCATTCTCATCGATGAAGTCCAGGAGCTTCCCTTCCATTTGGATAAGATCGTCCTTTGAGAAGGCATCCAGGAGTTTAAACACTTTGTAATACTCCGTGCCGCGGTAGGTGACGTACGTCAAGAAATCGACAACCTTGGTGAAGAAGTCGTCTGACATAGGCACCGAGGGATAGCGGGTTCTGATGGTTTCAGCTGCCTGCTCTCTATCTCTCTTGTATCTTTTGAGAGCATCAACTTGGGTAGGGGTTTTGGAGATTTGGAATTGAGGAATAATGGATGTATGGGCAGTATCGACTGTTGCTGCCGATGTCGAAGGGGATTGGGATGGTGTGGCTTCAGGGGTTTCAGGGATCAGAGTAGGTTCTGTGGTTGGCTGGGTTTGCTGGGATTGAAGGTTAGAATGTAGTATAAGCAACAGAGGGATCTGTGCTGAGGAATGGGACAGTAGGGATATGGAAAGAAGATGCAGATTCTTCTTCCTGGGGAGAGAGAGGGGTTGTCAGTGTAAGAGGTTGGTGGGTTGATGAGGCTTGTGGTTCTGGGATTTGGGTAATTTGAAGTGGGGGAGTTTGGGCTTTGATTGGTGAAGGCTGGGGTTGAGTCACTTCAACGTCCTCAAGCGGCTTCTCCACCGCCTCATTTTCTTGGACGAGTGAAACGACTCGCTTCATCTTTTTCTTGCCTCGCTTGGGCGCGGCTCGCTTCCCGGGTGAAGCGACCTGCCTAGCTTGGCTCACTTCAGCCTGCCTTTCGGCAACTGGTCTTGCTACGGGCACTTCAACCTCGAGAAGTCCCAAATCTATCAACGTCTTGGTCTTCCTCCATTTGTCGTAGAAGATAGACTGTTTGTTGTAAACAGCAACGTCGGAATCCGACCACACTTTGCCCGGAAACTTCTCTTCCAAGACAACAGACAGTCTGGAGAAAAACTTCAGCTTCCCCTTGCGGAGAATCTGATCGGTGCTCCCTGGTACAAACGCAAAATCCTTGGCAGCTTCATGGATTTGGTTGAGAAACCAACCATGCCAATTGAAGTTTGTTCCAGTGAGGCTGTCGACGATAACTGCGGTGGCGATCAGCTTCGTCTCAGAGAGAGTGTCTAGGGTTCCAATGTAGCATGCGACGCTCTTCGAGAAGAGCTCGCAGATATGGTTGAAGGGGTCCTTCAGGCTTGAACGGATACTGGCCTCCTTAAAATTTGGATCTGCTCCGTCGGCTGCAAATCGGCCATATTGGACTCCGGCCGAAAGTCCCAATTCCAATAGAGTGTCTCCTCCCTCTCTCGGCAAGTTGAACACACCGACGAGTTCGCTCATATCCACCTCCACCGGCTTTCTCGTCTGTGGATCTGTGAACGAAGATGTATTTTGCTCCTTTTTCAAGTTTAGCAGGAGCTCACCCACCGCCTTGGCCAGAAATTTTGATGGCACTGCTGTTACAAACTTCCATAGACCGGCCGTGGTCACGGCTCTACGGAAGAATCCGTTCGCTTCTACGATGACAGGGTCGAGATGGGGCTCGACATTTATGTGTTTATCGACCTCCGTCAAAAACTCTTCCATCGTCCATGAAAACCCCATTTCTTTTAGTGCAGTTCCGCTTTTTAGCTCTGTCTTCTGCTTCTTTCCCATGGTGTAAAGAAAAGAGGGTTTGAACAGAGTTTTAACGACGAAAAACTGGGGATATCAAGACTCGTGAATTTTCAGAGAGTTTCAGATCTTGCACTGGAATAGCAAAGTTTGAGAGTTGTGAAATTTTCTTCAGTCTGCAACACCACCCTTTTATAGAAGTAGGGTTTGGCTGACGTGGCAAAGGGCAGGACGGTAAAATCACCGAAAATCCTGTAGGTAGGCGGCGGATGTGCGGTGATGGGTCTGATGTGTCCGGCGTCACCACAGTAAAAGTGAACCGCCACTTGCTCGGCGTCTCCACGTGGCCTGCTGTGATTGGTTTGTCTTAAACGGCGCTGATCCAACGGCTGTAGATCTGGGACTGTTAAGATTCGACGGCTGGATCTTCTCCATTTTTTTCCCGCTTCGAATTCAAAGTGAGAACCACGCGCCCGATATTTTCGCCGTACGTGAACCTGCATTAAATGCTTGGCAGAAAGTGAAATTTGCACTCGAGTGCAGACAGCTCATACTCGCTTCATGCCCGCTCGCTTTGAGTTGGGCCGCTAGGCCTTGACTCGCTTGAGAGGCACTCGCTTGAGTGACTGTTCCGCACTCGCTTACGATGGCTAGCTTTGAGTGACGTAGCACTCATTTGGCCATCAGAAGCAACTGGAATAAGAAATTGAATTTCTTTGCTTAATTTTAAAATGTTTCTGACTTACATACTTCGAGGATAAACAAGAATGTTTTCCTCTTTGTATTTGTGTCAGATTCATTTCATATTTTCCACATAGCTAGTGAAGGTTCTAGCACGCTTCAGCTCACTTAGTGTACTTAAAATTGAAATGCTTACCAGTCAATCTCACTTCGTAGGAGATTGATACCACTTATTGAAGACATCATTTGATTTGGACTTCAAGTTGTTGAATCCACTTGTTGATGAATGCATTCGCTTTGAAGTTTGTTGATACCACCTGTAGAGTACTTCATCTTCTTGGCATTCATCTTCATGGCATTCATCTTCCTCTACGAATTAGAGAGTCCTCCATCGAAGTGAATGAGGGAGGAAATGAAAATAGTACACAAGCTTACTACAACCCAGAGGGGAGTTTCACGTAAGTGTACATATTCACGACGAATGGGGGATGAGTACAAGTCCTTATCTCAGAGCTGAAATAGACAGGATGACAATGAGAATGCTCTGACAAGACAATCTCGTATTTTACGCAGAAGCATGTCACCAGCCCTGCAACCTTTTGTAGAAAAAGGTAAACCTTCAAGCTTCCTCCTACAAGCTACAGAATGAACTTTGCAATCGACTCGCTTTGACCCAAGTTAGGGCAAATTGAAGTGATGCAAAATTCAACGTGAGGGAGGAATGGATAGACATCCGGCAGCTCAACTCAATGAAGAGTGAGTAATGAATGGACATTTATCCACGATGAAGGAGATGAGAAGACTTGCTCCTCTTCGGCGGAAAGATGGGAAGAGGACACAAGGTCTAGGTGCCAGCCCTGCCTAAGCTTTAACCATTTTTACGTGGGAAGGCCCGATACAAGACCCCACAACCGTTACTAGAAACGGCACTTGCTAGTGTTTATACCCACTCGCTAGGAATCCTAGGCTAGGTAGCAGCTTTCCTTGCTCGCTTTGGAAGTAGCTTGCTCCGAGAGCAAGCAATAGTTCCCCCTTAACCAATGGCTTAACAATTCCTGTAAGCGGGTAGGGACGTCTTCCAACACTCCACCTTACTCCACCTTATTTCTTCTTCTTCAAGCGAGTGACGCTACGAAAAACTAGCGACCACTCCTTCGTGCATCCTGGATCTAGCACTCTTCACCAGGGTCTAATAACCCTAATTCCATGCATAGCTGATTAAAACGAGACTCAGCTAGAGGCTTGGTGAGGATATCTGCTCGCTGGAGATCGGTATGAATTTTTTCGAGCTTGATATCCTTCTTCTCGACATGATCACGAATGAAGTGATGTCGGATTTCCACGTGCTTGCATCTGGTGTGCAGCACTGGATTTTGAGAGATGCTGATCGCACTGTTATTGTCGCAGAATATTGGAATTTCATTTGCTTCAACATTGTAGTCCTTCAACTGCTGACGAAGCCATAGAATTTGGGAACAGCAGCTTCCAGCGGCCATATATTCGGCTTCAGTCGTTGAAGTAGCTACACTCGTCTGCTTCTTCGAAAACCATGAGATCAGCTTGCTTCCCACGAACTGACAAGTGCCCGAAGTTGACTTCCTATCAATTCGGCACCCTCCATAGTCAGCGTCTGAATATCCAGTGAGCTCCAAATTGTCCTCCGTTGGACCACAGCCCCATATTGACAGTGCCCTTCAAATATCGAAGAATTCTTTTGGCAGCTTCAAGATGGTTGTGCTTGGGGTTGCTTTGGAAGCGAGCACAGACTCCAACTGCAAAAGCTATATCCGGCCTACTTGCAGTGAGATATAGAAGGGATCCGATCAAGGCTCGGTAGTCTGTAGCATCCACAGACTTTCCATCTATGTCTGGCTCCATCTTCCAGTTCGTGTTCATCGGAATCTTCACAGCTTTGGCATGCTGAACACCGAACTTGGCAAGCATATCTCGAGTATACTTCGCTTGATTGATGAAGATACCATCATCCTGCTGCTTCACTTGAAGACCTAGAAAGCAGCTCATCAAGCCAATCATTGACATCTCATATTTGGTCTTCATAAGCTCTCCAAACTTCTCGCTAAGCGACTGGTTTGGTGATCCAAATATGATGTCGTCCACGTAGATCTGAACCCATAGCATATCATCTCCATGATTGATGGTGAATAGGGTTCGATCTATCTTCCCTTTGTGGAAACCATTATCCACTAGGAATTGAGAAAGAGTATCATACCAAGCTCTGGGAGCTTGCTTTAATCCATATAGGGCTTTCTTCAATCGATACACTTTATCTCCTAGCTCGAAACCCGGTGGCTGCTCCACATACACTTCTTCCTTCAATTCTCCGTTGAGGAACGCGCTCTTCACATCCATTTGATACACTTTGAATTTCTTGGCTGCTGCGTAGGCTAGAAATAGTCGGATCGCTTCAAGCCGTGCCACTGGAGCGAAGGTTTCATCAAAGTCGATTCCTTCCTCTTGGCAGTAGCCTTTAGCGACGAGACGCGCCTTGTTCCTCACAACGTTGTGGTCCTCGTCCGTCTTGTTCTTGAACACCCACTTGGTGCCAATCACATGCTGGAATTTGGGACGATCCACGAGGTACCATACGTAGTTTCTGGTGAACTGGTTCAGCTCTTCTTGCATGGCGATCACCCAATTTGAATCGGCTAGGGCTTCCTCCACGCATGACGGCTCGATTTTTGAGAGAAAGCAACTGAACATGGCACTTTCTCCAAACACTTGACTCCTGGCCACTACACCCTTGGATGGATCTCCAATGATTTGACTTGGTGAGTGATCCTTGAGCCATGCACGCTTGGATCCGCCAGCTTCATCTCCATCTTCTTCCTGGACACTCGCTTCACCATCTGAAGTGACTGGATTGGGTGCTTGGCCTGCACTCGCTTCAGAAATCTTGGGGGCAGCTTCACCTTCTCCTTTGGGATTTTGCTCGCTTGAATCTTTGATTTCATCATCTTCTTCGAGCATGTCCCAAGTGAGTGAGCTTAAGGGTTCCTTGCTTGGATTCTTCTCATTCGAGTTAGCCTGTTCCTGTTAAAGACTTAAAGAGGATTCATCAAATACGACATGGGGTGATTCCTCCACGATTAGGGTTTTACAGTTGAATACCCTATAAGCTTTGCTTGATGTGGAATATCCCAAGAATATTCCTTCATCAGCTTTGCTTTCAAAGGCTTTCAACTGCGACTTCCCATTGTCATGGATGAAGACCCTACAACCAAAAATATGGAAATAAGATATGTTAGGAATTCTCCCTGTCCATATTTCATATGGTGTTTTGTCGTGCCGTTTGCAGAGAAGCGTTCTATTCTGCATGTAGCATGCTGTATTGGCAGCTTCAGCCCAATACTTCATTGGAAGCTTCGAGTCTGCAATCATGGTTCTAACGGCTTCTTTGATGATTCGATTTCTTCTTTCCGCAACTCCATTCTGCTGAGGTGTGCGTGCTGAGGAGGTCTGATGTGCTATGCCATGCTCCGTGCAGTAAGCTTCAATGGTAGAGTTCAAGAATTCTGTGCCTCTGTCGGAGCGAATGGTTACAATTGCTTGATTCTTTTCCACAGCCAATCGCTTGAGCAGTTGTGGTAGCTTGGTCAGTGTTTCCTTCTTGCTGAAGAGAAATACAACCCAAGTGTAGCGAGAGAAGTCGTCGACTACAACTAGAGTGTACTTCCTTCCATTCACACTAACTGGAGTGACTGGACCAAACAGATCCTTGTGAAGCAGCTCGAGCACTCGCTTTGATGAAGCTTCTTCGAGACTGGCGAAGTGCTTCTTCGTCTGCTTCCCTCGTTGGCATGGTGAGCATGGATGGTCTTTGATGAAGACTTCATTTGGTATGCCTTGCACCAAACCTTTTCGAGCTAAGCGATTGATGGCTTTGAAGTTGAGATGGTTCAAGCGTTTGTGCCATAGCCATCCTCTTTCTGTAGCACTCCTTGCTACTAAGCACGTCTCCTCTTTGCAGCTATCCCATTGTGCCATATAGACGTTCCTTTGTCTAATTCCAGTGAGCACAATCTGGGATGTGAGCTTGCTTTTCACTATGCACTTGTTGGAAATGAATTCCACCTTGTATCCCTTGTCACATAATTGTGAAATGGATAACAAGTTGTGCTTAAGTCCTTCCACGTAGGAAACTTCTTCAATCGTGAGCTTTCCGACTTTCAGTGCGCCGTACCCTTAGGTGCATCCTCGAGAGTTATCACTAAAAGTGACGTGTGGACCCTTCTTCTCTATGTAGTCGTGAAGTAGAGCTCTCATGCCGGTCATGTGTCTTGCAGGTTAGTTCCCTTAGGTACCCACACTTGCTTCACTCTCTTTTGAGATGAAGCTTGTGTCTTGGGCTTCTCGACCTTTGAAAACTTGGTGTTCTGCTTTGAAGCAGCTTCACACGTGCAACAGTGTGTGCAAGAGGGGTAGCGGCTCGCTTCAGTCCTACTTATGCTCTTCCCACTTTGCTTGTACCCTGAAGCGACTCGCTTCAGATTAGCTATGGGTTTAGAGACTGACTTAGGATTTCTAGACTGTCGAAGCGGCTCGCTAGGTTTTCTCGAAGCGGTCCAACTAGGGTTTTGACCCCGACTCGCTTGAGTTACCTTGGGAGTTCGAAGCGGCCTTCTTGGTGCTTCGAATTCTTCCCCCTCAACGTTAGTCCGGTTGGACCATCTCCAGTCCGGATAACGTGACACATAGACATTACTCCTTTTCTTGAAAGGGAGATCCTTTGTCTCTCGTGTCTTGGCTTGAGACTTAGAAGCTTCAACATTTTTCCCATTACCCTTTGATTGGTAAGCTTTAGCAGTTTGAGTGCTAGGGAATGTTGAATTTTGCTTGCCCTTAGTTACCGCCCTTAAAGATATAGACATCTTCATTGGCTTCCTTTTAGGGTTCTCAGCCACTTTGCCTTTGTCTTTGTTAGTGGTCGCTTTGGATGCAGTGGGCATTTCCAAAGTAACTGATGGTGTGGTGTTTGAAGCACCAACAAAGACAGTAGGCTTGGAAGGTCCACCCTTTGACTTGGTCAAGCTCAGTGGCTAGCTTTCGGTTCTCCTTCTCGCTTTGAGACATAGCTTGCTTCAACACTTCGTGGTCGCTTGACAGTTTAATGTGCTTGTCAAGCAACTCACTCCATGTCGAGGAATTAGCTTCCTCTTGGTGAGTGTGTGCGAGTGTAATTGAACTAGGTGAGGGATAGATAAATACCTCTCCGGTCTCTTCGTCGGTGAGAGCCATGAGTCCAGGATCCTCACCCTCACTGGAGTTGGGATCTGTGAATGCATCGGAGTCGCTTGCTGGATCTTCAGTTGAAGCGACCGGCACTTCACTCGCTACGAGCGCTCGCCTTGGAGCATCCCTCTTTGCTTTCAGTTCCTCTCGCTCCTTCGCACTAGCTTTGGGCAATCGGATTTGTAGTGGCCCATCTTGTGGCAGTGATAGCACTCCACTTCATCATGTCCCTTGAGATCGGCTTGGTCGTCTCTTCTCTCTTCCCTTTTCCTTCTCGAGCATCAGTGCTCCTCCCCTTGTACTGCTTGTAGAATCTTTTGTATTTGCCTACTCGAGAGTTCATCTTGTTGAAGTTCTTTGATAAGAACGCAACATGTTCTTCCAGCTCTTCCCTCGTCATCTTGGCTAGCGACTGGTCGCTTGGCCCTTCAGCAGCTTTGAACGCTACAACTTTTAATGTCGTGGGAGCTTCATCCTCTTCGTCGAGATTCATTCGATTCAGATCGAATTCATGAGCTTTGAGTTCGGAGAACAGAATCTCCGGTGTGAGCTTTGAAAGATCCTTGGTAGCTAGGTACAACTCCTTCATTGTCTGCCACTTCCTTGTGAGAGCTCGGACAATCTTCAGGTTGACTTCCTTATCTGTGAGTTCCTTCCAAAGTGAGTTGAGAGTTGCAATGATGTTTGTAACTCTCAGCTCGAAGGCGTCGATGGACTCTCCTGGCTTCATTATCAGACTTTCAAACTCCCGCATCTGAACGGCAAGCTTGTTTTCTTTGATTTTGTCTGTGCCTTGAGAAATGAGGGCTAGGGTTTCCCACATTTCTTTCGCCGTTGCGCACTTCCTTATCCGTGGTAGATAGGCGTCCGACACGGTGCTCTGCATCGTGTGGCGTGCAATCTTGTCAAGGTTGGCGATTTTGAAGTCATTCGGAGTGTACTCATCTTTGTCCTTTTCTACGTATGTTTGCCGAACATGAGCTTCGTGTCCTTCAGCAGCTGGGACGTTCACAGATATGGCTTTCTTGATTTTGATTGGTCCGTCCTCTATGACTTCCCACATCCAGTCGTGGATGGAGCATAGGAAGCTCTCGACTCGGAAACTCCATGTCTCGTATCCTTCGATCGAGAACTGTGGAAGATTTGATGCGTTGTATGTAGACATAGCAAACTATCAGCAGTAAATGCAATATGCGTGGGTGAGGTTTTGATGCACTTAGGAAAACAGGATCCGGTTCAGTGAGACAACGTGAAGCGAGTGGGGACTCGCTTCGGATATGCAAAGCAGAGGCTCGAAAGAACCGCTGCTCTGATACCACTTGTTGGTCCCGGTTTGTTAATAGGGAAATACGTAGAGGGGGGGTGAATACGTATTTCAAGTTTTTCAACTTTTTCCCTTTAACTCAGAGTGACATGTAAAGAGCTCGCTTGAAACTTAAGACCTAGCTGAAGCTAGTCTACAGTACGTAGCTTGCCTGCTTGACCGAAGTAAGGACTTGATCAAGAGGGAGTCTTTACTCGTATATGCGGAAATTCGGTGAGCTAAAATCTTTTCTAAGTAATTAAAAATCCAAGTTATGTTTGTTTAGATGCACGTGCAATGGATAATCAAATACTGTAAAGAGATAAGGGTTAGAGAGATATACGACACAGAGAATTATAGTGGTTCGGAGATAAAGCTCCTACGTCCACTTTGTTGCACGACGGCAACTGTTCTCTTCACTCAAGAACTTGAAGATTTCGGGCTCTTCAAAAGCCTGGTCAAGATCGGGCTTCACTTGCCTGGATCCGACGACAGACGTAGTGATTGCGGGTTCACTACACAGACCTAGACAAGACTGGAAGCTTCACTTGCTTCAGTCAAAACACAGACAGGGAGATTACGGGCTCTCCTTACAGCCTAGATTCGATCGAGCTTCACACAAACGATGTAGGTGCAAGCTTGGATCTAAACTCTATGATCGAGACTTCTTCAATCGATGAAAGAAGAGCCTTGGATCAGGACAACCTAACGACGACTCAAAAACCTAACAGACAGAGTTTAGGGTTTTTGGTAGACGAACACACTATGAAGAGCTCTTTACAGTAGATGCAAAGTAGGCTAGAGCTCTTCTTCTAAGCTTGGATATTTGAAGTGGGCTTAGACTCTAAGTGTGAAGGTTGTGAAGACGAGTTCCGATGAGCTGGAAACTCGGAAAACACTTGGAAACAAAGACTAGAAGATTTGCTCAAAGGCTTGGGAGTGTTTGTTTGCTGTATGCGCTCGAATGCTCAAGTAGTGTTCTGCCTCTTCATGTCTTCATCCTTCACTATTTATAGGCGGAGGGTTGGCTGAGATCCGTTGCTTGGTTGGTGGCCTTGTCCCTCCTCCTCTCGACAGTACTTGCACAGGCTGGCTGCTTTTCAGACGCGCAGTTTTGGATTTTTGCCTGAAATGGCTAAGTTCCAACTTCAACAGTAACTGGAGCGACCCAGTACTGTTACGGCGCCTTGTCGGCCTGGCAGTCAACTCCTCTGCTCCTCTCCGCGTTCGACACGTGGAGATCTTGTAATAAATGCGGAGATCCCCAGTTGACTGGAGTTCAAAATCGGAGCGGGAACTGTGTTGTCGCTTTCTGGTAGGTAGTGGCTCGCTTCGCTTTGAAGTTGTAGCGTCCGCTTTAGTTGAGTCACTTCGTAGTCATTCTGTAGTGAGTCGCTTCGGGAGATAAAGTTCCCTAGTGACTACTTTGGAAATTGCTGACTAGAGTTGACTAGCTTTGACTTTACCCTGTAGCGTTCGCTTTGCTTCGCTTTGGCTTTGAACTGTAGCGCTTGCTTCGCTTCGCTTTGGCAGACTCACTTCGAATCTACTGTAGCGCTTGCTTCGCTACACTGTTCTTCGGCACGCTTCACTTCAGTTTGCTAGACTTGCTTCGCTTTGAAAAACACACTCAAGCGAGTGGCCTTCACTTGAACTTTTGAAGCCTATAATCTAAGCAAAATAAAGAGCCATCCTAACAGAGTAGGCTTAGAAAAATTCTAATCTATTAACTACATCAAAATGGGTCGCTTGAGAATAGAACACTTGGGGTTTTGAGATCAAATCAAAACAATAAAATTATCCCTTATAGGTTCCCCCTTAACATGTTGTTCTTAACAATTCCCAACACATGCCGTATTGGCAGCTTCAGCCCAATACTTCATTGGAAGCTTCGAGTCTGCAATCATGGTTCGAACGGCTTCTTTGATGATCCGATTTCTTCTTTCAGCAACTCCATTCTGCTGAGGTGTGCGTGCTGAGGAAGTCTGATGTGCTATGCCATGCTCTGTGCAGTAAGCTTCAATGGTAGAGTTCAGGAACTATGTCCCTTTGTCGGAGCGAATGGTCACAATCGCTTGATTCTTTTCCACAGCCAATCGCTTGAGCAGTTGTGGTAGCTTGGTTAGTGTCTCCTTCTTGCTGAAGAGAAATACAACCCAAGTGTAGCGAGAGAAGTCGTCGACTACAACTAGAGTGTACTTCCTTCCATTTACACTAACTGGAGTGACTGGACCAAATAGATCCATATGAAGCAGCTCGAGCACTCGCTTTGATGAAGCTTCTTCGAGACTGGCGAAGTGCTTCTTCGTCTGCTTCCCTCGTTGGCATGGTGAGCATGGATGGTCTTTGATGAAGACTTCATTTGGTATGCCTTACACCAAACCCTTTCGAGCTAAGCGATTTATGGCTTTGAAGTTGAGATGGTTCAAGCGTCTGTGCCATAGCCATCCTATTTCTGTAGCACTTCTTGCAACTAAGCACGTCTCCTCTTTGCAGCTGTCCCATTGTGCTATATAGACGTTCCTTTGCCTTATTCCAGTGAGCACAATCTGGGATGTGAGGTTGCTCTTCACTATGCACTTGTTGGAAATGAATTCCACCTTGTATCCCTTGTCACAAAATTGTGAAATGGATAGCAAGTTGTGCTTAAGTCCTTCCACGTAGGAGACTTCTTCAATTGTGAGCTTTCCAACTTTCAGTGCGCCGTATCCTTTGGTGCTTCCTCGAGAGTTATCACCAAATGTAATGTGTGGACCCTTCTTCTCTATGTAGTCATGAAGTAGAGCTCTCATGCCGGTCATGTGTCTTGAACATCCACTGTCCAAGTACCAAATTTGTTGACCCTCACTTGGCATGGGATCCACGGCGCTCACCTGCAATTAGAGAGATTTTGGTACCCAAATCAGTTTGGGTCCACGCAGGTTAGTTCCCTTAGGTACCCACACTTGCTTCACTTTCTTTTGAAAGGTAGCTTGTGCTTTGGGTTTCTCGACCTTTGAAAACTGTGACTTCTGCCTTAAAGCAGCTTCACACGTGCAGCAGTGTGTGCAAGAGGGGTAGCGGCTCGCTTGAGGCTTACCTATGCTCTTACCCACTTGCTTGTATCCTGAAGCGGCTCGCTTCGGATTAGCTACAGGCTTAGAGACTGGCGTAGTGTTTACAGTCTTTCGAAGCGGCTCGCTAGGTTTTCTCGAAGCGGTCCAACTAGGGTTTTGACCCCGACTCGCTTGAGTAACCTTGGGAGTTCGAAGCGGCCTCTTTGGTGCTTCGAATTCTTCCCCCTCAACGTTAGTCCGGTTGGACCATCTCCAGTCCGGATAACGTGACACATAGACATTACTCCTTTTATTAAAAGGGAGATCCTTTGTCTCTGGTGTCTTGGCCTGAGACTTAGAAGCTACAACGGGTTTCCCTTTACCTTTGGATTGGTAAGCCTTAGCATTGTAAGTGCTAGGGACAGTTGGTCTCTGCTTGCCCATAGTTTCTGCCCTTGAAGATATTGGCTTCTTCTTAGGGTTCTCAGCCATTTGGCCTTTATCTTTGTTGGTGGTCGCTTTGGATGCAGTGGGCAATTCCAAAGTGACTGATGGTGTCGTGTTTGAAGCTCCAACAAAGACAGTCGGCTTGGAAGGTCCACCCTCATATCCGAGTCCTCCCTTTCTACCAAAAGGTAGAAGTGAGCTCTCTAGTTCCTGCCTAGCATATGAGGCTTTGTTCAAGTTGGCAACTAGAGCGGACTGGGTTTCATACCTTCCTTCCAAGCTTTGATGTCTCGCGAAGAGATCCTCGAACTTACTAGTCATAGCCCTTAAGTTAAGTTTGACTTGGTCAAGCTCAGTGGCTACCTTTCGGTTCTCCTTCTCGCTTTGAGACAAAGCTTGTTTCAACACTTCGTGGTCACTTGACAATTTAATGTGCTTGTCAAGCAACTCATTCCATGTCGAGGAATTTGCATCCTCTTGGTGAGTGTGTGCGAGTGTAATCGAACTAGGTGAGGGATAGATGAATACCTCTCCAGTTTCCTCGTCAGTGAGCGCCATGAGTCCAAGATCCTCTCCCTCACTGGAGTTGGGATCTGTGAATGCATCCGAGTCACTTGAGACTTCTTCAGTTGAAGCGACCGGCATATCACTTGCTACGAGCGCTCGCCTCGGAGCATCCCTCTTTGCTCTCAGTTCCTCTCGCTCTTTTGCACTCGGCTTCGGGCAATCGGATTTGTAGTGACCCATCTTGTGGCAGTGGTAGCACTCCACTTCCATCATGTCCCTTGAGATTGGCTTGGTCGTCTCTTCTCTCTTCCCTTTTCCTTCTCGAGCATCAGTGCTCCTCCCTTTGTACTGCTTGTAGAATCTTTTGTATTTGCCCACTCGAGAGTTCATTTTGTTGAAGTTCTTGGATAAGAACGCAACATGTTCTTCAAGCTCTTCCCTCGTCATCTTGGCTAGCGATTGGTCGCTTGGCCCTTCAGCAGCTTTGAAGGCTACACCTTTTGACGTAGTGGGAGCTTCATCCTCTTCGTCGAGGTTCATTCGATTTAGATCGAATTCATGGGCTTTGAGTTCGGAGAACAGAATCTCTGGTGTGAGCTTTGATAGATCCTTGGTAGCTAGGTACAGCTCCTTCACTGTCTGCCACTTCCTCGTGAGAGCTCGGACAATCTTCAGGTTGACTTCTTTGTCTGTGAGTTCCTTCCCAAGTGAGTTGAGAGTTGCAATGATGTTGGTAACTCTCAGCTCGAAGGCGTCGATGGACTCTCCTGGCTTCATTATCAGACTTTCAAACTCCGCATTTGTACGGCGAGCTTGTTCTCTTTGATCTTGTCCGTTCCTTGTGAAATGAGGGCTAGGGTTTCCCATATTTCCATCGTCGTCGCACACTTACTGATCCTAGGAAGGTAAGCATCCGACACAGTGCTCTGCATCGTGTGACGTGCGATCTTATCAAGGTTGGCGATCTTGAAGTCGTTGGCATTGTATTCATCTTTGTCCTTCTCGACGTACTCCTGCCTAACATGGGCTTCGCGACCTTCGGCGGCTGGAACGTTCACAGATATGGCTTTCTTGATCTCGATTGGTCCATCCTCTATGACTTCCCACATCCGGTCGTGGATGGAGCATAGGAAGCTATCGACTCGGAAACTCCATGTCTCGTATCCTTCGATAGAGAACTGTGGAAGACTTGATGCACTATATGTAGACATAGCAAACTATCAGCAGTAAATGCAATATGCGTGGGTGAGGTTTTGATGCACTTAGGAAATAGGATCCGGTTCAGTGAGACAACGTGAAGCGAGTGGAGACTCGCTTCGGATATGCAAAGTAGAGGCTCGAAAAAACCGCTGCTCTGATACCACTTGTTGGTCCCGGTTTGTTATAGGAAAAATACGTAGAGGGGGGGGGGGGGGGGAGGGGGTGAATACGTATTTTTAAGTTTTTCAACTTCAAATTCCTTAACTCAGAGTATGAAGTAAAGTGCTCGTAGAAATACTGAGACCTAGCCGAGAGCTAGATCTGAAGCAATCACTAATTTCTTGACCTAAGCTTAGAGCTTGATCAAGAATGAGACTTTACTCTTTGTGCGGAATTCGGTGAGCTAATATCTTTCCTAAGTAGTTAAAATTTCCAGATTATGTTTGTTTAGATGCAATGTGCAATGAATAACCAAACAAGTAAAGAGTTTAGGGTTAGAGAGATACGACACAGAGATTTATAGTGGTTCGGAGATAACGCTCCTACGTCCACTTGTTGCAGTTGGCAACAGTTCTCTTCACTCAAGAACTTGAAGATTACGGGCTCTTCAAAAGCCTAGTCAAGATCGAGCTTCACTCGCTTGGATCTGACAGACGCTGGGTGATTCCGGGTTCACACCAAAAACCTAAACTGGACTTGAAGCTTCACTCGCTTCAGTCCGAACAACAGACAGGGAGATTGCGGGCTCTCCTTACAGCCTAGCTTCGATCGAGCTTCACACAAACGATGTAAGTGCAAGCTTGGATCTAGACTCTATGATCGAGGCTTCTTCAATCGATGAAAGAAGAACCTTGGATCGAAACAACCTAACGACGACGAACTCAAAAACCTAACAACAGATTTGGGTTTTTGGTTTACGATGACACACTATGAAGAGCTCTTTACAATAAGTGCAAAGATGGCTAGAGCTCTTCTTCTAAGCTTGGATATGGAATGGGCTTAGACTCTAAGTGTGAAGGTTGTGAAGACGGGTTCCGATGAGACTGGAACTCGGAGAACACTTGGAAACAAAGACTCGAAGATTGCTCTAAGGCTGGGAGTGTTTGTTTGCAGTAGGCTCGAATGCTCAGGAAGTGTTCTACTTCTCTTCGTCTTCATCCTTCACTATTTATAGGCGGAGGGATGCCGAGATCCGTTGCTTGGTTGGTGGCTTTGTCCCTCCTCCTCTCGACAGTACTTGCACAGGCTGGCTGCTTTTCAGACGCGCAGTTTTGGCTTTTTACCGGAAATGGCTAGGATCCAATTTCAACAGTAACTTGAGCGACCCAGTACTGTTGCGGCGCCCTTGTCGGCCTGGCAGTCAACTCCGCTGCTCCTCTCCGCGTTCGACACGTGGAGATCTCGTAATTAATGCGGAGATCTCCAGTTGATTGAAGTTCAAATTCGGAGCGGGAATTGTGTTGTCGCTTTCTGGTAGGTAGTGGCTCGCTTCGCTTTGAAGTTGTAGCGTCCGCTTGAATTGAGTCACTTCGTAGTCATTCTGTAGTGAGTCGCTTGGGAAGTACAGTTCCCTAGTGACTGCCTTGGAAAATCCTGACAGAGTTGACTCGCTTTGACTTTACACTGTAGCGCTCGCTTCGCTTCGCTTTGGCAGACTCGCTTTGAATCTACTGTAGCGCTCGCTTCGCTACGCTATTCTTCGGCACGCTTTACTTCAGCTCGCTAGACTTGCTTCGCTTGGAAAACACACTCAAGCGAGTGGCCTTCACTTGAACATTTTGAAGTCTATATTTTAAGCAAAATAAAGAGCCATTCTAACAGAGTAGGCTTAGAAAAATTCTAACCTATTATCTACATCAAAATGGGTCGCTTGGGAACAGAACGCTTTGGGGGTTTTGGGATCAAATCAAAACAATTATTTGACTCACTACGATGTGTCACATAGTAGTTCCCCCTTAACATGTTCGTCTTTAACAATTCCCAACATTCTTTTCTTTTTAGCCATGGATTCCGATGAACAGAGCCTGGTACGAAAAATCCAAGCGAAATTAATGCAGAAGATGGTGGAGGCCAAAACCGCTAATCTCAAGTCCATTTCTTCTCCAATGATGCTTTCGCACCAACCCTTATAACTACCGAGGCTTCGAAGCCTGATCAAGGAGATCCTCCAGAGACAACAGCAACGAAACCTCATTCGAGATTCTGCTTTCCTAGCCCACCGCCGGTTGGCCATTTTGAGGAGCATGATAGGTCCTATCTTCCGCTGTCCACTTTAGTTGGTGAAGGTACCCACGTTTCTTCTTCTAAGAGGCCGGACGATTTTCCTTCCCCTTTGTTCGCAAAGACGAGCCAAGTTTCGGCATCTCCCTTTAGTATTCAAGCCTTGACCCTCGATCAGTCCCTGGAAGTTCTATCTCAGACAGAGCAAAATAGAGACCAGTCCCAGGTTAAGGTTCGTGACCTCCAAGACTGTCTGCGTGATAAGGAGAGGTATTGTTCTGTTCTTAATCAGCGCGTATCCTCTCTTTTGGAGCGGGTGGAGGAGTTAGAGGACCCTGGAATCTTCATCTAAACGAGCAATGCAAATGCAAGAAGCTTTCCTCGCAGAGGCAAAACAACTATCGCTTGCTTATGAACAAGAGTTAGAGCGCTCTCGAGTTTCCTCTTTCACTAAAGGTAAACGGATTGGTTTAAAGCAGGGCATTTCCCTGGGGATACGAAATTGTCGATCCAATTTCTTGATGACCCCATACGGTCAGGCCTTTGTAGATTCTTTAGTGAAGCAATTGCCTGAGGCGTATCTCAACTCACCCGATTTTTGGATATGGATGTTAGACCCTCTCACAGATTGGGCTGCTGATGTTATCCTTGAGTGCTGTCAATAGTTGGGTATCCCCGAGCAAGCTACCGCTATCAACTTGGGGCCTATAGTAAGGATGTTTGAGACAAAATCTGAAGCCCTTAAGAGGAACTGTTTATTGCCTACCGGAGAGCCTTGGTTTATGCCTTTATTGAGGGAAACATCCAAAATCTTTTGCCAGTCTACTCGATCCGCTAAGGATCTTCCTGCTTGGGATGCTCCCCTATTTCCTCTATTCCCCCTTGATGCTATGGTTATGGGGTTTATGAAGAAGGCCTTCGACGAGGTGCTTTCTTATTTTATTTATGATTAGGCTTACTCATTCATTGTTTACTCATTTCCCTCTCCTTTTCCTTTCCTTCAGCAGATCTTTTTTTTTTTTTTTAGGAGCTAAGGGAAGAGGATGTTCTAAACTTACCCACAGGTGGAGGAAACATTCTCTCCGCACCTATTCTGGAAGCAGTGACGGATTGCCTTGAGGAAAAAGATGTCTTGCAGGTTCCCGTTAGTTCACCAAAGGATGGTCTCTCTGCATATTCGGCCATGGCTTCTTCTACTTCTGGGGATCGGGTTTCATCATCCCATTCATCTAGTTCTGAAGATCCCGCTTCTGCCTCGGGTCTCTTACTCTGATCATATTGCTCCTGATGGGGTGTTTCAAAACAACTTATTTCTTTTTGTATTTGTAATGGGGTGCTTTTTTTTTTTTTTTAATGGCCCCTAAATCATGCCGATGAGGCAAAAACATATTTATTTCCTTTGTCATGTTTTCTGCTATTCCTTACCATCTTGGCCTGTTATTTTTTTGTTTTTATGTTTGTGTGCCTTTTCACTTTACTTCCATCTGTTGTTACGCCTTTCCTGCTACAGCATTTTGAGGTAATAGAGTACAGGCTAAAACATTTTGAGATAATGGACTACAGGTGTTGGGATGTAGGGTACCCCCTACCCCCTCCCCGAGTGAGGTGTAAGGAACCGAAGGAATTATACCTCATTTGGGGCTAATATTTTGTGAAATACAATTACTTTAAGGGCAAGGATACATGATCCTGTGCTTTTCACATATTGACTAATTATAAGATAAAAAGTTTTGAGGTAAGTAAAGGTTATGACCAACCGTTCTCTCCCTCTTTTTAAGAACAACGCTTAATTTCTTAGCATACTTTGAGGGTACTACCTTTTTCCCTGTTTGTTATCTCTTCGACATTCTCTTGATCTTGCATTTTGATTGCATCCTTGACTTTTGCCCTTGCTTTGGCTATCAAAGCTTCCCAGTGCCCTTTCACAATTGGGGCGTTGCATGTGCCTACTATTTCGGCTTCAAATCCTTTGCCTCTGTCATCCTGTTGGAGCGACCGTTTGTTTGAGTCTTCGGGTAGCGTGAGCTTTTCTAAGGAATTGGTGTTGGTAATCATCAGGTTTTCCATTGAAGTGGAGAGATCCTGGTTCTCTTCTTCAGCAGTTGTGGCTTTAAGTCTTTTTCCATCAGGTTTTGCTTCAGCCTTATCATTGGCGAGTTCTGCCATCGGCCTTTTCCTGGCTTCTCCTGCCTGTACGGATTAAATATAACATTTTCGTGAAATTGCTTGGTCTCCAGATACTTGTCCCACCCGGCTTCCTTCCGGGAATTTCATCATCAAATAGTAAGTGGAAACCACGGCTTGGAATGGGTTCAAGGCAGTTCTCCCCAAGATAACGTTGTAAGAAGATTGTTGTCGTACCACCAGAAAAGTGATTGGTTTCGACACCCGCATGGGTCCCTCACCTAGAGTGAGCATTAGATCAATTGATCCTAATGACATCACAGGATCTCCTGAGAATCCGTGTAAGGCCGTGGCTACACCATTTAGAGGCTTCTGAAGGCTCATTTGGTTAAAACAACTTTCGAATATGACGTTGACCGCAGCTCCTGTATCTACAAAGACCCTTTGGACTTGGTATCTTTCTATCTCCACCGTGATGACCAATGCGTCATCATGTGGATGGACCACTTTTTGATTGTCCTCTGGTCCAAACGAGATTTCTGGTGCAGGTAAGCCCTTTTCAACTTTCCAGACCCCATGTCTCTCGTGCATATGCAGCTCTCTAGCAGATGCTTTTCTGCTTCTGTTGGAGTCCCCCACAGCCGGTCCTCCATATATCATTTTAATGACGCCTTTGGGTTCAGATCTCTGGCTAGCATCAGGTGTTTTCTCGAAAGCTTCTTTGCGCTTTTTGTTTAGCTCTGTCTCCCTCCTGACATACTCCAAGAGTTCCCCCTCTTGTATCAGCTTCTCGATAGCAATTCTTAGATTTTTGCAGTCATTTGTCATGTGACCAAAGTCATTATGGAACTTGCAGAATTTTTCAGAAGGTGGGTTCCTAGGCGGCTGCCTGTGTCCCATGGGGACCTGGACCCCCGGCTTTCTCATGACTACTTCCAGCAGATCAACAGGCTTCTTGGTGAGTGGGGTAAAGGATCTTAGAAATCGTTCATTCTTATCAGTTTTCTTGGCATATGGGGCCGGCCTTTTCCTTTCTTCTAGCTTCTTTTCCTTTTGAGAGGCCAGCTCGGCCCTCTTGCTGCTCAGAGCTTCCTCCATATGGATATATTTTTGGACTCTTATCAGCAGTTCTTCGAAAGAAGTAGCTTCTTTCTTGATGAGAGAGGCAAAGAACTGCCCTGGCTTTAGACCATCCACACAGGCATGCACCTTTAGCTTCGGCTCCACTCCTGGGATTTCCAGGACAGCCTCATTGAAGCGCATCATATAATCTCTCAGACTTTCATTGGCACCTTGCTTAATAGTTGTTAGGTGTAAAGAATTTCTAGTAGTCCTCTTAGCGCTGACGAATTGTTGTAGGGAAACTTCCCTCAGATCCATGAAGGAGTGAATAAGGCTCTTGGTAACTGCTTGAACCAGTGTTGAGCAGTTCCAGATAGAGTTGTGAGGAATACTCTACACTTGACGCCTTCCGAATATTGGTGGAGGAGGCATAAGCTTTCGAATTTCATCAAATGTTCCTCAGGGTCCCCTTTCCCCTGATATTCACAGGTAATTGTTTTGAAGTTTCCAGGAACAGGATCTGTTTGAATATCTACTGAGAATGGGCTGTTCTCGTCAATATATACAGAGAAGAGTTATGGCTTGTGTCCCCCACTTTTATTATTTGGAACGTGCTTCAGGTTCCTTTCTTCATTTGCGCAACAGATTCCTCTTTCACTTGCTTCTTTTTTCTTCGAGGCCCTTTCTGGGGCTTGCTTCTGCTTTTTCAGACTTTCCACTTCTTTGGTCAAGAGCCTCATTTGCTCTTGTTGCTGGGCATATTTCTTGGCCCACGCATTGTCAGTGTCCTCAACGAGATTTCTTTCAGGTTCTTCAGGACCTTCCTCATCTAGTGATTCCCAGTCAGTGGAGAATCCCTCCTCTTGTTCCGCCATTATTGGTGGCGGCTTTGCAACCAATTCTTGGGTTATGCCTGGGGTTACAGGTTTCTGCTTGGGCACCGCGGGGGTGCTCTTACTTCCTCCACCTTTCTGGGTTTCACCCGGGGGATTCGCGTTTTGGGAGTTTATTCCCAAAACATGAAGTCTTTTTTCTACGGCTCCCTCAACTACGCCCTCTATGAGCGTTTACATCTGGTGGAGCATGGTTTGAGAGAATTGAGCTTCCATGTTGACACTGGCTTTTGTCGCTACTGTGTCCTTTCCCCCGTTCCGGGGCAGAGGATTTTCTGGATTCCCAGTAGCTTGGCCGGCATCTTTTGAAGCAGCATCTGAGCTAGTATTCATCTTTGTGAAGTTCTGCAAATGTTTGAAGATTTTTAGAGTTTTAGTTCCAGATGCTCTTGAAAAGAGGCATAAAATATATATGGTTTGCTTTTGACAAGTCTTTTATGATTAGGGATCGTCTGTACGAGCTTTCATGGATATCGCCTGCTTATGCAAGGCTTAAGGGGTGGCATCTGCCCGTATAAGGCAGGGATGGATGATGCATGTTTTCACAGGGCTTAACGATATGGTGCCTAACCATGTAGGGCTTTTGTATGGCGCCTAACTATGTAGGGCTTTTGTAGGGTGCCTAACTGTGTAGGGCTTTTGTATGATGCCTAACTGTGTAGGGCTTTTGTATGATGCCTAACCATGTAGGGCTTTTGGAGGCTTCTGCCTACTGTGTAGGGCTTATAAAGTTTGTGCCTATTAAATAGGGCTTTTGAGGGTTCTGCCTATTATATAGGGCTTTTTGAAGATTTTGCCTATTATATAGGGCTTACGAGAATGTTGCCTATTAGATAGGACTTCTGGGGGTTCTGCCTATTATATAGGGCTTACGAGAGTGCTGCCTATTAGATAGGGCTTCTGTGAGTTCTGCCTATTATATAGGGCTTACGAGAGTGTTGCCTACTAGATAGGGCTTCTGTGAGGTTCTGCCTTCAAATGTGGGGCCCCCTCATCAAGGTGCGTGGGGTGACCTCATCATTTTCGGCCCTCTGTTTTCAACATTTTCGCTCAGTGAGTTTTCGGTTCATGGCAATACAGGGGCCTACGCCTGACTTTGGGTCGTAGTGCTTCCTCTGTAATTACCAATCCCTCATAACCCACGAGCTAACCTTACGTTTTACAGTATTTAATGGAGCTTTAAACTCACCAATTATCAAGGATGAGCTGAATATACTTCCGAAATTGCTGCAATTTTGATTCGATTTACCTTCAAATTCTTCACAACCTTCAGACTTTACAAAGAACACAATTCAATCATCAAAGTTTATATAAGGAGAGCAAAACCTTAAGGTCGCCTCTAAGCTTCACGACTCAACATCATGAAAGACTAAGCTAAGATGAATTCACAGTATTTATATCCAAGTTTTCCAAGGAAACTACTGCACTAACATCGAATATGCGTTCATTCTAACATCCCTCTTTCGGGCATCTCTTGCACAAGGAAGTAACAGAGAGAATTCATAACCTATTACCACAATCAGCTAGAATTCCAACAATATCGAGGAGATTAACATTTCAGACTCAAAAGTTTCAACAGCATTACAAATAGCAAGCTAAAAGTTCACATACGAGAAAGGAAATCAACGTCTAAACTCAAAATTTCCCACAGACGGCGCCAGTTGATAGATCCGGGTTGAAGATCCACAACAATTTAGGTGATTATTCATCATATTTCAGAGATCAAGGAGTAATATTCATGTATAGAGAACCACAAATGGAAATAAGCAAAGGATTTGTGCGATTCATGGGCGTTAGTAGCCCGTTTTTCATATAGCGTCCCTTTTTAGGCATGATATAAAGAATTAAGGCAAACGTAGAATAATGAAAGCTTTTAACCACACAACTAGTTAAATCCTTAGAGCATGGGGCTCGTTTAAGGGGAAAAATGGAGGAAGAGGACGGGGATGAAGCGGAGAATGCGCGTCGCTCTCACGCTTCATCCTCTTTCAGTAGCGAGAATTATACCTCAGGCTCAAAATGGTGGAGGTGTTCCTTCCAGTGATGAGAATGGAGAGGAAGATGACGATGGGCGAGGTTTCTCAGGAGAAGGCCTCGAGTGCTCCGGTCGCTCTAGCTCGAGAGAGCTCGAGGTAGAACGTGAAAGTGAAAGGAATAGTACGTAGAGTGCGTATATGAAGAGTTGAGGATGATCGAAGTGGTGTGATCACTCGATATTTATAGGTGTAGGAAGGACGAAAAGGTGAATGCTCGTACTAGGGGAGGACAAAAAAGGAATTTCTGAAGAGACAAGATTCTCTTCGTCATCAATTTTGTGGTCCTCGCCCTAAGGTGGGTAGAGTCACGCAGACCGCGTGTTGGGCAGATCCCTAGGTTCCGGCAGATGTTCATGAGATCACAACAGGTTCTGCATAAGTCGGGATCTGCGCAGGAGACTCGGCACAGGCCGGGATCTGTACAAAACCTTATAGCGTCTGTGACCTAGGCATCTTCATTGAGGAGGTCCTCTGAGGCTTTCAGAGGGATGGCCTAATCAGCACTGAAGATGTCACGTTGGCAAGGCTGATATATTTATCCCTATCACAGCGTGGTTGAATGAGGAGCTTCGAGTAGTGTAACTTAAAACGTAAGAGGCTTCTTGTATATCAGTGTATTTGTGAATCAATGTACATATGCAGAGTTAATCTTAATTCACATTCATCCAGAGCGGGGACCCTTAGCTCGTAAAATGGAGTTGGAACTGCAAATTGAACAAGCAGCGTGAAAAGGCCAGACTTTGACTGAAGCAATCTGCTAATGTAGATGCAGTTTGAGTTTGGGAATCTACCACATCTCAATAAATTACATGTTTACATGGATAGACCTCAGTCAGAGAAGGGTTTTTGTGGCATACTACAGGTTTACTTAGAAATGATAGGTTCCGATATTTGGTACTCCATCCATCAATTTTATAATAGGTTAAGTTTACACAAAAATAAAGCGAGGGTCATTCTAGAACTGGAATACACAAATTTTAGCAGACGACTCAATGAAATTAAATGCACAAATTTGGTAGACGCTATCATACCACAGTCAAAGCAAAGAAACATTACTGCAATTTAGCAGGCAATATCGCCTGCCTATCTCTAATAACTGCAAATCTATCCAAGCAATGGGATCCTTTACATAAGTACTCAGACCAAATGATGGAAGTTCGCCGAGCACATATAAATCGACATTCAATATCTGTGCTTGATGAGCAGGGGAAGACAACTAACTTATTCACAGCCCCATGTTTTGATTGGCCTGAGCCGGGCTGTATTCCTTGATCAGCTTATTAAACTGTTGATCAAATTCCTTCTCAAGTGCCATCTCTTCGGCCCAGTACTTTTTCTTCAGTTCTAAGATCCGCTCTTCATGGGCCTTCATTAGCGTATCCCTTCTGCTCACAAACTCATCCATTTCCTTGTCCTGCAGCTGAATTAGTCTGGAGGTTTCTTCAACCCTAAAACATAATTATGAAAATTGTTAAGATGTTTCATGTATAAAACTAAAACGGGATTTCTACCCAACTTGTAAATGCATCAGAAAATGAAGACAGAAAACAGTACAATCCACAATAAAATGGCTGTTCAGTTGATAGTCTGGCATATAAAAACAAACTGAATGAGAGATGCAATATTACCTGCGTTGACGCTCTTCAGCAGTAGATACATTTGACTCAGACTGAGTTATTTTCTCACGTTCATTTTGTTGTATCTTCTCAAAGTATTCCTCCTTCTCATTTCTAGCATCATAAAGCTGTTGGAGTTGTTCCCTGTAGAATTGGTCCTGACTATCCATCTAAGTTCAGAACAAAGTGAAATGAAGTTAGCATGGAGGACGAAAAAGATAAACATAAAATTGTGCGACCCAAACAAAACTTAAACAATCATAACATGTGACAACAGACTCGAGAGAATGGAGCTTGTCAAACAACAGTCTGACTCTGAGTTACTTCTAGTCCGAGCAGAACAGCTTAAGATTTGAATCACTTTTATCAGTTACCGTGCAATCTATCTTTTAAGTTCAGTGCAAATGTCAAGTGTTAAACCTCAACAATTTAACCAGGAACACCAGCCATACACCCTAATGATACATGTCAACCAAGATCGCAGAAGAACAGTAACCGTAACACAGAATAATATTCTGAGCTGTCCATAATTAGCAACAAATCGAATTAAAGATATAATCTACGAATACCCTATACAGTTCAAACACTTCAAACACCACCAGAGGGAATCAAAGATCTTTCCAAGCTTCAGCAACCCCATAGATGGAAAACATACAAAAACTGGAGTAGGTTAAGTGCCCATGATTAATCTCATTTGATAGATTAAATTTCTACTAGACACCACAAGATTGTTCATTGTTTATGCTTCCTATAATTATCAAATTATGTTTTGATTTTTTTGAACATACCTCTTCTCGGTTTTGTTCATGATGCTTTTGTGTCCTCAGCTTAACTACTTTAGTCTCTTCATGAACCCTCCGAAGCTGTTGAGACAGCATTCCAACAGACTCCTCAAGGGCTTTCTTGCTCCTCTGTTCCTTGACAACTTTGTTCTTAAGCCATATGAGCTGCTGATTGTCGTCACTCATCTGCTTCATTTGATTAACAACCATTTCTCGATGGGATCGCATCTCATATTTCAGTTTCATCTTACCTAAGGATTTGGGAGAATTTATGAACCATAGCCAATAAGAAAAATTAACAAATAATGTCAAAAACATGAAAGGGAAACTAAATAACATGCACATAAAATCTACACAGGGAAACGTAAACAGCACCTTGAGAATGTTGATTAAAAGACTCCATGTCGTTTTTATCAGCCATGTACCCGTAGAGTTGACGCTGTCCTCCAGGGTAGAATGGAACCCTATTTCTAAGCCAGGCATTCCTATCTCTTTGCTTGTCATAGAAATGCTTGCTCAAGCGCTCAGCCTCTGCATATCCAACTGCCGAGGCTTCAAAAATCAACATACTCATGCCCCGGTGTCCTTGTGGTCCATACGCATGTCGTGCTTTTACTGCAGAATATCCACTAAAATAATCAAGCAGCTCTGGATTACCCATCCCAATCCACTGCAAAATAAAAATTTAATAGACAAGGATTAGTTCATTTCAACAAATTTGCACATACAAATTAGACTAATGAAAATACAAGAAATTCCTACTCTGTCATTATCGTCTTTATCAAGCCTAGTATTCATGATTACCACCATCGGAGGCCAAACAATTTCTTTATCAGCTCTTTCATCCAAACCTTTCCATTTCCCAAATATCTCACCAGCTGGAACTGCAGATGTTCCCCTCCGTCGAAGTTCCTCATCCAAAAGTTCACCAAGCTCTCTATGGAGCTTCACCCTTTTCGATCTTTTAGTTTTAGCGTGCGTAATAAGGGGTTGCAAGCCACGGTACCAGTCGATAGCTCCAGGTCCTCCTTGGCATGCTGGGCAATGCCACTGTCTTTCAGGCTCATTAATCTGCTCAACGGTCAAATTATCAAGACACAAAAATAGCTCCTTGAACCATTTGTTCTTCTTCCGAGTTTCGTGACTTTTCTGACTCTCGTCAGAATCAAAGCCCCCGTCACTCATAAGGTCATCATCTGAGTCATCCATGCCATCGGACTCTCCATCATCATCATCATAATCATCAACATTTCCCTGAAAGGAATGATGATCAGCAGCTGCTTGAGGATTTTCTTTGTGAACACCGGCTTCCGGGGGCTGAGAAGAAGCAACTCTATTGGACCATCCCCATCCATTCTTAAGAGGAGGGGGGATTACAGCAGGTGGCGCAGCCACATAGTTAGGGTTAGGGTTTCGGTTGAACGGTGGTTGTTGTTGTTGTTTAGAATTATACCCTCTGCCGCCATTTTTCCGAGAATCAAACACTGCGGCAGGTCCAGTTTGAGTAGCGCCCCCCCTTCCATCAGTTCTCAGGCCAAGTTTCTGTACAGTATCTGCATTACCCCACGCCTTAGGGGCGGAAGAATTCTGAGAAACCCACTGTCTTGAAGCATTACTCTTGTTTTTGTTCTTCGATTTCTTTCCATACTCTTCCCATCCATCATCTTGTGTAGCATTTACATTCATATCTGAAACAGCACTGGATAATTGATCCATGCTAGGGTTAGAATCATCGGCTGCGCTTTTACCCTTAACTGACGGATC
This sequence comes from Thymus mandschuricus, assembly GCA_029379335.1. Classification (NCBI taxonomy): domain Eukaryota; kingdom Viridiplantae; phylum Streptophyta; class Magnoliopsida; order Lamiales; family Lamiaceae; genus Thymus; species Thymus mandschuricus. Next base: position 25,946,047 of record CM057078.1, read on the forward strand.
AGAAGGATTTTCATTCCCTTTCGTTGAGTTCATCGCTGGATTGTTCATCAACACAACAAGATTTCAGTATCATCTATACCCATTTGAACATTTTAACCCTAACATATCAAAATGAATGCAGGAAAAAAAAAATTAAAAAAAATTGACAGCAGTAGAACTAATCAAGTCTTTAGACTCTTCTTGAAGGTGATTTATAGCAAATTTCCAGTCATGGATCACCGTTGGAGTTAAATCAACTACACTACAATTTGTCATAAGCAAGGCAACAAGTACGATCCTCACCTGTGATGCTAGGACTCTTCAGAAATGGGGGTGTACCCGGACACGATTCGTCGACTTTCCGACGGATTCGGCAACCGCCGTTGAAGAGAAGAGAAGAGTGCGGCGGCGAGGAAGAAAAAGCAACTGCGGAACTCAGTACGAGTGGAAGCAGTGAGTCGGCGGTTTTGAGTGATATATTAGACTAGGGTTTTTGGATTTTCACTTTCCGTTAAATAATACGGTAATTATTTATTTATTTTTTCTGGTTCGTAATTCAATATACCATATGAGTAAATACTAAATAAGCCAAAAATAAGTCATTCCACCATTCATGTAAATGGCATGTAAGAAAAATGTCCAGAACTTTTGAGATGCAGTAAAAGCTCTATGCAATTACTAGTGCACTGTCAGTCGAAATTCGACGAAAATTCTAATATTTTACATTTTGTAAATAAAATAGATAAATAAGAGTAATATTCTTTTTTTAGTTGTATTTTATCCCGTTTAAATTCAACATGAATCATGTTATATTATATTTTTTAAATAAAACATTCGAAGAAAAATATTTAACGTGTCAAGAAGATCCCATTAATTTTAACCAAGAAAAGGATAAGGAATATATTATTTTACGGATAGTTATATTGCAATTTAGACATTTATCAGGTAGCTCCAACCATTAGTTTGATAAGATATATGAACATTTTATTATCTCTAAATAATAAATTAATTGTCAAAATAGATTAACATGTTAATGTCACGGGCTGAAACTTGAGTCATTCAAAGTTTTCTCAATGCATGCTTTCATCTGCCCCGCCTAACGCTTTTTTGGACAACAACTGGTTTTGCCCTGCCTTGGGCTAATCAGGGGAATGGCATCAGCACCCAACTAGCTTGTCCGAGGACTTCTCGTCCAAACCCTCTTGTCGCTCGATGTCTTCCCACTTTCCCTCATTGTATTCTCATTGGGGCGAAACTCTTATTGGTCAATCATTCAAGAGAGTGTGTCTTGCATGCATCCCGTGTGCCACACCCACGCACGCCCATGTCGCACGAGGCAAAGATGCGGGGCATGACATTCTCCCCCATTAAAATAGTGGACATCCCCGGACACGCCGTGCATCCCTGTGAGGAACCCGAGCTGCTCAAATTATATCCCCACTGCCGGGCCAATGCACGGTCCTCTCTCGGAAGCAGCTGGCACTCCTTCAAGGCCTCCACAGCAACATTTTATATAAAAAGTTGCAACATAAATTGATCCCTTCAAATTTCAACGAGCTAGCACACAAAGCAAGTTTTTGTTATTATCTCTACCATATCAGCAGTGAGTAATTTAAATATGCCACGGTTTGTAGGAGATTATTCCTCTAAATTCATTTAGTCAGATGTACAAATAGGATTTCCAGCTGCACCCTTTCTCTTTTTCTTTCTAAATGACTATTATTTTGTTGTCTCATGTATTGTCTATTACGAGCTATGAATATTCCCTACCTTAGTTACAGACAACATCAAGGAACATATTTGAAATCCCAAAGTCCAGCAACACAACAAAAACCCAACTGTTTTTTTCTCAAAGATAATAATACAATGCATGCACTTCGTCCTCACCAATGTCCCGTCCCACCCATCCTCGTACACACCGCCCCTTCCCAACTATATACATCGACTATGCTCCCCACACCATTTTGGATTTTATTCATCTCCCACCTCCCTCTCATCTTTAAACAAATTAAAAATGCATTGATCCCGATTCAAAGAAAAATTCATCAATGGATACCACTCTACGTTGGAGGAGAAGCGGCTACGAGCCTTCCGACACCGAGACGGAGCTGCAGGAGAGCCCGAGGCGTGGCGACAACATCAACAACGGCGGCCACGACCACAGCAGGAGGAGCAGGAGCCCCCTGCCCTCCGCCACCCGGATGCAGATGGCGATGCTCGAGACCGGAGGAGGAGGAGGACTTCCTCCTCCCGTCTCGAGCCCTGCTGTAAGGAGACATAGCAAGTCTCCTTACAGACCTCGTACTAACAACGACCTCCTCACAAACGCAAACGCTCTCCCGCGACGAACCTACTCCGATCTCCGCACCTCCGTCTCCCAACGGAGGAGCAACGCCAACAACGGGAACGAGTGCCCCTTCTCGCAGTCGGAACGGAGGACCGCCAACCACCATGCGGAGAACGTGAATCCCTTCACAGCTTCCGAGAGGAGGCGATACGCTTCGCCGTTGAAGTCCTTAACGGAGTCGAATAACCACGACGCGAGCTCGGGGAGGAAGGAGAGATCGAGGAGGGCAGCGTCTGCTCCTCGATCGAGACTTAGAGCGAGAAGCCAGCAAGAGAAGCTCCCTTCAGTTGGAGAGATCAATGAAATGGTTGCGAATGCAAACATTTCAAATATGATGTCAAACAATAATGGAGGAGGCCTTGACAGCATCGACTCTGTTTCACCAGGGGATATATTCTTTTCTCGTGACTATAATGCATTCGAACATAGAAATAATAATGCGTTTCACAAAAATGGGAGTGTTAATCAAACGGTACTTCTGCCTAAACCACCGGGATACAGCGGCAGAACCTCGGGCGCCTCGCATCATAACAACGTTTCGACTACGAACTCTAGCTCTGCCGTGAGCAGACAGAGTAGTAATATGAGTGACGCGAGTGGAAGGACGAGCGCGAGTACTGCAAGGTTTGTGGCGAACCGGAGGAAGAATCACTCGGAGGGTACGTGGTTCTTCTGCATAAAGAAGGGCTCTTGTAAGACTTCGAATAAGTCTCCGGAGAAGGAGAGGCCGTTCGATGAGGCGTCGTTTATTAGCAAGGCTGTTGTGGTTGAGAGCTTGAGGCCCCTTTGGGCTGATAAACATCAGCCTGTTTCTTTGGTTGGATTCTCATGCCACAAGAATGAAGCTCAGACTCTACACCAACTTGTGAGTTTTTAAACAAACATTTTGTTTTTCTGTTTTTTCAAAATTTAATTTAGCTTTTCGATCTCTGTTGTTAGGCGACCAGCGAGATGATGCCACATATTTTGTTGAAAGGGCCCCCCGGAACCGGGAAGAAGGCGCTCACGATGGCTCTTCTTCGCGAGATATATGGTGATCCTGTTTGGAATGTATGTTTTTCTTGTTCTTGTTCTATAAGGTCCTGTTTGAAAATCGAGTTATGTAACTGGATTTTAATTTCGGGCCTTATATCCCATCTTTCCTACCAAACGAGCCCTAATCATATATACGTACAACTACAACTGTAGTTGGAAAAAATGTGGATGTGTAGTAGTTACCTAAAGTTGTGTTTTATATGTTGTGTGCAGATATCTCATGACTTGCGATATTTTCACATTCTGGTATGCGTAAATTCTGATGCATTTTTCGTACTCCCTCCGATTCTGAATATAAATACGCATAGTCAGCAGAATCCGAGGGAATATATGTTGGATTTCTTATATTGCATCCAACTGAACAAGAAATTGTTGCACATATGTTCTCGAAAAACAGGAATCGAAGCCGATGCAAGTAGTAGTTCCGGTGAGCTCGAGCCCTCACCATATGGAACTCAATGTGTACACAGAGTCTAAAGCAGCATATGCACTAACAGCGTTAGTGAAGCAAATAAGCAGTGAGCATTCAGTCACCCCTGAAATCAGTGTAGCTCCTAACAAAACACATTATAAAGGTGTGATACATCATATAATGACTTATGGCATTGACATTAATCACTATATCTTAATCACAATTAATTGAATTGCAGTATTGGTTCTGTATGATGTTGATAAGGCAGCAGAGAACATACAACACCTCATAAAATGGATAATGGACTGTTACTCGGATTGCTGCAAGCTCGTCCTCTGCTGCGAGGACGACGCGGATATTCTCGACTCCGTCAAGAGCCGATGCAAGCTTATCAGTGTTGAAGCTTCCACATCTCATGAAGTGAGACACTATTATGTCTAAATATATTCACCAGAACAGGAAAAAAGTGTTTTGTTGTTTAAGTTTGAATTTTGTTTTAGGTAGTGGAGGTCCTTATCCAGATAGCCAAGAAAGAAGGTTTTGAGCTCTCCACGAACTTTGCTTCTAAGATTGCAAACAAATCAAAGCAGAATTTGAGGAGAGCGATCATGGCACTTGAAGCATGCAAATGGCACAAGTAAGATAATTTGCTCGTAATAAGAATGTTTCGACACGGTTTTTAATTTTTGTAATGAATGATGTTAAACTGTTGTTTGGGTCCCACTTAATATGTGTGGGTATTAGAGTGAAATCGATAAAATAATGTATTTTTGTTGACTTTTAAAGTGTAAAGAGGATAATTGAAATAGGCCTCACGTTAAAAAAACAACAGACACATAAGTTGTAAACGGACGAATAAGATAAGAAAAATGCGTATTCTGTAACTAATGAAGTATGGGACTAAAAGAAAATAAGATGATAATCCGTATTTGTATTTTTAGCTATCCTTTTGCGGAGGACCAACATATTCCAGTTGCATGGGAAGAGGCCGTTGTGGAACTTGCAGCAGACATTTTGGCTGATCCTTCTCCAAAGAGGTATTCTCTTCGTCCACAAAAAATTCGATATTATTTCCATTTTGGATATCTGTAAAGAGTTCAATACTTCTTATTACTTTAGTATATGGGTCCCCCGTTATATTCTAAATCTTTCTCTCTCTTCATTTTTTTTAAAAAAATAAATAAAAAAAAATAAAAAAAAAATACCACTTTTGTTGCTTTAATTTCTCACTAGAATATTACTGCCGCGATACAGGAATTCATATATTTTATAAAAATGGTCAATGTTTAGTTAAAAGAAATACATTTTTTTTAGAAAATTTAAAGGTTGCGCCACGCACGGAGACCATGAACTCAGGCCTTGGCCTCGAAACTAACCATCTATCGTTGGCCTAACACATGCATACAAAATAGCTAATTTTTGTGTTGATTAATAATTTTTTTTCCATGAAACGGACAAAACTAAAAAATATTTATAGATGTATAAGTATAATCGTATTTTTGTGTATTTGTGTACATATTTTTCATTGCTATCATTAGTGAATAAAAATAAAAATAAACTCTTAAAATTAAAATGCATTTGAGAAGGAAAATGACTATTTTACTTTAGTATATAGACATATAGATTACCGGCTAACAGACTCCTTGAAAAACTTTACCAACAATAGTCCATACATCTATCTTTTTTTGAAAAAAAAAAATGAATAGAGAAAGTAACATTCATTATTCATATTTTTATAATTTTAATTTTCTTTTTCGTTTAGAAGAGCTCTTTTTCACGAGTTAAAAACTGTTCCAAAATCAAGGTTTTTGTTTATGAAAATTCAAATTATTGTTAATTTTTGAAGTGTAATTATCACGCAATGATTATTTGTGGGTGTAATACGAGATGCAACAGCGAAATGCAATAGAGGATTCATGATGGTGTATATGTATATGTATATATGTTGTGATCATATGTGCATCTTTTCATGTTTTTTTTCAGATTATTCACGGTCCGAGGAATGATTCAAAAGATTCTGGCGGATTTTGTGCATCCAAAACTAATCCTCCTGGTAATTAATTCCTTAATTTAATTATTGATCAATTGTTTATATATGATGACTAATTATGTAAAGAACAAATTAAACTTTCAGAAACTAGTAGAACAAGTACTTAGAGGAGTTGACGCCTGTTTGAAAAGGGAAATCTACTATTGGTACGCTTACTACGTAAGTCCTATCTTTGACTTTGATACATTTCTAAAACAAGACTATAATAGTCCTCGTCGTAGTAGTATGCTTCATACGTTTTATTATACTAGCGGAGATTACGTGTGATGCACATATATAATATTGTAGTTTGTTTATTATAAATAAATTAATTAATATGATTATAAATAAGTATATGTTAATGATAATATTAATGTTTTAAGGTTTTATTCTATGATATATGCAAGATATATTATCTTTATTGAATATAAATTGAAATATATTTGAAATTAATATTCTAATGATAATAATGTTTTAAAGATTTATTCCAATAATTTGGGCAGAATAGGCCAATCAAATTTTGTAAAAAGTGTCTTGTTAGTGTCTTGTTTACAAACTTTGATTTGCCTATTTTGCCATAACCATTATTATTATAAGAATATTAATTCCGGATATTTTAATTTATATTCAATAAAAATATCTCTTGCACAGATTATTAGAATAATCCTTACAACAATAATATTATCATTGATATATTTATTTTTATTAATATATAATTAATATTTATAATAAACTAATTACATTAAAAATAAAATATTGTCGCATGTAATCTCCGCTAGTATGAAGAATACTCGCATATCCACCGTCGACATTCTTAATGTGTCCACGGATGACGTGACATTTCATTTATGAATAAGATGATTAAAATATATACTAGCAATGCCACATCAACGGTGGGCTTGTTAAACGTGTCCACGGTGAGTAGGGGAGCATTTCTCTTGCTAGTATATATAAAACTTTTATTGCGACTGAGGGAGTATTAAAAATGGAAATGCCTATATTAATGTTTGCCCTTCTTTCTTGTGCAGGATAAGAGACTCCCTAGTGGAACAAGTGCTTTACTCAAGTTAGAAGGTAATGCACCTAAACACAAGAACAAAATTGAAATATACATCCAATAATTATGCCCAATTAGTAACATGAACCAAGAACAGAGGAAACTCTTGCATCTCCTATATACAATCTTCCACCAAGGAATTAAATTTAAGACTCCTTCGCCCCGTTTATATTGCTCCACTTCTGTGAAATATACGTGAGAGATTTCAAAGAAACGGAGCGATATGAATGTGGCAGAGGCAGTATATAGTTGTGATTTTAAATTTACAAATATTTCTTCCGCTCAAAAAAGTAAAAAAGAAATAAGAAAAATCCTGATATCATTTCCTGTAGTGATAAATTTGGGCATTGTTAATGGTGTGCAGAATTTGTGGCCAAGTTTATGAGCATATATAGGAAGAGTTCTTCCAATCGGCACTAGTTCCCATATATACTATGCATGCATGCAGGCAGCTATGGTGGTTGGACGTTTCAGCAGCTTCTGAGTTTATTATACTTATATAAATTGATTGATGTTTTAACCTATTTTCTATGAGGAGATATTCATATGTATGTAGCATAAGTATAAAGAGCAGTCGACCAATTTTTTGTGCATTAAAATGATTTGGTCGCTTTTGATATCTCTGTGTATTGATTGCCCAACATAAAGTTAATTTACAGATTATCGCGATGCATTTTTTTCTCTTTTTTTTTCCTCCTTCTAAAACGTCCTTTTTAGGGTATAATTCTAATTTATAATTAAACCTTTGATTCCTAGACCAGCATGTGAGGCTAAAAGGTTTATTATAATTAAACTCAAAGGCCGAATCTTGTCAAAACCTCCTAAATGAATTTTTTATATATAACTTAACCTAATAGAACTATAAATTTAGTTATATTTCTCAATGTATTAAAATAATTAGTCTAATATAAATATATATGTAGGTAAATGAATATATATATATATATATATATATATATATATATATATATAGGTAGTGGATCATATGAAAACTAAATATTTCGTGCAAACTGCAAACCATGCATTTTTATACATAACATGATGCATTTTTATGCATAACATGTTGCATAAAAAAATAATATTATTTAATGCATTTTTATTAATAAAAATATATATATTTTTTATGCAACATGTTATGCATTAAAATGCATCATGCTATGCATAAAAATGCATGGTTTGCAGTTTGCACGAAATATTTAGTTTTCACCAGAACCACTCCCTATATATATATATATATATATATATATATATATATATATAAGAAAACTTAATATTTTGTGAAATATGAAAACCGTTGTATACCGTTGATCTACATAATCTGATGGATGAAATTTGGACACATCATCAATTTTGTAACTGATTTTTTATTATTTTATTGATCTATTAAATAAAACATGGGGGTAAATAAGTAAAATAATTTTGAATTTAATTAACAGATCCCTTAAAAATGGGGATTAAGTAACTTCCTTGCAAATTATAATTGGTAACTAATCCCTCTTATTAACGTACTATCTAAAACATCAAACATTTTTTTTTTCTCTCAAGTTTTTCTTGCTTTTATCGGCATTTTTGCAGATGTATTGATTGAGGTTTCTTTCTTTTTTTTTTCTTTTTTTTTTTCTTTTTTTTTCTTTCTGAAAGGTCTTTATTTGTTTAAGGAATACCCATCGAGTCAATAATTTAATTATCACTTCCATCATGTCATCTTTTTATTTCATTTAATTTATATATTATTCATGTTAATTTTTTACCTTTTAACAATATACAAAGAATGTAACAAAATCTACAAAAGTGCAACGATTTTTGATAAAAGTGCACCAAAATATAAAATGCATCATTCTGTGCATAAAAATGCAACGATTCTCACTATAAGTGCAACATGATAAAAACATGCATTAAACCATACAAAAAGATGCAACAAAATATAAAATGCATCACTGTTTGCAGAAAAATGCAACGATTCTCACTATATATAAGGTTTATAAACCCTAATAACTATCCCTATTAGGATTTATTTTTCCTCAACTAGGGTTTTGTTTTTGATGAATCTTCGATTTGCGGCCCAAATTTGTATACGGTTTATATGCGAATATAAGGAAGAACACGAGAGATTTACGTGGTTCGATCGGTATGATCTACGTCCACGGGGAGGAAAATATAGCTTTATATTCAGAATAGCGTAAGTAAGTTACAATACAATTGGTTCTCGTATTTATAGACGTAACTCATGGCAGTTGCAGAGGTGGAATCGTGGAGGTCATGGAGGTGTTGTTGGTTGTTCCGGTTTTTCCTCCATCAGCCCACGTTCTGGGCTTAGGGCTCAACTCCCTGGGCTTGTGCTTAGCATGGATTGGACTTGCCGATCTGGGCCCATCCGATCTGGGCTTCACGATGTGGGCTTGTCTGTTTTGGGCCTGCTTGTCTGTTTTGGGCCTTTGGGCCTAGGGAGGTGGGCCATTTCCTATCACATCCCCCCCCAAAAAGCGTGGGGTGATGGAGTTGATGTTTCCTGCCTGTGTTTGGTGAGTATTAGCTGATTTGAGTAACGTACTTGGTACCCCCTCCGAAATATGTGAGGAATCCCGAACTGACTGGTACCGTTAAAACTGCGTGGGGTAGGCCGAACTGAACTTGGTACCCCTTCTAAATGTGTGAGGAAGTCCGAACTGAGCTTGGTACCCCCTCTGAAATGTGTGAGGAAGTCCGAACTGATCTTGGTACCCCCTCTGAAATGTGTGAGGAATCCCGAACTGACTGGTACCGTTAAAACTGCGTGGGGTAGGCCGAACTGAACTTGGTACCCCTTCTAAATGTGTGAGGAAGTCCGAACTGAGCTTGGTACCCCCTCTGAAATGTGTGAGGAAGTCCGAACTGATCTTGGTACCCCCTCTGAAATGTGTGAGGAAGTCCGAACTGATCTTGGTACCCCCTCTGAAATGTGGGAGGAAACCCGAACTGAACTGGCGTATAGCCTCTGAATTTGTGAGAGAGGCCGAACTGAACTGGCGTACCCCCTCTGAATTTGTGGGAATCGCAGGTCGGGGAATTCCGATGTCGTTCCCGCCCAAACATAAAGTTGTCAGTCGCATTTAATGCGACGCTTGGGGTACCGATAAAGCCTCGATTGGACGGGTTCGAAACGCCGTCGCATTGAAGGCGTATTCAATACGCGTTTATTTCCCCCCTTTAATGTCCTATGATTGAACATAATTGCTCATTTCTTCTCTGCGCAAAAGAAACCCTAATCTGCAAATCCTCTTCTCTGTTCATCTTCACCAACTACATTTTCCGAATTTTCAAGAACTGAGAGTAAGTTATGTCTTCTTTGATGTCGATTTCCACTTCTTTATCCAACTCTTCTATCGGGGATGATCGTTCCCCCGCTTCTGTAAATTCTCCGGCGGCGACGGAAGAAATCTCCGCCGCGTCGTCGTCGAACTCTCTTCCGGTTAGTTTCCCGGAAGATAAACGTGCTTGCGTACGGTCCGATTGTAAGGAGCCGTACGGGCACGAAGTTGAGTTTTCCGAGTGTCCTCCCGGAATAGCTGGGAGCGCTGGTTGTTTAGAATCCACCATTTCTACCTCCACTCTCTACGATGTTGCTGTGAAATTTAAATTTCCCCCTTCTGTTCTTCTCCTCCGGCCGAATGCTTACGATAGGGCTTATCGCCCCCCTCGCGGGTGTGTCACCGTGTACGTGGACCAGTTTAAGGCTGGTCTGCGTGTACCATTTCCGGCCATTTATGCCGATATTTACCGTGTGTTCGGTCTCTCTCCTGCCCAAATCACCCCGAATAGCATTAGCCAGATAACCGGGATGGGTATTGCTTGCTCTCGTTTGGGTATTCCCTATTCGGTAGATACCCTTGGTGGGATGATTTCTTTTAAGTCTAGGACGGTAGGGTGGTACTACTCCTCATATCGGCAGAAGGGGTTCTCTGTCCAGGTGCCCTCGAAAGTGCAGGACTGGCAGAAGAAGTTTTTTTACTGCCAGTTCGAGGGTGCCACTGATTTCGGGTGGCACTCCGGTCCCGTCGTACTGCTGCCGAAGCCAAAAAATTTCGGCAAAGTGGTAGGGCGTTTTGCCAGTTTGGGCAAAATGCCGATGTCGCTTGCCACTCTCAGGACGGCGGTACCGAGCCCCGATGAACCTTCCACTTCGGTGGATCCGGGGAGGGGTGAGGTCCCTTCCCTTAGTTTTATGTACTGCTTTTCTTTTTTTTGACATCGGTACTAACGTTCTCTTTGCTTGCAGTGGATTTGGTGAGGGGTAAGAAGCCGATCTCGCAGAAGAGGAGGGGTGAGTCCACTAGCTCCCCGTCCGGGCAGAAGAGGCAGGCGACCGAGTCTTCCGAACAGACTCGGTTTGGGATTCCTACTCCCCGAGGTCGGGGGTAACACTTCTGTAGCCGCGGAGGAGGTTGACGCGGCGGCTGCGGGAAAGTTGGTTATGGGTTCGGCGTCGTCCGAACCCGATCTGGTTGAGGTTCGCACTTCCGCCCCGGTATTCCCAGCGGTAAAGTCAACTCTTTTCGATCTCATCTGCCCCCCTCTTTTTTTTTTTTTTTTTTTTTTTTTTTTACTGATGGTAGTAACCCAATGCAGGGTGTGGATCCTCTTCTTGAGGAATATGACCGTGTGAACAGCGCGGTCAAAAGTTTCCTCAAGGGATCGGTGGGGAAGTACCACCGCATATTGGAGAAGAACAAGGTCTTGGCCAATGATAAGGCCAAGATTTCAAAGGCTTTTGCTGAGTCTACAGCGCGGGAAGCTGCTCTGCAGGAGCAACTCGACCGTATGGCTGCCGAGCTCAATGCCACCAAGGAGAAAGTGGCGAAGAGCGAGGAGGAGGCTGCAGCTGCTCGAGTTCGGGAGGCTGAGATCGCCGCCGCTCAGGGCGACGTCTTCCATGCCCTTGCTGAAAGAATAATATTCAGCAAGGGTTTTGGTAAGTTGGTGTCGTCTCTGACCAGACGATGGAGAAGCGGGCGGTGGCCGAGGTGCTAGATCGGGTGGCCGTCAACTTCCCCGAACTCGACAAGGGGCAGTTCGGGTATGAGCCGATCGAGGATGAAGAGGTGCTGCGTATATACTTCCGGCGGCTTTTGAAGAAGGCTTCTCCGTTCTCCGTCGTGGGGTATCTTGCGGAAGGGCAGGCCTTGCTGACGGCTGCCGATATCGAGGCCTGTCATCGATAGGGATGCCGATTTTGAAGAAATGTGCATCCCTTTCCGTGAAGAACTGGCGACGCGCCCGCTGTCCCCGAACACACCGCCCCCCGCAGCTGAAGGAGAGGACGATGTGGAAACCGGCCACGTCGATGGAGATGCCAGAGGTGATGCGGCGGAGACCGGCACCATGAACATTGAGCTGAACCATCTGGCGGGGTCAGTTGATCCCCCCTTTCTTAGTTTTTTTTTTTTTTTGGATTGTAAATGTACTGCTTCCTTATTGAATAGAAGTTTCAGTTCGCCTCCTTATCTTTTCTCGTTCATTACTGTAGAATTTATCCGATCTCGACGTAACTTCATACTTGACTGAAATTAAAAAACTGAGAATTCTGATTGACGTCAAAGACGGTGAGATCGGACGGCTTGCAAAACGAGCTGAACATCTCCAGAACGAGTTCGATGCTAAATATAATGCGCTTCAGGTCAAGGCAGACGCGAACAAGGCTCGATATCTGCAACTTAAAGAAGACTATGCCGATGCCGAAAAGATTGCAGCGGAGCACACTGAGTATGAAAGGGTTATTCATGAGCTCGGTGGTAAGACGATCTCCGAAGTAGAGGCCGAAGCATTAACGGCTGTGCGGGGGGTGGTGCGGGAGGTCAAGAATCGGGGATCGGATTCGTGGGAGGTTGCTGACTATATATCCGAACTGCGATACCTGACGAACTTATTTCCGTTGATACTATCTCGCCATTCAATAATGAAGAAGTGGCTTGATCGTTACCCCGACGTGCCGCCCTCTAAACAACATGCTCCCTGATTTCGTGCCCTGAGTCCTACCGTTCCGTCCCGTCTGGTTAAGGACCGGTTGGACATGTTGATGCCTGCGCAGAACCGCAGACCGATACCGAACCGAGGTGATGGGAATTACCGAGCTCCTATAGTCCCTCGAGGTCGGAGTTCTTCACGAGCATTGTCAAGCCGAACTGGGGTGATAGGCCAAGGTGGCGCTGGGCGCGGTGGTGGGCGTAGTTCGGGACAAAGCTCCCGAAAGAAGGAAGATATAAATATTGATTTTTTGTTGAACCCGCCGACTAGCGGTTGGGCTAGTTATTTTAACTGTAGCAAGAGGCCAGATGAGGGCGGGCCTTCTAATGCATGACTTGTAAAATTCTGCAAAATAATAAACATCTGTTTGGGTAAACTTTGTTAGTGTAATTGATGGCTTATTGCCTATTCTGAATTTGCATTTCTGCTCTATTCATTTCCGAACTGACGCATAGGTCAAATTTGGATTTCCCGAAGTGGCTTGGGAGCCTAACTTCGGCTTCCGACGTGACTCTTGGGTCTTCCCTCGGTTCGGGATGGCATATAGCCTATTATCCTCTGCCGAGGTGACACTTGGGTCAGGTCGGGTTCCTGTTCTGCCGACTAAGTCGGTAGGGGTGGTCCCCTGGTTCGTACGATTTTATTTTACTAACACTTGTCCTCGTCAGGATAGTGTTGGAGGTAAGAGGCAACATGCATATAAGTGGAGTAATGTAATGCAGTGTGAACACAACAAAAGATAGAAATAAAATCTTAAACTTCATTACTGAAAATAGTTTTTGAAAGACAAGACCTGACTGTACATTGAACTGAATAAGACCGAACTGACAAAAGACTAAAATGACCGAGCTACTCTACATGATACTCCACGTCTATGCATAATACCTCTTCAGATGGATTATATTCCAAGGTCGCTGTATGGGCTCCCCGGACAGAGTGGAAAGCCTATAGGCGCCTTTACCAAGGACCTCGTCTACTCGGTATGGGCCTTCCCATGTGGCCTCCAGCTTGCCGAGCTTACAAGCCTTGCTGACCTCATTGTTTCGGAGAACTAAGTCCCCTACACAATATTGCCGATCTCGAACTCGCCGATTGTAATATCGGGCTATGAGTTGTTTGTATCGGGCCTCTCTTATGTAAGCTGTATCCCTCTTTTCTTCTAGCAGATCGAGGTCCGTACGCCGGTTCTCATCATTTACTTCGGCTACGAAATGGGTCGTGCGCGGACTGGGGAGTCCGATCTCGACTGGGATTACAGCTTCTGTTCCGTATGCCAGGCTATACGGCGTTTCACCATTTGCTGTTCGCGGCGTTGTTCTGTAGGACCATAGAATGTTCGGAAGGTTTTCTACCCATAACCCTTTAGCTTTCTCTAGCCGGGTTTTGAGACCTTTGACGAGAGTTCGGTTCGTCACTTCGGCTTGACCATTTGCTTGAGGGTGGGCTACCGATGTGAAATGTTGTTGAATCTGCAGCTCGTCACACCATTCCCTAAAAACCATGTCTGTGAACTGGGTCCCGTTATCGGATACGAGGACATGAGGTATGCCGAATCGGCATACTATGTTCTTCCATACAAAGTTCCGGGCGTTCTTGCTCGTGAACGCGGATAGGGGTTCTGCTTCCACCCACTTCGTAAAGTAATCAATTGCCACTATGAGGTGTCGCAACTGACCTGGTGCTTTATCGAATGGGCCTACTATATCTATCCCCCACTGCGCGAACGGCCAAGGACTCTGCATCGCAGTCAGCTCGGTTTGCGGTATCCTTGTCACATTTGCATGTAACTGACACTTTTCGCACCTCTGCACGAGTTCGGTGCAATCCTTGAGCATCGAGGGCCAAAAGTATCCCCATCTCATAATTTTCTTTGCTAACGCCCGAGGTCCGATGTGACTTCCACATGCCCCTTCATGCATTTCTCGCATAACGTAGTCTGCTGAGGTCGGGCCGACGCACTTGAGCAAGGGCTGAAGGTATGACTTCTTGTAAAGGACATTGTCCAGAATAGTATACCTCAATGACTTCAATAATATCCTTCTCGCCTCTGTCTTATCTTCGGGCAACTCCCCTCTCTCCAGGTAGGCTAGAATGGGCGTCATCCACGTCGGCTGTGACTCATCGTTCAGATCGTTAACCTCAGCTTCGTCTATGCTTCTATGCTTTACATCTTCCACTGGTGAAGTGCCAGGTGCCGCTGCCAATTTGCTAAGAACGTCAGCTCGGGAATTCTGAGCCCGGGGGATTCGCTCGAGCTGGAAGTACTGGAAAACCCCCTGCATGCCCCATGCCTTAGCCAAATATTTCTTCATTCTTTCTCCCTTTGCTTCATACTTTCCTAGCATATGATTCACGACTACCTGGGAATCGCTGTGTACCTTTATTGCCGTGATCTTCAGATCCGTGGCTATCCGGAGTCCGGCTAGCAGAGCTTCGTACTCTACCTCGTTGTTGGTATTTGCGAACTGAAAGCGGTTTGAATAGGTGATCTCTTTCTTCTCCGGGCTGATAAGAAGGATTCCAGCACCGCTTCCCGCTTTCCCTGATGCCCCATCCACGTACATGTGCCAACAATCTTGAGGCTCTCCCACCGTTGTGCGCTCTGGCTCTGGTATCGGGACTGGGACTTCGGATATCGAGGTTTCAACCAAGAAATCTGCCAAAGCTTGCCCCTTGATGGCTTGTCGGGGAACATAAGAGATGTCATGCTCTCCCAGTTCTATTGCCCACTTTGCTATCCGTCCCGATGCTTCCGGCTTCGTCAGCACCTGCCGAAGTGGGGAATCTGTTCGGACTTGGATTGGGTGTGCGTGAAAATAGGGGCGCAATCGCCGAGCAGCGTTGACAAGTGCTAAGGCTAGCTTTTCTAACGGCTGATATCTCACTTCAGGCCCTTTTAGCGACCGGCTTATGAAATAAACTGGTAACTGGCGACCTGCCTCTTCTCGCACGAGCACTGCACTAATTGCTTCTTCAGAAGTAGCCAAGTATAGAAATAGCACCTCTCTCTCCTTCGGTACTGACAAGGTCGGTAGGTCCTTGAGATACTCCCTTAGCTGGTGTAGGGCGTGATGATGCTCCGAACTCCAATCAAATTGGGGTGCTTTCTTTAAGATTTTGAAGAAGGGCAACTGCTTCTCTGCGGCTTTAGATAGGAATCTACTCAGTGCGGCGAGACACCCTGTAAGTCTGTGCACATCGTTGACTGACTTTGGATTCTTCATGTCTAACACATCCTTAACTTTTGACGGATTCGCCCTCAGCCCTTCCTGGGTAATCCAACAACCTAAAAACTTCCCCGATGTCACAGCAAAGGTACATTTTTGGGGATTAAGTTTCAGATTGACCTTGCGAAGGATAGAGAGCACAGTTCGGAGATCGGCCACACTAGTACTCTCTTCCTTACTCTTCACCACTATGTCATCGACATAGACCTCCACTTCCTTTCCGATATGCTCTTTAAATATTTTATCTACCATCCTCTGGTAGGTAGCTCCTGCATTCTTCAACCCAAATGGCATTTTGCGGTAAGCAAAGATGCCAAAGTCCGTAATGAATGCTGTCTTAGCTGCGTCTTCGGCATCCATTAGGACTTGGTGGTATCCCTTATACAAATCCAGGAAACTGAATATCCTGTGACCGACCAGCGAGTCCACTTTTTTGTCGATATCGGGCAGAGGGTAACAGTCTTTAGGGCAGTGCTTGTTGAGATCGGTATAATCGATGCACATGCGCCATCCTCCCCCAGCCTTCTTGACCATTACCGGGTTCGCTATCCAGGTCGGGTAAGTGACTTCGAATAGAATCCCAGCGTCCAGCAGTTGGGTCACTTCGGTCTTTATGACCTGATTCTGCTCCGCTGCAAAGGAGCGCTGCTTTTGCTTGATCGGTCGCACTTCGGGGTCGATCTTTAGCCGATGTGTGATCAGATCGGGTGATACCCCTGTCATATCCAATGGGGACCACGCGAAGACGTCTCTGTACTCCTTTAGAAGCCGAATAACCTGTTCGCGAAGATGGGGGTGGTCGGTCAGCCCGACTTTGACGACCTTAGCGGGATCGTCATCGTACAAAGCCACCTCTCTCTCTTCGGCGGGCGACGTCTTCTTCGGCTCTTCGGAGTTCAGTAATTGCTATGCTTGGGGCAGTTCAGGCGTTGCCCCTAGCCCCTTGAGAGCCACATGCAGGCACTCCCTTGCCATCTTCTGATCACCACGGATAACGGCTACCCCTCCCTTAGTCGGGATCTTCACTGCTAAATGGTACGTGGAGCATATCGCTCTCACTGTATTCATCCAAGTACGGCCTAGGATTATGTTGTATGGGGACTTGGCCTCCACCACCATGAATTCGGTCATGTTAGTGGTGCTTCTCGGCCCTTTCCCTACTGTGACGGGCAGCTCGATCGTCCCTAGGGGATGGGTTTCCTCTTGTGCGAAACTCCGCAGCGGCCGTGTGGTTGGAATGATTTTTAACTTCTCCAGCTCCATGTTATCAAAGCAATGTCTGAACATGATATTCACCGATGCCCCGGTGTCGATGTGAATCCTTTTGATCAGCATGTTAGCCACCACAGCCTCAACAACAATGGCATCGGAGTGCGGCATCATGGGGGGCACTGGGTCATCGGCCGAGAAAGTTACGGCTTCCTCCTTCTTGAACCTCTTGTTAGCGGGTTCGCTGCTCGGCAAGCTCCGAGCTCCGTTCTTGAGGGACGATTTAGTCTGTCCTTTGGCGAGAGCGGATATCGTAGCAACTATCCCCTCGTATTGGTAATCTCCGTCCTCGTCGGCATCATCCTCATTGTGCTTTATTTTCTTCTCAGCATCCGTGCTGCAATTCCCTCTATACTGTCTCTTCTTTTTTTGACTTCGGGGGGCATCCACTTGATTGACCCCCGTGCTCCAATCTTGATATTTTTTAAGCGGACCATTGCGAACTAGGCTTTCAATGTCCTGAGCCAAGTTCCTGCAATCCTCCGTCTCATGTCCATAATCTTCATGGAATTGGCAATACTTATTCTTTGACCTCGGCTTGCCATCCTCCCGCATCGGCCTTGGTCTCTCGAACAGATTAGCGTGCAATTCAAGGATCTCGGTCCTTGGTTTGTTTAACGGAGTGAACTGCGGAGCTGGCCGCTGTGCGGGCTGACTTGCAGGCACACCTCGCTGTGCTGGATTCTGCCGAGGTCCGAGACGAGACTCAATCGGACCTCGCTGAATTCGCTCCATTACCCCTTTCCGAGGTGCATCATCTTTCTTCTTTGAGGTTTCACCTCGGTCAACCTCCTTTCGACGTCTAGTCGCCTCCTCTATCTTAGCGAATTTGTCCGCAATAGCCAACAGTTCGGTAGTGGTCTGGGGATCCTTTGCCAAAATCTCCCTGTAGAGATGGTCCGAGCTGATGGCATTTTGGAATGCCGAGATGATAAGGAGATCGTTGGTCCATCGGGTTGACAAGCACTCCCTATCGAACTGGGTCATGAAATCTTGCAGTGATTCGCCTCGGCTCTGCTTCACGGTTAACAGATGAGCCGGAGTGTGCCTTATTTCAGTACGTTGGGAAAAGCTCCGGGCGAACACATTCATCAGATCGGAATACGATCTGATCGACCCGGGAGGTAGACTGTCGAACCACTCCCGTGCATTATCAATAAGCAATTCCGGGAACAGCTTGCACATGTGTACACTCCCCAGATTTTGGTTTAGCATGCTATATTTGAACTGGCTAAGGAAATTACTCGGATTCCCAATTCCATTGTACGCCTTGATCTTTGGCACCGTATATCCAAAGGGCATGGGTGTGTTGAGGATCTCCTCCGAGAGAGGACTGATGATCCTTCCAAGTGCATCAAAGATCTGCGCTCCTCCAGCTGGGTGTACTTGGTTGGGCGCGTTATAGGGTGGAGCAGCGGCGTAGTTCGGTTGGATCATATGGGAGTTCGGCTGCTGGCTTCCCTGCACCTGTCCTCGGACTTGCTGGAGATAGTTACGCAAGTCCTGTCCAGGTCTCTGAGGGATTCCTTGACCGATCTGAGGGGCTCCTTGCCCGACCTGAGGGACTCCTTGTCCGGACTGGGGGACTCCTTGCGCACCGGTGTAGTGGTTGAGGAACTCACGCCCCGATGCCGTGGTGAGATAGTTCCTTAACAACTCCTCGATCCCAGGAAGTGGAGGAGGTGGCGCGGCTGCCAAGTTCGGCTGGATGACTGGAGAAAGACGGGCAGCTAAGCTCGGCCGAATTACTGGGGACTGGCGCAATGTCGCCTCCGGACCGAACAACTCGCGATCCCTGCTCGCTGTGAGGTTCTCCACATGGCCTTCTGGTGTAGCTTGTGGTCCTAAGCGCGAACTCACTGGAGCTCGGCGTAACTGTATTGGTTGTGAGGACGGGTGTGCTGCCGTGTTTTCTCCAGTATTCTGTTGGCCGGAGTCTGGGACCTCCGGGATCTCTTCAGTGATGGT
This sequence comes from Thymus mandschuricus, assembly GCA_029379335.1. Lineage (NCBI taxonomy): Eukaryota > Viridiplantae > Streptophyta > Magnoliopsida > Lamiales > Lamiaceae > Thymus > Thymus mandschuricus. The sequence continues at coordinate 25,965,370 of CM057078.1, forward strand.
CTGGTCGTCCACCGGGACGTCACTGAGAGGCTGTTCTGCGCCCACCGTTGAGGCCGGTTCGTCGGGCTGTCGGCGTCGGCTCCGTCGACGGCGAGGGGTACCCAGCAACGTTGTGGTTCCGCGCGGCATTGATGGTAATTCTGAGCAGCAAAAAGATCGAAAATTCAAGCACAAATTTCGATTCCCACAGACGGCGCCAGTGATGAATCTTCGATTTGCGGCCCAAATTTGTATACGGTTTATATGCGAATATAAGGAAGAACACGAGAGATTTACGTGGTTCGATCGGTATGATCTACGTCCACGGGGAGGAAAATATAGCTTTATATTCAGAATAGCGTAAGTAAGTTACAATACAATTGGTTCTCGTATTTATAGACGTAACTCATGGCAGTTGCAGAGGTGGAATCGTGGAGGTCATGGAGGTGTTGTTGGTTGTTCCGGTTTTTCCTCCATCAGCCCACGTTCTGGCCTTAGGGCTCAACTCCCTGGGCTTGTGCTTAGCATGGATTGGGCTTGCCGATCTGGGCCCATCCGATCTGGGCTTCACGATGTGGGCTTGTCTGTTTTAGGCCTGCTTGTCTGTTTTGGGCCTTTGGGCCTAGGGAGGTGGGCCATTTCCTATCAGTTTTCAAGACTAGGGTTTAGTTGTCTTGACAAAATTATGTTAATGCATGATGAAATATAAAGAAATATGCATGATCATATTAGGTGTAATGCATTATAAAATATTACAAAATGTATATTTGAGTGTTAAAAAGAAAAAATATTGAAATTGTCAAAGATGCATCATAGTATATCAAAAATGCATCACAATCTACGATCTCTCGAAATGCTAATACATGCACCAATATTTTTTTTTTTTTTTGTGTGTGTGTGTGTGTGTGTGTGTGTGTGTGTGTGGGGGGGGGGGGGGGGGGGGGTTGGGTGTTCCGAACTGCAACACAAAAAGGGAACCCAGACTGCAACACAAAAAGGGAATAATATTTTATTTGATTATGCATTCTTAATTTTTAAAAATCTACTTAGTGGTTCTCTTATGCAGGAACTTTTATGGTGACTATAGATCGATGCATAATTTAAATAAAAGGGGAAGAAAAGAAGAAAAAAATGAGAGGTATACGGCAGTAGGCGGGAATGAAAAGGGAAAGATAATCCCATAATTTTAGGAAAACATGATTTATTCAGTTATAATATAATATTGATTTTTTACTTTAATGCCCCTCAATTTCCATTTTCCTAGTTACGTAATTAAGAGAAAATATTCAAAAAATTTTATGCGTGTCAATCTTAGTGTTGGTCCCGGGAAAGAGTAATTGGTGTATGGGGGGGAAATACACCAATAACCAACCGTTTTTTACTTTTATAAAATCAGGTCGATCTAAAGGTCGATTGTCAAGGTCGACCCTATCAGAGGCAGTTTGATCTATCAAGCTTGTATGGTATCAAGCTTGGTTTATCAAACTGTTGTTAATGCGGAAGTTGGTGGAGGTTGATTTACTCTTTGAAAAATCTTAAGGCTGGTGAACAGTAGCAGGTTGATGAGTGATATGCAGGTTGATGCTAGTCAGTTTGATAATAAAATATAAGGGCGATAAATAAAGAGAGAGAGAGAGAGAGAGAGAGAGAGAGACACCGCGATTTAGCGTGGTTCGGAGAAACCCTCCTACGTCCACGTCAGGTCGACTCGACCTGAGAATCCCTTTACCTTTGGATTCAACCTCTCTCTTATTTATACTGACTGAGTATCAGTTCTAGATACAATCTAACCTGAAAATATCTAGACACGAGTTTTGGGTCGTGACCCTTACAACCTTCGTACTGAAACGTACAAACAACCTTACGCTAATTACAGAGCTTGACAAAACTCTATAATGGCGAAGAACACAAACAAACTTTCTAACTTCGAACTAGTCGGAGAAGAAGTTGTTGAATAATCGACAAGCATCAGTGAACGCTTCGTCGTTGTGGTGTTTATCGGAATCGGAAACCTCTCTTCGTCAAGTGTTTGGGAAACTAATCGGATTTCGAACACTTGAATGGATATGAATTTTGAGAGAGATTTGGGCAGAGATATGGCGTTGATAGCTTGTATTTCCCGTACTTGAATCCGATAATGGCTGAAGTATTTATAGGCAGTTTTGAAAAACTAGCCGTTGGAGTCAGGCTGATGTGGCACTAGCCGTTGGAAGCTGACTCACTTCTAGCCGTTGGGAATATTCGTCCTTGCTGGCACTCGACGTGGCAAGGATCAGGTCGTGACGCTCCATGAAGGCGGAGCATCGACCTTGATTGATAATCCAGCTCTTGAAATCTTCTAAGACAAAGCGGGCTGGAAGCTTGATAAGGAAGGTCGATAGACAGGATGATGATCCAGCTCGATCCAAAACGAGGCAGGCCGTATAACGACCTTTCTCTTACAGGGAGGATCAAACTTGATTCTAAACTTTATAGGGCATCGACCTGCACTAACAGGTAGCAGGTCGATCTATCGGCCTTGACCCTAAACAAGTAAAATATGCCTAAGTGTGGTTTCGATAAACATCATCAAAATCAAACTGCAAGGGGTTCCCAACAATTTCCCCCGTTTTGATGATGTCGAAACCATACACTTTACAAATAATTCCTAAGATATAAATCAATGAAAGATCGATAACCATGAAGGTTGATAAGGAATTATAAGAAAGGCAGATAATAAAGTAAGGTAAATAAAGCAGTAAAGGCAGATACCTGGACAAAGAGATATTGTCGTCAGGACGAAAGATGATTTTTGCTTCATTAAGCTCGATAGCAGAATACATAGAGAATTTACAACAGGCTGAGAGCATAAATGAATAACAAAAATTACAAAATCATCTAACTACATCTGCTGGATCTTGGCACGGGCTGCAATTCTTTCTTCCTGGACCTGCTCCCTCGACTTCGACTGCATACTTGCGTAAATTCCATCCCTGATGCGGCGAAAGGCGGGATCAGAATTTGACACGTTGACGTTCAGGCCGATGGCGGTCTGTGCGATGTATTGGTCGACTCTGGAGTAATCCAAATACCCCGAATCACCAAGAAGCAAGGGCGCAAAATATTGCTTTGCTGGCGCCCTTATCATCACACCGGCCTCTGCAGCTTTCTTCCGAAGCTCACCAATGAAATCTTGGTAAGGGAATTTAAGCATGTAAGCTGCATAGGCTTCATCGGCGTTGGCAGGAAGGGATGGGTCCTGGATCCAGTAATGCAGGATGATGAAGCAACTGTTAAGCTCCCGCAGCAGGTTGTTCTGAGATTCGTCGAGCCATTCAACGACCTGCTGCTGAACTCCAGCATTCAAAACAAGGGCGGACTGGCTGATCCAGTCCATCTCCCTTTTCTTTCTAGCTTCAGCAGCCCGGCGTTCGGCCTTGAAACGCCGCTGCTCTTCTGGATTTGCGGCCTACTCCGGCGTTGCACCAGCCAGAGTCATAGCAGAAAGCTCGGCCTCGGCAGCCAATCGAGCTTTGGCGGCGGCAGCCTCGGCAGCACCAAGAAGAGAAATTGGATCGGCCTGGGAGGCAACGGCCTTGGATGAGACGGCCTGGGCAAGCTTCTTTTGAGGAGGAGGAGGAGGGGCCACAGAAGTTGAAGTAGATTTGGATTTATGGGTCTTCTTCTTCTTCGCGGTGGCGGCGGCTCTTTCTTCTTCCCCCTTTTCGACATCATCAGAAAGGGCTTTGATGAGGGAAAGAAGAGTCGCATCCTCCTCCTGCAGCTTGGTCACGGCATCCTTCAACTCCTGTTGACCATTGAGAAGGGAGGAGATGGTGCCGTGAATGGCGTTGATTTGATCGTTGGAGGTCGATGCCGAGTTGGAGACTGAAGAAGTCAGATTGGATACTCGCTCATCGACCTTGGCCAAATCTTCCAACACTTCCCCGATCTGGTCGCGGGACGCCATATTCAGTTCCTCGAGCTGGCCAGGCAGGAGCTTGTCAGTATATTCCTTCAGCAGCCTCACTGCAAAGTCCGTAACACGCTCCCTGGCAGCTTCATCGGCCTGGATCTTGGCATCTTTGACAATATCGACCCGGGCCTCAGCTACGGCCTTCTTGATCTGCTCGGGAAGGCTGGTGATGATGGACTCGAGCTTGGCAGAAATTGTATCAAGCACGACCTCCACATCAGCAGCTTCATTCCTGGAAGTCGGAGCAGCAGCTTCAAGAAGCTGATCACCACCCTCATTCCTGGATGGCGAATGCTCCGGAGTTTGAATCAACTCAAACTCGTCTCCAGCTTCTGCGGCGGAATTGTAGAGAGCACGAGAGTTGATGTAGAGGGGGCGAAGGTCGATGCCCAGAATTTTGGCCTCGACCTTCATGCGGCGCAGCACAAGAGATCGAAAGTTTGAGGCCGCATCCCCCACATTGAAGAAACCAAACTCCGCTTCCAGCGCCAACTCTTCGACCTTCAGGTCGCCGAGAGTAACGACCTGCAGCAAGGCCTCGAAGACGAAATAATAACTCGACTTACAATCCAGATAGAACTGGAGGCGAGTGGCGAGGTCGAGAGTCTTGGGGAGTTGGGCTATCCCTGGCATCAGGTCGATGACCTTCAGCCTGGCCTCGGCCTTCATGGCGGCGACCTGGGAGTGAGCAGCAGACATCGGCTGCTCAGAAAATGGCTGAATCGGCAGCACGACATCCTCCTCCACGGGCACGTCCCGAATGGGGGAAGACAGAGAGTCTTCAGCAGTGAGATCCTGGATCTCAACGGATCCAGCTCTTTGGACTGGGGGGGATCTCACTGGAGAGGGAACAACGACCTGCGGAGAGGATGCAGGGCGTTGCTTCGAGGTGGACGGCTCGGCGGCGGAACGGACTTGAGATGGAGTACGTTCGGCAGAATGAGAGGGCGATGAAGAGGGTGATGGCTCCCTGTGAGGAGGTGCAGAAACCTCGAAATCCAGAGGGAGGATCTTGTGAAACGGCCTGGGTGGATCACCAGAGGCCGACTGCGTCCTCCGTGGAGGAGTCTTCTTCACAGGTAGAGCCTTCTTGGCAGGGGGAGAGGGAACCAGGTCGACATCGGCCTTCCTCTTCTTTTGGACGGGTCGATCTGGAATCCTCCAACCAACCTTGGATTGGCCGGTCTTGGCGAGATGCTCTCTGACTGAGTCTGGGGAGTTGAAATAAATCTGCGGCGCCACCCCAATCGCCATCTCCAGTTGGTGAAGATCTTTTGGAATAAACAGAGGGGGGAAGACCGGATCAATGGACCATTTCCTATTCTTGAAGTAGGAAATGATAATACAGGTGGCCTTCGTCCCAAGGCGAATCGGCTTTTTCTCGTTGTGGAGAGACACTTTCACTACGGCCACTCCCTCCGTCTCGCAGACGATCTGCCTGGCCTCCTCCCAGAGCAGCGAAACCATCAATTTGGCCCAATTAATGGGCAGGTCGAGGATTACGGCCGTCAAAATCTGAAACTTGAACGGGGTGACCTGGTCGTAATTCCCGATGTGCCCTAGAAAGCACTTCTGGACGAAGTCCATTAGGAGGCGGTATTTGGGACGCAGCTCGTTCCTCTTGAAGGATGTCGCTACGTACTGCCTCTGCTCAATCAAGACACGGTCTGCAACCTGCTGCAGTTGGTCTCGAGAAATTTCCGAGATTTGCATCGTCCCTCCTTCACCAATACCGAAGGCAGCCTTCACCGCGTCAAGAATGTTGATGGTGACCAATGGCTTTCTGGGTTCCGAGGGAGACTGTGTGGGAAGACACGGACTCGCCCTCGTTCCAGTTGTAGAAGAAGGCACATACTAGCTTGGGTAGACTCTTCGCCGGCCGGTGGGAGATAATCTGATGGAATGGGAAGCACTTCTCCACCAGGGCGAACATGGAGTCTAGATCGCGAAAACCGTAGTTTTCGCGCACCATGTATGGCTCGAACTTGATGCGAGCGGTCAAATAGTCCTCGATTTCCGACCACTGCAATTCCTTTCGGCCGGAGGTTGAAACTTTTTCTGCCATTGTTTTTCCTGCAAGTTTTCGAGAGAGATTAGAAAAATAAGAACAGTGAAGAACTTGACAGAAAATAAAAACATAATCGGTGAAAAGAGTACAAACCACGGAGAGTGATTTGATGCAGATAGTGAGTAAGCAGAAAAACGAAGAACACGACGGCGGCAGTTTAAATTTTTGCAGAGAATGAAAATTAGGTTTTTCGAAGAAGATGAAGAGAGTAAGTAAAGTTTGAGAGAAAACTGCATGCCATATATATAGAGTTTTCGAACGGTTGTGATCGTTCGAATTTGAAAAGGTGAAAATCTCTCTTTAATTTTCATCCACACGATGGGTGCGCGTGAAATGTGAAACGTTACACATTCGCGCGTGAGATATTGAAAACGTGCGATAACTTGCACTTTTGCAGAGAGAAGGCAGGGAATTAAATGCAGCCTCGGTCAATGTGTCAATATTTGACACTTGACTGGATGTTTTACAAAAATGGTAATCATTACTCCCTTTTTCCTCATTTTCTGCAAATTATCAGACTCTTAAATAATGAAACACATTGAGAAATAAATAACATTAATAAATGAAGAAATCAATGCGTATTAAAGAAGTTATAAGAAAAAAGGGTGATACTGCCCTTTTGATTCTTCCTTCATAAATGCAGTTGCATTCAGGTTGATATCGGCCTGATGATATCGGCCTTGTGGCATAAAACGACGGCCTGGGGGGAAGACATCGGCCTGGCGAAATAAACGCCCTGGACATGTGATATCGGCCTGGCGGAATAAACGGCCTGGACTTATAATATCGGCCTTTGTTCCCCCTCAAATGATGGATCATTTTGGCCAAGTGTTCCCCCTCAATTGAGGAACACAGGTCGATCTGTTGAATAGCCGGCGGCCTGTTGATGGACACGACCTGTTGATGGACACGGCCTGTTGACAGATACGGCCTGTTGACAGACACGGCCTGTCCAAATAATAACTCCATGTTCAAATGGTAACGGCCTGTTGAGAGTTGACGGCCTGTTCCCCCTTAATATCTGCCTGTTTGTAAAGAGACGGCCTGCTTGTTGGTCCCGATAGTTGGTCCCACACAAGCTTTTGAAAGATGTGGCAGGCTGATGAGGAGATAACGGCCTGTAGGTTTACGATCGGCCTGATGACTCAACATTTAATAACCCTAGCTTTCCACATAGCATTTTGAATCTTTCTTCGGCTAGAGGTTTGGTTAGAATATCAGCTCGTTGAATGTCAGTGTGTATCTTCTCAATAACCACGTTCTTCTTTTCTATGCGAATAAAGTGATGTCGAATATCCACGTGTTTGCATCTTGAATGAAGAACTGGATTCTGAGTAATGGCGATGGCACTCGAGCTGTCGCAGAATATATGCACTTCACTGACTTCAACTTCATAATCTTTAAGTTGTTGTTTGATCCATAAGATTTGTGCACAACAACTTCCTGCGGCCATGTACTCGGCCTCTGTGGTGGAGGTGGCAACTGAAGTTTGCTTCTTTGAAAACCACGAAATCAGCTTGTTTCCGAGAAAATGGCAAGTACCCGAGGTAGATTTCCTATCGAGCTTGCACCCTGCATGATCAGAATCTGAATAACCTGTAAGCTGCAAATTATCATCACAAGGATACCAAAGACCTAGATTTGTGGTTCCTTTGATGTATCGAAGAATTTTCTTTGCTGCTTCCAAGTGTGATTCCTTTGGATTAGCTTGAAATCGAGCACACACTCCAACTGCAAAAGTGATATCAGGTCGACTAGCAGTTAGATAAAGTAATGAACCAATTATACCCCTGTACTGAGTTATGTTGGCAGGTTTTCCTTCGGGATCCGGGTCGATCTTCCCACCAGAGAGCATCGGTATTTTGACAGGCTTGCTGTCTTTGACACCAAACTTGTCGACCAGCTCGTGTGCATATTTTGTTTGGCTAATGAAGATTCCTTCATCGGACTGCTTAACCTGCAACCCTAGAAAGAAATTCATTTCCCCCATCATAGACATTTTATATTTTTCGGTCATGAGGTTACCAAATTTTTCGCACAAAATGGGAGATTTAGATCCAAAAATGATATCATCAACATAAATTTGTACTAAAAGGATATGTTCATTCACTTTGATAGTGAATAGTGTCTTGTCGACTGAACCACGCTTGAATCCTGATTCGATGAGGAAGGATGACAGCGTCTCATACCAAGCTCGAGGAGCTTGCTTAAGACCGTAGACGGCCTTGTGCAGTTTGTAGACTTTGCTTGAATCACCCTCCTCGAATCCAGGAGGCTGTTCCACATAGACTTCCTCTTCTAGAACGCCATTGAGGAACGCACTTTTAACATCCATCTGGTAGACTTTGAATCGTTGATGAGCGGCATAAGCTAGAAACAGCCTTATAGCTTCTAATCTTGCAACGGGGGCAAACGTCTCATCATAGTCGATTCCTTCTTGTTGACAGTAACCCTTTGCAACCAATCGGGCTTTATTTCTGACAACTTCTCCAGATTCATCTCTCTTGTTCTTATAAACCCATTTGACTCCAATGACGCCCAGATGATAAGGACGATCAACTAGAGACCATACTTCATTTCTTTTGAATTCATTGAGTTCTTCTTGCATGGCTTGAATTCAGTCAGCATCACGAAGAGCTTCAATTGCATCTTTGGGTTCTATGCGAGAGAGATAGCAACTTAGAAGTGCGCTTTCACCAATCGTCCTTCTTGTTCGTACTCCTTGGTTTGGGTTCCCAACAATGAGTTCTTTCGGATGATCATCGATCCATCGTCTGCGTCGTGATCTTTCTTCATTTGAAATGATTGGTTCGGGCTCATTAATGGGTTCATCAAACTCCGGGTGAGTTGAAGGTTGATCAGTGGACACGCGCTGTTGCTCGGGATGTTGATCGGGCTGCTGTTCGCCCTGGATGATGAGCTGCTCCATAGTGTTATCGAGCTGCTCGATTTGGGATGTAAGGTCGTGAACAGCATCAGTCTTGGGGACTGAGGGAGGGGGATCAACCTGGTTATATCCGGCTGATGTATTACAGCTCGAAGTATCATTTGCATCACTTCCCCCTTGCTGTGTGACCCTAGGATCAGATTGATCCTCTTCCTCCAAATCATTTGGAGTCCATACTAGCAGGTCGTCAATGGGGGAGTTAGACGGCCTGTTAGCAGCAGACTGATCTGTACCTGTACTTGATTCTCTGTACAGACAAGTAGATTCATCAAACACAACATGAGGTGTTACCTCCACAACTAGGGTTTTCTTATTAAAGACTCTATAAGCTTTGCTAACCTCTGAGTATCCTAAAAATACTCCTGGATCGGCCTTGCTATCAAAAGTCTTTAATTGAGATTTCCCATTGTTATGAATGTAACACAAGCACCCAAAAGCTTTAAAATATTTTAACCTGGGGATCTTGTTGTTCCACAGCTCGTATGGAGTCTTTCCATGTCGGGTCGTGATGATCGACCTGTTTTGGGTGTAGCAGGCTGTGTTAACGGCCTCTGCCCAAAACTTCTTTGGAAGATTGGTTTCATCCAACATGGTACGAGCTGCTTCCTTCAGCGACCTGTTACGGCGTTCCACTACGCCATTTTGTTGAGGTGTACGAGCTGCTGAGGTTTGATGATGAATTCCACTCTTTGTGCAATATTCTTCGATCATAGCGTTGATAAATTCGGTGCCTCGATCTGATCGAATGGAGATGATGGATTTCTCCTTTTGATTGCACAGCTTGCTCAGCAACGCAGGTAGCTTCTCCAAAGTCTCCTTCTTTTTGTACATGAAAATAACCCACGTAAATCTAGAATAATCATCTATAATAACGAGAGCGTATTTTCTACCGTTTATACTTAAGGGAGTGACTGGACCGAAAAGGTCGAGATGTAGAAGCTCAAGAATTCGATTTGAAGCTTGAGCCGTCACACTTGGAAAGGATGATCTTGTTTGCTTTCCAGCTTGACAGGCTTTACAGATATGATCACGATCGAAGACTTGATCTGGCAGGTCGTTCACCAGCTTGTTGCGTGCGAGCTTGTTGATGGCCTTGAAGTTCAAGTGACTCAACCTCTTGTGCCATAGCCAGCTTGTCTCGGAATCGGCCTTTGTGACCAGGCAGGTCTCTATCCAATCTGTCCATTGAACAATATAGAGTCTATCCTGCAAAATTCCGGTAAGAAGTGTTTCTCCTTCCTCATTTTTCACGAGACATTTGTTAGCGGTGAATTCTACTCGTTTACCACTCGAGCAGAATTGCGACACAGAGAATAGGTTATGATTAAGACCTTCAACATAAGAGACGTTAGAAATAATTGTTTTACCAACTTTTAGATCGCCCTGGCCTCTAGTAAATCCCTTAGAATTTCCTCCAAAGGTTACAAGTGGCCCGTCTCGTTCTTGAATGTTTGATAGTAGCGTTTTGTCACACGTCATGTGCTTTGAGCATCCACTATCAATGATCCATACAGCTCCACGAGCTGCTTGGCTCCTTCTTTGAGCCTTCCCAACCTGCAATTAGTTAAACTTAGCGACCCATTTGAGATTGGATGCTACATCGGTTGCGGGTACGGCCTTTGGGACCCAAAATTTGTTTTGCCGGTCTGCTTCTATCCGAGGCTGAGGACGAGGCAGTGGCGGTCTTGGGCTTGGGAGCCTTGGATTTCTTTGAGCGAGGGCGACGAGGCTGATAATACTGCTCTTCATGAAGACCAGGTTGAAACTGCCAGTCTTGAAAATTCGACTGTTGAGGGTAATGGCAGTGACAACCTTGAGGAGCAGAAAAGAAGAACTGAGGGTGATACGGCCTTTGATAGTACTGGCCTTGGTATCGCCCTTGATGAACAGCCTGCTTTTGATGAGAGGGGGCAGGTCGACGATGTTGGGCAGGTCGACTCTCTTTCTTTTGAGGAACAGGCTGTTCCTTCTTTTGTTGCTTTAAGAGGATGGCTTGGGGCTGTCGAACTGGGTTCTTCAGCTTGACCATCTTATCTGGGAGAGCTTGATGAGCTTTCCGAACACTCTTTGACTTAGGCTGCGCTTTCACGAACGTGATCTCGCAGTCTTTGTCCTTGCTTTTCTTGGATTCTCCTTTGAATCCAATCCCAGAGTGATCACGCGGATTGCGTTGCATGGATTGGACCTCTTCTAATTTCTTTCCGCTTTTCTTCAACTGACTCAAAGTGAGTTGAAGTTTTTCTTCCTTTTTCAAGAGGAGTTCGTGTCGAGTTACCAAGTCAGCCAATTTTGAGGTAAGGCTGTGTATTTCGGCATCTTTGGTCTTGAGGGACTCGTCCTTCTCGAGCTCCCTGGAATCGAACTCCTTGACCCGTAAAGTCAATTCTTCAACCTTTGACCTTAGGGCTTCAATCTCCCTTTCCTTTTCTTCATCGTAGGGAGAGAATCTTTCTTCTAATGCTAGCTTGTATTTTTCATTTTTGTCCAATAGCTCAGCATTATCTTCAACGACCTCTTGAGTGTATCCACGAGATCAGCATAGTCGTCGAGCTGTTTCTTGATTTCTTCCCAAGACACAGCCTCGGATAGGTCTTCATCACCTTCTTCTGCACAATCATCGTCAGAAAAAGAAAGTGAAATGGGTTGAAGATCTACCTTTGAAGATCCCTCGTTTTGTTGGTGCTCTCCAACGAAACATTCTTCATCATCACTTTCGTCGAAAGCGATGTAACCTTCGTCATCACTTGACGAGCTATCCGAGAGGTGAGCTTCCTTTGTTTCTTCGGCAATCATTGCAGCTCGTTGATCTTTGAGCTTCTTATCGCGCTTTGCACGGAGCTTGTCTCTCTCGGCCTTGGTAAGATCCGGGCAGTCGGTCTTGTAGTGACCTGGCCTGCCACAATTGAAACAACCACCCTCGGGTGTGTTAGAAGAATTGAAGGTTGAGGGTTTACCTTCTCCCTTTTTGTCAGGGCGGTCGTGGTTGCGGTTTGAGAAGTTTCGCTTGTTGTCATGGTAGAATTTCTTATATTTGAGAACCTTTCCTAGGAGCTTCTCATTTCTCCTAGCAGCTAGAGCATAGTCGAGAGTCATCTTCTCGAACTTCTTGACGATGGATTCGTCAATCGGACTTGGGGTAGCAGCAGAGGCTGAGTCGGCCTTGAAAGCTACCTCCTTGTTCTTTTCATCAGCCTTCTTGCTGGTTGAAGGCTGTGTTGATCCATGGATGCGGATCACCTCATATTCATTTCCGACAAGAATGTCGAAAAGGTCTTCAGTGGTGAGGGAGTTGAAATCCGATCGGGCTGGATGCATGGCGGCGTATACGTGCCAATTTGCAGGAAGGGCACGTATCACTTTACGATATTTCTCGCGCTGCGTATATTTGTACGGGTTGATTGCAGCGACCTCGAGAATAATCTCGGTGAAGCAAATTTTCATCGCTTCTATGGTTTCACCCGAAACCATTTTGAAGTCATCGAACTTGCTGCATGCCATAGACAGCTTGTTCTCCTTCATTTTCTCTGAGCCCAGGCTGATGGACCGGAGGGTGTCCCACATTTCTTTGGCCGTTTCAAGATTTCGGATCTTGGCCAGGTAGACGCCCTTCACGGTGCTGGAGATGAGTCCCTTTGCGTAATCATCGAGGCCGGCCTCTTTCCTTTCCTCGGTTGAGTAGTCGCGAGGGTTTTTGAGGACTCTCTTGTATGTAGCCTCCCCGGGGGATGTTCCATCCACAATAATCTTCGCTGCATAAATGGGGGAGGGGCCATTCTCGATAATATCCCACATGAGGACGTGATGTGCCTTGAGACACATCTTGATTCGGAAACTCCAGTCTTCATAGCCTTGAATGGAGAAGTCTTCACACACTCTGAGAAGAGAAGCCTCCATAGCAAATAATATGATATGCGTGTATGAAAAGATTTTTCAAAAGGATCGGTTCAAAATGACCAAAAGTATGATAAAAACTTTTAGTATGCAAAGCAGCGGTCAAAAGAACCACTGCTCTGATACCACTGGTTGGTCCCGGGAAAGAGTAATTGGTGTATGGGGGGGGGGGGGGGGGGGGGGGGGAATACACCAATAACCAACCGTTTTTTACTTTTATAAAATCAGGTCGATCTAAAGGTCGATTGTCAAGGTCGACCCTATCAGAGGCAGTTTGATCTATCAAGCTTGTATGGTATCAAGCTTGGTTTATCAAACTGTTGTTAATGCGGAAGTTGGTGGAGGTTGATTTACTCTTTGAAAAATCTTAAGGCTGGTGAACAGTAGCAGGTTGATGCGTGATATGCAGGTTGATGCTAGTCAGTTTGATAATAAAATATAAGGGCGATAAATAAAGAGAGAGAGAGAGAGAGAGAGACACCGCGATTTAGCGTGGTTTGGAGAAACCCTCCTACGTCCACGTCAGGTCGACTCGACCTGAGAATCCCTTTACCTTTGGATTCAACCTCTCTCTTATTTATACTGACTGAGTATCAGTTCTAGATACAATCTAACCTGAAAATATCTAGACACGAGTTTTGGGTCGTGACCCTTACAACCTTCGTACTGAAACGTACAAACAACCTTACGCTAATTACAGAGCTTGACAAAACTCTATAATGGCGAAGAACACAAACAAACTTTCTAACTTCGAACTAGTCGGAGAAGAAGTTGTTGAACAATCGACAAGCAGCAGTGAACGCTTCGTCGTTGTGGTGTTTATCGGAATCGGAAACCTCTCTTCGTCAAGTGTTTGGGAAACTAATCGGATTTCGAACACTTGAATGGATATGAATTTTGAGAGAGATTTGGGCAGAGATATGGCGTTGATAGCTTGTATTTCCCGTACTTGAATCCGATAATGGCTGAAGTATTTATAGGCAGTTTTGAAAAACTAGCCGTTGGAGTCAGGCTGACGTGGCACTAGCCGTTGGAAGCTGACTCACTTCTAGCCGTTGGGAATATTCGTCCTTGCTGGCACTCGACGTGGCAAGGATCAGGTCGTGACGCTCCATGAAGGCGGAGCATCGACCTTGATTGATAATCCAGCTCTTGAAATCTTCTAAGACAAAGCAGGCTGGAAGCTTGATAAGGAAGGTCGATAGACAGGATGATGATCCAGCTCGATCCAAAACGAGGCAGGCCGTATAACGACCTTTCTCTTACAGGGAGGATCAAACTTGATTCTAAACTTTATAGGGCATCGACCTGCACTAACAGGTAGCAGGTCGATCTATCGGCCTTGACCCTAAACAAGTAAAATATGCCTAAGTGTGGTTTCGATAAACATCATCAAAATCAAACTGCAAGGGGTTCCCAACACTTAGCCATTAATTACATCTACATCAATGGTTTATATTAGTTTCTATATTTCACACTAGGGGGAGTTTTCACCATATCCCAACCCTATATATATATATATATATATATATATATATATATATATATATATATATATATCAGGTGAAAACTAATGTTAAGTTGAAACTTAGAAACCGTCCACATCCGTTGATTTTGAAGATCTAATGGATCAGATTTGATTTCATATTAATTATTAAATAATAATTTTCGGTATTTTTAATACATTTTAGGAATTATTTAGGGATATAAGTGTAATTTTAATTCTAAAAAACTGAAACTTCCTAAATTAATGGATATGCATTAATATTTTTTTATTTTCAGTTATTTGATAATTATGTTAATAAATCTTAAGATCATATCTTCTCCGCTATTCCTTCTCATCGTATCTTCTTCTTCTCAGAATTCATCTGCGAATCCATTTTTACGCAAGTTTTTTGCAGAGTTTCTCCGCATCGTATATTATTCAGAAATCTTCTGCTTCGTATATTCATACAATTTTTTGAAGTTTCGTTTTAGCTGAGGTCGATTTGCAGAATTCCTTCTACATCGCATATTATTCAGTTCTTTTCATTTTTGCAGAATTCCTCCGAGTATGATTCCAAAGTGCGGTTTTCCGGCGAGGAGCTGGAATAACCCGAACGCCATGTGGAACAGGAACGGGCCGGAGAGATCGGCGTCTTCGTGGAGGTAGTGATTGATCTGGAACGGATTCAAAATCGATAGGGTTTTCTGGTAGATTTGCTTGGTGTTGATCCCGAGTTCCTTGAGCAGCGGCGACTCGTCTAGAGAACATTGCTGAAGTTCTCAAAAATCTTCTCCTCTCTCCCCTCCTCCAATTCTGAAATATCGAGAGATCGTTGTTGCTGTGGAGGATCAATCGTCACCGTTGCCGCCTTCTATTTGGACTTCGCCCTCTGTTGTTACGTCGGAGGGTAATTCACCGTCGAAGTGGTGTCTCGCCCCGGGTGTGCGTTTGCCGTCGAGATGGATCTGGGTGGCTACGCGCGGAGACGTGTCCTCGGCTGCTCGCTCAAGTTCTACTGGACATAATGCATATTATGTCAATTTTGTTGCATTTTATAGATCATTCTAATGCATTTTCAATTTATTTAATTAGAGACTTCAGTTTTTCGTATTAGGGTTAGTTTTCCATACAAGTTAGGGTTTAACTTTTCCTACATGTTAGGGTATAGTTTCCCTTACAAGTTAGGGTATAACTTTCCCAAATAGAGTTTCGATTTCCCTAATGGGTTAGGGTTTTAGTTTGGTTTTTTGATACATATTGATAGATCCGGGTTGAAGATCTACAACAATTGTGTGATGATTCATAGTATTCGCAAGGAGCATTCATAGATAAAGCCATATAATGATGGAGAGCAAGAGATTTGTGTAGGTTTATCAGCCATAACAGGGTATTTCACAGCGATTTCATATACAACATTGTTCACATAAGAGCAGCAAGCAATAATTGAGCTATATGTTTAAGTAAGGGGCATTTCTAGCCCTAAATCAGTTGTATTCATGTGAGATTAAGACCCATTCAAGTAGAGAGCGAAGATGGGGGGTGGAGAGAGGAAGAAACAGGAGCATAGAGCTCCGTTTAGACCTCTTCTCCCATAGCAGCGAAGATTATACCTTAGGCTTGAGACGGAGTGCGAGAGAGAGGGATCCTTCCCGATGATGACGAGAAGGAGAAGGTGGCGATGACTGCCGGTGAAGCTCTAAGGGAAGTAACCTTAAGGAGCTTTGACTGCCCGAGCTCGAAGGAGCTCTAAGCGGAGTGTAGAGGAGGATGAATGGAATAGTACGCGAGAATGCGTGTTTGTATGGAGAGTTGTATTGTTATGATGATGATCGATGGATGGCTAAGTGTGCGATAGTCGAGTATTTATAGGCGCAAGGAGGGTGAAAGAGCAAACATTCGTGTGGAGGAAGGACAGGAAAGGAATTCCCATAGAGGTAAGATTCCTTTCGTCATGAATGCAGTGGTCCTCACTCTAGAGTACGTAGAGTCATGCGGATGGCGTGCTACACAGAACCTGGGGTTCTGTCAGATGCTTGGGGCTACTAATCAGATCCTTTGATCTTGGCGAATGCCTCTAAATCCCATATGGCTTCTGGGAGGAGGCGACGCCTCTGGCTTCTGCAGGAAATGTGTCCTATAGCCGCATTGAATATCTAGAACCTATGAGACCTCTTGGTAGTATGCTCTTATGCAGAACAGCTTCTGCCGACCCCTTAACATGATTCTTATGTTTTGGCGTGGCTCCTAATTTGATAGAGGAAAAGGTAATTAATATCATCACACAGTGTAATTAATATCAATTTCTATTAGAGATAACTCCCTAAGGATAAGAGAGATGTATTATTCTCTCTTCTTGAATTATTTGCGTAGTAAAGCTGATATCTAGTCCCTATCACATATTAAACAAATTTTGTGTATTATGTTTTGTTGTACATATTTTTGAATGCATAATAAACACATTTTAATGCATTTTATATTAGATTTTGCTGCATTGTATCTGGTATTATCCTCCTTTTTCAACTTGTCGACAATCTTGTTTTTTTTCAATTTTCTTCTCTCTCTCTCTTTTTTTTTAATGCATAATCAATGCATTTTACTGCATTTATAATAGATTTTGATGCATTGTATCTGGCGTATTAATTGTTGTGTTTTCTTCACCTTTCTATCGATTTTTCTCTCCGATTTTTACTGGTTTTCTCCCCTCTTTTTCGACGGCCGTTTATTTCTTGAATGAAGATGTCGAAGGTAGTTTTGTTGGTAGGTGAATTTACTCCCTCAAATTCCGGCTGGAGAGAGAAGTGGGATAGTGTAGGTGGTTATGGAAATATCCTAATATTATGGAAGGTGGATTTGTTGCTATATTTTTCAAAATTTATGGACAGATTTGTCCTTAATAATAGAAGTTTTTTATTTTAAATGCAATATTTTGGATTAATCTCAACCCTCGATCTATCCCTAATCAATGGATATGATCGGTTTCTAATTTGCAACTTAAGGTTAGTTTCCACCAGAGTGCTACCCTATATATATATATATATATATATATATATATATATATATAGGAGTTGGATCATATGAAAACCAAATATTTCGTGAAAATGTGAAAACCATGCACTTTTATTCATAACATGATGCACTTTCATGCATATCATGTTGCACCAAAAATATAAATATTATTTTATTAAAAAAAATGCATATATTTTTGGTGCAACATGATATGCATGAAAGTACATCATGTTATGAATGAAAGTGCATGGTTTTCACGTTTTGGGTTTGCACATAAAAAAATGTCTACCGTGGGCATTTGTACTTACTAATATATCCATTTACTCTCATAATACCTCTATTTCTATAAACAGATAATTAATAATTAATAGTATCCACTTGAAGATATATGGTTCTCCGATGGCAATTCGCATTCTGTGTGACGTTGATGGTCAACAGAGCATCCGTTGTAAAGAGATCATGGAGTCTATTCGCTCGGCTAAGCAGATGACAGTGGAAGGCTTCTATTTATGTGCGTTTTCTTTGATTAAAAAATACTCATGAGAAAATCAGGGAAAATAAAATTACCGCCCGTTAAATTTTTCCTTATTATTTTTCATATTTTCTCATCTTTTAACTATGACAAACTCAGGTTTCATGAAACAACATCGTTGCTTACAAAGATCGATCTCCCTAAATTATAATGATATATACAGATATATATACATATATGTCCAACGTTCGGAAACTTGAATAACTAGCTAGTTCACAATTTTGTGAGGACGAGGACAGCGGTGACGGACTTAACGTCGTGGTTGGCGAATTCTCGATCGATCAACGATGCATAGTGGTCGAAGAGGTTGTCCATGATTTCCTCCCCAAAGTGGTGAGACAGCATTGATTCTTGAATGGATCTCACCGTCTTCGACACTGCCGTTCCGTTGTAGTTCCCGTAGCTCTCCTTCTCCATTTCAAACATCTCAGCCATCTCCACTTGGAACGATCCCTCCTTCCTCACTTGTTGTTCCATTTCCACCTTTGACGGCGCATAGAAATGCACCTCGTAGCTCTCCAACTTTTCCTCCGCAATCTCACCCTGAGCAACGAGATGAGCTAAGGATTGGTAGAGGAGTTCCCAAAGGAATGAATTGGCGCAGTGGGCATGGTCGGAAGTAGTCCTTCCGAGTAACGTGAGCAGCATTCGGCCTCCGGGGATGAGTTCCTTTGATCGGGACTTTAGGAACAAGGAGAAGTCCTCTTGGAACTGTTTAGAGTAGGCTTCTCTCACGTCTGGAGGGCTTCTCTCCGATATGTATATGCTCTTCGGGTTCTTCGAACGTCCCTCCTCGTCGAATATGCCTCGAGGAACCTGCGGAGATAATAAAATCGAGCTTATTCTTTACAACTAATTATTTTTGGAACTTATAAGCTCTTTAAGAGCTTATTTTGCCAAAACTTTCAAAGTGTTTATAAACAGCCAAAAAACTTATAATCAGTCAAACACAACTTATAAAATTAGTCAAACACCTCGTAATGATATATATATATATATATATATATATATATATATATATATATATATATATATATTATATGACGGCTGACTTATAATCAACATTTATAAAAAACCTCAAAATTTTAATTACCAAATTATATCCACTTATCAATCCAAAATTATCTTAATTAAATTGAAATCAGATGGTAAATAATAATTATAAATTTAATAAAATCCACCAATCTATAAAAATTTTAAAAATTATATACAAATTGAAAAAAGAAAAGAAAAAAGAACTAAATAAAATTTGATATCGGAATACAGTTGGGGATATTAAAGAGGGTGCAGTAAAGATAAAACACTCCAAAAGTTGTAATCAATATACATATACTAAAGTAAAATAGTGCAAAACTTTTTTCCCCTCTTAAATCCTCAATATTTGTGCTTATTAATTCTTATTATTTTAAGTGCCCAACCTAATTACTTGGGAAATAACTTCCCTCCTATGACTTTCATAGATGTTAATTAATTTAATTACTTGGAAAATAATTTTGCATTAATCATCGTTTTATACTTTGGAATCATTTTCAGTACAAACTTTGTGGAAAATCAATGTCACGTATACATTTCTTTGTTAATTACATTTGTTATTAATTTGTAGTCAAACTTATGAGAAGTTTTGAAGTGCATTACTTGACGTTTGTTCATCACAATAGAGTCATTTATAATTTCCAATGAGCCACACTTTCTCCATAAGATATATGATACATTTTTAGTCATTGCCCTTTGCAAGTATTTTTACTCCTATTTATTTTCATCCAAAAATTATGACTATTAATCTTTTCTCATCTATTTATCTACATAGAAATTATGCTCTTATTGGAAGACAAAGTACTACCCGGCAACGCGGGAGTACAATACTAGTCCTGTATTACTGTATATGGGAACACCTATCTAAACAGTGATGTATATACCAACAATTAACAAAAGAGAAATGTTCCTCTACACGTCGGTATTCTTAATATGTTCACATATGAAGGGACGTATTATTAATGAATAAAAGATAAATATATACATTAACATATCTATAATGAGTAAATCTTGACACTGTCACGTCAACGGTGTGTCCACTATTGGTAGTTGAGCATTTTCTCATGAACAAAAATCAATTTTTATTCATTGCACTCGATTTTATTCATCTATTTTTTTGGATATTACAGTTTATTCATCTAATTTTACAATTTAGGGTTTACTATTTCAATTAGGA
Organism: Thymus mandschuricus; assembly: GCA_029379335.1. Lineage (NCBI taxonomy): Eukaryota > Viridiplantae > Streptophyta > Magnoliopsida > Lamiales > Lamiaceae > Thymus > Thymus mandschuricus. Next base: position 25,985,443 of record CM057078.1, read on the forward strand.
ATGTTATTTCAACTTTTAGCATTTAAATTCATGGTCATTAATCGTAAAAGTGGAAGTAACTAAACCATAATTGAGTTATCGTACCCTAGTTAATTAGCCAATCATATCTTATCAAGATTGAAGAAACCGTAGTAAATCGGGACATCCGATTCTAAACATACTTAACAAGTGCTGATGGAGGGTAGCGTGTATATACCGTTGAGAGCCAGTGAAGACTAGAAGAGGAATAGACGAAATGGAGGCATTCGTCGGGAAAGAGTCGGCCGTAGAATGTGCCCGGGTAGGCGCCTACGTAGAGAGGCGGCTGATCATCCGTTCCGCCGCCTCTCCTAAGGTCTCTGTAGAGATCGGGTAAGGCCTGAAATATTGTGTTGAAATCGTTTGTGGGGAGATCATTTAGGTAGACCCGAACCTCAGGCGGCGGTTCCCCGACGTGGCGGCTGGCCTTCTCCACGGCGTCGACGACTTGCTTTATGTTAGAGAGCGTGTTGGGCCCCGACGAGCAGCCGAGGTCGGCTATGCCTATGCTCTTGGGCTTCTTACTTATGAACACTTGTTGGATGGCCTCAATGGTTTTGTGCTTCACCCTCTCAGCAACCCTTTTCTGCAGGTGCCAAGACAAGTTTAAATGTGTGTGTGTGTGTGTGTGAGAGAGAGAGAGAGAGAGAGAGAGAGAGAGATGAACCTGAAGTGAGGAGTTCTTGGAGTAGCTGTTGTCTCCGGTCCCTCCATTCATGTGGAAAGATTTGTGAATGTCCATGAATGAGTTACACGGTTTGCTACGCCTACTTAATTTGTTGCAGAGAAATCAACTAGAGGAAGAAATGTTACTTGAATTATTTCAGGGTTGAAAAGTGTGTAATTGATTGTGTCGAGGAGTGGGAATTTGTATGATGTTGTTTTGCAATAATTCTTATTGAGAAAGCTATATGTATGCGAAGAGATTCCGGTGATTATTTTAATCGTGGAATGAAAGAATGTAGTATGACGGGCTCAAAGTTAATGTGCCTACGGCTGACGTGACTTACTATTAATGGATTGAAGATCTAAATATATACCCTAACCTATTTAGAAAAAGGAAACTCAAGCACTGTCATATCAGCGGTGGGCACATTAAAAGTGTCGATGGTTGGTAGAGAAGTGTATCTAACTAAAAAAAAAAAAAAAAAAAACATGTATACACACCGATCTATTTTATAACTAGTATTAGACGAGATAATAAAACACCCCCAACATTTATAATCTATACTATTATAAAGTCTTGTTTACAAAATTTGATTTGCCTATTTTACCCTTGTAATTAAAATAAATCATTATAACATTAATATTATCATTAGAACATTAATTCCGAATATATTTCAATTTATATTCAACTTATAGGATTTTTTTTAATTTACCTTCAAGTGTATTAATATTTATAATAAACTAATCACTTTAAAAATAAACGCAACAAGATTATACGTGCATCGCACGTAATCTCTGCTAGTTGAATATAAAATCCCATCATACTATATTTTGTCAGAAACACAACCCAATAACATTTATATATTGGAGCAAATTGATTTCTTAGGGTCCAAAAAAATTGTTACTTCCTACGTCCCTTTATACTATTAATTTTTATTTTGGGGCACGATAGTTAATAAATGGTGAATTTGTGTATTAATGTGATAAGTGCATGTGCAAAAAGTGTTTTTCTTTAATAACTTTTTATCAAATAATAAAATGTATACGTAACTAGTATAAAGGGACGGAGGAAGTATATACCACTATAACTTACGTAATTTTTATCTTTATATTAAGGACAACAAGAATAAAATCATGATGGGAGCTTTCTGTAAAGCTTTTGATTGAAATGGACTAAATTACCCATTGCTCGAAATAAAAACTTGTGATTATATCTCTCAATTTTTGTGTTCTGATTGTACATCAAATAAATTATTATATTTTATTTATAATATTATGAGTTATATAACCTTACTATATATTTATCAACCATATATTAGCTACATAAAATAATATTAAATGCTAAAAATTTAAATGTCCTAATTTAAAAGCATTGGGTTGCTATTTGCTCCATAATAATAACCATGGGGTTGTGATTCCAAAATATTATAAAGATAGAGGTGAATTTGTACCTTATCCATTTTTCATTGTTTTCACAATTAATACTAATTTTATCCGCGGATATTATTCTGTCATATCTTTTGACGTGAATTTTAATTTTTTGTGATGAGTGAAAAGTCAATTGGAGTTTGGATCTCAATTTTTAAAATACGTACTCCCCAATTCATAATCTTTAGGGTGTATATTTTTTCCGTCCATTCACAATATTTATCGCATTTCATTTTAGCAAGACGGTAGATCCCCACACAAAAATTTATAATAATACACTTTTAACATCATCATCACACACTATCACAATTTAGCACATAACATAATATATTAAACTCCGTATCAACTCCTCTCAATCCTAAAAAAATATGGATGGAAGGAATACTTTATAGGTTAATAAAGCGTAGATGAGCGTATATATGTATATAGAGAGAGAGAGTGGAAAAATAAAATAAAATAAAATACGCATTTTGCAACTACAAACACAAAATTTATTAATACAAAAATATACCCAACAATTCAATTATAGGACAAAATACTGCTAGGGTTTCCTACCCCACCTCACACATTCTTCTTCTTCTTCTCCTCCTCCTCTCTCCCTCGCCTACAATCAGAATTTTTTTTTTTTTTTTTTTTAATTTTAAATTTCTTCTTCTTCTCTCTCTCATCTACTCTCTCTCTCTCCCCTTTCCATTTTATATATTTATTAAATTTATTATCTATTTTGGTACAGTTCGGACCTTGTTCAATAAGATCTATATAGTTTGTGTCTAACCCTATTTTATACAAAAAAAATACCATGATAATTTTTCATGGCCGTAAATACCATGACTCATGCAAAAACATTAATACAAAAATTGAACCCTTTAATACAAATTATTGATAAGAATTTTGCATTTCTAAGTGAAAATTCTACATAAGAAAAATGTGCACTTGATTTGTGTTAATTTATCGTGGTAAATGATAAAAATAATGCAAAAATCGTATTTCGTACCTTTAAATGTTGTAGAATACAAATCATCCTTATGTCTAATTAGCATAACACATTAACTTAATATTGATACGAAAATATTGAATCTTACTATTCGTAACAATGTTTAATGAACATACAAAATCTAACCGTGGTAAATAGTAATAATTATATCAAATCGTACTTCGTACCTATAATATATGTTATGAATATAAGTTAATTCGTAATTACCTATAATATATATGAGAGAAAGGTAGAAAGGAGAGAAAAAGTAGGTGAGAGAAAGATAGAGAAAGAATAATAGTAAATAAATAAATAAATAAAATTTGGGAAAAAAAAAAAACTGATGTGAACAGTAGGCGAGCGAGAAAGAGAGAGTGGGGAGGGAAGAAGAAGAACAAAATAAGGGGTATTTTTGTCCCAACAATGAAATGTTGGGTATTTTTTTGTAATATTATTAGTATGATAAATTTTATGTTTCCTTTTATGGAGTGGGTATTTGACTATATTTTCTCTTATATATATATATTTTTCTGTAGTAAATGGCGCTATTGATGGTAAAAGCTAAATAAAAATTAAGTGAGGTTAAACATTCAAAAATAAAATATGCACAAATATTGTATTATAGACAGGTCGGAAATAAATATATATACAAATATCACTCATTTTAAAAATAGGTATTCGACTTTCTTGATTTTTAGCAAATACACCGAAGATTTAGCACTCATAATTATGTCATCGATGGAGGCTGTAAATATTCGTACATATACAAATATACCAAATAAATAATGATATTTTGCGCACAAAAGAATAGTCAATGTTTTAATCTTGAAGAAAATAGTAAAATTACTGCCTTTATTCCTTATTATTAGTCTCATATATTATTCTAGTTGTCTCATTTATTAGTCTGTTTTCTAAAATAATAAATACTTGGCTATAATTAATTATCTTTCTATAAAATTGATTACAGTCTCATGTCTCATCCTTCCTTGATTCTTGTGTGTCCAAAACGATATTAGTGTCAAAAGACGGAAGGAATATTATCTAATACTTCCTCCATCTCATATAAGTAGTCCCATTTCAAAGTGGCACAATAGTCAATGAGGCAGGTAATATGTGGATGTAATTAATTCTGAGGAGAGAGAGTTAATTGTAGCCACATATTCTTTACCATTTTAGAAAAAGAGACTTATAGATGAGATGAATAAAATTGGCAAATGTGACTACTTATATGAGATGGAGGTAGTACCTAATCGACAAATATGGAAGCATAAATAAAAGAAGCTAAAATGATGGCTTATACCAAAACTAAAAAGCGTCAAGTACCAAAAGTAAAGAAGTTAATCAAATCAAACAAGTAATAATGAGTGGGATGGCATGAATCATGATATATGATGAGCGGTTGCAAATTAAAGTGCCACTGTGTTTCCCCCATTTTTGGAAGAGCCCAGCGCCTTCCTTTGTTGAATTTGACCTATATCTGATGATAGTGGTATATCAAGATTATGTCGGCTACTATTATTGTATTAGTGTATGCCACACCAACTCAATTTAATTAGCTCAGTGTGAAAAAAATAATAATAAAATAATACTCCTTCCGTCTACAAAAATTAGTACTCCCTTCGTCCACCATTTACTGACACTATTACTATATCGGGACGTCCACTATTTACTGACACTTTCCGTTTTAGGACGTAGACCCCACAATCACTTTAACACTTTATCGATCTACTTTTTAGTATTACTTTAATATTTTAATACTATTAAAAAACTCAAATGGGACCACAATTATTCCACTTTAACACTTTAACACATTAATTTATTACTATACCATCAAAATGCAAAAAAAACTATCCCAAGGTAGGGTGTCACTAAATCATGGACGGAGGGAGTATTTATATTTCGGATGCAAATTTTGAAAAATGTTTGGTCGAGCGTTGTTGGAGTGATACAAGAGGGACATCTTTGTACTTTCTTTTTTAACAAAGAAATTGATAATTGATGGCATGATGGGTTCAAAATTAAAAGCAGTATGTAAAATTTGTGAGCTGTGTAGCTTTTACTCCCTCCATGGCTCCATCCCTCAATTCTTAAACAAAACTTTTATATATATGTAGTTTAACGTGTTTCGATGATATATTAATAAATTAAGTGTTGAAGAAGGTGGAATAATGTGGGCCATCCAACATTTTTATTACTCCCTCTGTCCCTTTATCGACGTTACGTATTCTTTTCTGGTATGTCCCGCGAAAGACGTTACGTTTCCTTATTTGATTAAATATTATCAAAGAAAAAACACTTTTTGCACATCTACTTTTCATTTTAACACACAAATCCACCATTTCTTAATTCTCGTGCCCAAAAGGAAAAATAACGTTTATAAAGGGACGGAGAGAGTACTAGTTTAAACGTTAAAATGTTAAAGTAATAAGTATATTATATACCCTATGTCTAAAAATAAAAAGGATTAACAAATGGTGAACGTCTTAATATACTATTAGTATTGAAAATCATGAAGAGGAATATTATTGAACCAAAAGAAATGAATAAGTTTTAAATTAAAAACTATATATAGGAGGTATATATGACAAATAAAGGGAAGTGGAACAATTATTATGCACGACGAATAATAAAGATCAAACGATTTTGATTGATTGAGCAAGTATAATATTAGACGCCCTTTTTCTCACTTTCCATTTTTGTGGATCAAATTATTGATGTTGTTGTATGCCCGAAAACCCCACTTTCCAATAGCTATTCTCTCTTGCAATTTCCATCTAATCGCTTCCATACCGATTACCGAAGGTGCTCAAACGAACCGGAATTGAATTTGAATTGAAACCGTCCAGTTCCAAACCTAAATCAGAATTGACAGTTCGGAACCCACTACAATAAATGCGCATTTTAACGATTGAAATTTCGGTCGTTAAACGCATGTATTCGGTAGTTAAATGAGATAACGACCGAAATAGCAACCGAAACAAATATTTTAAATTGCCAAACTGAAATTGCCAATTTTAAATTAATTTGATTTTCTAAAATAAGAATAATAAAGGGGAAGTATATAGAAGTAACCACTTTTATAATGTAAACTAAAATAATAGCCACCCATATAAAAAACACAAATACTAGCCATTTTTTGTGTTAATTGTCTAATTTACCCTTAATTAATTGTTTTACTTATCTTCTCCCTATTCTTTTAATTTTCTTCTTTATTCTCGCTGGATCGCTGCTTCTTCTTCTTTTCTTTTTTTTTTTTCCTTTTTCTTTTTCCCGTTTTTTAATCGTCCCCCCAGTTCCTTTTTCTTTTTTTTTTTTTCCTTTTTTTTTCTTTTTCTTCTTATTTTTCCCTTTCCAATTTTTTCTTATTTATTTCCCTTTCGTTTTTTTGGTGTATCTCGTTCTTTTATTTTTCTTTTCTTATATAATTTTATTTGAAATACACGAATACATGATTCGAATGATAATGTATTAGGTAAAATTTATTTTAAAACACACAAATACACGAGTAATGTATCCGTATATTCATGTATTGTTCATATCTAATTCAAAAGTACATGAATATATATGCCATATATTCGTGTATTCATGTATTAATCAAATTTTATTTCATAATACATGAATACACGAGTCATGTATTCATGTATTGGTCAAATGTTTATTTATTCATGTATTGGTCATATTTTATTTCATAATACATGAATACACGAGTCATGTATTCGTCTATTCATGTATTGGTCATATTTTATTTAATAATACATGAATACATGACTCATGTATTCGAATACATGACTCATGTAATGTTAATCATGTATTGGTGTGAATTTATTGCATAATACAAGAACAAACAAGTCTTGTATTCATGTATAAGGGTAATTTAGTAAGAGTGATTAGTTTTTGTATTTTTATTATGAGTGGCTATTATTTGTGATTGCTATATCAAAATGGCTATTTTAAGGGTTGCCCCAATAATAAATATATATAAATTGATGTTTGAATAGTCTTACATATATGTTATTCTAAGTCTTATTTATTAACTCTTCGATGTTGGATAAATTCATTTGATTTTATAAGGTGCTACTCCTTCTCATCTTTAATAATTGTTTGATGTGAGATATGTTGTAGATGAAAGAGTGAAGTTGAAAGGAGAAGATAAATTGAAAGAAGAGAAGTGAAGTTGAGAAGGAAATTGTCTCACATCAAAATATTATTGAAGATGGAAAAGAATAACAGTTTATAAAAGGAAAGCAATCTATCTCACATAGAAAATATAGTAATGATGAACCCTCGATTTGCGGCCCAATTAAACTAAGAATCTGTGTATGGTTTGTATGCGAATGTAAACGAAGGCGAGAGATTTACGTGGTTCGATCGAGGAGATCTACGTCCACGGGGAGGAAAGGAGTATGTATATTATCCAGAACAACATAAGTGTGTACAGTACAAATGATTCTCCTATTTATAGATAAGATGAACGCTGGTTGTGGAGGTGAGAACGTGGAGGTGTGGGCAGTTTCCTTGCTCCGGTTTCTTCTCCATCAACCCACGTACTTGGGTTTTAGGGCTCAACTCCCTGGGCTTGCATTTGGTGTGGGCTGGGCCGAGCTGGTATTGGGCCTGTCTTTACTGGGCCTATGCCAAGCTGGGCCTGTGCCGAGGTGAGCTGGTTGGGCTTTTGGGCCTAGGGAGATGGGCCATTTCCTATCACATCCCCCCCCCCCCCCCCCTCCCCACAAGTCGTGGGGTGATGGAGGTGGTGTTTTGGTGTTGTGTTTCGGGCGTTTGTGATAGTTGGGGTAATCCGACCTTGACTTGGCGTACCCCCTCGAATCTGAGAGTTCGGTATGCTCCGAGTTTGCTCTTGGCGTACCCTGTTGGGAACCCCCTTGCAGTTTGATTTTGATGATGTATATCGAAACCACACTTAGGCATATTTTACTTGTTTAGGGTTAAGGCCGATAGATCGACCTGCTACCTGTTAGTGCAGGTCGATGCCCTCTAATGTTCAAATGCAAGTTCGATCCACCCTGTAAGAGAAAGGTCGTTTATCAACCTGCCTCATTCGGATCGAGCTGACATGTCTAGCTGCCTATCGACCTTCCTTGTCAAGCTTCTAGCCTGCTTTGACTTAGAAGATTTCAAGAGCTGGATTTCAATATCAAGGTCGATGCTCCGCCTTCATGGAGCAACACGACCTGATCCTTGCCACGTGGTATGCCAGCAAGGACGAATCTTCCCAACGGCTAGAAGTGAGTCAGCCTCCAACGGCTAGTGCCACGTCAGCCTGACTCCAACGGCTAGTTTTTCAAAATTGCCTATAAATACTTCAACCATTATCGGATTCAAGTAGGGAAACTCAAGCTATCAACGCCAAATCTCTGCCAAAGTCTCTCTCAAGTTCATATCCATTCAAGTGTTCGAAATCCAATTAGTTTCCCAAACACTTGACGAAGAGAGATTTTTCTACTCCGATAAAAGCCCAACGACGAAGCGTTCACTGCTGCTTGTCGTTAATTCAAACAACTTCTTCTCCGACTCGTTCGAAGTTAGAAAGTGTGTTTTGTGTTTTTCACCATTGTAGAGTTAGTCAAGCTCTGTAGTGTGTGAAGGTTGTTTGTACGTGTTTAGTACGAAAGGTTGTAAGGGTCACGACCCAAAACTCGTGTCTAGATATATTCAAGTTAGAGTGTATTTAGAACTGATACTCAGTCAGTATAAATAAGAGAGAGGTGGATCCAAAGGTAAAGGGATTCTCAGGTCGAGTCGGCCTGACGTGGACGTAGGAGGGTTTCTCTGAACCACGCTAAATTGTGGTGTCTCTCTCTCTCTCTCTCTCTCTCTCTCTCTCTCTCTCTCTCTCTCTCTCTCTCTCTCTTTATTTATCGTCCTTATTTTTATTATCAAACTGACGAGCATCAACCTGCATATAACGCATCAACCTGCTACTGTTCATCAGACTAAGATTTCTGAAAGAGTAAATCAACCTCCACCAACTTCCGCATAAGCACAGTTTGATAAATCAAGCTTGTCCGCAAACGAGCTTGATAGATCAACCTATCTCTGATAAGGATCGACCTTGACAATCGACCTTTGATCGACCTGATTTTATAAAAGTAAAAAACGGTTGGTTATTGGTGTATTCCCCCCCCCCCCATACACCAATTACTCTTTCCCGGGACCAACAAGTGGTATCAGAGCAGTGGTTCTTTTGACCGCTGCTTTGCATACTAAAGTTTTTTTTTTTTTTTTTTTTAAACTTTTGGTCACTTTGAACCGATCCTTTAGAAAAATCTTTTCATTCATATCATATCATATGCTATGGAGGCTTCTCTTCTCAGGGTTTGTGAAGATTTCTCCATCCAAGGCTATGAAGACTGGAGCTTCCGAATCAAGATGTGTCTCAAGGCACATCACGTCCTTATGTGGGATATCATCGAAAATGGCCCCTCCCCCATTTATGCAGCAAAGATCATAGTGGATGGAACATCCCCCGGGGAGGCCACTTACGAAAAAGTCCTCAAAAATCCTCGTGACTACACAACAGAGGAAAGGAAAGAGGCCAGCCTCGATGACTATGCAAAGGGACTCATCTCTAGCACCGTGAAGGGCGTCTACTTGGCCAAGATCCGAAATCTTGAAACATCCAAAGAGATGTGGGACACTCTCCGGTCCATCAGCCTGGGTTCGGAAGAAATGAAGGAGAATAAGCTGTCCATGGCGTGCAGCAAGTTCGATGACTTCAAAATGATTTCGGGTGAAACCATTAAAGCAATGAAGATTCGATTCACCGAAATAATTCTCGAGGTCGTTGCTATCAACCCTCACAAATATACGCAGCGCGAGAAAAATCTTAAAGTAATGCGTGCTCTACCCGCAAGCTGGCACGTATACACCGCCATGCATCCAGCCCGTTCAGACTTCAATTCTCTCACCACTGAAGATCTTTTCGACATTCTCGTCGGAAATGAATATGAGATGATCCGCATCCACGGGTCAGAACAGCCTTCTACCAGCAAGAAGGCCGATGGAAAGAATGACAAGGAGGTAGCCTTCAAGGCCGAATCAGGCTCTGCTGCTACCCCAAGCTCGATTGACGAATCCATCGTCAAAAAGTTCGAGAAGATGACTCTCGACTATGCTCTCGCTGCTAGGAGAAATGAGAAGCTCCTAGGAAAAGTTGTCAAATACAAGAAATTCTATCGTGACAACAAGCGAAATTTCTCAAACCGCAACCACGACCGCCCTGACAAAAAGGGAGAAGGTAAACCCTCAACCTTCAATTCTTCTAACACACCCGAGGGTGGTTGTTTTGGTTGTGGCAGGCTAGGTCACTACAAGACCGATTGTCCCGATCTGACAAAGGCCGAGAGAGACGAGCTCCGTGCAAAGCGCGATAAGAAGCTCAAGGAACAACGAGCTGCCATGATCGCATAAGAATCAAAGGAGGCTCATCTCTCAGATAGCTCGTCAAGTGATGACGAGGGATTCATCGCTTTCGACGAAAGTGATGACGAAGAATGTTTCGTTGGAAAGCACCAACAAAACGAGGAATCTTCAAAGGTAGACCCTCAACCCATTTCACTTTCTTTTTCTGACGATGAATGTGCAGAAGAAGGTGAAGACCTATCCGAGGCTGTGTCTTTTGAAGAAATCAAGAAACAGCTCGATGATTATGCCGACCTCGTGACTACACTCAAAGAGGTCGTTGAAGACAATGCTGAGCTAATGAACAAAAATGAAAAATACAAGCTAGCATTGGAAGAAAGGTTCTCTCCCTATGATGAGGAGAAGGAAAGGGAGATCGAAGCCCTAAAGTCAAAGGTTGATGAATTGACTTTCCGGGTTAAGGAGTTCGATACCAGGGCGCTCGAGAAGGACGAGTCCCTCAAGACCAAAGATGCCGAAATACACAGCCTTACCTCAAAATTGGCTGACTTGGTTATTCGACACGAACTCCTCGTGAAAAAGGAAGAAAAACTTCAACTCACTTTGAGTCAGTTGAAGAAAAGTGGAAAGAAGTTGGAAGAAGTCCAATCCATGCAACGCGATCCGCACGATCACTCTGGTATTGGATTTAATTGAAAATCCAAGGAAAGCAAGGATAAAGACTGCGAGATCACGTTCGTGAAGGCGCAATCTAAATCAAAGAATATCAGAAAAGGTCATCAAGCTCTTCCAGATAAGATGGTCATGCTGAAGAACCCAGTTCGACAGCCTCAAGCCATTCTCTTAAAGCAGCACAAGAAGGAACAGCTTGTTCCTTAAAAGAAAGAGAGTCGACCTGCACAGCATCGTCGACCTGCTCCCTCACATCAAAAGCAGGCTGTTCATCCAGGGCGATACCAAGGCCAATACTTTCAAAGGCCGTATCACCCTCAGTTCTTCTTTCCTGCTCATCAAGGTTGTCACTGCCACTATCCTCAACAGTCGAACTTCCAAGACTGGCAGTATCAACCTGGTCTTCATGAAGAGCAGTATTATCAGCCTCGTCGCCCTCGCTCAAAGAAATCCAAGGCTCCCAAGCCCAAGACCGCCAATGCCTCGTCCTCAGCCTCGGATAGAAGCAGACCGGCGAAACAAATCTGGGTCCCAAAGGCCGTTCCCGCAACCGATGTAGCACCCAATCTCAAATGGGTTGCTAAGTTTAACTAATTGCAGGTTGGGAAGGCTCAAAGAAGGAGCCAAGCAGCTCGTGGAGCTGTATGGATCATTGATAGTGGATGCTCCAAGCACATGACGTGTGACAAAACGCTACTATCAAATTATCAAGAGCGAGACGGGCCACTTGTAACCTTTGGAGGAAATTCAAAGGGTCTCACAAGAGGCCAGGGCGATCTAAAAGTTGGTAAAACAACTATTTCTAACGTCTCGTATGTTGAAGGTCTTAATCATAACTTGTTCTCTGTGTCACAGTTCTGCTCGAGTGGTAAACGAGTAGAATTCACTGCTAACAAATGTCTCGTGAAAAATGAGGAAGGAGAAATACTTCTTACCGGAATCTTGCAGGATAGACTCTACATTGTTCAATGGACAGATTGTATAGAGACCTGCCTGATCACAAAGGCCGATTCCGAGACAAGCTGGTTATGGCACAAGAGGCTGAGTCATTTGAATTTCAAGGCCATCAACAAGCTTGCACGCAACAAGCTGGTGAACGACCTGCCAGATCAAGTGTTCGATCGTGATCACATTTGTAAAGCCTGTCAAGCTGGAAAGCAAACAAGATCATCCTTTCCAAGCGTGACAACACAAGCTTCAAATCGAATTCTTGAGCTTCTCCATCTCGACCTCTTTGGTCCAGTAACTCCCTTGAGTATAAACGGTAGAAAATATGCTCTCGTTATTATAGATGATTATTCTAGATTTGCGTGGGTTATTTTCATGTACAAGAAGAAGGAGACATTGGAGAAGCTACCTGCGTTGCTAAGTAAACTGTGCAATCAAAAGGAGAAATCCATCATCTCCATTCGATCAGATCGAGGCACCGAATTTATCAATGCTATGATCGAAGAATATTGCACAAAGAGTGGAATTCATCATCAAACTTCAGCAGCTCGTACACCTCAACAAAACGGCGTAGTGGAACGCCGTAACAGGTCGCTGAAGGAAGCAGCTCGTACCATGTTGGATGAAACCAACCTTCCAAAGAAGTTTTGGGCAGAGGCTGTTAACACTGCCTGCTATACCCAACACAGGTCGATCATCACTACCCGACATGGAAAGACTCCATACGAGCTGTGGAACAACAAGCTCCCCAGGTTAAAATACTTTAAAGCTTTTGGGTGCTTGTGTTACATTCATAACAATGGGAAATCTCAATTAAAATCCTTCGATAGCAAGGCCGATCCAGGAGTATTTTTAGGATACTCGGAGGTTAGCAAAGCTTATAGAGTTTTTAATAAGAAAACCCTAGTTGTGGAGGTAACACCTCATGTTGTGTTTGATGAATCTACTTGTCTGTACAGAGAGTTAAGTACAGGTTCAGATCAGTCCGCTGCTAACAGGCCGTCTAACTCCCCCATCGACGACCTGCTAATATGGACTCCAAATGATCTAGAGGAAGAGGATCAATCTGATCCAAAGGTCACTCAGCAAGGGGGAAGTGATGCAAATGATACTTCGAGCTGTAATACATCAGCCGGACTTAACCAGGCTGATCCCCCATTCTCAGTCCCCCAGACTGATGCTGTTCATGACCTTACATCCCAAATCGAGCAGCTCGATAGCACAATGGAGCAGCTCAACATCCAGGCCGAACAGCAGCCTGATCAACAGCCCGAACAACAGCACGTGCCCACTGATCAACCTTCAACTCACCCAGAGTTTGACGAACCCATTAATGAGCTCGATCCAATCATTTCAAACGAAGAAAGAGCTCGACGCAGACGTTGGATCGATGCTCATCCAAAAGAGCTCATTGTTGAGAACCCAAACCAAGGAGTGCGAACAAGAAGGACGATTGGTGAAAGCGCGCTACTAAGCTGCTATCTCTCTCGAATTGAACCCAAAGATGTCATTGAAGCTCTTCGTGATGCTGACTGGATTCAAGCCATGCAAGAAGAACTCAATGAATTTAAGAGAAATGAAGTATGGTCTCTAGTTGATCGTCCTTATCATCAGGGCGTCATTGGAGTCAAATGGGTTTACAAAAACAAGAGAGATGAATCTGGAGAAGTTGTCAGAAATAAAGCCCGATTGGTAGCAAAGGGTTACTGTCAACAAGAAGGAATCGATTATGATGAGACGTTTGACCCGTTGCAAGATTAGAAGCTATAAGGCTGTTTCTAGCTTATGCCGCTCATCAACGATTCAATGTCTACCAGATGGATGTAAAAAGTGCGTTCCTCAATGGCGTTCTCGAAGAAGAAGTCTATGTGGAACAGCCTCCAGGATTCGAGGAGGGTGATTCAAGCAAAGTCTACAAACTGCACAAGGCCGTATACGGACTTAAGCAAGCTCCTCGAGCTTGGTATGAGACGCTATCATCCTTTCTCATCGAATCAGGATTCAAGCGTGGTTCAGTCGACAAGACGTTGTTCACTATCAAAGTGAATGAACATATCATTTTAGTACAAATTTATGTTGATGATATCATTTTTGGATCAAAATCTCCCATTTTATGCGAAAAATTTGGTAACCTCATGACAGAAAAATATAAAATGTCTATGATGGGGGAAATGAATTTCTTTCTAGGGTTGCAGGTGAAGCAGTCCGATGAAGGAATCTTCATTAGCCAAACTAAGTACGCACACGAGCTGGTAGATAAGTTTGGTGTCAAAGACAGCAAGCCCGTCAAAATACCGATGCTCTCTGGTGGGAAGATCGACCCGGATCCCGAAGGAAAACCAGCCAACATAACACAGTACAGGGGTATAATTGGTTCATTACTTTATCTAACTGCTAGTCGACCTGATATCACTTTTGCAGTTGGAGTGTGTGCTCGATATCAAGCTAATCCGAAGGAATCCCACTTGGAAGCAGCAAAGAAAATTCTTCGATACATCAAAGGAACCACAAATTTAGGTCTTTGGTATCCTTGTGATGATAATTTGCAGCTTACAGGTTATTCAGATTCTGATCATGCAGGGTGCAAGCTCGATAGGAAATCTACCTCGGGTACTTGCCATTTTCTCGGAAACAAGCTGATATCATGGTTTTCAAAGAAGCAAACTTCAGTAGCCACCTCCACCACAGAGGCCGAATACATGGCCGCAGGGAGTTGTTGTGCACAAATCTTGTGGATCAAACAACAACTCAAAGATTATGAAGTTGAAGTCAGTGAAGTGCCAATATTCTGCGATAGCTCGAGTGCTATCGCCATTACTCAAAACCCAGTTCTTCATTTAAGATGCAAACACGTGGATATTCGACATCACTTTATTCGTGATCACGTGGAAAAGAAGAACGTGGTTATCGAGAAGATACACACTGATATTCAATGAGCTGATATCCTAACCAAGCCACTGGCTGAAGAAAGATTCAAAATGCTGTGTGGAAAGTTAGGGTTATTAAATGTTGAGTCATCAGGCCGATCGTAAGTCTACAGGCCGTCATCTTCTCAAACAGCCCGAGGCCGTCATCTACGTAGGCCGGCTTTCTCACATCAAGCCGTTCATGACTCAACAGGCTGTCTCTAAATGAACAGGCCGTTCATGATTCAACAGGTCGTTTGCGAGCCAACAGGCCGTTACTACTTGAAGAAACCGCCTCACTCAACAGTCCGTCTCTAATCTACAAGGCCGGTTGATTCAAAAGGCCGTTTCATGAACAGGCCGTCATTATCTATGCAAAACGGTTCCATACAACAGGCCGACGTTGAAATCAGAAAAATCGACCCGTGTTCCTCAAATTAAGGGGGAACTCTTAATCGAGTGATCCATCATTTGAGGAGGAACAAAGGCCGATGTCTTCCTCCAGGCCGTTCATTTAGACAGGCCGTTCTCTGCTACAAGGCCGATATCATCAGGCCGATTCCAGCATTAATGAAGGGAGAATCAAAGGGCAGTATCACCCTTTTGTCGTACATTTAACTTCTTTAATACGCATTGAATTCTATCAATTATTAAAATTTATTTCTCAATGTGTTACATTATTTAGTGCTCTGTTATTTTGCAGAAATTTAGGATAAAGGGAATAATGATTGCTATTTTTACAACCTATCTAGTCAAGTGTCACATATTGACACTTTGACCGAGGTCGCATTTAATTCCCTGCTGTCAGCCTTTTTTTTTTAAAAGGTGTCATATTACGCACGTTTCCCTTATCTCACGCGCGGATGTGAACCGTTTCACATTCCACGCGTCTTGATCGTGCGGATGAGAGTTAAAGAGCGAATTTAAACCTTTCAAATTCGAGTAATCCTAGCCATTAAATTTCTCTATATATGTCATGCAGTTTTCACTCAAAAACGATTACCTTCTCTTTCTCTCATCATCTCTGCAAAACCTAATTTCTCATTCTCTGCAAAAACCACCGCCGCCGTGTTTATTTTTCACTCTCTGCACAAAAACACCAACCACGGTTTGTGCTCTTTCGCCGTTTTTGCTTCCATTTTCCGTCAAGTTCTTGTTTGCTAATAATCTATCTCTTAAAATGGCAGGAAAAACAACATCATTGGCAGGAACATCGACTTCCGGCCAACCGGAGATGCAGTGGGACGCTATCTCTGCATATCTGGAGTCGCACATCAAATACGAACCGTATATGGTTCGTGAGAACTTTGGTTTCCGGGATCTGGATTCCATGTTCGCACTGGTGGAAACGTGTTTCCCTTTCCACCAGATTATCTCCACCAGACCGGCAAAGTTTCTCCCGAAGATCGTGAGTGCGTTCTTTTATAATTGGAACAAAGGCGACTCCGTTTCCACTCACACCATCTCCCTCGGGACTCAAAAGGCCGTTCATCACATCAACGTCCTTGACGCAGTAAAGGCCGCGTTCGGCATCGGGGATGGCGGAGAAGTGCAACTCTCCGACATCAAAAAGGAGCAACTGCAGCAAGTGATCGACCGCGTCCTTATTAAACCAGGGCCGTATTTGGAGAGGTCGTTCAAGAGGACCGAGCTGCGTCCTAAGTACAGGCTACTTATGGACTTCATTCAACGGTGCTTTCTAGGGCACGTTGGAAATCACGACCAAATCACGCCGTTCAAATTCCAAATCATGACGGCCGTGATGCTCGACCTGCCAATCAGTTGGGCCAAACTGATGGTCTCCCTACTCTGGGAGGAGGCCAGGTAGATCGAATGCCAAATGGAAGGAGAGGCCGTGGTGGGAGTGCGTCTCCACACAGAGAAGAGGCCGCTTCGTCTCGGGACGAAGGCGACCTGCATCATCATTTCCTTCTTCAAGAATAGGAAATGGTTGGATGCGGATGACTTCCCCTACAATTTCATTCCCAAGGATCTCCATCAGCTCGAGATGGCTATCGGGGTCGCGCCGCAAAATTTCTACGGGTCGTCGGACCATGTAAGGGAGCATCTCACTCGAACTGGGCAGTCCAAAATTGGGTGGAGGGTGCCGGCTCGCCCTGTGCAAAAGAAGAGGAAGGCCGATGATGTGCCAGTGCCCTCTCGCCCTGCCAAAAAGACGCCCCCTCCAAAGAAATCCAAACCAACTGCTCCTCTTCCGGTCAGGCCGATGCACCACGTGCTTCCGATGGAGCCCGTGGCCGTGGAGCCTATTTCTGTCAGGCCGCCCACACCTTCGCCCTCGCCCTCTTCCTCCCCGGAACGGACTCCATCTCCAGTCCGTACCGCGATCGAGCCGACCGCCTCGCAGCATCGCCCTGCATCATCTCTGCAGGTCGTTGCCGGTTCCTCGCCCTCTCCCTCTCGCTCCCCTCCTCGCGTTCGCGTTGGATCGGTGGAAATCCAAGATCTCACTGGAGAGGAGGAACCCCAAGACACCATCCTGCCAGTTCAACCAATCTCCGAGCAGGCCGTGTCTCCTGCTCACGCAATGGTGGCTTCAATGAAGGCTGAAGCCAGGCTGAAGGTCATCGACCTGATGCCGGGGATCAATCAACTCCCCAAGTCCCTCGACCTCGCAGCTCGCCTCCAGTTCTATCTGGTGTGTAAGTCGAGCTATTACTACGTCTTTCAAGCCTTGCTGCAGGTCGTCACTCTCGACGACCTGAAGGTCGAGGAGCTGGAGTTGGAGGCCGAGTTCAACTTCTTCAATGTGGAGGATGCAGCCGCCAATTTCCAATCACTTGTGCTGCGGCGCATGAAGGTCGAAGCTAAAATTCTGGGCATCGACCTTCGCCCCCTCTACACCAACTCTCGCGCCCTCTACAACTCAGCCGCCATTCATGGAGACGAATTCGATGCGATTCGAACTCCGGAGCAATCGCCATCCAGGAATGTGGGTGGTGATCAAGCCCTTGATGCTGCTGCACCGTCTCCTCAAGGGTCGAAGGTTGACATTGAGGTCGAGCTTAATTATCTATCTGCCAAGCTCGATTCTCTTGTCATCAGCCTTCCCGACCAGATCAAGCAGGCCGTAGCAGAGGCCCGGGTCGATATTGTGAATGAAGCCAAGACCCAGGCCGATGAAGCTGCCAGGGAGCGAGTCACGACTTTTGCCGTGAATCAATTGAAGGAATACACTGACAAGCTCCTGCCGGCCCAGCTCGTTGCAAACAGAATGGCGTCCCTGGAAGAGATCGGGGAAGTCAAGGAGGACGTTGCCAAGGTCGATCAGCGTGTGACCGACCTGACCTCATCAATCTCCAATTCGGCATCGGCCTCCAATGACCAAATCAACGCCATTCACGACACCCTCTCCTCTCTTCTCAATGGCCAACAAGAGTTGATGGATGCCGTGTCCAAGCTGCAGGAGGAGGACGCTACTCTTCTTTCCCTTATCAAAGCCCTTTCTGATGATGTCGAAAAGGGGGAAGAAGAAAGAGCCGCCGCCGTCGCCGCCAGGAAGAAGAGGACCTCCAAATCCAAAACCCCTTCATCTTTCTTGGCTCCTCCCCCTCCTCCGCCTCCTCCGCCTCAAAAGAAGCCTGCTCCTCAGGCCGCTGCTTCCAAGCCCGTTGCCTCCCAGGCCGATCCCATGGCCGCTGCAGCTGCTGCAGAGGCCGCCGCTGCCAAAGCTCGATTGGCAAATCAGGCCGAGCTAATTGCCGCAATGCATCTGGCTGGAGCGACGCCGGAGCAAGCCCTAAATCAAAATGAGCAACGGCGTTTCATCGCCGAGCGCCGGGCTGCTGAAGCAAGGAAGAAGGCCGAGATTGACTGGATCAGCCAGTCGTCCCACGCCCTCTCTCTCGAAGCTGGAGTCCAGCAGGCCGTTGAATGGCTCAACGAAAATCAAAACGCCCTGCTGCGGGAACTCAACAGCTGCTTCATCCTCCTCCACTACTGGATCAAGGACCCCTCCCTGCCTGAAGACACCGATGATGCATATGCAGCCTACATGCTCAAATTCCCTCACCAAGACTTCATTGGTGAACTTCGAAAGAAGGCTGCAGAGGCCGGTGTGAAGGGCTCCATCAAAGCAATATTTTGCGCCCTTGCTTCTCGGTAATTCGGGGTACTTGGATTACTCCCGAATCAACCAATACATCGCACTGACTGCCATCGGCCTGAATGTGAATGTCTCAAATTCCGATCCCGACTACTGCCGTATCAGGGATGGAATTTATGCAAGTATGAAGGCGAAGTCGAGGGAGCAGATCCAGGAAGAGCGAGTGGCAGCCCGTGCCCAGCAGAAGAGGTAGTGGTTAGATGATTTTGTATTTTTTTTTTGTAATTCATTTTAGTTCATAGCCTGCATTGTAAATTCCCTATGTAATTTTGCTATCGAGCTGAATGAAGCAAAAATAATCTTTCGACCTGACGACAATATCTCTTTGTCCAGGCAATCTGCCTTTACTGCTTTATTTTAATTATGTTATTATCTGCCTTTCATATAATTCCTTATCAACCTTAATGGTTAATCGATCTTTCATTGTTTTAAAATCTTAGGAATTATTTGTAAAGTGTATGGTTTCGACATCATAAAAAAGGGGGAAATTGTTGGGAACCCCCTTGCAGTTTGATTTTGATGATGTATATCGAAACCACACTTAGGCATATTTTACTTGTTTAGGGTTATGGCCGATAGATCGACCTGCTACCTGTTAGTGCAGGTCGATGCCCTCTAATGTTCAAATGCAAGTTCGATCCACCCTGTAAGAGAAAGGTCGTTTATCAACCTGCCTCATTCGGATCGAGCTGACATGTCTAGCTGTGTATCGACCTTCCTTATCAAGCTTCCAGCCTGCTTTGACTTAGAAGATTTCAAGAGCTGGATTTCAATATCAAGGTCGATGCTCCGCCTTCATGGAGCAACACGACCTGATCCTTGCCACGTGGTATGCCAGCAAGGACGAATCTTCCCAACGGCTAGAAGTGAGTCAGCCTCCAACGGCTAGTGCCACGTCAGCCTGACTCCAACGGCTAGTTTTTCAAAACTGCCTATAAATACTTCAGCCATTATCAGATTCAAGTACGGGAAACTCAAGCTATCAACGCCAAATCTCTGCCAAAGTCTCTCTCAAGTTCATATCCATTCAAGTGTTCGAAATCCAATTAGTTTCCCAAACACTTGACGAAGAGAGATTTTTCTACTCCGATAAAAGCCCAACGACGAAGCGTTCACTGCTGCTTGTCGTTAATTCAAACAACTTCTTCTCCGACTCGTTCGAAGTTAGAAAGTGTGTTTTGTGTTTTTCACCATTGTAGAGTTAGTCAAGCTCTGTAGTGTGTGAAGGTTGTTTGTACGTGTTTAGTACGAAAGGTTGTAAGGGTCACGACCCAAAACTCGTGTCTAGATATATTCAAGTTAGAGTGTATTTAGAACTGATACTCAGTCAGTATAAATAAGAGAGAGGTGGATCCAAAGGTAAAGGGATTCTCAGGTCGAGTCGGCCTGACGTGGACGTAGGAGGGTTTCTCCGAACCACGCTAAATTGTGGTCTCTCTCTCTCTCTCTCTATTTATCGTCCTTATTTTTATTATCAAACTGACGAGCATCAACCTGCATATAACGCATCAACCTGCTACTGTTCATCAGACTAAGATTTTTCAAAGAGTAAATCAACCTCCACCAACTTCCGCATAAGCACAGTTTGATAAATCAAGCTTGTCCGCAAACGAGCTTGATAGATCAACCTGTCTCTGATAAGGATCGACCTTGACAATTGACCTTTGATCGACCTGATTTTATAAAAGTCAAAAACGGTTGGTTATTGGTGTATTCCCCCCCCCCCCCCCCCCATACACCAATTACTCTTTCCCGGGACCAATATACCCCCTTCAAATTTGAGAGCTCGGTAGGCTCCGAGTTCTCTCTTGGCTTACCCCCTTCAAATTTGAGAGCTCGGTAGGCTCCGAGTTCTCTCTTGGCGTATCCTCTTAAAAATTGAGAGCCCGGGATCTCCGAGTTCACTCTTGGCGTACCCCCCTTCAAATTTGAGAGCTCGTTAAGCTCCGAGTTCTTTCTTGGCGTATCCCCTTAAAAACTGAGAGCTCGGAATCCCCGAGTTCACTCTTGGCGTACCCCCTTCAAATTTGAGAGCTCGGTAAGCTCCGATTTGCTCTTGGCGTACCCCCTTCAAATTTGAGAGCTCGGTAGGCTCCGAGTACACTCTTGGCGTACCCCCCTTCAAATTTGAGAGCTCGGTAGGCTCCGAGTTCACTCTTGGCGTACCCGCTTCAAATTTGAGAGCTCGGTAAGCTCCGATTTGCTCTTGGCGTACCCCCTTCAAATTTGAGAGCTCGGTAGGCTTCGAGTTCACTCTTGGCGTACCCCCTTCAAATTTGAGAGCTCGGTAGGCTCCGAGTTCACTCTTGGCGTACCTCCATCAGTAATGCGAGTTCGGTATGGGCCGAACTCGGCTCCCGCCGAAACCACATAAAGGTGTCAGGTGCATTTAATGCGACGCTTGGGGTACCGATAAAGCGGGGATGTGACTAGCCGTTAGTCAATACGTAGTCGCATTGAATGGCGTAGTGTACACGCATTAAATCCGCCCCTTCCTTTTATGTTTGATGATTGGGGCAATTGATCATTTACTCTCTCTTAAAAAACGCAAAGAACCCTAGTTTTCAAATTCTCTCTACTGTTCATCTTCACCAACTTCGTATCTCTGCAAATTCTTCCAAGAATCCCACACAAGTAAGTTATGTCTTTTTCAATGTCGCTGTCTACTTCTCCCTCTTCGCCTGCACGGTCGGTTCATTCACTTTCAACTTCAACCCCCTCTGTGGCGGCGGCGGAGGAAACCGCCGCCGCTTCTTCATCTTCCTCCCCTCCTTTATTTCTTGACGACCACTCACGTGCGTGTGTTCGGTCGGATTGTGAGACCCCATACTCACAAGAGGTAGAGTTCCCGAATCTTCCTGGCGTTTTCGGGAAGGTGGGGACCTACGATTCTTCGGTTTCTACCTCTACTCTTTATGAACTTGCCGTTGAATTTAATTTCCTCCTTCTCCTCTTCTCCTTCAACCTCGGGCCGGCGACAGAGCCTGCCGGCCCCCTTGCGGTTTTGTTACCATATATGTTGATCAAATCAGGGGTGGTTTGCGTGTTCCGTTCCCTTCTATATACACCGATATCCACGAGACTTTTGACCTTGCCCCTGCCCAAATCTCTCCGAACAACATAACTCAAATTACCGGGTTGGGGGTTGCCTGTGATCGGTTGGACATCCCCTTTTCGGTTAAGATTGTCGGGTCGATGTTTTCCTTTAAAGACCGAAAAGAGGGATGGTATTACACGGCTACCCGGTCCCGCTATAAGTTTTCTGTAGCTGTCCCTTCAAAGATTCCGAACTGGCAGAAGAAATTTTTTTTCTGCCGGTTCGAGGGTGCCACCGAGGTCGGGTGGCACACCGGTGCTGTTAAGCTTTTGCCGAGGCGAAAGCAGTTTGCCGCGGTGGCAGTACGTTTTGCTAGCCTCGGCAAGATGCCAATGTCATTGGCCGAGCTCGAGTCGGCCGTACCGAGCCCCGATGATCCTTCCACTGCGGTGGAGCCGGGGAGGGGTGAGGTTCCCTTTCCTTGTTTTCTTCTCCTTTTTTTTTTTTTTTTTTTTTTTTTTTTTTTTTTATAATTTTTTTTTTTTAATTTTTTTATTTTATTTATTTTTATTTTTAGTATTAACTCCGTTTTCTGTTCTCCTTTGCAGTGAACATGGTTAAGGGAAAGAAGGTGCCTGCCCAGAAGAAGAGAAAGGGCGAGGCTACCAGTTCCCCCGCCGATTCAAAGAGGCAGGCGACGGGGTCATCCGAGAGGACCCAATCTGAGATCCCTACCCCCCGTTCGCACCGCGCCGCTACCTTTGCCGCCGAGGACGTTGATGTGGCGGGTGCGGGTAAGCTGGTGATGGGTTCGGCATCGTCCGAACCCGATTTTGGCATTACCGAAGTCCGGGTTCCGTCTCCTGTATTCCCGACGGTTAGTGCTTGACTTGCCCCCCCCCCCCCCCCCCCCTCTTTTTTTTTTGTACGTTGTTTGCCGTGTTGACAATTTACGATTGTGTAGGGGGTTGATCCTGCTCTTGCGGACTACGAGATCGCTTCCGGCGTGATCAAGGGTCTGCTTAAGGGCTCGGTGGCGAAGTTCGAACGAGTCACCGAAAAGGTGAAGAGGCTAGCCGCCGAGAAGGAGCAGGTGACGAAGGAGTTCGCCCTCGCCGTCACCCGGGAGGAAGAATTGAGGGAGCAGCTTGCTGTCGCCACATCCGAGCTGGTCGCCGCCTAGGAGAAAGTGGCGAAAAGCGAGGAGGAGCTTGCCACAGCTCGCTCCCGAGAACGGGAGATGGCCGCAACTCAAGGCGGCGTTCTCCGTGCTCTTGCTGAGAGGATGTTCCTCAGCAAGAGGTTTAGTGCGCTCGTTCGGGACGTGACCGAGCCGGCGAGCATCCGAGCTGTCGCCGAAGTGCTGGACAATGTGGCCGTGGACTTCCCCGATCTTGACAAGGGGAAGTACGGCTACAAAGTCATCGAAGATGATGACATGCTCCGCATCTACTTCCGGAAGATGGTGAAGAATACTGCCGCCTTCCCGGTCATCGAACATTTTGCCGGGAAGGACACCATGTTGTCCGAGAAGGAGGTTCTGGAGTGTTCCGTAGATCGGGACATGAAGTTTGAGTCCCTCATCGGACCGTTTAGGGAGGAGCTGAAAACATGCCCGGTCTCCCCCTACATGTCCGATGAGGAGGTTGAGGAAGAGGAGGAGGACGGGTTGAAGGATGCCGAGGTGGAGAAGACGGCCGAAGAGCGGAGGCCGGACACT
This sequence comes from Thymus mandschuricus, assembly GCA_029379335.1. Taxonomy (NCBI): domain Eukaryota; kingdom Viridiplantae; phylum Streptophyta; class Magnoliopsida; order Lamiales; family Lamiaceae; genus Thymus; species Thymus mandschuricus. Next base: position 26,009,320 of record CM057078.1, read on the forward strand.
GAGGCCGTACCTTCTGGCGGGGTCAGTTGATCCCCCCCCTCCTTGTATATTTTTTTTTCTTTGTTTTGTCTCTGACGAACTGTAATTGTACTCATCGTTCAATCAATGAAATGCCTTCTCCTCAGCTTTTGCTTATGTCTTCTTATTTTACTTTCTGTAGAACAAATCTGAATTGGACGTAACTTCCTATCTGACTGAAATCAAACATCTTAAAATTCTTATTGATGCTAAAGATTGCAAGATCGGACGGCTTGACAAACGTGCTGAACACCTTTGGAACGAGTTTGATGCCAAATATAACGCCCTGCAAATCAAGGCGGATGCCAATAAAGCTCGGTACCTTCAATTGAAGGAGGATTATGCGAACGCCGAGAAGATCGAAGCCGAACACACCGAATATGAAAGAGTTATTCACGAACTCGGCGGCAAAACGATCTCCGAGGTTGAGGCTGAAGCTCTTGAGGCTGTTCGAGGTGTGATACGTGAATGCAATAACCGAGGTTCGAACTCATGGGAAGTGGCTGAATATATTGCCGAGCTGCGATACTTGACAAACTTATTCCCACTGGTTCGGACTCGTAACCCAATAATGCAGAAATGGCTAGACCGGTACCCACATGTGCAGCCTGCTAAGCAAAATGTCTGCCGATTTCGAGCGCTTAGCCCGACTGTGCCATCTCGTTTAATCAAAGATCGGTTGGATATGCTGCTGCCTGCTCAAAACCGCCGACCCATCCCAAACCGTGGGGATGGAAATTATGTTGCTCCTCGGGTGATCCCACGAGGCCGAACCAACTCGGGTCGAGGTGAGACTAGCCGAGGCGGTGGAACTAGCCGAGGTGGGGGCGGTGGTCGCGGCGCGGGGCAAAGCTCTCGGAAGAAAGAGAGATTAAATATAGACACCTTGTTGAATCCGCCCACCACCGGTTGGGCTATCTACTTTAATTGTAGCAAAAAGCCGGACGGGAGTGGTCCTTTTGGCTGACATGTAAAAATGTAGACCTGTAATAAATATTTCATTTTTGATCTCTCTCTCTCTCTCTCTCTATATATATATATATATATATATATATACATATATATATATATATATATATATATATATATATATTTTTTTTATGTGGCGAGTTGCCTGTTTCCGATGTGGCAATATTGCTCTTATCGGCTTCCGAACTGACACGCAGGTCGTTATTCGGGCTTTCGAAGTGGCCCTGGGACCTAACTTCGGCTTCCGACGTTACACTTGGGTCTTCCCTCGGCCTTAGGATGGCTATTGCCTATTATCCAAGGCCGAGATGACACTTGGGTATTGATCGGGTTCCTGTTCTGCCGATTAGGTCGGTAGGGGTGGTCCCCTGTTCGTACGATTTAGTTTAGCAGTTTTAACACTTGTCCTCGTCAGGATAGTGTATGATTTTGTTAAGGTAACATGCATATAAGTGGAGTAATGCAAAATAATGTGAACACACAATAAAATAGAAACTACGAACTTTCATTACTTTGAAATAATTTGGGAACAAGACTCAAACTGAAAAGAGACCGAACTGACAGACTCGAATAAATAAACTGACGAACTGACAAGCAATACTCTATCCTACATGATACTCCACTTCTATGCATAGTACCTTTTTAAGTGGATAACATTCCATGGCCGCTGTACCGGCTCCCCGGACAAACTAGATAGCATGTAGGCTCCTTTGCCGAGGACCTCGTCAACTCGGTAGGGACCCTCCCATGTGGCTTCCAGCTTCCCGAGCTTGCAAGCCTTGCTGACCTCATTGTTTCGTAGGACTAAATCTCCCACACGAAATTGCCGGTCTCGAACTCGTCGATTATAATACCAAGCTATGAGCTGTTTGTACCGGGCTTCCTTGATGTAAGTTGTATCCCGTTTCTCTTCTAATAGGTCGAGATCCGCACGTCGGTTCTCGTCATTCACCTCGGAGATGAAATGAGTCGTGTGCGGACTGCGTAGTCCGATTTCAATAGGATAACTGCTTCCGTCCCGTATGCCAGGCTATACGGTGTTTCTCCATTTGCGGTTCTTGGGGTAGTCCTGTAGGACCATAGAACATTAGGAAGGTTTTCTACCCATAATCCCTTGGCTTTCTCTAGCCGGGTTTTAAGTCCCTTGACGAGTGTCCGATTCGTCACTTCGGCTTGACCGTTTGCCTGAGGATGGGCTACCGAGGTGAAACGCTGCTGGATTCGCAGTTCGTCACACCACTCTCTAAAGACTCTGTCCGTGAACTGGGTCCCGTTGTCGGATACTAGAACATGGGGTATCCCAAAACGGCACACTATGTTCTTCCATACGAAGTTACGGACATTCTTACTTGTGATCGCAGCTAAAGGTTCTGCTTCCACCCACTTCGTAAAGTAGTCAATTGCGACTATGAGATGCCGCAATTGTCCAGGTGCCTTATCGAAGGGTCCCACTATATCTATCCCCCACTGTGCGAATGGCCAGGGACTTTGCATTGCAGTCAGCTCGGTTGGTGGCAACCTTGGCACATTTGCATGCAACTGGCACTTCTCGCACATTTGCACCATCTCAGTGCAATCCTTGAGTATTGTGGGCCAGAAGTATCCGCATCTCATGATCTTCTTGGCTAGGGCGCGAGGTCCGATGTGGCTTCCACAGGACCCCTCGTGCACTTCGCGCATAACGTACTCTGCTGATTTCGGTCCGACGCATTTGAGTAGGGGCTGGAGGTATGACTTTTTGTAGAGAACATTGTCTAGAACGGTATATCCCAGCCATTTTGATAATACCCTTCTTGCCTCTGTTTTATCTTCGGGCAACTCCCCCCTTAGCAGATAGGTAAGAATAGGCGTCATCCACGTTGGCTGTGGTTCCTCGTCCAGATCGTTGACCTCGGCTTCCTCTATGCTTCTATGCTGGACCTCTTCCACTGGGGAAGTGCCAGGTACTGCTGCCAACTTACTTAGAATGTCAGCTCGGGAATTCTGAGCTCGGGGTATGCGTTCAAGGTGGAAGTATGTGAAAGCCGCCTGCATACCTCGTGCCTTAGCCAAGTACCTCTTCATCCTATCTCCCTTCGCCTCGTATTTTCCTAGCATGTGATTCACCACCACTTGTGAATCACAGTGTACTTTTATGGCTGTGACCTTCAAATCTGTGGCTATTCGGAGTCCGGCCAACAGCGCCTCGTACTCCACTTCATTGTTGGTAGTTGTGAACTGAAAACGAAGCGAATAGGTGAATTCTTTCTTTTCCGGGCTGATGAGTGATAGGGTGTATTTTTACCCTATTATCTAAGTGTTATATTATCGTTTTCTTGTCTAATTTTGATAGTTTAGCTCATGTTTTGTATTTTTTACGTTATTTCGAGCTACATTACGCTTTTGGGTTGTTTTGAGTGTTTTTTAGGGCTTTTATGTCGAGAAAACCCAAGACATGACAAGAGACGTAGAAACCAAGGAAGAGATGAAGTATTGATCCCAAGTTCTGACTTCTCACGATTTTTTGGAAGAGTTATTCTGGAAAAGTGAAAGCATAACATTGAAGAGGAGTTCGATAGGAGCACGTAGGCGAAAACGGAGGTAACTTCGGAGTTCAGATGAGGAAGATATGACCGAAACAAGAAAGTTGCGCAGAACCCTCTCGACCCTCTCGACCCCCCTCTCGATCGAGAGAGGTGTCGAGAGATGGCTCCTGTTTTGCAACCGGGATTTTTCCTAAAAGGCAATTTTTGACTTTTTCTTGGTTTCCTTGTACAATTAGGTATTGGATGTAAACTTCTACCCTATAAATACCTCTAAACCTATCATTGTATGTAGACAACAACAATCTCTCTATTCTCCACCATACTTTTACATTAGTTTTTCTTAGATCTAGATTTATTTTATGTATGAAAACAATTGAAGATTGAAGATTCATCAAGATTCAAGAGTTTTTCTATTCCTTTCTCTTTTACTTTATGCTTCTAATTATGTTTATTCTTCCTTCTACCTTTCTTTCAATTATGTCTAGCTAAATTCCTTAGTTGATTTTAGGGATTGAATGCCTAATTGAATTTATGTGAGTGTTTTTGTTTACAATTAGCCTTCTAATCTAGGTGCATGTTTCATGGTGCTTATTCTCATGCATGATTAATTGGCCACTAATTGTGTATGCATAGTTATGTGTTTATGCCTTGATAGGATAATTGCATAATAGATCTCATGAATACATGGTATGATGATTTGATTGTCTTAGTTGAGATTGAATTATCATATGTTTGCATATAGTCGATTTAGGTGTCGTAATTGAACCTAGTTGATTGTATTATTGATACTTGTTCTATTTTGAACTTGATTTGATATCTATGAGTCCGAGAGGATATTAGGATCTTATTAGGTGACGACCTACATTGTCTTAATCGGAGTGTTAGGTTATTTTTGTGTATCACATCTAGATTGTATTAAATTGGTTAATTGTATCCATTGGTTACTTGCATAGATTTGATTAGGTAGGCTTCCTTAGAATCAACCTTGTTTCTTATTTGATTTATTTGTTTCCTTATTTGTTTATTTGCCCTATTTGTTTAATTGCTTATTTATTTGTTTCCTTATTTGTGTTCTCTTTTATTTATTTCATTTATTTGCCTAGGATTATAATACCACATTCTTATTTTCTTAATTGCCTAGACATCAGTTTAATTCTAGAGTAGAGGTACTTTGTGTGATTTCGATATATCAATCCCTGTGGATATGATACTCGTACTTTCGTATACTATACCTATTTTTGTGTGGTAGAAAATAGTGCGATCAATGAGGAGAATTCCTGCTCCGCTACTTGCCTTCCTCGAAGCCCCATCCACATACATGTGCCAACAATCTTGGGGCTCTGCTGCGGGTGTGTGATCTAGGACTTTTGGCTCCGGTACTGAGGTAGTGACATCGGTTATGGAGGTCTCAACCAGAAAATCTGCTAAGGCCTGTCCTTTGATCGCTTGGCGGGGAGTATAACTGACGTCGTGTTCCCCTAACTCTATGGCCCACTTCGCTATTCGGCCCGATGCTTCGGGTTTTGTCAAAACCTGTCGAAGTGGAGAATCTGTTCGGACCTGTATGGGGTGAGCGTGAAAGTATGGGCGCAAGCGCCGAGCAGCATTGACTAACGCCAGGGCGAGTTTCTCCAATGGTTGATATCGCACCTCGGGTCCCTTAAGCGACCTGCTTATGAAGTACACGGGCAACTGGCACCCTGCTTCTTCCCGCACGAGCACCGCACTGATAGCCTCCTCCGAGGTAGCTAAGTATAAAAACAGCATCTCTCCCTCCTTTGGCACCGACAAGGTTGGCAGATTGTTGAGGTAATCTTTTAGCTGGTTTAGTGCGAGATGGTGTTCCGAACTCCAGTTGAATTCGGGCGCCCTTTTCAAGATCTTGAAAAAGGGCAACTGTTTCTCTGCAGCTTTGGAGAGGAATCTGCTCAGTGCGGCAAGACATCCAGTGAGCCGATGCACATCGTTGATCGACTTCGGATCCTTCATCTCTAGCACGGCTTTAACTTTTGATGGATTTGCCCTTAGCCCCTCTTGGGAGATCCAACACCCTAAAAACATCCCCGAGGTCACAGCAAAGGTGCATTTTTTGGGGTTAAGTTTTAGGTTGACCTCGCGAAGGAGGGAGAGCACAGTTCGGAGATCGGCGACACTGGTACTCTCCTCCATACTCTTTACCACTATGTCATCGACATAGACTTCTACTTCTTTTCCGATGTGCTCCTTAAATATTTTGTCTACCATCCTCTGGTAGGTAGCTCCTGCATTCTTCAATCCGAATGACATTTTGCATTAAGCAAAAATACCGAAGTCCGTAATGAACGCTGTCTTTTCTGCATCCTCGGCGTCCATCAGAACCTGGTGATACCCCTTGTACAAGTCAAGGAAGCTAAAAATCTTGTGGCCGACCAGAGAGTCCACCTTTTTATCGATGTCGGGCAGAGGGTAGCAATCCTTGGGGCAATACTTGTTGAGATCGGTGTAATAAATACACATGCGCTACCCTCCTCCAGCTTTCTTGACCATCACTGGGTTCGCTATCCAAGTCGGGTAAGTGACTTCGAATAGGATCCCGGCGTCTAGCAACTGTGTCACCTCGGTTCTTATTACTTGATTCCGCTCTGTGGCGAAAGAGCGTTGTTTCGGTTTTATCGGTCTGACCTCGGGGTCAATCTTGAGCCGATGCGTGATTATCTGGGGTGACACTCCTGTCATGTCCAACGGGGACCACGCGAAGACATCTTTGTACTCCTTCAAGAGCCGAATAACCTGTTTGCGAAGATGTGGGAGCTCAGTGAAGCCTACTTTGACAACCTTGGCAGGGTCGCCCTCACATAACACTACTTCCTTCACTGAGCTCTCCTCTACAGGCGACGTCTTCCTCGGCTCTTCGGAGTTCGATAATTGCTATGCTTGGGGCAGCTGAGGTGGAGCCCCCTGCCCTTTGAGTGCCACATGTAAGCACTCTCTTGCTAATTTTTGGTCTCTTCGGATCGCAGCTATCCCCCCCCCCCCCCCCCTGGTTGGAATTTTCAAGGCCAAGTGATAGGTAGAGCAGATCGCTCTTACCGCATTCATCCAAGTCCTTCCCAGGATGATGTTGTAGGGAGACTTAGCCTCCACTACAATGAACTCAGTCACATCGGTAGAATTCCTTGGCCCCTTCCCTATGGTGACTGGTAGCTCGATTGTTCCTAGTGGATGGGTTTCTTCTTGGGCGAAGCTTCGCAAAGGCCGTGTTGTTGGCATGATCTTTGACTTATCTAACTCCATATTATCGAAGCAGTGTTTGAACATGATGTTCACCGATGCCCCAGTATCAATGTGAATCCTCTTGATAAGTTTGTTGGCCACTACGGCCTCAATGACAATGGCATCGGAGTGCGGCACCATAGGAGGCACTGGGTCCTTGGCAGAGAAAGTTACGGCCACTTCTTTCTTGAATCTTTTACTGGCCGGCTCTCTGTTCGGGAGATTCCGTGCCCCATTCTTGAGAGATGACTTCGTCTGCCCCTTGGCGAATGCGGAGATCGTTGCAACAATCCCGTCGTATTGATAATCTCCGTCTTCGTTGGCATCGTCATCATTGTGCTTAGCCTTCTTTTCAGCATCCGAACTGCAACTTCCTCCTCGGTACTGTCTTTTCTTCTTTTGACTTCGGGGGGCATCTACTTGATTGACCCCCGCACTTCGGTCTTGATACTTCTTAAGAGGGCCACTGCGAACTAGGCTCTCAATGTCCTGAGCCAGGTTTTTGCAGTTTTCAGTCTCATGTCCGTAGTCATCATGGAATTGGCAAAACTTGTTCCTTGACCTCGGCTTGCCATCCTCTCTCATCGGTCTCGGTTTCTCGAACAAGTTAGCATGCAACTCAAGGATCTCGGTCCTTGGCGTATTCAGTGGAGTGAACTGTGGAGGGGACCTCTGAGCGGACTGGGGCGCGGATGGACCTCGAGGCTGTACCGGATTTTGCCGAGGTCCGAGACGAGACTCTATCGGACCCCGTTGAATTCGCTCCATCACACCTTTCCGAGGTGCGTCTTCTTTCTTTTTTGAGGTCTCACCTCGGTCCACCTCCCTTCGACGCCTGGTCGCCTCATCTATCTTGGCGAACTTGTCGGCTATGGCCCACAGCTCGGTGGTAGTCATTGGTTCCTTCGCCAGAATCTCCTTGTAGAGTTGGTCCGAACTGATGGCATTTTGAAGATGATGAGGAGATCGTTGGTGCAGCGAGTCTGTAAGCACTCCCTATCGAACCGGGTCATGAAATCTTGTAGTGATTCACCTCGGCTTTGCTTCACAGTTAGCAGGTGAGCCGGGGTATGCCTTACTTCGGCATGCTGGGAGAAGCTCCTAGCGAACACGTTCATCAGCTCGGCATATGATCTGATCGACCCAGGAGGTAGACTGTCGAACCACTCCCGCGCATTATCAATAAGCAGTTCGGGGAATAGTTTGCACATGTGAACACTCCCCAGATTTTGGTTCAGCATGCTGTATTTGAACTGGCTAAGGAAATTGCTTGGATTTCCCACTCCATATTTTTGGGGTTTCTGTTCTTTCTTTTACGTAATCTTTCTTGTGAAATTACATAAGAATTTCCAGATTTTATAAATAAGAAATTATCATATATGGGTGTTATCATCCTTTATTCTTTTCACTTCCGAGGAAGTTCGGATATCTACATTCATGCTTCGTTTTATCATATGAATATTTTCATACATACATACTTAAGCTTCACCTAACTTTTATGGAATCAAGCTTGGTGATTTATACTAAAATTTCATGCTCGAAGAGATGAAGTTCTTAGGATAATACAAGGATATTGACTTACTACGGAAAAGGGTTTTCGACGAAGTCGGACGGGAAAGAGTGGACGGAAATGGAGCTCGATGCTTCTTCTCTCCTTGTTGATGGTCCTCTTCTCCGCAACCTTCGTTCACCGAGAATTCACTCTCGTAGGGAAGGAGATGAATGTGGTAGAAGATGATGTGAAGGAAAGTAAAGAGGGAGTAATGGTTTTACTGCCAACCTTCTAATCAAGTAAAACCTTTTGACTATTGGGGAATTAAAGAATGTGGTTGGGGTGATGGTGGTTGAGGAAGTGTGGATCACGTAAGTGATTCATTAGTACACAAAAACATTAACTCACTTGTGCGCTTTAATGACCATCATTAAAGTGCACGAATTTCTATGAAACGGACTCGTCCCAAAATCCTGAATTTTGCAACGGCTTATCGATTCGATAATTATTCTCGTACGAAATAAATTCTAATTTATTTCTATAACATACGTAATTAACTAAATAACTTAATAAATCGAATATCATTAAATCGATCACGTATCATAATACGAGCATTTACTCGTAATTAAATATAACTAGTTAGTTTTAATACTAACGAAAATGCGGGCCATTACATCCTACCCTCCTTAAAAAAAATTTCGTCCCGAAATTTGCGCACCTCTAATTGAAAAGTTCAGGGTACTTCTCCTTCATCTTATCCTCGAGTTCCCACGTCGCTTCCTCCTGTCCATGGTGTTTCCACAGGACCTTGATTGAAGTAATAGACTTATTCCTAAGCTGTTGTACCTTTCGGTCCAAAATTGCTTCGGGTTTGTTCTCATAACTCAAATCTGAGTCTAAAGTTACTTCATCCTGTTGAATAACATGTTTGGGATCAAACACGTACTTTCTAAGATGTGACACGTGGAAAACGTTGTGTACGCTTCCTAAGCTTGGCGGCAGTGCTAGCCTGTAAGCTACTGGGCCTATTCTTTCTAGAATCTCGTACGGTCCGATGAAGCGTGGTCTTAGCTTCCCTTTTACTCCGAATCTTGCTATCCCTTTTGAAGGTGACACCTTCACGAAGACTTTCTCTCCTACATCGAAATTTATCTCAGTTCTGCGATTATCAGCGTAAGATTTCTGTCTATCTTGAGCTTCTTTGATCCTTTCTCGGATCTGCCTCACGATTTCGATCATTTCCTCGACCGCATCCGGGCCTAGAATTTTCCTTTCTCCTACCTCATCCCAGTAAAGTGGTGATCTACACTTTCTCCCATACAAGGCTTCGTATGGTGCCATGTCTATCGTCGCCTGATAGCTGTTGTTATACGCAAACTCAATCAATGGCAATATTGGTTCCCAATTCCCGCCTCTGTCGAGTACTACCATTCTCAACATGTCCTCTAGAGTTTGGATCGTCCTTTCCGATTGTCCGTCGGTTTGAGGGTGAAAAGCCGTACTGAAGTTTAGCTTAGTACCTAGTTCCTTATGCAAGCTTGTCCAAAATCTAGACGTGAACTTTGCATCTCGATCCGAGGTAATTGAAATAGGCACGCCGTGTAGACGTACTATCTCCCGAACGTACAACTGAGCTAACCTTTCAGATCCATAGGTGATCTGAATGGGAATGAAGTGAGCACTCTTGGTAAGTCGGTCTATGATAATCCAAATGGCCGTGTTTCCTCGTTTCGATTTAGGTAAGCTTGTCACGAAATCCATTGCTATGTGCTCCCATTTCCACTGTGGAATTTCTAATGGTTGCAACTTCCCATAAGGTCGTTGGTGCAATGCCTTCACTTGTTAACATGCTAAACATCTTTCAATGAAAGAAGCTATGCCCCTTTTCATGCCTTCCCACCAGAATTTCCTCTTCAGGTCTTGATACATCTTTGTACTTCCGGGGTGGGCGGCGTATGGTGTGTCATGAGCTTCGCTCAATATCTCATTTCTAAGCTCTTCATCGGGTGGTATGCACAACCTTCCTTCCTTCGTGATAGCATTGTCAGCTTCCTCACGATATCCTCCTCCATCATTTGCTCTTATTCTTAGGCGTATTTTCTCCATCGCCTCATCCTTCCTTTGTGCTTCCAAAATTTTGTTTCTCAAATCTGGCACCACTGTCAAGGTAGCGATAATTCCCTCGACTGTCTCCGATGGAGGTATCACCTTGAGGTAAGTCTTTGGAATTCCTTAACAAGCGCTGACTCACTCGTGAGTAACGTTACCAGTTTCGGGTGCGTTTTGCGACTCAGAGCATCTGCCACTACGTTGGCTTTCCCTGGGTGATAATTGATACCACAGTCGTAATCTTTTACTAGTTCGAGCCACCTTCTTTGGCGCATATTCAGGTCTCTTTGCTCGAAGAAGTATTTGAGACTCTTATGGTCCGTGAAGATCTCACATCGAACTCCGCAGAGGTGATGTCTCCAAATCTTCAGGGCATGCACGACGGCTGCCAACTCCAGGTCATGAGTGGGATAATTGAGCTCGTGGGGTCGGAGCTGTCGTGATGCATACGCTATCACCTTTCCCTCTTGCATCAACACGCAACCAAGCCCATTCTTTGAGGCGTCGGTGTAAATCACGTATTCTTTCTCCGATGCCGGAACGGCCAAAATTGGTGCGGAGGTCAATTTTCTCTTCAACAACTGGAAGTTCGACTCACACTCCGGGGTCCATGAAAACTTGATCCCCTTTCTCAAGAGTTGAGTCATTGGCCTTGCTATCTTGGAGAATCCCTCAATGAATCTCCTATAGTACCCAGCTAGCCCTAAGAAACTACGAATTTCGTTCGGGGTAGTGGGTGACTTCCAATTTTGTACGGCCTCCACTTTCGCGGGGTCCACCTTAATTCCTTCCGAAGACACGATGTGTCCCAGAAATGCGACTTCGCTGAGCCAAAATTCGCACTTGCTGAACTTAGCATAAAGCTTCTCCATCCTTAGAGTTCCTAACACTTTTCTCAAGTGTTCTTCGTGTTCCTCCCGATCCTTTGAATAGATGAGGACATCATCTATAAATACTAGAACAAATTTGTCCAAGTAAGGGTGGAAACCACGGTTCATGAGATCCATGAACACTGCCGATGCATTGGTTAATCCAAATGGTACAACTACAAACTCGTAGTGACCATAGCGAGTTCGAAAAGCTGTCTTAGGTACGTCCTCTGGCCGTATCTTTAACTGATGGTATCCCGATCTCAGATCTATCTTAGAGAATACACTTGCTCCCTTTAGCTGATCAAACAAATCATCTATCCTAGGTAAAGGATATTTGTTTTTGAGAGTCACTTTGTTCAATTCTCTATAATCGATACACATTCTCATAGAACCATCCTTCTTCTTCACGAAGAGCACGGGGGCTCCCCGTGGTGATACACTAGGCCGGATGAACCCTAAATCAAGAAGTTCCTGAAGTTGCACCTTGAGTTCTTCTAACTCCTTCGGAGCCATTCTATACGGTGCTTTAGATACCGGAGCTGATCCAGGTTCTAAATCGATAGTGAATTCTATCTTCCTATCTGGCGGAAGTCTTGGTAGAATGTCTGGAAAGACATCAGGAAATTCTCGTACTATGGCTACGTCTCTCACATTCCTTTCTCCCTCCGGTTCTTCATTCAAGTAAACTAGGTAGGCTGGACATCCCTTCCTTAGCATGGTTGTGGCCTGCAGAGCCGAAACGATGGCCTTTCGCCTCCCCATTGAGATCCCATGAAATATCGTTGGCTCCTTCCCCTGTGGTTGGAACGCAATCTGCCTTTCATTGCAATGGATGGTGGCATAGTTTTTAGCTAGCCAGTCCATTCCTAGGATTATGTCTACGTCCTTCATGGCCATAACATTAAGATCGTTTGCTATAAGTTCAAGTGGACCTATGTTCAATCCTAGGTTAGAGCAACGATGTGTGAGAGTAACAGTCCCTCCTATTGGTGAGATGACTTTCATACCGAAGTTATCTGGGATGTCTTAAGCCTTAGATTATCTACACATGCTTTTGCGATGAAAGAATGCGAAGCACCCGTATCGAACATAATTATAACAGGGGTGTTTAGAAGTTGGCCCATACCTGCCAAATTCCCCTGGTTTTTCTCGGGCTGCTTCTGCTTTAGCGCAAAGGCTCTTGCATTCTGTTGAGGCTGTTGCTGCTGCTTATACTGATGATACATTTGCTGCTGTGGCGGCAGTGGGGGTGGTGGTGGGGGTAGCTGAAATTGCTCCGGCATAATCTGGGCCTGAATTGCCCTCAGATGCTGGGTCTGGTTTGACTGGTTCGGACCTGATCCAGTCCCTCTCTGCTTCTTGGGGCACTCCTTGGCAAAGTGTCCCTTCTGCCCACAGATGTAACAGCTGTCGCTTCCTGCCCTACACAATCCGCCATGCATCTTTCCACACGTGGAGCACGTGGGGAACTTTGGCTTGTATCCTCCCGTCTGTCCAGCAGCAGCCTGCTTCCCAAAGTCCTGAGAGTTGGAACCTTCTTTCCACGGTTTCTTCTCGCCGTGCTTGCCATGGTTGTCTTCCCATTTACGCTTGCCCTTGTCCTGCTGTGGGTGTGACTGAGTTGACCCTGGTGCCATGATCTGTTTGTCCCTGGGCATAGCTGCCTCCACATCTAATGCTCTGTTGAGCGACTCAGAATACGATAGTCCCCCGTGACTTGCAAGTGTCATCCTGATTTCATGCCTCAGACCGGCACAAAATTTCTCTGCCATTTTCTCCTCTGTATCCACTTGCTCGGGAGCAAATCGAGACAACTCGCAAAACATTCTGTCGTACTCCGTCACAGTCATCTTCCCTTGCTTCAGATGGTAGAACTCATTCTCCTTTTTCTTTCTGTAGCTCTTGGGAATATACTTATCGTAAATCCCTGCCTTAAACTGTTCCCAATTTAAATTCCTCAGTTGGTGGGCCGTCATGGATTTCTGTCTTGCCTCCCACCAGAAATCAGCAGGTCCAGATAGTTGGAATGCTACACAGACCAGTCGTTCATTACCAGTGCACCTAAGAAACTTAAAGATGCGTTCCATAGCTCGCACCCAAATCTCCGCTTCAGCTGGATCCCCGGTTCCATTAAACACGGGTGGGTTCTGTCTTAAGAACAATTCCTCAATCCTCCGCTCATGCGGTGGAGGTGGAGGAGGTGGAGGTGGAGGTGGTGCTTCTTCCCTTTCCTCCTTAGATCCCTCTTCGGATTCCTCCTCTTGCTGTTCACTTACTGAATTCTCACTTTCGTCTTGCGGTTCTTCTTCCTCAGGAGTCGGTTCCCTCCTGCGATTCTTTGGTGGTCTACCACGTCCTCTCGGAAATACGACCTGCCTCTTTGGTGCCATTTTGCTACACGAATAAAGAACTTATTAGCTTACTGCGTAATCTCTAACGCGGTGGCCTCATTCTTACAGTCATAACTCATATAGGTTCTCAAGATTCGATTCTCAGTATATCATAGGCTACCGTTGTAGTGATATGACTCTTGTTTAAGATATATATTCTGAAACATACTAATAACACTCACATATATGTATATATAGCGAAAATTGCCTCGGAGAGGACCTTCATACATCAATAATACCTTATCTACGATGTTCACCACTAGGGGTAACATCTTCAAAAGAACTACATAAACGTAATATCATAGTCTCGTGACTTGTCTCATAGAGATCACGTCTACGGCTAACTACTACTAAACTGAATACTTAAACCCAGGACGGTCATCTAAAGATCCGTTACTGGCTAGTACATAGAGATCATACTACATTCTTAACAATCTAAGTCAGATCACTCAGAGCTTAATCCGAACTCTGCCTCAGACTCCTCCAACATAACGTGGCCGTTCTGTTCTTTCTCATCCGGGTCCTCAATAGGATCCTCCTCCTCGGATCCTGCACCCTCAATGTCCATGACTGGGTACTCATCAGGATCCTCCTCGGGATCTTCCTCAGGATCTTCCTCGGGATCTTCCTCAGGCTCTTCTACTGGCTCAACCACGTGCTAATCCACGTGTTCTAATTCCACCATCCTGTGTCGGAACTCGGCCTGTAGGTCGTCAAACTCATCCATCCTCCTCAAGGCAGCCTCTGGGTCTGGGGACGACTCCCTAGACGAGTCAGAAAACTGAGACTCTCGTATAAACTCGTCCATCCTGTCTGAAAGGCGCGTAATCGTAGCACGAATAAGTGCCATCCTGGTTTCCCTAGAGCAAGGAGCTTGGGCAAGGGGCTCCGGCTCTGGCTCGGGAAGTCCCTCAACTTCGGGCTCTGCAATTACGAGGGCTTTCCCTCGAATCTGTCTCATATGGCGGTCCTCAGCAGAGTTACGAGTAGAGCCTTCCTCGTCTGGCAGTGGTGGATGCTGAGGTGCGGGTGCAACCGGGACTGCAGATGGCCCTACAACCTCCAGGTCTCCGGGACGGACATAGGGTCCCATTGGTGCCTGCTCGAAAACACTAAAGCGGTACTGAAGAGTGTCAACGAACCTGGGTAGGTCACCAACCAAGTCGTGGTGGGGCTCAGCCTGAAAAGTAAAGTCCCGAACCATGTCCCGGGCCCAACCTTGCCAACTTGGTGGCAGCAGCTCGATCAATCTTATGATCCCGTCATAGCCCGTAACTCCGTGGGCGTGAGCCTCGCTCCAGTGACGGTGGTAGTGGGACAAGAACTCACCAAGGTTATCTCCGTAACACGGCCTGTACCTTTGGTAGGCCCGGATCACCTCTTCTGGTGTGGCTCTAGCGTGTACTCTCTTTCTAGCAGTAATCTTGATGTTAGCCATCTATAGGAAATGAAGGTATTGGTTAAGCTTTAATCAATTATGATTCATGCTAATAAACTATTAGCTAACAAGTGTTATTACACCACTATACTTTATTGTACCTTCCTTTAACTATTCTTAAACTATCAACATAATACGTTCTCTTTCACTCAAGATGCGGTACATCAATGAGTTAATGGTGGTCTTATCGTTATTGTGCCACAATTTTGTTTGCTGAATCATTTGATATCCTATATCGTCATTTAGACTTGCATCGTTTAATGCCTTGAAGCGTCGTCAAAGGCTAAGCCCATGTCATTTTGATTGATGACATTATCTTCCTTGAACATTCTTGCACTTGTGCTCTTCCTTGACATCTTCTCTTCGTTTCTAACTAATGAGAAGGAAGTTCGTTCCCTCAAAATATAAATCTCGACATAAGAAGAGATATCTAGCTGAGCAAGCTATGTTCTCGTAAAAGGCATATTCTCATTCTATGTGATCATGCATCAACTATAGTTCATTCTAGATTCTGAAAAGCCGTATACTTCTCGCATTTCTACATAACCTTACCTTTCTTCGTTGAGCATGGTGTAGTGAAGTGCTGAGCTTTTGTTGTCTTGACTCAATTAGTCTAGTGATTCGAACTAGACTAGACTCTGAAAAAGACTCTCGGGTTTAGAGCAACGAATGCTCTGATACCACTCTGTCACGACCGGACTTTGCTAAGGATAGCTAAACCGGGGAACCGCGACTAGGGATGGGAATTAAGAAGTGGGAAAGAAAGGGGTAATGAAATAAACGTGGAACATGACTCATAATGATACTAGAACATTTCATAGACGTCGAGTTTCGGCTCAAGGCCCAAAGAGAATACAAGAGTATTTGTCTTAACCATTACATAGACTGAAATAGTGCATAGATAGCACTTGAATAATAACATAAGAGTGTACGCAGCGGAATGAGTACGTGAATACATGTATGAAGACATGTATTACCGAGAGTCCTATCTATTACATAAACAAGACACAAAATAGCTCCGCTCGTCACTTCACCGCACATTTAGAAATACATGCAGGGCTGAGTACAGAGTACTCAGTGGGCACATTGCCGAAAACTATACAATATAATTGTACATGCCATCATAAGTGAAACATAGGGGTTTTACTGAAAAGAACCCATGCTTACTAAAACAGTTCTTGTGATCTAAAAGTGCCTGCAGGGCTAAGTTCCTTCGTAATCTACCATATCTGAAACTGTGGTGTCGAGGAGGTGGCCACCTCACACGACACCTGACTGGCCAACCCTGAAGATGACTCACGGTCCTGTGTACACTAGTCCAAGCAAGATAGAAATCCCGACAAGGACCCGAATTCGATTAACATAAATTGGCGAAGCCAATACAGATAGGTGTCATACACAAAACAAAATGTTTATGGCATGACAACATTTGAAAATAAGCATTTTCATCTAAGCATTCTATAACTTTACTTGTATAAGAAAGCCCACCTTGATTAACGTAAAATAGAGCTAGCCTTACTGAATTCGCGTCGTTCGCCTTCCGGTCGACTCCCGCCTAAACATAAATGAAATTATAAGAATTTCCATTCTTATAAAGCTCCATAAATTCTATTAAGAATTTATATTCTATTCTTTTAATCTATTTCTTCTCATTTCGGCTAACGTTCCGTTAATTATGTCGTAAGACTATTAATCGGAATTAATAAATTACACGACTAAGGGTAGTCGTAAATTGTTCTTATATACTTCAATTAATTATTTTAATTGAAGTACAATAATTAGATTAAACTTGGAAAATAATCAACCAAGATTTTATTAAAATCTTAAGTTAAATAACATAAGACTTATCATATAAGTTCGATAATTTATCGAACTTCGACAATGATTCAAATTAATCGAACCGAATTAACTAAATTAGATCTTTAAATCTTAATGTCTTACGCTTCGTAATTATTGGAATTAAATAGACAAATAAAACGAACCCAACGCGAATCGGGTCGAATCAATAAAATAGCCCGGCCCAATCTCAAGCCCAACCCACTGCCCCAGACCCGACCCGACCCAGCCCAGCCCAACCCAATCAATTATTTAAAAATATTCTCCCTCTCTTCCTCAAGCTTGCACCCGACAGTACACCATGCATGCACAGTGCATACACAACCCAGCAACCATGCACAGCAGCCCCACCCAACTCTCACGCTCTCTTCACTCTCGCCTGCCCTCGCCTTGCTTGCCTTCCCTCTTGCGAGCGAGCTCGCTTCATCCCTCTCGCTTCAGCCTTCTCTCTTAAGCGAATGGCTAGCCCGCTTCAACTTTCTCTCTCAAGCGAACGGCTAGCTCGCTTAAGCTCTCTCTCTCTTCCCTCTCGTTCGCTGCCGACGTCGAGCTTCAGCCCTCACCTCCTCAAGCGACTCGCTTGAGCTTCGCCTTTCAAGCGGCTCGCTTAAGCTCCGTCTCTCCAGCGGCTCGCTTAAGCTTCATCTCTCAAGCTCTCGCTTGAGCTTCGCATCTCAAGCTCACGCTTGAGCTTTGCCTCTCAAGCTCCCGCTTGAGCTTCGTCTCCCAAGCTCCCGCTTGAGCTTCGCCTCTCAAGCTCTCGCTTGAGCTTCGCTTCTCAAGCTCCCGCTTGAGCTTCGTCTCCCAAGCTCCCGCTTGAGCTTCGCCTCTCAAGCTCTCGCTTGAGCTTCGGCCTTCACCTCAAGCATTCTCCTTTCCCTTGCTTCTGCCAGCGATGCTCTCGCCGACGGCGAGAGCTCCGGCCATCTCCTCCTTTTCTCTTCTTTGCCGACGAGCACCATCGTTACGTCGACATCGTCCAGCTGCTGCTGCAGTTCCCTTTCTTCTTCCTCCTTCTCCCTTCTTTCTTTCTATTCTCCCGTCCTTTCCACCTCTCTAACACCCATTCTCTGTCGACTTTCAGATTTCGAGACAACGGCTATTGCCGTCGCCGGAATGTCGCCGCTGCAGGCTGTCCCGGGCCGCCTCTGCTGCCCGGTTTAACCTCAACTCCGGCTCATCTCAACGTCGAGGTCGAGGCTTCGACGGAGGTTCGTTTCTCTCCATAATAAAGTATATATATATACACATATTTTTGGGGTTTCTGTTCTTTCTTTTACGTAATCTTTCTTGTGAAATTACATAAGAATTTCCAGATTTTATAAATAAGAAATTATCATATATGGGTGTTATCATCCTTTATTCTTTTCACTTCCGAGGAAGTTCGGATATCTACATTCATGCTTCGTTTTATCATATGAATATTTTCATACATACATACTTAAGCTTCACCTAACTTTTATGGAATCAAGCTTGGTGATTTATACTAAAATTTCATGCTCGAAGAGATGAAGTTCTTAGGATAATACAAGGATATTGACTTACTACGGAAAAGGGTTTTCGACGAAGTCGGACGGGAAAGAGTGGACGGAAATGGAGCTCGATGCTTCTTCTCTCCTTGTTGATGGTCCTCTTCTCCGCAACCTTCGTTCACCGAGAATTCACTCTCGTAGGGAAGGAGATGAACAGGGGCGGAGCTAGACTTCCGGTTTAGTGGGGTCAAATTTTTACTTTATAAAATATTTAAATAATATAATAAAAAATTAAAGTACTATTTTATATTATCATAATACGAAATTTTAAATACGTAACGATATTGCAACGAAATTTATGAAATAAGTAATATTTTTTAAAAAGAATTTTTTTAAATATGTAATTAAATAAGTAAATTTTTAATGTATTTTTAATATTTGAGCCATGCCTTTTACAAGATTTAACTATTCTTGAACGGTGAAAAGGCTAACGTCTATTTAAATGCAACCAATGAGAAAAAAATGAAAGCAAAAATATAAGTCCTAAAAATACAAGTAAATAAATGATAAAAAATTCGAAGAAGTTGTTATAAACAAATTGTGTGTTCTAAAACGACAAGTGTTAATGATGAGAACATTTTGAAATTTAAAACTAAATATAAACAATGGAAAAGAAGAAAGTAAATATACGGTTATTAAGAATGATCGAACACAATACCTCATTAAAAAGTACAATATAATTTGCTAACTCAAACAAGAATATTAATTTTGTCATAATTATAATTTTATTTACGTTTAGTTTCTAAACTTTTTAGTACAATATGCCAATATTATATTTATTACTAGTATGTAGGCAATATTTCCTCAAATTCTCAAAAAAATATTTCCTCAAATTCTAGTGTGGTCACTTGACCCCACTGCCACCCCTCTCCCTCCGCCCCTGGAGATGAATGTGGTAGAAGATGATGTGAAGGAAAGTAAAGAGGGAGTAATGGTTTTACTGCCAACCTTCTAATCAAGTAAAACCTTTTGACTATTGGGGAATTAAAGAATGTGGTTGGGGTGATGGTGGTTGAGGAAGTGTGGATCACGTAAGTGATTCATTAGTACACAAAAACATTAACTCTCTTGTGCGCTTTAATGACCATCATTAAAGTGCACGAATTTCTATGAAACGGACTCGTCCCAAAATCCCGAATTTTGCAACGGCTTATCGATTCGATAATTATTCTCGTACGAAATAAATTCTAATTTATTTCTATAACATACGTAATTAACTAAATAACTAAATAAATCGAATATCATTAAATCGATCACGTATCATAATACGAGCATTTACTCGTAATTAAATATAACTAGTTAGTTTTAATACTAACGAAAATGCGGGCCATTACATAGTTAATTTAAATTGCAGATTGTATATGTACAAGTGAATTGACAAATGAAAGAATGGAGTACTCTCTTTGTTCTCATCCCGCTCTATATCTCCACCATTTAAATGAACGGGTTTTGGTAGTTATATTGTTTTTTGCCTCAACAAGATTTATCATCCTTTCAATAACTCTCCTTTCTTCAGATTAGATCCTCTGTACCTAAATCCGTGTTCCAATTGTGTGCTAAAGTTAAAACTACGTAGTTTTATCTGATGTTTTAAATTGCTGCAAATTTAAGAATATCTTAAACTAACAAAACTACGTAGTTTTAACTTTTGATACATAATTGGAACACCGGTTTAAGTACAAAGGATCCCATCTACCCTTTCTCATGCGTACTTTAAAACCACTAGACAACAACCATGGTTTACCTAACTATTAGTAGGATTTTATAAAATCTATTACTCCTTATGTCCCATATACAGTTGCGTTCTCGATTAGATTATTTTATACATAGAGCCATTTTATTTTATTTTTTTATTTTTATTTTTAATTTAATTGAAAAAAATTAAGTTGCCGGTGAAGAAAGCAGAGCTTACTATGTTTTAATATTTCATACATAATATTTGATTTTCGTACACAAAGAAGCTAGCCAAACAATATCAATGAAATCGAGAAGTATAAATTATGAATCGCTAAAAAAGTTGACAAGACAACACTAAAAGAGCATGAAATGAGTTGCAAACACACTGCCGTTTATTATTACTCTCCCTGTCCCACTGATAAAGAGATATTTTCTTTTTAGGACGTTCTATTGATATAGATTTTTTTCCAAACTAGAAAATTTTAACACAATAAAATTCAGACATCACTTTAACCCACTACCTTTCACTTTAAAACACTATCATCACTCCAGTCTTAATTTCCACACCAGAAAAAGGTCTATTTTCCAGTGGGACGGAGGGAGTACAATTTAATTTGACTAAATCTCTCGAATCATTATCAGTACTTGCTACATTATTGTTATTGGGGTACCTGTTTACGAAATATTTGACTAGATTGCAACTTTTCCAAGTGTACATGTAAAACGCCATGATTATTTGGAGTAATGGAGGGCCTAAGAAGTATCGAACCAATATTTTTATATTTGAAGTCGACAACTTTCAATTCGTTTAGTTGGCACATCAATGTTCCACTATTTTACATACATGTAAAATAATAATAATAATATTTTTATATTTGAAGTATACGAGTGCAATTGTATAATAATAAGATCGAATCGATACAAAAAGAATTTCTTAGTAATTATATAAGTCAAAAATCTAATCCTATTCGTACAAATTGAAATTAAAAATTCTTTACTAATTTCTAATTAAACAAGTAAAATATAAACATAAATAAAGCCGAAGTAATAGTAAAAATAAAACTCCAATCAAAGAACAAGTACTCTAGGGTTTGATTCAATGAACAATTCGATCATTCATTTCTGAAATACTCAATTACTCGATATTTTTTTTCCTAAGGTAATCACACAATTAGCCTAAATAATCTTTTTGGTGCAATTAAATTGTAAGCCAACATGCAATAGGTATATCTCTAACCAACTCCAGATCACACCCCAACACCAAAACCCGTTACAGGAGCCCCAGTCTATGAGTTGATCCATGAAAATGGATGTCCCGTGTTTCGACGGGACCGATCCCATGCACCGGGTGGATTTTTCGAATCGAGGAATTCTTCAACTTTCACAATATGCCGGAGGAGGCTCGTTTGCGGATTGTGTCGTTCCACATGCAGGGGCGAGCAGCGGCCTGGTTTCAATGGATGAAGGCTAATCACCTTCTTTCCACATGGCCTGTTTCCCTTCACAGTCTCAAGCACCGTTTTGGGGGTTCGTTCTATGAAGATCCATAGGGAGCTCTATCGAAACTTACTCAATCATCTACGGTTGCTGAGTTTCAATCCTCTTTTGAAGAATCTGGTATATCTGAACCCTTACTCATCAGTTTTTTTTATAACTGGATTAAAGGCCGAACTCCGACGGTAGCTGTCGTTTGCTAAGCCTACTTCTCTCATGGAGGCTTTATCCCTTGCCCGGGCTTATGAGGCACGTCTGGAGGAGACTCGAGCTGAGTCGAAGTGGTCTTATCGTAACCCAATCAAAGCTACTCCCTTATCCACCGTTCCACCATCGTTCCCTGTCTCTTTGTCTACTACACCATCCATCAAACCCACTCTATTTATTCCGGCATCACCATCTTCATCACAAAAGCCAACCCCAGGCCCACCCCTTTTGAAGGCACCCCCTCTTCCTATTCGCAAGTTCACGCAGGCAGAGCTTCGAGAGAAACGAGACAAAGGCCTTTGCTATAATTGTGACCATAATTGGTCACCAAATCATCGTTGTCGTAGTCGTTTTCTAGTTTTGTTAGGGACGGATGATGAAGACGAGGATGAGCCACCAGATGGAGATTGACGAGCCCATATTTGCTCGTATTTTGTATCATATTGTGTCTGCATTTAGGTGTTTTAGTTGAGTCTTTGCATGAGTCTTGTGCTTGGGAGGACACATTTTGGTTTTAGGGAAGCTTGGGCAAGATCTGGAGTAAACAGGGTAGAATTGGGGTTGACTGGGCAAGATGGAGTTGAAGCATAATGGGCCGAGCTTAAGGAGTGATCGTGGGCCGTACGACGACCAAATCAAGCTAGGACAAGGGTTCTAAACAGAGGAGGAGAAGCGAAGAAGAAAAGAATCCCAACCGAGATTCTTTCCAAACTCTTGCGATGATCAACAAGGAAACAAATCTACGCAGCAAGGCAAGTCTTCCCGAGCTTAAACCCTAGCAGCCGATTGATGGGCCTGGTCCACGATCCATCTACAAGTATAAAAGCAGCATCATTTCATGAGGAGAGGAATCTTCGCTCACCGCACGTTTCACCGAAGTTGCTTTCATACTTTCCCATTTATGCTTTTACTTTTCAGTTGAGAGTGGGGAGGAATGAACAGGTCTTACGGGCAAACATTTTTATGCTTTTAGTATTTGTTTGGCCGATGTTGGTGTCCGCCCTTTTGATTCTGTTTTATAATATTTCTCGTACTTTGTTTACATTATGTCTTCTTTTACTTTTGTTGTTTACGCTTCCAGCATGTTAGAGTAGTAGTCTAAACCCAACTTGGGCAAGATGCCATAGTTATAATGTAACTTAACAACTCGTGTGGTCAGAAGGATTGGACTTAATAATGCATGCATGTGTTCCCGAGTTTGCTAGGTTTTGTTCTACAATTCATGTTAGTCTTGGTCGGGTATGTGGCTAGTATCATATCGAGTCAAGCATGATTACAAATAGTACATGGGCAAAACGTGTAGGATGGCTCCTCACGCCATATAGTATGAACTAGCAACAGAGTGTAGTCGTAGGTCGACGTTAGGCCTGCCGCTAAGGCTATTCGGGTCCGCCACACATCGGTAATCCTGCTTGGGCAAGATGCGTGACAACTGGTCCTTGCATGTAGATTGTTCAAGTTAGGGAGATTTATATTTCTAAACTGTAAGGGTGGATTGGGCACACATTGGCGGGGCACATGACACGTGACAGTAAGAGGTCCTGCCTAGTGACTTGCCTATAATCGATGACATGTGCATGTGTGAATATATTAAGACCGATGAATGAGTGAAGTTATATTATAATTAAGGGTACATGCCCAGGATGGGTTTTCCTTTTATTATTGTTTACAAGTCTTTTCAGTTACGTGGTTCTTACTTTCCCCTGTTATTTTCTGTTCTGTCTTGGGCAACGCCCACCCCAAACGTGACAAATTATTTGTGAAAAGATTGCTACTCCAACTCCTAGTGGGATTGACCTTGTGCTTACCATTGCTATACTAGTTGTAGTAGTCATGGCATAGGCTTATAAATTTATTGATTGCAGCTATAGTCGCGTCAATTGGCACCGTTGCCGGGGAGTTGCGCTAAACGTAATCTTTTCAATTTCCGTTTTCATGTGCTGGACTAGTGCATGCAATTGAGGAGTGGTGCTCAACCCGAAGAATTTCGAGTCGACGTTGAGATCAAGAGGACCAACCGGCAGTTGCGTGCGCAAAGGAGTAGGTTTGAACAATGAGCTCGCGAGAGAAGGCAACGCGAAATGGGCGATCTGGACGGCCAAAGAGTACTGCCTAATCACACTGAGCGGACACTGAGAGAAACTGTTTTCGCTAACAATGCAAATCTATGGCCACTGGGCATCACCTTGCCCGTTCCTTCGGCCCCAGATTGGGAACTTAAGCATGCATTCTTGCAACTATTGCCTAAGTTCAGTGATATGCCTGGAGAAGACCCTCAACGTCATCTCCAGGATTTTGAAATGATGTATTGCACTGTCAGAGCTCAAGGCAACATGGGAGAGTATATAAGGCTGCTGGCATTCCCTTTCTCGCTGCAAGATGGGGCAAGGGAAGGGTTGTACACGCTAGAAGAAGGCTCGGTGACTACCTGGGCACAGCTGCAGCAAAAGTTTTTTGGAAAAGTACTACCTTGCTTCCCGCATCCAGAACATGCGAAAAAGGATCAACTCGATCAGGATGGGTGCAGAAGAGAACTTCTACGAGTATTGGGGCAGATTCAAGCAGCTCTTGGCCAAGTCCCCACAGCACGCAATCGCCGAACCTGACTTGGTTCAATATTTCATGATGAGACTTCGACCTTAAGATCGTGCTTGGGTCAATGCTTCTTGTGGAGGATCCGTGCTAAACAAACTACCCAGTCTGGCTATGAAGCTGTTCGCAGATATGGCGGAGGAATCCAGAGATGAGCCCATTGATTTGCCCAGGGCAAGTACTGCTGAACAGTCGGATTCGGACTCGAAACTTGACAAGATATGCACTCTATTGGAGCAGATAGTGAACATGAATGGACCACAGAAGAAAGGAGTGTGGGCATGTCAACTATGCTTCGCCACCATACGCATGACTCATGTCCCGAGGTGATGCCGCTAGAAGAAGTGAAGATCCTTGGGCATAACCAAGGAAGTGGAGGAAATGACTACCCCAAGTATGATCCAAATTCACAATTCTATAATCCGGGATGGAGGGATCATGAGAATTTTAAATGGGGGCCAAAGCCACAACAACAACCACAACACCAACCAGGGCAACACCAGCTAAACAACTCATCATTGGCTGAGATGGTCAACACTATGGCAAGGGATAATAGCAAGGCACAAACGGAGTTTGAAAAGTTCAGAATGGAAACTCAAGGAGCCGTTCAACACATCAACACTCATCATTGGCCAGATTGGAGAAGAAGCAGGGAGAGTTACCACTACAAGTGGAGATAAATCATGCCCATGTCAAGACAATCACTACTAGAAGTGGAATGCAGTTGCCTGAAAGGAAACAACCAGTAGAGGAAGGAGAAATGGAAATCGACTCGAGGAAGATTGAGGATGAAAAGAAGGACGAAGAGACTGTGATACCCCGTCCCTATAAGCCCAAGGCACCCTTTCTAGGAAGGTTGGCCAAGAGTAAGGAAGCTGAGGAGATGGGCGAGATGTATCAACTCTTCAAGAAAGTGGAAGTCAACATTCCGCTACTCACCGCCATGCGCTCTAAGCTTAGATGCGCAAAATTCTTGAAGGAGCTGTGCACTCGGAAGGTGAAGTTCGATGAAAACGCAAAGTTCCATGTAGGAGGGCATGTATCGTCAATCTTGGGCAGGGAGATGGCGACAAAGTGTGGAGACCCAGGGATGTTCTACATTCCCCGCGTGATCGGAACCATGAAGATTGAAAAGGCCATGTTAGACTTGGGAGCATCAATCATTGTGATGCCGCTTTCTATGTACCAAGAACTAAACATGGGCCCACTAAAACCCACATGAGTGGTAATCCAACTGGCAGACAGGTCTAATGTGTACCCCGAGAGAATTCTAGAAGACATCTTGGTCAAGGTGAAGCATCTGATTTTTCCCGCCGACTTCTATGTTCTCGACATGGGGGAAAGTGAAGGGAAATTGCCAGTCATGCTCTTGGGAAGACCATTCCTCAAGACCACATGAACTCAGATCGATTGCGACACGGGCAAGCTAAAATGTCAAATTGCAGGAGAGACAGTCGCATTCGATATCTACAAGGCGGAGAAACATCATCCAGATACTGAAATGGTGGACTATGTAGATACCTTGGACAACATAGTAGATAAAACATTGCCCAAGATTGCATCTCGCGATATGCTGTATACAATGATTCAAGAGAGTATCGTGGATGAAGATGAATGCCAAGGGAGGTTAACCAAATGAAGGCAGAAACAGAGCACAGACAGATCTATCGGGAGGAACTGCCCAGGATACGGAATGAGGAAAAGCTACTGCCTTCACTTCTCAAGGCGCCGAATCTTCAGCTCAAGCCCTTGCCCAAGCATTTGAAATATTTGTTCTTGGGTGAGAATGACACCTTGCCCATTATCATAAGTGCTGAGCTGAGCATCGACCAAGAAGAGTAGGTCAGGACGATGATCCATAATTATAAGATGGCCATTGGATGGACATTGGCCGATATCAAGGGTATCAGCCCAACCATTTTCCTCCATCACATCTTATTGGAGGAAGAGGTGAATCCCATCCGTGACCAGCAGAGAAAGTAAAATCCAGCAATGAAGGAAGTTGTTCTCAAGGAGGTACTCAAGCTGTTGGATCAGAACATCATCTACCCAATCTCAAACAACAAATGGGTCAGTCCAGTCCACGTCGTGCCCAAGAAGTTAGGCATACAAGTTGTGGAAAATGAGAAGAAAGATATGATAGCCACCCGACTTCAAACTGGGTGGAGAGTATGCATTGACTATAGGAAGCTAAACAAGGTGACCAGGAAGGATCATTTCCCCTTACCCTTTATTGATCAGATGCTTGAACGCTTGGCGGGGAATGAGTATTTTTGCTTCCTAGATGGATACTCGGGCTATATGCAGATCAATGTTGCCCCGGAGGACCAGAGCAACACCACTTTCACTTGTCCATTTGGAACGTTTGCCTACCGAAGAATGCTTTTTGGACTGTGTAATGCACCCGGAACCTTTCAAAGGTGCATGATGAGCATCTTCTCCGATCTACTGGAAAAGAGTATTGAGGTTTTCATGAACGATTTCACCGTCTATGAAAAGAATTTTGATATCTACTTGGGCAGTCTGGAGTAGGTATTGAAACGCTATGTAGAGAAGAATCTCATACTCAACTACGAGAAATGCCATTTCATGGTCAGGGAAGGAATAGTCCTTGGACACGTAGTCTCAGGAAGAGGAATTGAGGTGGATAAGGCCAAGGTCGAGATCATAGCCAACTTGCCCATACCCACCTCGGTCAAGCAGTTAAGAGGATTCCTTGGGCATGCAGGGTTCTACCGGAGGTTCGTCAAGGATTTTGCCAAGATCGCTCAACCCATGACAAGGCTATTGCAGAATGATGTGGAATGGGAATTTGGAGCAGAATGTAAGGAAGCTTTCAACATCCTGAAAGAAAGTTTGATCACAGCCCCCTATCATTCGCCCACCCGAGTGGGGAATGCCTTTTGAATTGATGTGTGATGCGAGTGGATACGCAGTCAGGGCAGTGCTTGGGCAGAAGGTCGGTAAAGAAAACTTTGTGATATACTACGCATCAAAGACGTTGAATGCTGCCCAGAGCAAATACTCAACTACCAAGAAGGATTTATTGGCAATAGTGTTTGCCTTTGAGAAATTCAGATCGTACCTTCTCGGGAGTAAGACGATTGTGTATACTGACCACTCGGCAATCAAATACCTCATGACCAAGAAGGAGACCAAGCCACGCTTGATAAGATGGGTGCTACTCTTGCAGGAGTTCGATGTAGAAATCAAGGATAAAGATGGGAAGCAGAATAATGTGGCTGATCACCTCAGCCGCATATTGCAAGAGGATGATGACGTGCCCATAACGGAGACCTTCCCAGATGAGCATTTGTACGCCATTCATGGAGTCAAGATGCAGGAACCTTGGTAGTAGGTGAGTTGCCCAAGGACCTGGATAGTTACCATAGAAACAAGCTGATGAAAGAAGCCCAACGTTACATTTGGGATGAACCTTACCTATGGAGGCAGTGTGCTGATCAAGTCATTCAATGATGCATACCAGAGTCAGAACAGAGAAGCATCCTTGAGCATTGCCATTCCAAGGAATGTGGAGGACACTTTGGGCAAAGGGGAACAACAAGGAAGATATTGGATTGCGGATTCTACTGGCCCACGTTATTCGAGGACACCTATGAGTGGGCGAAAGTATGTGATAGATGCTAACATGAAGGTAACATCGGGAGAATAAATGAGATGCCTCTCATGCCCATACTGCCAGTCGAGATCTTCGGCGTTTGGGGGATTGATTTCATGGGCCCCTTGCCCAAGTCCAGGGGCAATCAGTACATCCTTTTGACAATAGATTATGTGTCTAAATGAGTGGAAGCATAGACACTTGCAAAGAACGACTCCAGCGTCATGGTTGCTTTCCTCAAGTCCCATATATTCACAAGGTTTGGAGTGCCCAAGGCAATGATCAGTGATCGAGGAACTCATTTATGCAATAGCACAGTAGAAGCCTTGATGAAGAAGTACGGTGTGCACCATAAACTGACCACAGCTTATCATCCTCAAGGGAATGGGCGCAAGCAGAGCTATCTAACCGGATAATCAAAACCATCTTGAGGAAAGCCGTGGGCATCTCAGGCACACAGTGGAGTACCAAACTTGATGATGCTCTCTGGGCATATCGGATTGCCTACAAAACACCCTTTGGGATGTCTCCATATCGCATGGTGTTTGGAAAAAGCTGTCATTTGCCCGTCGAGCTGGAACACAGGGCATATTGGGCAGTGAGCAGGGTGAACTATGATAGGGATCTGATAGGGTGTATTTTTAGCATATTATCTAAGTGTTATATAATCGTTTTCTTGTCGTATTTTGATAGTTTAGCTTGTATTTTGTATTGTTTATGTTATGTCGAACTAGATTATGCTTTTGGGTTGTTTTGAGTGTTTTTAGGGCTTTTGAGTCGAGAAAACCCACGGCGAGACGAGAGGCGATGAAAGCAAGGAAGACGATGATGTATTGACCCCAAAGTTCTGACTTCTCACGATATTTTGTAAGAGTTATTCTGGAATTATGGAAGCATAGAATTGAAGAGGAGTTCGATAGGAGCATATAGGCGAAAACGGAGGTCAATTCGGAGTTCGGATGAGGAAGATACGATCGAAACAAGAAAGGTGCGCAAACTGCATGGATCCACTCGGACGACCACTAGGCCGAGTCAGTGGCCGAGTGAAGCTACTGCTGAACCTACTCGGCCGAGTCACCATCCGAGTCGCCGGCCGAGTGAAGCACACGGAATTCTTAAATTTCATATTTTTATTTCCTTAACCTAATCCTTGCCCACTTAGGTAACAATTATGAACCACTACCTTATAAATACCCCAAAACTCATCATTGTATCCAAGTTTTTCATAAGTTTTTTAGTTTGAGGTCTTCAAATCTTTCATATACTTTAGATTAGTTTTTGATAGGATACGGCCCAACTACTAGGCCTAACAATAAAGCTCGGCCCACGTAGTTAGGCCCACGAGAAGCGGTTCAGCCAAACGTAGAAGACTCGGATTCAGGCCCAAGAATAGGCCCAACTCGAAGCCTGATTATTATTAGGGAAAAACCCTAATTACTTGTATAAATAGATGTTAGATAAGGGTTAGAGGGGATGGACACACTCTTTTGTACTCTACACGAGAAACCCTAAATAAAATACCGCCGCTCTTTCTTTTCCCGTGGACGTAGATTTACTCCGGTAGATCGAACCACGTAAATCCTTCGTCTCTCTTTCAATCTTTCGTTTAATCCTTCGTTTCGATTATTGTCTTACGAAAATATGATTCATCACTGGCGCCGTCTGTGGGAATCGATAAATTTTGTGTTTCGAATCAATGTTTTCATGGGCAATTAATCGTCACGGGAAGAACGCACAAGGCGGAGAGAGAAAACTACAGAGCAACGCCGCTAGCGTCTCTGAGATTTTCTCTAAATTGTTGATGATGGCCTCTAATTGGCGGCAATCAAATGCAACCACCACAATTTTCCAAGAGAAGAATAACAACATATGAAGGTCAATACACGGAGTAGAGCATCGGCAGTGCAACATCACCGCCGAAAACAGCAAACCGGAGTAATCGCCACCACGGCCGCCACCGTCGACGATGACGATGGCTGCTGCAACTCCTCTGTCGCCGTAAAACAACCTCGAACGCGCGACGGACCTTCGCCGCTTCCTCATCCACCTCGGCCTTTGCCCGCACCACCGCCCACTCGGGCCCTCGCTCGAAGCGCCACCGAGAGCTCCACTCCGAAGAACACACGAAGCTTTGCCGCTGCTACTGCCGAACGACGCCGACACTACTATATGCGATGCCTACTACACCTCCATTCCAAAGAGAGCAAGTTGATCTGGAGGAGAACAAACACTGGGGCCCTTCTAAAGATGCAGACGCCATCCAAGTTGTACCACCACCTCAGCCAATCAAATTATGTTATGTGAATGGAATTCCATTGATCTTCAATTCTTCAATTGAAAATCAATTTACGAATTTTCCAGCAACAAGAAAACGATGTCGGCAATCAAGTCCGACTACCAAAGGACGAGAACCCACCGCCTCTTCCTCGCGTGCGCCTCCGACAGTTCTGACGAACTCGTCTCTCAGCTCGTCTCCGACCTCGAATCGGTCAACAGCGACGAGCGAAGTGCCAAGCAGCTCTTAGCCTTCACCCCGCCGCACCCCGAACGCGATCGTATCTCATTCGATCTCTGGGCTACGGCTTGACAGGGATGAAGCTCTACATCATCGAGCTCGCGTGGATGGTCAACAACCTCCATCTAAAACTCTCACTAAGGAAAAACACCGCCACCATGCTGTCCAGCCCCAACCGCCGCGCGAACTGCAGCTGCGGCCATATGGAGCGCTGTCAATCCGCCGCCATTGTCCAGGTGACTAATGTCCTCCCCCGGCTCCGCCAGCAGCTGCACGCATTACTCGGAACCGATGCCCGAGACGAAGAGCAGGGCGGTACTACGGCCGAATGCAGAACGTCTCCGCCATGAGCTCCCTCACCAGTTCCTCAGCTCGTACAGTCTCTGAAAGATTACGCTCTCTCGCCTGCGCCTTCCTCGGCCGGAAGAATTGTTCAAACTTCCGATGTGCTATTCGGAGATATGCATAGGAGTTCTAAACTTCACCGCTACGGAACCAATCCGACAATAACAGTTCAAGCTCGGAGCAGAGACGCTAGCGCAATGACGCCGATCAAACACCATGCTATTCTCTCCTCCACCGGTCGAGCTGTTGTCTTACCCACTACCGAAGTAGGAATTGGTGCGGCAGCGCCTCCTCTGCGGCAACTTTTCAACCTCAGTGCAAGCAGAACTCATCGTCGCCGTTACCACACCACCATCAACAGCTGATCCGGAACGGCTTGCGGGATTGGAAAGAGACGTCGACAACGATCACCTTCTCCTCGCCGACAATAGGGGAGAAGAACGTCCACATCTTCAATGAGATGTGGACCTCGGCGGTGGCACCTCGGACATCTCCATCCCACGGCCGATCTCCAGCTCTGACGCACTCCGCCGTCGAGGCCCACTCTGGCCCACTGGCGAGAACCACCCCGGCGCCGAGCTCCACTTACTCCGCTGCCGAGCTTAACCTTGACAAGAACGGCTTCGCTCCCCCTCGCTACTTCAATTCGGCGCGCGCTTCTTGTCGACGCCGACCTCCTGCACGCAACCGTTCCTCCTCACGATGTACGTCACCTGGAGCAAGAGAATTCCGGTGTACACATCGTGCCGCCGTCGAAGAAGACCAGATCCGCACCGAGGCCTCTCTGACAAGGGGGAGGTTCTACGAGTTCAACGCGACAACCTTGCTGCACCGCCGACGCCGCCCTCTGCATTTCCTTCACCGACGCCTCGGTGAAGAAGAATATCGCGCAATATATAACATCAAAAAGGGGGCTGGCCAAGTACGACCTCGACGGTGTCGTCAAGGCTCCGTCGTCAGTCACCCTCAACACGCTCCAGAACTCTTACCCGTCCTCCGCCGAACGCCGATGTTGTAGACCCCGGCAACAGCCTGAGGTATTACTCCCTCTTCGACATATAGATTGACGCTATCTTCACCGCCATATTTCCGAAGAAAGGCGTTCCTGCATTGATACAACCGAGAAGGCATGGACGAGATGGAAACAAAAATATATATATATATATACCTTCACTTCTCCGCCGAGCACCTCACCCCAACACCGCCGAGCACCTCACCCCATCACGTCCCACCTCGGCAAGAGTGGGAGAGAGAAGCTCCAGCTCGGCCGGGCTCCGGCTCTCACTTGTAGCACCGCCAAGCTCCGCTACTTCCACCTCGGCTCACCTCCCCCGCAGCAGGAATCAACCATCTTCAACGATGGCCGCCGCCGAGATCCACTTCGGCTCTCGCTTGCAGCTCCAATCCGGCTCCGGCTCCGGCCCACCTCGCCGTTGAGCTCCAGTACTCCGGCTCCTCGCCGCTGAGCTCCCGAGCTCCCCTCCAGCCCTCCGCGCAGTTGAGCTCCACTCCGGCACTCCGCCGGCGCGGTCATGAACGTCGCTGCCACCTCGACTCCGGCAAAGAAAGGAACCAACCGCCCCCATTTCAAGGCCATCGGCCCTACCGGTGGGCCGCTTAACGCCGAGGAGGCAGTCGAATTCGGTAAAGTTCACCTCAGCAGACGACATTCACCTCGGCAACCTCCTACCCCCGGAGAGAGGGAGAGAAACTCCAGCTCGGCCTCACTCCATCGACGCCGCCGCCGAGCTTCGGCTCCCCCCCTTTTTTGCTGCCGAACTCCGGCTCCCTCCGGCATCCGCCATATATATATATATATATAGAGAGAGAGAGAGAGTAGCTCTACGCAGCAAGCTCACCGCCGAGGACGGTGCAGCCGAGGTGGTCTCCTACCTCCGGATGAACTTCCTCTCACCCTTGACGGTGTTGACTTCGCCGCATGCAACCTCTTTGGATTGCTCTATGCTGCGAGTTCCATTCTGATTGCCACGTGAGAATTCCGAAGATCAAACTTGAAATCTGATTTTCATGAGATCGGTGCAGCATTTTTCCATGCATGCCAATGGATCAAATAAGCTTTCCGGTGATGCTCTCATGTTGGACAGTGTCTATGTATAAAATAAATGGAGCTAACCAAGCCCATGTTTTGCAACTCCGAACTCAAGCGACGCCATCTCCCACCTCGGCATAAGAAGTTGGGTGGACATGAGATGACGAAGAATTCCTCCATCGGAATCTCAGGCTTCCTCCATCGGAATTTCACCTTAAGAGGTACTATGCATAGGAGTAGAGAGTTCATATTTTGAGTCAGTCTTTTAAGTCTTTGTCTTTTGAGTCAAGTCTTTGTCGAGTCAGTCCGGTCACGCATATTCTACTACCTATGCATACCACCCCTCATCTACTCTCCACACTATCCTGACGAGGAAAGTGTGTTACCCTAGAGACACGCATCTCGGGTATGTAAATAATATAATAAATGCGTATGAGGAGCCCACTCCTACCGATACTTCTCGGCAAACATGGAGAGTGAAGCACGATTAATTTCGGCCACTTGAGGAGCCCACTCCTACCGATACTTCTCGGCAAACATGGAGACTAAAGCCCGATTCACTTCGGCCAAAAGCCCGATTAATTTCGGCCAAACATATAAGCCCAAGTTTGCTTCGGCCAACACTTAAGCCCGATTTATTTCGGCCACTAAGCCCGATTCATTTCGGCCACTAAAGCCCGATTCATATCGGCCAACTAAGCCCGATTCATTTCGGCCACTAAGCCCGATACATTTCGGCCACCTAAGCCCGATTCACATCGGCCATCAAATCCGGATTTATTTCGGGATGAACGAGCAAGAAGTGCCTAACTTCGGCTATGAACGGCGACACAGCTTTCGTTTTATCGTTTGGCTACAGCGCATGAAGACGCAATCAACAAAAATAAAAAATTTTCAGTCAAAAAAGCGAGAGAATACATCATTTGCAGAGTGATCATAGAAAAGGGAAGGGGAAAAGTAAGGAAGGGATCCACTGGCCCCTCCTTGCCCGCTGGCTTGCTCCTGCCCGGGAGCGCCCTTAAGCTGCGCCGCCTCCCCGCCCGTATGCTCGCCAGCTAGCCCCTGCCCGGGAGCATCCTTCTGCTGCGCCACCTTCTCACCCGTGGTCTCCACCTCCACCACCCCGAGCTCCGCTATGGCTTTAACGAGGTCAGAGTAGGCATCCACGTCACAAGCCATAACAGTTTCTGGCGTGAGCAGTTCGTCAGACGCACAAAGCTTCTTCAGCAAGGGCGCGGAAGAAGTGAAACCCACGATGGTGGACGCATAGCTCGCTAGCATATCCTCGTCAGACCGCCGTTTATATCCGAACTGGGACACATCGATGTCAGGGTACTTCTTCGCCACTGCGTCCAGGTTATCCGCCGTCATCGGGATCGATAACAGTGATCCCAACTTGCTGGCCAAGTCGGAGAAGTAATTGGATCGCAGTACCTTCTCCATTACGGCCTGTATCACCTCGGCCTGCGAACCCAACAGCTCGGCCTCACGAGCCTTAGATGTAGCCACGTCGGCCTCCAACGCAGCAATAGTTTCGGCCTGAGCGGCCACCTTCCCCCTCGTCGATTCCATGGTGGCCTGAAGGTCCACTATCTCGGCTTCTTTCTCCCGCAGTTCGCGCAAGAGCCTGTGCTTATCACCAGCCATCGTGTCCCGCACCTCGGCCAGCGAGGCAAACTGTACAGCCGCGCAGCGAAGATATTCAGCTACGCGATTCAGCTCGCCACACACTTGCTCAGTGCCCTGCACCACCATGCCAACTCAGAACACATTCACTGATCAACAAGAACAAAATTAAAGGCAATACTACTCACCTCGGGGAATTCAGGCAGAGGCCGATTTGCCCCTACATCGAAGCAATCGCCAACCACGTCAGCCGACAGCGGCTCCTTCCCTTCACGTCGCTTAGGGCTGACGAGGGGAGGAGACTCCGTCACTGGGACTGTCTTATCCGAGGAGGCGTGGGTTCTCTCTGATGACTCCGCCACCAGATCGCTGGTCGAATACACCATGGTCCTCTTCCGTTTGTTCTTGTTCGATGGAGGAGGGGGTGGTGGAGCAACCGGAGTAAATGCCACTAAAAAAAAAGAAAAAAGAGGAGAACAAACGGAAGAAGTCAGTACAACCGAAGAGAATAAAGCTAGAAAAGAAGCAAGGCAGAAATCAGTGCTGTTATTACGTCCCGAACTAAACGAACCTCACCCCTCCCCGGAGCCAATAAAATGGCTGGATCATTGGGACCTAGTCCGGCCCGCACGAGATCGGACTCGACAAATCTCTCTTTTACAGTCCCACAGCCATCTAAGATCGGCAGGAAGTTGGTGATTACATCATGAGAGAGCCACCCCTCGACCTTACTGGTCTTCCACTCGAACTGCAACGCGCCACCGAACTGACAGAAGAAAAATTTCCTCTTCCAGTCCCCCCGGACTTTATTCTCCACCTCAGCTCGCAGTAGGCGACGTGGAGAGAGGTAAAACCAGCTATCCCTATTTCTCAAGGAAAAGTAATGGGCCACCAGCCCGGCCGTCACCTGAAAGTTCTGCCGATGAGAGAGGACGCCAAGGGCGGTTATATGGTAAAAGGAATTGGGGGTTAGTTGAGATATAGGCGCACCGAGACGCGATTCTATCGCATTGTAAACTGAAGGATACGGAACACGAAGACCACACCGGAGTGAGTCTTCGTAAACCGCAACAAACCCTACCGGTGGCCAGCAGGCCCTATCTACTGGCCGAGGAACAGCAAGGATGGTGGAGGGAGGGAATCCGTAAGTGTTACTGATCCGAATCAAATCGTCGGAGTTCAATGAGGATTGATAATCCCTAACCTTCCCGCCTATCGCCCTTCCCCGATCGGGAAACCCTACATCTAAGCCGGAAATGTTGGGAGGACAGGCAGACACCACCTCTAGCCTAACCAGCCCGTCGGAAAGCCCCGCAGAAG
This sequence comes from Thymus mandschuricus, assembly GCA_029379335.1. NCBI lineage: Eukaryota > Viridiplantae > Streptophyta > Magnoliopsida > Lamiales > Lamiaceae > Thymus > Thymus mandschuricus. The sequence goes on from CM057078.1 coordinate 26,045,198, forward strand.
AAGAAGTAGCCGGAATCAGAGAAGGAGAAGAAGTCATGATCACTCACTTGATTTCGCAGGTGGGGGTCGAGTCGTCGGAGAGGATAGCAACGCCGGAGAAGATGAACAATAGGAGGGCAAAGTTTGCTTTCGATTTCACGGAATAGCAGAAGAGTGGGAGGTATGGGAGAAGCCACCTTTTACCCTACAGCGATACCCTATATTCCAGCTCGGCCTCGACGAAACGGTTCTGAGTTCATCCAGTTCGGCCCACATCCTCCAGTTCGGCCCACACCATCCAGTTCGGTCCACATACTCCAGTTCGACTTGCACCATCCAGTTCGCTCCACACACTCCAGTTCGGTCTAACATACTTCAGTTCGGACCACATGCTCCAGTTCGACGCACATCCTCCAGTTCGGCCCGCATCATCCAGTTCGGCCCAAATACTCCAGCTCGGCCCATATCATCCAGTTCTGTCCAAATACCCCAGTTCGGCTTACATCATCTAGTTCGCTCCACATACTCCAGTTCGGTCCACATAGTCCAGTTCGGACCACATCCCCCAGTCCGGGAAACTCAACTATGTCATCATCACCATCGCATCCTCGCTTCTACGTCTTTTTGGGAGGGGATGTGATAGGATACGGCCCAACTACTAGGCCTAACAATAAAGCTCGGCCCACGTAGTTAGGCCCACGAGAAGCGGTTCAGCCAAACGTAGAAGACTCGGATTCAGGCCCAAGAATAGGCCCAACTCGAAGCCTGATTATTATTAGGGAAAAACCCTAATTACTTGTATAAATAGATGTTAGATAAGGGTTAGAGGGGATGGACACACTCTTTTGTACTCTACACGAGAAACCCTAAATAAAATACCGCCGCTCTTTCTTTTCGCGTGGACGTAGATTTACTCCGGTAGATCGAACCACGTAAATCCTTCGTCTCTCTTTCAATCTTTCGTTTAATCCTTCGTTTCGATTATTGTCTTACGAAAATATGATTCATCAGTTTTTTCTCTACACTTTTATACTTTAGATCTAGATTTATTTTATGTATGAAGACAATTGAAGATTGAAGATTCATCAAGATTCAAGAGTTTTTCTATCCCTTTCTTTTTACTTTATGCTTTTAATTATGTTTATTCTTCCTTCTACCTTTCTTTTAATTATGTCTAGCTAATTTCATTTAGTTGATTTTAGGGATTGAATGCCTAATTGAATTTATGTGAGTGTTTTCTTTGATTACAATTAGCCTTCCAATCTAGGTGCATGTTTCATGGTGCTTATTCTCATGCATGATTAACTGGCCATTGATTATGTATGCATAATTATGTGTTTATGCCGTGATAGGATAATTGCATAATAGATCTCATGAATACATGGTATGATAGTTTGATTGTCTTGATCGAAGTTGAATTATCATATGTCTATATATAATCGATTTGAGTGTCGTGATTGAACTTAGTTGATTATATCATTGATACTTGTTCTATTTTGCACTTGATTTGATATCTATGAGTCCGGAAGGAGATTAGGATCTTATTAGGTGACGATCTATACTGCCTTAGCCGGAGTGTTAGGTTATTTTCGTGTATCACATCTAGATTGGATTAAATTGGTTAATTGTATTCATCAATTGCTTGCATATATTTGATTAGGTAGGCTTCCCTAGAATCAACACTTTTCCTTAATTGAGTTTTTTCCTTGTTTGATTATTTGCTTACTTGTTAGTTACTTTATTTGTTTAATTGTTTCTTTATTTGTTTATTTCCTTATTTGATTAATTGAGTCCTTTTATTTATTTGCCTAGTTATAAATACCACATTCCTAAACTCTCAAAAGTCTAGACATCAGTTTAGTTCTAAAGTAGAGGTATTGTGTGTGTTTTCGATTTGTCAGTCCCTGTGGATACGATATTCGTACTTCTTTATACTATACCTATTTTTGTGTGGTAGAAAATAGTGCGATCAAATTTTGGCGCCGTTGCCGGGGATTGATTAGATTTCACATAGATATTTTGAAATAGGATTAATAGGTGATTTAGGCGTTTAATTTTCTATTTTTGTGTATTGATTTAACCGTTTTTTTCCTTTGATTAGGAAAAAATTCTTATGGCGGATCAAGGAGTGAGAAGGACTTTGAACGACCGTTACAAGCCGGTCGTTGATCAATTCCAGCAAGGAGGATGGGGGACCACTGAAGCTAACAACTATGAGATCAAGGCGTCCCTCATCAACATGGTGCAAAACAACCAATATGGAGGCACACCGATGGAGGACCCGAACGCTCACTTGAAGCAGTTTCTGGATATTTGTGCTACATATAAAGCCAATGGAGTGTCTTCGGATTACCTCAAGCTTAGCCTCTTCGTGTGGTCTCTCAAGGATGATGCAAGAGAATGGTTAGATGGATTGGACAAGAAGGAGGTCACTACTTGGAGCGATATGTGCACGAAGTTTCTCAACAAATTCTTCCCACCTTCGAGGGCTCAGAAACTCATCAACGAGATTATCCAGTTTCAACAATACGAGGATGAGCACTTCTACGAGGCATGGGGGAGATTCAAGAAGCTACTACGAGCATGCCCGAATCATGGAATTAGCAAGGAGGATCAAATCACGAACTTCTATCGTGGTTTGAAAAAGATGTGTAGGAAGGAGCTCGACTACGCTTCGAAAGGAGGATTTTTGAACAACGAGTACGACGTGGCCATGGAGATTATTGAGCTGACCGTGAATTCAAGTTATGAGGAGGCTACTGACCGTCGCATTGGAAGAAGGAGAGTTACCAACATTGGAATCGATGCTTATGAAGACTTGATGGAGAAGTACACAAAAACAGCAAATGAGTTGGATAACATCAAGAAGGGAGTGCTTCGGTGCGATGCTATAGTTGATGAACAAGCACCCCAACCCGAAGGAGAAGATGCCAATTTCATGCAACAAGGTGGCAAGTGGCAACAAAATCAAGGAAACAACTGGCAAGGAGAACAAGGAGGTTCGAACTACCAAGGAGGTTACAAGAAGCCTTATGTTCCCAACAACCGAAACCATCCGAACTTCTCTTATGCCAACCCGAACAACGCCTTGCAACCACCTCCCGGCTTCCATGTTGAGAACGGAGTCATCCAAGAGCCAAAGAAGGAGATGTCTACTGACGACTTGATTCGTCAATATATGGCTCAGTCGGAGAAGAGGATGACACAGTCGGAGATGAGGATGACACAACAAGATGCAAAGTTGAGGACATTGGAGCTTATTCAAAATACATCGACTAACAACTTGGCGAGTAGCATCAATGCGTTGACCAAGCAAATGCAAATGTTGGAGACGCAAATGAGTCAAATAGCCAATGCTCAAGGAGGAGTCCACAAGCCCGGCCACTTCCCAAGCAACACCGAGCAAAACCTGAAGAACAACCATCAAGTTCACGCTATTGAGCTTAGGAGTGGCACTCGTTACACAAATCCATCTTTGGAGGATGAAGTTGAAGGAAGAGTCGAAGATTTGGGTGATGGAAGCAATTCGGAGGTGGAAACGGACGAGGTGAAAGACGAAAACCCGGAAGGAGACTCACTCGGCCGAGTCACCGGCCGAGTCGAAGGAGATAAAAACCTGGGAGATTCACTCGGCCAAGCACTCGGCCGAGTCGCTGGCCGAGTAGCTCCACTGGACGACTCACTCGGACGCCCACTCGGCCGAGTCACCCCACTCGGCCACCCACTCGGCCGAGTACCCGGCCGAGTGGAACCCAACTCCGATCCCGTTCCTACCCCGATGCACGAATCGACTCCCAAGGCTCCGTTTCCGCAACGATTGGCCAAGACGAAGCAAGACGAGAAGTACCAGAGGTTCTTGGAGATGCTTCAAAAGGTTAACATCAACATCCCGCTTCTCGATGCTCTCCGTGACATACCAAACCACATGAAGTTTATCAAGGATGCGGTGGCGGGGAAGAAGAAGTGGGCTAAGTTCGAGACGATCAACCTCACGGAGGAGTGTAGCGCGGTCTTACAAAAGAAGCTTCCGTTGAAACAAAAGGATCCCGGGAGGTTTACACTATCATGCAAGATCGGTGATCAAGTATTCCAAAATGTCCTTTGTGATCTTGGAGCTAGCATCAATTTGATGCCTCTCTCGATTTTCAACCGGCTCAAGATCGGGAAGATGAAGCCAACTACCATCTCTCTACTTATGGAGGATCGTTCGGTTTCTTATCCACGTGGAATAGTCGAGGACGTTCTCGTTCAAGTTCACAACCTCGTCTTCCCGGCGGATTTCGTAGTCTTGGATATGCCCGAGGATGATAATCAACCATTGATCTTAGGACGGCCATTCCTAGCTACGGGGAGAGCTTTGATCGATATTCAAGATGGAGATTTGACATTTAGAGTCAACGGTGAAGAATTAAAGATTTCCATCTATGAAGCAATGAAGAGGCCCGATGATAATCGAGAAGATGTGTTTGTCGTCCAAGTCTTGGAACCTCCTATACCTCCGGCGCCGATGAAGTTCTCGACAAGATCATCACCAACTTCTTGCACCATTATTTGGAGATGTCCGGAGTTTGCGAGGAGATTCTCGGGTGCTTAAATCAGTTGGAAGCCATTTCACCATTGAAGTTAGCCGAATTCAAGAGATCAATTGATGGAGCCATGAGGAAACTCAAAGATGGGGGAGAAAAGAACTTTCATTTTGATCCACCTTGATAAGAGGTATCGTCGGGCTAAAGACGTAAAACGTAGCACTTGTTGGGAGGTAACCCAACTCTATCTTTAATTTTCAGTTTTTGTTTTATTTATTTTCGTTTTTGTTTTTCTTTGAGTCTTACCTTTTATTAAGCTTTTTATCCAAGAATTTTCGAAGTTTGTGAGTTGTAGGTTTTCTCGACAAGGTTTCGGCTAGAAGAGAAGATCGATAGTAAGCTAGCTTCGGTGAAAGGAACGCTCGTTAACTTAACCACTCCTTCTTCTTAAACTTATTCCTTCATCATGATTTGAAATAAGTTTGGGGGAGGGGGAAGTGTGGCTTTGTTAACTCGTTTACATGAGTTCTTGGACTGTAGCTTAATTTTTGGATATTTCATTAGTAGTTTTTATTTTTGTTGAGTCTTAGGAGTTAATTGAGTCAAGTAAGCATGTGATGATAGTATTGTGGATTTGGCAGATGATAGAAAATTTTTGTTGATTTTTGGAGAAAAATTCATGATCTTTATTATGCATGGAACCTTGGCGAAGTGACGCATTTTATTTGATGAGTTTGAAGTATGCTATGATGTCGGGAACTAGTTAGTTTGAACCCGTGAGATTTGAGCTATTTGTGTATGTTTATGCCTATTCTTTGATTGAGTGATCATGCATTCTTCATTGTTTCTAGAACTTGCCTTATTTCTCCATCAAGACCTTAGTATATTTACGAACTAGGAGATGATCTTAGGCCATTCTTTCTTAGCCACATGATTCCTATACACTAACCTTGTTCATAAACCTTTGTTTACCCCTTTTGAGCCTTTGTTAGCCGTTCTTTGTAAAACCGGATGATAGGAGGTTTGGATGGTTATGGGTATCTTTTGATAGTTGGTGATATGGAAGGAGTTGAATAGAAAAGTTTTGTTGTGGTGAAGAGGGAGAAGAAAGGAGTTTTAGATGCTTGATTTATGTAGTTAGCTATCCCTATGAGCTTAGAAAAAAAAGAAAAAAAAAAAGAAAAAAAAAAGATGATAAAAAAAAATAGAGCTTTTGTTCGTCATTAGAAAGAACATTCTTAGTTGAGCTCTAGAGAAAAAAAAATAAAGAAAAGAAAAAAAAAAAAAAGAAAAAGAGAGATATATGTAAGCATAAGGGGATAGTTAGCTTTGATTTGTATAGTTGATATTTTAGCATCTTTGAGTTTGTATTTGGTGTGTTGGATGGTAGAAGATGGAGTTGAAAATCCATACTTTGGTTGGAGTTGAAAAGAGGTTGATGATTTGGAGTATTTTGAGTCACTTAGCCTATACAATCCCTACCTTAACCAATGTCCCTACATTACAAGCTTATATAAAGACCTTTTTGATCCTGATTTGTAAGTATTACATTAGGTGGAGATGTTGAGATTAAGGGCAAGCCTATGGTAAACATGTTGCATTGCATTGATGATGAGTGAGCCCTTTACGATGTGCATTATTATATACATCTTTTCTTTGAGAGAGTTGAGTGTTCACTTTCATACACATAATTTCACATGTTGGAGAGTGTTCTTAGATGGATTAGCATGTTTTGAGTTTGTTGAGTAGATTGTGTTGTTGGTGCTAAGGTTGTGTGCATAGTTTTGATCATGATCATGAGTGATTGTTTTTGAAAAAAATTGAGGCCTACATAATTCACAATGTTTGAGTCTATTGTTTATTTCGTTTTTGTTATTGTTCGGGACGAACAATGTTTAAGTTTGGGGGATTTTGATAGGGTGTATTTTTAGCATATTATCTAAGTGTTATATAATCGTTTTCTTGTCGTATTTTGATAGTTTAGCTTGTATTTTGTATTGTTTATGTTATGTCGAACTAGATTACGCTTTTGGGTTGTTTTGAGTGTTTTTAGGGCTTTTGAGTCGAGAAAACCCACGGCGAGATGAGAGGCGATGAAAGCAAGGAAGACGATGATGTATTGACCCCAAAGTTCTGACTTCTCACGATATTTTGTAAGAGTTATTCTGGAATTATGGAAGCATAGCATTGAAGAGGAGTTCGATAGGAGCATATAGGCGAAAACGGAGGTCAATTCGGAGTTCGGATGAGGAAGATACGATCGAAACAAGAAAGGTGCGCAAACTGCATGGATCCACTCGGACGACCACTCGGCCGAGTCAGTGGCCGAGTGAAGCTACTGCTGAACCTACTCGGCCGAGTCACCATCCGAGTCGCCGGCCGAGTGAAGCACACGGAAATTCTTAAATTTCATATTTTTATTTCCTTAACCTAATCCTTGCCCACTTAGGTAACAATTATGAACCCCTACCTTATAAATACCTCAAAACTCATCATTGTATCCAAGTTTTTCATAAGTTTTTTAGTTTGAGGTCTTCAAATCTTTCATATACTTTAGATTAGTTTTTTCTCTACACTTTTATACTTTAGATCTAAATTTATTTTATGTATGAAGACAATTGAAGATTCATCAAGATTCAAGAGTTTTTCTATCCCTTTCTTTTTACTTTATGCTTTTAATTATGTTTATTCTTCCTTCTACCTTTCTTTTAATTATGTCTAGCTAATTTCGTTTAGTTGATTTTAGGGATTGAATGCCTAATTGAATTTATGTGAGTGTTTTCTTTGATTACAATTAGCCTTCCAATCTAGGTGCATGTTTCATGGTGCTTATTCTCATGCATGATTAACTGGCCATTGATTATGTATGCATAATTATGTGTTTATGCCGTGATAGGATAATTGCATAATAGATCTCATGAATACATGGTATGATAGTTTGATTGTCTAGATCGAAGTTGAATTATCATATGTCTATATATAATCGATTTGAGTGTCGTGATTGAACTTAGTTGATTATATCATTGATACTTGTTCTATTTTGCACTTGATTTGATATCTATGAGTCCGGAAGGAGATTAAGATCTTATTAGGTGACGATCTATACTGCCTTAGCCGGAGTGTTAGGTTATTTTCGTGTATCACATCTAGATTGGATTAAATTGGTTAATTGTATTCATCAATTGCTTGCATATATTTGATTAGGTAGGCTTCCCTAGAATCAACACTTTTCCTTAATTGAGTTTTTTCCTTGTTTGATTATTTGCTTACTTGTTAGTTACTTTATTTGTTTAATTGTTTCTTTATTTGTTTATTTCCTTATTTGATTAATTGAGTCCTTTTATTTATTTGCCTAGTTATAAATACCACATTCCTAAACTCTCAAAAGTCTAGACATCAGTTTAGTTCTAAAGTAGAGGTATTGTGTGTGTTTTCGATTTGTCAGTCCCTGTGGATACGATACTCGTACTTCTTTATACTATACCTATTTTTGTGTGGTAGAAAATAGTGCGATCAGGATCAAGCAGGACAGGCAAGGAAATTAAGCTTGCAAGAAATTGAGGAGATACGTCTGGAGGCGTATGATAATGCAGCCATTTACAAGAAGAAGTTGAAGAGAGCTCACGACGAGATCATTCAGAAGAAGGAGTTTGAGCCAGGGCAATTGGTTCTCTTATATCAATCGCGGTTCAAATTGATGACGGGCAAGCTGACTACCAAATGGTGTGGACCATATGCGGTGGAAGCCTAACATCCCAATGGAGCAGTAGAGGTACGCGATTTGACTAAAGGGAAAATCTTCAAGGTGAATGGATAGAGGTTGAAGTCCTACTATGGGCAACATGAAGTATATAAGGAAGGGGAAGAGGTCCCCGATGATGAGGAAACCTGAAAAATGGATTAACATGTCGTGCCCACGATGATAACTAAGACACTAGCCAGGAGGCAACCTGGTATGTTTTCTTTTATTATTTAATTTCAGTATGAGGCAGGGAAGTCCTGCACACTTTGCCCTAAGCAAAGTGTGTGTGTGTGCGACCCCAGTTTTTAGTTGACCAACTTCCTACACACTTTGCCTTGGGCATAGCGTGTGTGTGTGTGAGTGTGGGAGGGGGGGGGGGGGGGGGGGGGGGGGGGTCTTTGCTTTTAGAGTCAACCAATTTCCTACACACTTTGCCTGATGCAAAGTGTGTGTGTGAGGGAGGTTAGTTTTCCTTTAAGTTTACTGATGAAGTCGAGAAAGGTTGTCATTCCTCGCACGAAGTTTCTGTTTTCTTACCTTGCAGGTTGGGCATGGAGGAAGCAGATGATGGCTTGGGCAAAACACGGAAGGCAGTTATGGAAAGAAATCTGCCCGATCCTGTCAAATCGGGCACAAATTATGTCAGAGACGGTTGCCTTCCCCAACACCCAAACCTCCCTAAACCGCCATCATCACCCTTAATTTGAATTTCAAATTCAAACCTTCCATAACCCACCTCCACTAACCTATAACCTGCGATGACTCCCCTTCTTCTCTTCATAATGGTAGGAACTTGATCACACTATTTTCTACCACACAAAATAGGTATAGTATAGAATAAGTACGAGAATCGTATCCACAGGGATTGATATACCGAAACCACACACAATACCTCTACTCTAGAATTAAACTGATGTCTAGGCAAATAAGAAATTGAGATTGTGGTATTTATAACTAGGCAAATAAATAAAAGACTCAATTAAACATATAAGAAAATAAATAAACAAGGAAATAGCTAGCCAAATAAAACAAATTAGGACACAAGCAATTAAATAAATAAGGAAAGTAAACAATTAAGGAAAAGTGTTGATTCTAGGGAAGCCTGCCTAATCAAATATATGCAAGTAATTAATGAGTACAATTAACCAATTTAATCCAATCTAGATGTGATACATGAAAAATAACCTACACCCCGATTAAAGCAATGCAAGTCGTCACCTAATAAGATCCTAATATCCTTTCGGACGCATAGATATCAAACTAAGTGCAAAAGAGAACAAGTACCAATAATATAATCAACTAGGTTCAACTACGACACCAAATCAACTATATATGAACATATAACGATTCAATTATCAATCAAGAGAATCAAACTATTATATCATGCTTTCATGAGATCGATTATGCAATTATCCGATCAAGGCATAAACACATAATTATGCATACACAATTAATGGCCAGTTAACTATGCATGAGAATAAGCACCATGAAACATGCATCTAGATTGGAAGGCTAATTGCAAACAAAAATACTCACATAAATTCAATTAGGCATTCAATCCCTAAAATCAACTAATAAAAATTAGCTAGACATAATTAAAAGAAAGGTAGAAGGAAGAATAAACATAATTAAAAGCATAAAGTAAAAGAACAAGGGATAGAAAAACTCTTGAATCTTGAATCTTCAATCTTCAATTGTCTTCCAAGAAATACATGAATTAAATCTAAAACTAAAATATAAAAGTGTAGAGAAAAACTAATCTAAAGTATGGTGTTTGCTGGGTTTTACAATGCTAGACTAGGAGTATATATAGGAGAAATTTACATAAGGAAAGCCTAAACCAAAAAGGAGTCTAATTAAAATAAGGAAAAAAATTCCCGGCTGGACACCTCTCGACAGACCTCTCGATCGAGAGGTCGATCGAGAGGGTATAATTTCTGCTCTCGATCGATAGCTCAAACAGAAGGCACCTCTCGACACCTCTCTCGATCGAGAGGTCGATCGAGAGGCCTTCACTCGAACTCAAATCTTGGATTTTCAGCTTCGATCTTCACGCCTTTTCTCGTCTCGGGGTTTTATCATCGATTTATCATCAATTTATGCCTGAAAACACAGAAAAACACCTACAAGCATAATATTGTCCCATATACTAAAAACCATATAAAACATAGACAATACTATAAAATCGAGACACAAAATTGACTCTTTTTGGCTATTAAAACAAGGTAAATTTCACCTATATCAAATCCCCCAAACTTAAACATTGTTCGTCCCGAACAATAAACAAAACATAAACTAAAGAATAGACAAATCAAGCAAACACAAAATACAAGCATAATGAACTCTAAGGGCCTCATAGATCTTCAAAGAAACATCGATCAACATCATATAAGCAACCTCAAAGTTTCAACTCTACGAAAGTACAATAAAATCAAATCATGCTTCAAAAGGGAAACTCACTCAAGACATGTGAAGATATAAGTGTATAAGTGAACTCTCAACTCACAATGAAAGAATTAAAGTGTATAGGTTCACTCATAATCAATACAATGCAAAAGACTTACCATAAGCTTGCCCTTTATCTCAACATCTCCACCACTTAATTGTATGTAAGAACTAAGATCAATTAGGTCTTTTTCGGGGTTGTAATGTAGGCACATTGGTTTAGGGTAGGAAAAATATAGGCTAAGTGACTTAGACATCTCCAAGTACCAACCTTTTAGCAACTCCAAACTAGTATGGATATAACTCCATCTTCTACTCATCAACTCATTCTCAAATATCAACCTTATCTCTTCTTAACCTTCTTCTATTCAACTCCCAAAATACTAAAAATTCTATCCATCCCTTTATGCTCTTTTCTTTTCTTTTGAACTAGGACTCGTATACTTTTTTTTTTTTCTTTTCCAAACTGTTTTTCTAAGTCCTTTATTCCCTCTTTTTTTTTTTTTTTTTTTTTTTTTTTTTTTTCTAGAGCTTATAGGGATCTACAATTCCTTTCTTTCAAAGGAGCTTACTAAAAAGACAACTTCTCCAAACATAATCCCTAACAAAACAACTCCCAAGATACCCATAATTCCTCCTTTACCTCCTTTCATCCGGTTAAGAAACAAATGGCTATAAAGGCTCAAAAGTGGCTAACAAAGGAATATATGTAAAGGATAGTGTTTAGGAAAGATGTGGTTAACAAAAGATGGCCTAAAATCACTTCTAAATTCCTACACACATACGTAGTCTCAATGGAGAACAAAGGCAAGTTCTAGAAGTACAAATACATGTATGATACTCTCATGAAAGAAAATAGGCATAAATATGCACCAAAGGCTCAAATCCTCACGGGTAATAACAAAACGTTTCCCAAAATCAAAGCATAATCAAATTTCATCACACACATGCATAATCTCCACCAAGGTTCCAAACATAATATCAATCAAATATTCAAAGAAAATCATGCTATCATTGGCAAAATTCAATTATACTCATAAATCATGCTTGACTCAATCATCTAAACTCCTAAAACTCTATTAACTACAACTAATATCCAAAATTAAACTAATATCCAACATATAAACATAACGAAGCACATACGAACGAGTTAACGAAACCACGCTTCCCTCTCCCCCAAACTTATTTCGAATCATGATGAAGGAATAAGTTCCAAGAAGAAGAAGTGGTTAAGTTAACGAGCGTACCTTTCACTGAAGCTAGCTTACTATCGATCTTCTCTTCTTAGTTGAAACCTCGTCAAGAAAACCTACAATTCACAAGCTTCGAAAATTCTTGGATAAAGAGCTTAATAAAAGATAAGTCTCAAAGAAAAATAAAAACAAAAATAAAACAAAAACTGAAAATTAAAGATAGAGTTGGGTTACCTCCCAACAAGTGCTACGTTTTACGTCTTTAGCCCGACGTTACCTCTTTTCAAGGTGGATCAAAATAAAAGTTCATCTCTCCATCATCGAGTTTCTTCATGGCTCCATCGATTGATCTCTTGAATTCGGCTAACTTCAATGGTGGAATGGCTTCCAACTGATTTAAGCACTCGAGAATCTCCCCGAAAACTTCATCCGGTGCCGGCGGTATAGGTGGTTCCAAGACTTGAACGGCAAAAACATCCTCTCGGTGATCATCGGGTCTCTTCATTGCTTCATAGATGGAAATCTTCAATTCCTCTCCATTGACTCTAAATGTCAAATCTCCATCTTGAATATCGATCAAAGCTCTCCCCGTAGCTAAAAATGGCCGTCCTAAGATCAATGGTTGATTCTCATCCTCGGGCATAACCAACACTACAAAATCAGCCGGGAAAACAAGATTCTGAACTTGTACGAGCACATCTTCAACTATCCCCCTTGGATAAGAAACTGATCGATCCGCCATAAGTAGGGAGATAGTTGTCGGCTTCATCTTTCCAATCTTGAGCCGGTTGAAAATAGAGAGGGGCATCAAATTGATGCTAGCACCAAGATCACAAAGGACATTTTGGAAGACGTGATCACCAATCTTGCAAGCTAATGTGAACCTCCCGGGATCCTTTTGCTTTAATGGAAGCTTCTTTTGTAGGACCGCGCTACACTCCTCCGTCAAGTTAATCGTCTCGAACTTAGCCCACTTCTTCTTCCCCGCCACCGCGTCCTTGATGAACTTCATGTGGTTTGGCATGTCTCGGAGAGCATCTAGAAGCGGGATGTTGATGTTGACCTTTTGAAGCATCTCCAAAAACCGTTGATACTTCTCGTCTTGCTTCGTCTTGGTCAATCGTTGCGGGAAGGGAGCCTTCGGAGTGTAAGTCGGAAGTTGGTGCGGCTGCTGAGCCTCTCGACCGACCTCTCGATCGAGAGAGGTGTCGAGAGGTCCCTTCTGACCTCGGTTTTTGACCTCTCGATCCACCTCTCGATCGAGAGAGGTATCGAGAGGTGGATTCTGCATAAGCTCGTCGTGGGCCTCTCGATCGACCTCTCGATCGAGAGAGGTATCGAGAGGTGGATTTTGACCTCCAGTATTGACCTCTCGATCGACCTCTCGATCGAGAGAGGTGTCGAGAGGTCCTCGATTCAGACTTCGTCTTCTCGTCTCCTCGAACTCCAAATCCTTGCGCCTTCTTTCTCCATTATGTTCAGCTTCTAAAGATGAATTCGTGTACCGAGTACCGCTCCGAAGCTCGATAGCATGAACTTGATGGTCGGGCTTATGTACTCCTCCTTGAGCATTGACTACTTGATCAACTCGAGCATCCAACATATTCATGTGCTTGGTCAAATTTGCTACACTAGACTCCAAGGCTCCAATTTTATTTGTCGTCGTTGATATGAGAGTCTTTATCAACTCCTCCAATGAAGGTTCCTTCTTCGGCTCTTGGACAACTCTATTCTCCTCATAAGTCTTCTTGAAAGCATCCAACTCCGTTGCCGTCTTGGTGTATTTCTCCATCAAATCTTCATAAGCTTCGGATCCAATGGCGGCAACCTTCCTTCTCCCAACTCTTCTACCGGTAGCCTCCTCATAACTTGTATTGACGTTGAGCTCGATGATCTCCCAGGCCATCTCTACATCGTTATTTAAGAATCCTCCTTTAGATGCATAATCGAGCTCCTTCTTCATTGCTTGTTCAATCCTTGATGGAAGCAGAAGATTTGTTCCCCCTTGTCCATACCATGATTGGGGCATACACGAAGCATCTTTCTGAATCTCCCCCATGCTTCGTAAAGGTACTCATCTTCAAATTGTTGGAATGTTTTGATCTCGTTTAGAAGCCTCTGAGCCCTTGAAGGTGGGAAGAACTTATTTAAGAATAGTTTGCACAGCTCGCTCCATGTCTTTATCTCGGCTCGATTCTCTATATCCTCAAGCCACTCTCTAGCATCATCCTTGAGAGACCACGCGAAGAGATTGAGCTTGATGTAGTCTGCAGGCACTCCATTTGCCTTGTAGGTTGCACAGATGTTGAGAAATTGCTTCAGGTGAGCATTAGGATCCTCCATCGGTGTGCCTCCATATTGATTTGCTTGCACCATGTTGATGAGGGAAGCCTTGATCTCGTAATCGGTAGCCTCAACAGTCCCCCATCCTCCATTCTGGAATCGATCAACAACCGGTTTGAACCGATCGTTGAGAGTCTTTTTCACTACCGAATCCGCCATCGAACTTTATTCCTCGACAAAGAAAGGAAACGGTTAGATTAATACTCAAAAACAGAAAAATAAACGCCTAAATCACCTATTAATCCTATTTCAAAATATCTATGTGAAATCTAATCAATCCCCGGCAACGGCGCCAAAATTTGATCGCACTATTTTCTACCACACAAAATAGGTATAGTATAAAGCAAGTACGAGTATCGTATCCACAGGGATTGATATATCGAAATCACACAAAGTACCTCTACTCTAGAATTAAACTGATGTTTAGGCAATTAAGAAAATAAGAATGTGGTATTATAATCCTAGGCAAATAAATAAAATAAATAAAAGAGAACACAAATAAGAAAACAAATAAATAAACAATTAAACAAATAAGGCAAATAAGCAAATAAGGAAATAAATAAATCAAATAAGGAAACAAGGTTGATTCTAGGGAAGCCTACCTAATCAAATATATGCAAGCAATTAATGAGTACAATTAACCAATTTAATCCAATCTAGATGTGATACATGAAAAATAACCTACACCCCGATTAAAGCAATGCAAGTCGTCACCTAATAAGATCCTAATATCCTTTCGGACGCATAGATATCAAACTAAGTGCAAAAGAGAACAAGTACCAATAATATAATCAACTAGGTTCAACTACGACACCAAATCAACTATATATGAACATATAACGATTCAATTATCAATCAAGAAAATCAAACTATTATATCATGCTTTCATGAGATCGATTATGCAATTATCCGATCAAGGCATAAACACATAATTATGCATACACAATTAATGGCCAGTTAACTATGCATGAGAATAAGCACCATGAAACATGCATCTAGATTGGAAGGCTAATTGCAAACAAAAATACTCACATAAATTCAATTAGGCATTCAATCCCTAAAATCAACTAATAAAAATTAGCTAGACATAATTAAAAGAAAGGTAGAAGGAAGAATAAACATAATTAAAAGCATAAAGTAAAAGAACAAGGGATAGAAAAACTCTTGAATCTTGAATCTTCAATCTTCAATTGTCTTCCAAGAAATACATGAATTAAATCTAAAACTAAAATATAAAAGTGTAGAGAAAAACTAATCTAAAGTATGGTGTTTGCTGGGTTTTACAATGCTAGACTAGGAGTATATATAGGAGAAATTTACATAAGGAAAGCCTAAACCAAAAAGGAGTCTAATTAAAATAAGGAAAAAAATTCCCGGCTGGACACCTCTCGACAGACCTCTCGATCGAGAGGTCGATCGAGAGGGTATAATTTCTGCTCTCGATCGATAGCTCAAACAGAAGGCACCTCTCGACACCTCTCTCGATCGAGAGGTCGATCGAGAGGCCTTCACTCGAACTCAAATCTTGGATTTTCAGCTTCGATCTTCACGCCTTTTCTCGTCTCGGGGTTTTATCATCGATTTATCATCAATTTATGCCTGAAAACACAGAAAAACACCTACAAGCATAATATTGTCCCATATACTAAAAACCATATAAAACATAGACAATACTATAAAATCGAGACACAAAATTGACTCTTTTTGGCTATTAAAACAAGGTAAATTTCACCTATATCAAATCCCCCAAACTTAAACATTGTTCGTCCCGAACAATAAACAAAACATAAACTAAAGAATAGACAACTCAAGCAAACACAAAATACAAGCATAATGAACTCTAAGGGCCTCATAGATCTTCAAAGAAACATCGATCAACATCATATAAGCAACCTCAAAGTTTCAACTCTACGAAAGTACAATAAAATCAAATCATGCTTCAAAAGGGAAACTCACTCAAGACATGTGAAGATATAAGTGTATAAGTGAACTCTCAACTCACAATGAAAGAATTAAAGTGTATAGGTTCACTCATAATCAATACAATGCAAAAGACTTACCATAAGCTTGCCCTTTATCTCAACATCTCCACCACTTAATTGTATGTAAGAACTAAGATCAATTAGGTCTTTTTCGGGGTTGTAATGTAGGCACATTGGTTTAGGGTAGGAAAAATATAGGCTAAGTGACTTAGACGTCTCCAAGTACCAACCTTTTAGCAACTCCAAACTAGTATGGATATAACTCCATCTTCTACTCATCAACTCATTCTCAAATATCAACCTTATCTCTTCTTAACCTTCTTCTATTCAACTCCCAAAATACTAAAAATTCTATCCATCCCTTTATGCTCTTTTCTTTTCTTTTGAACTAGGACTCGTATACTTTTTTTTTTTCTTTTCCAAACTGTTTTTCTAAGTCCTTTATTCCCTCTTTTTTTTTTTTTTTTTTTTTTTTTTTTTTCTAGAGCTTATAGGGATCTACAATTCCTTTCTTTCAAAGGAGCTTACTAAAAAGACAACTTCTCCAAACATAATCCCTAACAAAACAACTCCCAAGATACCCATAATTCCTCCTTTACCTCCTTTCATCCGGTTAAGAAACAAATGGCTATAAAGGCTCAAAAGTGGCTAACAAAGGAATATATGTAAAGGATAGTGTTTAGGAAAGATGTGGTTAACAAAAGATGGCCTAAAATCACTTCTAAATTCCTACACACATACGTAGTCTCAATGGAGAACAAAGGCAAGTTCTAGAAGTACAAATACATGTATGATACTCTCATGAAAGAAAATAGGCATAAATATGCACCAAAGGCTCAAATCCTCACGGGTAATAACAAAACGTTTCCCAAAATCAAAGCATAATCAAATTTCATCACACACATGCATAATCTCCACCAAGGTTCCAAACATAATATCAATCAAATATTCAAAGAAAATCATGCTATCATTGGCAAAATTCAATTATACTCATAAATCATGCTTGACTCAATCATCTAAACTCCTAAAACTCTATTAACTACAACTAATATCCAAAATTAAACTAATATCCAACATATAAACATAACGAAGCACATACGAACGAGTTAACGAAACCACGCTTCCCTCTCCCCCAAACTTATTTCGAATCATGATGAAGGAATAAGTTCCAAGAAGAAGAAGTGGTTAAGTTAACGAGCGTACCTTTCACTGAAGCTAGCTTACTATCGATCTTCTCTTCTTAGTTGAAACCTCGTCAAGAAAACCTACAATTCACAAGCTTCGAAAATTCTTGGATAAAGAGCTTAATAAAAGATAAGTCTCAAAGAAAAATAAAAACAAAAATAAAACAAAAACTGAAAATTAAAGATAGAGTTGGGTTACCTCCCAACAAGTGCTACGTTTTACGTCTTTAGCCCGACGTTACCTCTTTTCAAGGTGGATCAAAATAAAAGTTCATCTCTCCATCATCGAGTTTCTTCATGGCTCCATCGATTGATCTCTTGAATTCGGCTAACTTCAATGGTGGAATGGCTTCCAACTGATTTAAGCACTCGAGAATCTCCCCGAAAACTTCATCCGGTGCCGGCGGTATAGGTGGTTCCAAGACTTGAACGGCAAAAACATCCTCTCGGTGATCATCGGGTCTCTTCATTGCTTCATAGATGGAAATCTTCAATTCCTCTCCATTGACTCTAAATGTCAAATCTCCATCTTGAATATCGATCAAAGCTCTCCCCGTAGCTAAAAATGGCCGTCCTAAGATCAATGGTTGATTCTCATCCTCGGGCATAACCAACACTACAAAATCAGCCGGGAAAACAAGATTCTGAACTTGTACGAGCACATCTTCAACTATCCCCCTTGGATAAGAAACTGATCGATCCGCCATAAGTAGGGAGATAGTTGTCGGCTTCATCTTTCCAATCTTGAGCCGGTTGAAAATAGAGAGGGGCATCAAATTGATGCTAGCACCAAGATCACAAAGGACATTTTGGAAGACGTGATCACCAATCTTGCAAGCTAATGTGAACCTCCCGGGATCCTTTTGCTTTAATGGAAGCTTCTTTTGTAGGACCGCGCTACACTCCTCCGTCAAGTTAATCGTCTCGAACTTAGCCCACTTCTTCTTCCCCGCCACCGCGTCCTTGATGAACTTCATGTGGTTTGGCATGTCTCGGAGAGCATCTAGAAGCGGGATGTTGATGTTGACCTTTTGAAGCATCTCCAAAAACCGTTGATACTTCTCGTCTTGCTTCGTCTTGGTCAATCGTTGCGGGAAGGGAGCCTTCGGAGTGTAAGTCGGAAGTTGGTGCGGCTGCTGAGCCTCTCGACCGACCTCTCGATCGAGAGAGGTGTCGAGAGGTCCCTTCTGACCTCGGTTTTTGACCTCTCGATCCACCTCTCGATCGAGAGAGGTATCGAGAGGTGGATTCTGCATAAGCTCGTCGTGGGCCTCTCGATCGACCTCTCGATCGAGAGAGGTATAGAGAGGTGGATTTTGACCTCCAGTATTGACCTCTCGATCGACCTCTCGATCGAGAGAGGTGTCGAGAGGTCCTCGATTCAGACTTCGTCTTCTCGTCTCCTCGAACTCCAAATCCTTGCGCCTTCTTTCTCCATTATGTTCAGCTTCTAAAGATGAATTCGTGTACCGAGTACCGCTCCGAAGCTCGATAGCATGAACTTGATGGTCGGGCTTATGTACTCCTCCTTGAGCATTGACTACTTGATCAACTCGAGCATCCAACATATTCATGTGCTTGGTCAAATTTGCTACACTAGACTCCAAGGCTCCAATTTTATTTGTCGTCGTTGATATGAGAGTCTTTATCAACTCCTCCAATGAAGGTTCCTTCTTCGGCTCTTGGACAACTCTATTCTCCTCATAAGTCTTCTTGAAAGCATCCAACTCCGTTGCCGTCTTGGTGTATTTCTCCATCAAATCTTCATAAGCTTCGGATCCAATGGCGGCAACCTTCCTTCTCCCAACTCTTCTATCGGTAGCCTCCTCATAACTTGTATTGACGTTGAGCTCGATGATCTCCCAGGCCATCTCTACATCGTTATTTAAGAATCCTCCTTTAGATGCATAATCGAGCTCCTTCTTCATTGCTTGTTCAATCCTTGATGGAAGCAGAAGATTTGTTCCCCCTTGTCCATACCATGATTGGGGCATACACGAAGCATCTTTCTGAATCTCCCCCATGCTTCGTAAAGGTACTCATCTTCAAATTGTTGGAATGTTTTGATCTCGTTTAGAAGCCTCTGAGCCCTTGAAGGTGGGAAGAACTTATTTAAGAATAGTTTGCACAGCTCGCTCCATGTCTTTATCTCGGCTCGATTCTCTATATCCTCAAGCCACTCTCTAGCATCATCCTTGAGAGACCACGCGAAGAGATTGAGCTTGATGTAGTCTGCAGGCACTCCATTTGCCTTGTAGGTTGCACAGATGTTGAGAAATTGCTTCAGGTGAGCATTAGGATCCTCCATCGGTGTGCCTCCATATTGATTTGCTTGCACCATGTTGATGAGGGAAGCCTTGATCTCGTAATCGGTAGCCTCAACAGTCCCCCATCCTCCATTCTGGAATCGATCAACAACCGGTTTGAACCGATCGTTGAGAGTCTTTTTCACTACCGAATCCGCCATCGAACTTTATTCCTCGACAAAGAAAGGAAACGGTTAGATTAATACTCAAAAACAGAAAAATAAACGCCTAAATCACCTATTAATCCTATTTCAAAATATCTATGTGAAATCTAATCAATCCCCGGCAACGGCGCCAACTTGATCGCACTATTTTCTACCACACAAAATAGGTATAGTATAAAGCAAGTACGAGTATCGTATCCACAGGGATTGATATATCGAAATCACACAAAGTACCTCTACTCTAGAATTAAACTGATGTTTAGGCAATTAAGAAAATAAGAATGTGGTATTATAATCCTAGGCAAATAAATAAAATAAATAAAAGAGAACACAAATAAGAAAACAAATAAATAAACAATTAAACAAATAAGGCAAATAAGCAAATAAGGAAATAAATAAATCAAATAAGGAAACAAGGTTGATTCTAGGGAAGCCTACCTAATCAAATATATGCAAGCAATTAATGAGTACAATTAACCAATTTAATCCAATCTAGATGTGATACATGAAAAATAACCTACACCCCGATTAAAGCAATGCAAGTCGTCACCTAATAAGATCCTAATATCCTTTCGGACGCATAGATATCAAACTAAGTGCAAAAGAGAACAAGTACCAATAATATAATCAACTAGGTTCAACTACGACACCAAATCAACTATATATGAACATATAACGATTCAATTATCAATCAAGAGAATCAAACTATTATATCATGCTTTCATGAGATCGATTATGCAATTATCCGATCAAGGCATAAACACATAATTATGCATACACAATTAATGGCCAGTTAACTATGCATGAGAATAAGCACCATGAAACATGCATCTAGATTGGAAGGCTAATTGCAAACAAAAATACTCACATAAATTCAATTAGGCATTCAATCCCTAAAATCAACTAATAAAAATTAGCTAGACATAATTAAAAGAAAGGTAGAAGGAAGAATAAACATAATTAAAAGCACAAAGTAAAAGAACAAGGGATAGAAAAACTCTTGAATCTTGAATCTTCAATCTTCAATTGTCTTCCAAGAAATACATGAATTAAATCTAAAACTAAAATATAAAAGTGTAGAGAAAAACTAATCTAAAGTATGGTGTTTGCTAGGTTTTACAATGCTAGACTAGGAGTATATATAGGAGAAATTTACATAAGGAAAGCCTAAACCAAAAAGGAGTCTAATTAAAATAAGGAGAAAAATTCCCGGCTGGACACCTCTCGACAGACCTCTCGATCGAGAGGTCGATCGAGAGGGTATAATTTCTGCTCTCGATCGATAGCTCAAACAGAAGGCACCTCTCGACACCTCTCTCGATCGAGAGGCCTTCACTCGAACTCAAATCTTGGATTTTCAGCTTCGATCTTCACGCCTTTTCTCGTCTCGGGGTTTTATCATCGATTTATCATCAATTTATGCCTGAAAACACAGAAAAACACCTACAAGCATAATATTGTCCCATATACTAAAAACCATATAAAACATAGACAATACTATAAAATCGAGACACAAAATTGACTCTTTTTGGCTATTAAAACAAGGTAAATTTCACCTATATCAATATCGGCCAAAGTCCATCCAATAACCATCTTGTACTTCTGGATCATCGTCTTGACCTGCTCTTATTGGTCAATGCTCAGCTCAGCGCTTATGATAATGGGCAACGTGTCATTCTCCCCCAAGAACACATATTTCAAGTGCTTGGGCAAGGGCTTGAGCTGAAGATTTGGTGCCTTAAGAAGTGAGGGCACCAACTTTTCCTCGTTCCGTATCCTGGGCAGTTCCTCTCGGTAGATCTGTCTGTGCTCTGGTTCTGCTTTCATCTGGTTCACCTCCCTTGGGCATTCCTCCTCATCCACTATACTTTCTTGGATCACTGTATCTAGCATATCGCGAGATGCGATCTTGGGCAATGTTTCCTCCACCATGTTGTCCACAGTGTCTACATAGTCCACCATTTCAGTATCTTGATGGTGCTTTTCCGCCTTATAGATATCGAACGCGACTGTTTCTCCAACAACTTGACATGTCAGCTTGCCCATATCGCAGTCGATTTGTGTTCGTGCCGTCTTGAGGAATGGTCTACCCAAGAGCATGACTGGTGATTTCCCTTCACCTTGTCCCATGTCGAGAACGTAAAAGTCAGTGAGAAAGATCAAATCCTTCACCTTGACCAAGATGTCCTCCAGAATTCCCTCGGGGTACACATTTGAACTGTCCGCCAGTTGAATCACTACTCGTGTGGGTTTAAGTGGGCCCATATTGAGTTCCTGGTACATAGACAGTGGCATCACATTGATTGATGCTCCCAAGTCTAACATGGCCTTCTCTATCTTCATAGTTCCAATTACGCAGGGAATGTAGAACATCCCTGGGTCTCCGCACTTCATAACCATCTCTCTGCCCAAGACTGACGAGACATGCTCTCCCACTTGGAACTTTGCATTTTCATCATATTTAACCTTCCGCGTACATAACTCCTTCAAGACCTTCGCGCATTTGGGCATCGAGCGCATGGCAGTGAGTAGTGGAATGTTGACTTCCACCTTTTTGAAGATCTGGTACATCTCGCCCAGTTCCTCAGCTTCATTGTTCTTGGCCAACCTTCCTGGGAAGGGTGCCTTGGGCTTATAGGAGCGAGGTACCACTGCCTATTCTGCTGATGTTGCCCTTGCTGGTGCTGTGGTTGCTGTTGTGGCTTCGGCCCCCATTTAAAGTTCTCGTGATCCCTCCATCCTGGATTGTAGAATTGAGATTTGGGATCATATTTGGGATAGCCATTTCCTCCACTCCCTTGGTTGTGGCCAAGTATCTTGACTTCCTCTTGCAGCATCACCTCGGGACACTCATCAGTCACGTGCGACGTGGCAAAACACAGTTGACATGCGTGAACTCCTTTCTTTTGTGGTCCATTCATGTTGACTATCTGCTCCAACAGGGTACACATCTTGTCAAGCTTTGTATCTGAAGCCGATCGTTCAATAAGGTTTGCCCTTGGCATGTCAATGGGCTCATCTCGAGTCTCCTCCGCCATATCTGCAAATAGCTTCATAGCTTGACTGGGTAGCTTGTTTTGCACTGATCCTCCGCATGCAGCATTCACCAAGGCACGATCTTGCGGTCGAAGTCCCATCATGAAGTATTAAACCAAGTCAGGTTCGGCGATTGGATGCTGTGGGGACTTGGCAAGGAGCTGCTTGAACCTACTCCAATATTCATAGAAATTCTCTCCTGCACCCATCTTGATCGAGCTGATCCTTTTTCGCATGTTTTGGATGCGGGAGGCAGGGTAGTATTTCTCCAGAAACTTCAACTACAGCTGTGCCCAGGTAGTCACTGAGCCTTCTTCTAGCGTATATAACCATTCCTTGCCCCGTCTTGCAACGAGAAGGGAAATGCCAGCAGCCGTATATACTCTCCCATGTTGCCTTGAGTTCTGACAGTGCTGCACGTCATTTCAAAGTCCTGGAGATGATGTTGTGGGTCTTCTCCAGGCATATCACTGAACTTAGGCAATAGTTGCATTAACGCATGCTTAAGTTCCCAATCCGGGGCCGAAGGAACGGGCAGGGTGACCCAATGGCCTCAGATTTCCATTTTTAGGGAAAACAGTTTCCCTCAGTGTCCACTCCGCGTTGTTAGGCGGTGCTCGCTGGTCGTCTCCCATCTCACGCCGCCTTCTATCGCGAGCTCATTGTTCAAGCCTTCTCCTTTGTGCACGTAACTGCCGGTTGGTTCTCTCAATCTCCGCATCGAACTGAAATTCTTCGGGTTGAGTTCCACTCCTTAATTGCATGCACTAGTCAAGCACCTGAAAACAGAAATTGAAAAGATTACTTTTAGCGCAACTCCCCGGCAACGGTGCAATTGACGCGACCGTCGTTTAGCCGCAATCAATAAATTTATAAAACCTATGTCTTGACTACTACAACTAGTATAGCAATGGTAAGCACAGGGTCGATCCCACGAGGAGTTGGAGTATCAATCTTTCCAGAAACAAGTTGTCACGTTTTGGGGGTGGGCGTTGCCCAAGACAAAACATAAAATAACAAGGGAAAGTTAGACAGCGTAATTTAAAGAACTTGTAAACAATAATAAAAGGAAAAACCCAGCCTGGGCAAGTACCATGAATTACAATATAACTCTACTTGTTCATCGATCTAATTATGCACATGTCATCGGTTATAGGCAAGTCACTAGGCAGGACCCCTTACTGTCACGTGTCACGTGCCCCGCCAATGTGTGCCCAATCCACCCTTACAGTTTAGAAATATATATATATATATATATATATATATATATATATATATATATAGGTAGTGGATCATATGAAAACTAAATATTTCGTGCAAACTGCAAACCATGCATTTTTATGCATAGCATGATGCATTTTAATGCATAGCATGTTGCATAAATAAATATATTTTTTTATTAATAAAAATGCATTATATAATATTATTTTTTTATGCAACATGTTATGCATAAATATGCATCATGTTATGTATAAAAATGCATGGTTTGCAGTTTGCACGAAATATTTAGTTTTCACCAGAACCACTCCCTATATATATATATATATATATATATATAGAGAATAGATCATATGAGAACCTTTCATTTCGTGAGAACTAGGAACCTTTATGATCCGTTGATTTTAAGAGAATAAACGGCTGAGATTTGAAGATCATGTTGATTAAATTTGGCAGTTTTATAAATTGAAAGGGTAATATTGTAATATGTTCTATTCGTTCCTTAAAACGTGGGATATTAAAGAATCCATTCTCTATCTCTCTCGGACCTTTCTGTCTCTCTCACACGACTTCTGCCGGCGCCGCCCTCGCCGGCGGCGAGGGCCGACTCCGGCCACGGTCCCTTTTCTTCTCCTTCCCTATTCCACTCTCTTTTCGTTTTTAGTGTTTTGATAAGCAGAGAAAGTAGGTGCGCGACCCCCGGCTGAGATGCCGCCGTCGAGTCAACGTCTGCCAGAGACAGTAGCAGCCGCCACCGTACAGGTTAGTTTCTCTCTCCCTATATTCTTTCTGATCTCTCCCTCCCTCTAAATCTCGTCTCTCTCTTGATTAGAGTTGGAGATAGAAACAAGTCGCCGCGAGCCGCAATCTGGGACGCCGCGGCCGCCGCCTGCCGTTCGATTTTCTGTTGTTGATTTATGTATGTTTCAAATGATTTGTAATGGATGAAAAATATATAAATGTTTTGCCGGAAGTCGGGTCTGAGTGCACCGATCGAATAGCCTACTTCGGAGTTTTCTTCGAAGAGAACATGGGTGCTAGAGTTGGTGGAAGTTGATTGGGAGAACGATAAGTTGCTTAATTAACTGTTCTGATACTTTGAGGTTTTGATGAAGTTTGATCAATAGTGTCTAAGTTGTTTCTTATAGTTACAAATGGTATGATGCTTGTTACATTGCCTTGAACCAGAGTTACTGAGAAATCGGTCAGTCGATGACTTGGCTTTCAACTAATCTCTTTCCTTGCCTACGGGATGTGCACATGAAGAACTCTTATCTAAGTAGTATGCTTTCTAGTTCAACGGGAAAGAGAATCCTGTAGTTACAGTCCTTGCTTTCTCCCGGCTGTAATAAGTGGAATAGGCCTAACATGAGTGGACAGGACTGAACTAGTACAAGGCAAGGGGCCGCTTTTAAACCTTCCCTGCGTACCCTGCCCGCATTTCCTTTTGAAGGGGCCAATGTCTCCACCTGCTGCATCAGTTGTTCGATAAAACGTACTGGAGAGTTTATGTATTTTGCGTTATCATTATTAAAATTTTCGGCATGGTTTCTTTTCAGTTTGTTATTTTTATATGCTTTTGAAGCGTATTATTTGTTATAATTAAGCATGACTCGTATTGTTTAATAAAACGTCCTATTGAGTTTATGTATTTTGCGTCGTTGTCATCATTATTAAAATTTTCGGCATGGTTTCTTTTTAGTTAGCTATTTTTATATGCTTTTTAAGCGTATTATCAGTTATAATTAAGCATGACTCGTATTGTTTAATAAAAATTTTATATGCTTTTTAAGCGTATTATTTGTTATAATTAAGCATGACTCGTATAATTAAATGTATTATTAATTATAATTTATTTGATGCTTAATTATTATTCATTTGTGTTACTATTTTTTTAGGTTTTATGGTTTAGTTATAGCATTGCTTGTATTTTTTTTTTAAAAAAATTCTTATTACTCATAGCCGCAATGTTACATGTAAAAATGGTAGGAAAGAAACAACGAGCAATGTTGTTCTTTTTAGTGGCACATTTATGTTTTATAAACTTGTCCCATTTATCGAAGTAAACGATATCGTTGTAATAAATGAAAAGACCACTTGCAACAAGTAGTATTAGGAAAAATTAAAAGCAAAATAATTTAATCAAGAAAGCATCAATATAATTGTTATAATGTACACTTTATGTTCGATAAAAGTATATCAACAAAGAAAAAAAAAAGTAAGGGTAATATGATAAAAGAAAAAATGCGTCTTAATGCTCCAATGCCGACATTCTTTGCATGCTCCAATGCTCCGGTTCCTTCCTTTTGAAGTTTACCTTTTTCGGCTTTTCAACAATAAAACCACCAGCAGAATGTTCTTGTACGCGCTTCCTTTTATGTATGCTTCCTTCACTCAAATTTATTTCTTTTATTTGCGCAATAAAAGAAGTCGAAAAATATGCTTACATTAGTCGCAATTCATGCTTAAAATATGCACATAAATTGTTCGATAAAGTGTTTCATGGAAAAATAAGCTTCGAATAATATGCTTACATTCAACTCAATTCATGCTTAAACCATGCACAAAAATTGTAGAAAAATAAGCTTTAAAAAATGTGCTTACATTACTCGCAATTCATGCTTAAACTATGCACATAAATTGTTCGATAAAATGCTTCATAGAAAATAAGCTTTGAAAAATATGCTTACATTACTCGCAATTCATGCTTAAAATATGCCCATAAATTGTTCGATAAAATGTTTAATGGAAAAATAAGCTTCGAAAATTATGCTTACACAAGTTGCGATTCATGCTTAATCTATGCACATAAATTGTTCGATAAAATGCTTCATAAATTTTTTTTTTGAAAAATATGCTTACATTACTCGCAATTCATGCTTAAAATATGCCCATAAATTGTTCGATAAAATGTTTCAAGGAAAAATAAGCTTTTAAATTTATGCTTACATTAGGCGCAATTCATGCTTAAACTATGTACATAAATTGTTCGATAAAATGCTTCATAGAAAAATAAACTTTGAAAAATATGCTTACATTACTCTCAATTTATGCTTAAACTATGTCCATAAATTGTTCGATAAAATGTTTCAAAGAAAGCATGAAATTGATTATTATGATACCTGAAATTTGTTCGATGAAAATCCTGATAAGCAAAACAACACACTCAATAAAGCATGAAATTGTTCGATTAAATGCTTGATAAATAAAACAACAAATTCAACGAAGCATGAAACCAAAATTCTAAGCCTATGTCTATTGCGTAAAATTCTAAGCATAAAGCATCAACATAAGAATACATTTGTAACTTTACCGTCGATCTATTTCGATCTTCGCGTTTTCGGTGGCTGGTTATTGCGTTGCCGGCTGCGAATCAAGTTTTGACGGCTGGTTGCTGCGCTGTTTCGCCGGTTGCAAAACAAGTTTTGGCGGCTGGTTGCTGCTCCATTTCGTCGCCTGTGAAGCAGGTTTCACCGGCTGGTTGCTGCTCCGATTTGTCGCCTAAGAAGCAGGTTTCGGCTACTGCTCCGTTGCGCCGGATGCGAAACGGGTTTCGGCGGCCTGTTGCTGCTTACTTTTGGCCGCGTAGTCCCTGCAGATTTTCAATCAAACTCTCAATCAACGAGTTAACGTGGAGAAAGAAGAAATCTTGGTTTCTGAAATTTTAAGCATAGATTTTTTGGAGATCAGCACTGATTTTAATTCATAAGCTTATTGGAATTGGCGTAGAACCCTAGTTGAATTGGAATCATCATCGATTATTCAAATCTAACAAATATAATGCACCCTATAATTAAGGTAAGTGGATTAGTTTGCTTTTTTATTGACTAATCTGCCCTTTTGAATAATTAAAATTAGATTTAAATCAATTAACTAATTAATGTAGGGATTAATTTTGTCCATAGATCTCCCATGATCTAATGGACTAGAATGGTTCCTAGTTCTCATGAAGTGAAAGGTTCCCATGAGAACCATCCCCTATATATATATATATATATATATATATATATATATATATATATATAACTTGAACAATCTACATGCAAGGATTAGTTGTCACATATCTTGCCTAAGCAGCATTACCGATCTGTGATGAACCCGAATAGCCACGGAAGCAAGCCTAACATCGACCTACGACTACACTCCGTTGCTAGTTCATACTATATGGCATGAGGACTTATCCTGCACGTTTTACCCATGTACTATTTGTAATCATGCTTGACTCGATATGATGCTGGCCACATACCCTACCAAGACTAACACGAATTGTAGAACCGAAACTAGAAAACTCGGGAACACATGCAATAAATAAATCATTTAATCCAATTATTCCGATCTCACGAGTACTGAGTTACATTATAATCACGGCATCTTGCCCAAGTTTGGTTTAAGCGACTACTCTAGCATGCTTGAAATGTAAACAATAGAAACATAAAGAGAAGACATAATAAAAATAAGTACTAAAATATTATAAAAACTGAATCCAAAAGGTGGACACCAACGTCGGCCAAGCAAAAACTAAAAGCATGTAAATGTTTGCCCGTAGGACTTGTTCATTCCTCCCCACTCTCGAACATAAAAA
This sequence comes from Thymus mandschuricus, assembly GCA_029379335.1. Taxonomy (NCBI): domain Eukaryota; kingdom Viridiplantae; phylum Streptophyta; class Magnoliopsida; order Lamiales; family Lamiaceae; genus Thymus; species Thymus mandschuricus. Next base: position 26,073,898 of record CM057078.1, read on the forward strand.
GTAAAAGCATGAAATGGAAAAGTATGAAGCAGCTCCGGTGTATGCTCGTATGTGTTGATCTGAAATGAAGGCTGCTTTTATACTTGTAGATGAATCGTGGACCAGGCCCATCAATCGTCTGCTAGGGTTTGAGCTCAGGAGGACTTACCTTCTCTGCGTAGATTTGTTGCCTTGTTGATCATCGCGGTAATTAGGAAAGAATCTAGGTTGGATTCTTTCCTTCTTCTCATCTCCTCCTCAGCTGAAAAACCTTCGCCCTAGCTCGATTTGGTCGTCGCACGGCCCACGATCACTCTTTAAGCTCGGTCCACCATGCTTGAACTCCATCTTGCCCAGCCAGCTTCCCCAGGCCGTCCTGCCTGCTCCAGATCCTGCCCAAGCTTTCCTGAAACCAAAATGTGCCCTCCCAAGCACAAGACTCATGCAAAGACTCGACTAACACACCTATATGCAAACTCAGTATGAATAAAATACGAGCAAAATATGGGCTCGTCAGTTCCCAACAAAACCAATCAACAACCTTAACTTGTTAGGCTAATAGAAAAGAAATTTAGCTTATTTACTAACTAATGAAGTTGAATTGTTCTTAATCCTCAAGTATTAAATTTCATGTACACTAATCCAAGGAATATATCCTAACTTAGTGATTTTTATTTTTATATAAATTTGATTAAACCCAATTTTGTTGACGAGTCAACTCGGTTTCTCAATATGCTAGGATATTATTGTTTATATGAGGTACACTCATCCAAGAGTCGATCCTATATTAGTGAACTATGGAAGTAGAAAGTCGATTTACCTTAATTACTCACTGATCAAGTTGAATTGCTCTATATCCTAGCGTATTCAGTGTTTAGTTGTTGTACGCTCATCCAAGATAATTCACCGTATTAGTGAAATCTTTGAAGTAAATAGGAGATTTTAGAGGGTGTTTGGCTAAGCTTATAAGCTACTTAAAGTATCTTATAAGTTGTTGAAAATCTTATAAGTTCCTCTAAAGTGTTTGACAAAGTAAGCTATCTTACATCTTATAAGCTGAAAAAATAAGTTGTTACAGCTTATAAGCACTAGAAAAAATAAATTCCTCCCCACCAACTTATTTTTGCTTATTTTCAGAAACTAGTTTGAAACTCGTCGAAAATCGACGGGATTTAGTATATTTTATAAGTATTAAATAAAATTTTCATAAAAAACAAATAATTATTCTATTAGTTATTTCAAACCGCCCGTTAATTGCGATGATAAAAGAATAATATTTCGATAACAGGTGCATTGTATCCCATAAAAATTCGACACGAATAATTCATAAGTACGATAAAAAAATAACTTATAAAAATAAATATTATCAACCTCGAAAATGCAAAGACATCCATAATTTGGAGAAGTTGATCACATCAATGATGCATAAGAAATTGAGCAAACAACTTTTGCAAATAAATGAAAATTGGAAAACTAATAAATAATTAACTTTAGCCTACTAAAATATATAGTAAAATGTAGATTAAGAAAAATTAAGTTACATTTAATAAGTTCAAAGATTAAGGATTTTGGAGGGAAAAAAAATTGTCACTATTTTACTTTAGTATAATAAACAGATACTAAACATTTACAAAATTACCCTTGCTATAATTTATTATATCCATAAATACTGGACAATTAAAAATAAAATGTCGTTTTTTTTTCTTTTCTTTTTTATCTTTTTCTCTTTTTTTTTTTTAAATTTTTTTTTTTTCTCTTTCTAATTTTGATTTTAACTTCTTTTTTTTTTCCAGAATTTTCTTTGGATCGGGATTTTTTTTTTTTTTTTTGCATTGTCCAGTAATAACTAAATTTTGATTTGAATATTTTTTATGAATATAATAAGTATCCAATAAATAGGAAGTAAAAAAAAATGATGTATTTTTTGTTATTGCACAATAAAAATAATTTGTAAAATAAAACAATTTATCATCTTATAAGCACAATCATCCAAACACTCTAACATCTTATAAGCTATTAAAAGTTAGAGCTTATAAGATCTTTTAACATCTTATAAGCACTTCAAAATAAGCTTAGCCAAACGGGCCCTTAGCTAAATGACTCGCTAATCTTTGATGATCATTATACAATTTCAATAGTATAATAATGACAATCAAAATAAAGGAGCAGTTTATCATTCAAATTTAGTATTGTTAACATATTCTTATTTTGTTCAACTATAATATAAAATTTATTATAATATGTTTGAAAAAATGCATTTAAAATCGTGAACTTTATCTGACATACCGTTTTAACCGTTAACTTTCAATTTTTTCTATAAAATCACAAACTTTTTAATTTGTCCAATTTCCCCTTAATTTCTAATTTCCCCCAAATCAAAGTTGACGTGGCGTTGATGTGTCATTTTGTAAATTGACATGTCATCCACATAGCTTCCATGTAGATTTTATAAAACACATATACATCCACATAATTATTTTTATTTAAATAATAGTATATGCAATTAATAAAGTCCCCCGAAGAGGCCTAACATCATATTTGGATAGGACCACTACATCGTCTCTAAGCGAAAAACAGGGTTAGGGAAGTAGATCTGCACATGGAACTGATCGGAGGGCCGTATTATAGCGAGGGAGGAGATAAATCTAGGGAAAATAAAATTAATTGCACATATTATTTAAATAAAAATAATTATGTGAATGTATATGTGTCTTATAAAATCTACGTGGAAGTTTTGTGTACGACATGTCAATTTCCAAACTGATGCATCAACGCCACGTCAGCTTTGATTTGGGGAAAATTAGTAATTAAGGGAAAATTGGACAAATCAAAAAGTTTGTGATTTTATAGAAAAAATTGAAAGTTAACGGTTAAAACGGTATGTCAAATAAAGTTCACGATTTTAAATGCATTTTTTCCTAATATGTTCTGATCGATGTTATTTTCATCACGCAAAATAGTGTAATAAAGAGTAAGCATGAGTATCATATCCACATTGATTGATATATGAAAATACGAGAAGTTCCTCTACTACAGATTGTCAATATTGCATATGAAAGCAAATTTTAGGGTTCTGGTGGTTTAAAACAATCAAATAAAAACACAAGTAAATAAACTCAAATAAGAAAGGCGAAAATTCGTATAAATACATGAACTTTGTTTGGCGTTCCGTTTTTCACATGAACTTTCAATTTTTTCTGTAAATACACGAACTTTCATAAGTGTTCAATTTTTCCACAAATTATAATTTCCCCCAAATTAAAACTGACATGGCATCCACATAACATCCACGTAGCTTTTATATTACACATGGCATCCACGTCATTAATGTCAAGTAATTAATTTTAAAAAAAAGAAGGGAAAAATCGTCTCTTTCTCTTTCTATCTTCTCATGTCTTCTTCTCCGGCGAATTCATCGACGTGACACACCACTGCTGTAACATGGTTACCGTCTCTTGTTTCATCAACATAAATCCTTAACTCCAACATAGTCGTACTTGAGAGTCATGTCTCCCCTCCCACCACCCCCACCCCCACCACCGAATTGGATCTCAACCAAACATTGAATATATATTCCTAATCCATACACCCACCACCTCCGTGTTCGTCGTTGTCGACGTTGCCTCCTCTCACAATTCGCTTCTTATTCCGCTCAATACAAAGCTCTCATCGTCGGAGAAAAAAAAGTGGGTTGATTTTGAATTTAGGGGTTTTGTTTATGAAAATTAAGTAGGAAGATGGACACGATAGTAACAGCGGTTGTAGTGGCGCCGAGAAGAAGTGGCGCCGGCGGCAACATAAAAAAGGATGGAATGGGCGAAGGGAAGGGAGGGACAGCGACGTGTTCTTAATTTTTTAAAACAATTTTATTTAATTATTTATAATTTTAATAAATAGAAAACCAATAATATAGTAGTAATATATATTTTGAATAAAAATTAAATTCGAAAATGACGCCATTTTTTTTGTTGGTTGACATGTACACGTGTACAATTTCGATTGCCACGTAGGTGCCATGTCAATTACAATGGGGGAAATTGTAAATTGTGGAAAAATTGAACACTTATGAAAGTTTGTGTATTTACAGAAAAAATCAAAAGTTCGTGTGAAAAATGAATTACAGACAAAGTTCATGTATGCATTTTTGCCAATAAGAAATAACAAACAAAAGGATATAAACTAACAATAAGAGAACAACATTGATCCAAGGGTAGTATAATCTATCAAATATATAAAATAACCAATTAATATACTTAACCGTTTAAATCCAACTTAAGTGAAAATTAAACGTACTCCCTCATGCAACATAAAGTTTACGCTAGGACAACATAGAAACTGGGCTAGTCTTTTCTCAATTACCGCTAGGTCTCTTAAGAAGTAGGTTAGTTACTAAAAAACTCGAGTACTGATTATATGATTAATCTAGATTCAATTACAACACTTAAATCAATCACATACAATTCTTATGATTAACCTATATTTCGCCAGGATAAATAGATTAAAGTGTATTATGTTTCAAGAATTTAATCATGGAAGTAATCCGATTAAGGTAAATATCACACAACTATTCATAAACAAATAGTGATCAAGTATTCATGCATGAGATTAAGCACCGGGAAATGTAAATCCATGTTGAAAGGTAAAATAGAGTTAAGAGGAATTCATGTAGATTCAGTTAAATGAACAAACCCCATAATCAACTAAAAGATTTAGCTAGACATAGTTAAAAGAAAGGTAGAAGGGAGAATAAACATAATTAAAGACATAAAGTAAAGAGAGGAATAAGAATAACTCTAGTATAAATCTTTAATAGTCTTTGATTTTCATAAATTACATGAATTTAAAAACTAGATCTAAAATATATGAGTGAACAAAAGAGATGAAAAACTAATCTAAAGAATGTGTGAACTTCCTTACAATATTAGGTTCAGAGGTAACAAAACTCTCTCCGAACCAAGCTAGATAGTCTCCTATCACTAGGCTCACCAACCAACCTGGACTTTTTTGTTTATTATTCCTGCCGGATATCAAAACAAACCATAAGGGTTTCTCTTCACAATTCAATGTATTCATTTGGATGTTCTAATAGTGTCTTCTTTCGAGTAAGAAAATGCAACGCCTCCCCGACTCTGCCCACAGGAAGAGTTAGAGTGAATTACCGTCCATAGCAAATGATATTGAGGTGGAGCAGACGACTAGCGATTTAATAACTATCTTAGTAGCTCCAGAATGTTTCAGTTTATGCGAGAGTCTAAATTGATCCAGGATCACCATCAGTGTAATCCGAAAGCAGCATGCAAAACTCTGGTGTTCGTATATCCAGTTTTTAATTGTTCCACTAATGAGTTCTCTATCGAGAATCACAAATGGCGTGACTGGTTGCGATCCGAAAAACATGAGATGGAGCTACAATAATGGTGGATCATGCCAAGGTTATTAAACATTCTTATCCCGTGATGGTTTCAAGTTCAAGATTTTTGTTCAAGTGGTAGTCTCTTCGCGGCCTCTGACCGTTTGTAAGGTATAAATTTACATCTAAAACTTAACTGTACAAGGAAACGAAGGAATGGATGAAATTTGCCATGTTGAGGAGTCCCGGCAAGGACCCTCTCAGCCCCCCGCTCATCCAAGAGCTATGCCAAGTGGCATGGTCCTTGGATCGGCCATGGCTCGGTCGAGATGGTTCCTCCATTAGCTTCCTCTCGGCCTACCTCTCGGTCGAGAGATAGGTCGAGATGCCTTCAAAACATGCCAAATCTTGAACGTCTCGCTTTCTTCTTCTTCTCATTCTGTCGTCCCTTGTCTCGTCTTGGGTTTCCTCGACTCAAAAGACCCTTAAAATACTTTTAAACACCCAAAAACATAATCTAGTTTTGAATATCATAAACAAATCAAAATACGAGCTGAATTAACGAAACAAGATAAGAAGAAGACTATTTAATACTTAGAAGATAGGGTAAAAATAGACCCTATCATGTTCATATCTTAGTAAAATTCCAATAGTTGCTTAGTTTCAATTGTTACTTAATTGGCTTTTAATTGTAAAAAATGACATAATAAGTACACCTCCATTTCATTTATCATGACATGTTTCTTGCTATATGTAAGTGTAAAATAATATGTACATATTGAAAAATAGAGATAGAAAGAGTATTTAACTATGAAAACCATTTTGCACATATAAATAATTTAAAAATAATTTCATGGTTATATTATAAGTAATCGTTTATATATATTGGTATAATATTTTTGTATGATGATCAGTTCATTATAGAAATACTCATATTTTTTATGAATATAGAGAGTATAAAGCTTGAAGTATTAACCCGCACATCGTGTGGGTAGGCAAGCTAGTATTTAAATTAAAAAGTAACATGTTACAACCAGTCTACCTTGGTTTGAATATGACTACACCATCGACGTGATGAAGATGATCTTTTCTTATAGGATGCTTCAATTAGCCACCACTAATTATAATTTCGTTTTTTGAAACCTATTGATCATTCAAAAATCAACTCTCTAAATCGTTCACCCACTGAATTCCCACCTTGGTATGAATACGACTTCAACATAGAAGTGTAGCGAAGGTGGAACTCCAGCAACTTTAGGCTACTACACCGATTCTTGTGATTACAAACGTCATATATATCCATCGTGACAACATAGATGAAAAATAATATGTGACAAGATCCATAATTAAAAATTTTAAGATAAATATAAAATGGTTCCATTATTACCCAAGTATGGATTTCTAACCAAGTCCACTTGCTAGTGGGAGCGAAGCTCTATCATCATCGTGCTTCCTGACAATCACATTTGCGAGTACGTCCAATTGCTGTCAAATTTGTAGATCGAATTATAGTTACTATGTTCAATAAACACTATAACACAACAACTTGCGTAGTACTCAAATTCGCAATCACAATAAGAGGGAATATAAGTACTTGGTATTGAATAAGATGATAACTTGGTTCTAAAGGAGTCCCTTGCCCTGATGCAAGCGAACCATTTTGAATTGACGGCGATAACAACCGTGGAGGTAAGTCTTAAAAAGCTGATATTGAAAAACACATTCATTTAGATGTACTTACTGTGTTAATGGAATTGAAAATGCTAAAAATGGGAATTACACTAGATTTTACCGTTGATAGGTAAATGATGTCACCTTCATGATACCGATTCTCAAAGCTTGTGATTGAGTTGTGGTCGTACACCGGGAAATTTGGATCATACATACGCTTTGTCGAGGCTAAAGCCTTTGTCTCCTCCCACAATACTATCACACTCTTATTCTTCTTCTTCTCAGGTGGGGCAGAAGTCGTAGTGTGCTTGCGTGGTACGAGAACTGCGGTAGTGATGGCGGCTAAATGTTCATCGGCATCATAGGGTCCAAATTGAGGTTTGGTGCCGAGAAGTTTAGCTTGATCGCCTAAGGTTTTCTTTAATTAGCTCATGCAGACCACCTTCATGCTCTCGTTCGCAGATAGCTGGTTCTAATTTAGAATCTCTAGAATCTGGTACACAACAAGGCTAGAATTCTAGAATTTAATAATTAGAATGACAAATTACATTTCATTATAAATCAACCATTTTTTCATACAGATTCAATCATAATTACATTAGATCACATGTATTATAACTTACATCCTGTCTCTTATTACTCCCTTCGCCTGCTTCTAATTAAAGGGCAACAACCCCGAGAGGACCTTGAAACTGCTGGTCAACCGCTTCTTCATGAAGAGGTGACTGGAGTATCCCTCTTCTAGATCTGGGGTGACCAATAAATTGTGATAGTTGTAATTATTGTGACTAACAAGTGAGGCTACCAATTCAACCACTTTTTCAAATGATTACGATCAACAACTATTAATTGATTGTGTAAGTTTTAAATCTCAATAGTTAAACTTGTATGAGTTACAAGAATGTGCAATAATTATGTTACATAATGCAATAGACAATATGAAATTAAAAATAATTTCTTGTAATTGAATGTTAAACGTCGGCTAAAAATAAATTGTTGGTAAAGGTCATGATCCAATACATAAAAAATCATCACATCTCCTTTCTCCGTCATTAGTCGCCTTCCCTTTCTATATGGTGTTTCTTTTTCTTTGTTTTATGTGTTGACCTCATCAAAAAAATTCTCTCAATTACTATGTAGAACCACTACTTTTCCACCTTTAGGATTATCCCACCTCATATTAAATGAGAAAATGAAGATGAAAAATAATTATGGTAAGCTATTGGACCACATGAAAAGGTACAAGCTCTATATTATGACGAAAAAAATATAAACATGTGTGCATTAACTACACCCAACAAATATCATGCTCAAATGGAAATAGATATGCAACGATGAGGATACCTTCAATGGAGCCTCGGACATGGCTCATCTCTTCCCTTGGATATGGTTATTCAAGCTCCTCAAGCTTGGAGAAATGCAGAGGGAGACGTATAAACCGGAAGAGGAAAGAACTTAATTCACATAATTCAACTACAATAGGAGTCGTTGACCATGAGGGTGTTATGAAATAGACACGTGTCAACGACATGTTTAAAATATTCATTTCAATAAATATATTGGAACCTTCAACCAACCGTCTCTTCAAATATATTACAATACCCTGATTAATTCATGTAAGTTTATATTAATAATGTCCAAAAACTAAGTAAATTAGTATAAAGATCACTAAAAATTAGGGCAATGACAAAACAAAATGATATTATATGTTACAGTATTCGCCGGTATTAAACAAATTATATGCCTACGAATAGGCTACACAACTAGTTTGTCATTTCCCATCCTGACATAACTTAACGCCTCCGACTTCTGTTAATGGAGATATAGTAAACCATATTTGTATCATATTGTTTAGTTGCTTTAATAAATTAATCAAAAAAGACACGTGGCGAATTCTTATGGTGTATGAGCTATGGGATTGTCTTCCCATGGAACGATCCAAAAAAAACGCACTTCAAAAATAGAAAATGTACAACCACGTCATTTTTACAAATACAAAAGGCCTTCTATTATCTTTAATTAACAACTGATTTCTTTAAAACTTCATTCGATTACTCGGAAAAAGAGAGAGTAAATTCCTGAGACAAGAAATCCTTCATCCTCAATTCTCACTATTTTTTTTTATATACGGAATCCGACGAGCTAACGATGATATGGATGGAAGCAGACCCTTGTCCACCGCCGGCGATACTCCGCCGTTGATTGGCCAACAGTAGTCGTCTTCGGCATTTCAATGGACATGATCACCTTCCTTCTTAAAACCATCCCAATCTCTTCCTCCGACTAATTTCATACTCGCTCATGGACCCTTACACCTCTCGTCAAGTTGTAGTAATCGATAACGGCACCGGGTAATTCATATGATGTTTGTTATTATGATCGCATTGTTGGATTAAATGAATGCATCAATGATTTTTATAATTCCTTCTTTTGTTATTCAATTTGCTTAGGTTTACGAAAATGGGTTTTGCTGGGAATGCAGAACCATGTTTCATAATCCCGACTGTAGTAGCTCTAAATGATTCGATTACTAATCCTGCACGAACTAGTACTAGTAAGGGTAGCAATTGGATGGTGCAACATAGCGCTGGGGTGATGGCCGATCTAGACTTTTATATTGGGGAAGAGGCTTTGTCCAAATCTAGAAGTAGTGGCATTTATAACTTGACTAATCCTATTAGGCATGGCCAAGTTGATAATTGGGATGCTATGGAGAGATTTTGGCAGCAATGTATATTCGATTATCTACGTTGTGATCCAGAAGATCATTACTTCTTGTTAACTGAGAGCCCGTTGACAGCCCCTGAGAATAGAGAATATACTGGCGAGATAATGTTTGAGACATTCAATGTGCCGGGCCTTTATATTGCAGTGCAACCTGTGCTTGCTTTGGCAGCTGGATACACGACATCCAAGGTTGGTTTTTATATTACTTTGTATAGTAGTACAAAGTGTTTTGCTACGTACTTCAGATGCCAATGTCCGTTTCTGAAAATTCTGAATACTTGTTCTTTGAGGAATTGGATCATCACTTTGCTTTGTTCTGTGAGTGCTTATGAAAACTTTTGAGATTTCCTTAAATCTTGTGATAGATTCTTTGTTAACAATTTGAATATCCGTATCAAGATAGATAGAGAATATGGACTGTATTTATCTGCAAGGTGTGCCTGTTTCATATAAATGGCGTTTGTTTGGTAAGGGGAAGAGATTTTGGTCATATAATGGCTAGATGAAGTTAGTACAATCTATGGGAAGTGTAGGGGCTTACTAGGTGTTGGGCAACTTACTAATAAGTCTTGATATGGTAGATCAATGGACAACAATCAAAGTGCACTATTACTTTTACGTTTGTAATTGAGAGATTTTAATTAATCCAAATTTATACTGTGAAATATAAAATACCTCAGACGAGCCCTGCTAAATAAATGCTAATAACCTCAACTATGTTGGCCTTTAACTTGTGCTCATTCAATATTTCAAATATTTTCATGTCTAATGAAAGCATGTAAGAAAATTTTCTTCATCTAGTTTTTTGAATGTTAATTGGCTATTTGATTGATTGCTTTCACTTCATAGATATGAAACTTTACCATTGAATGTACTTTGGTCATGTTACCTTAAGACAGTGTATTCTATGTCTTGTTGTATATTAGTCTCCAACATATGTTGTCTCAACTCTACTATGGTATTTTATGTCTCATAATCTTATGTATCCATCAATCATACGACACAAGGCCCACTAACTACTTCCATTTTTATTTTTTTTATGTGGTATTAAAATTCCTAATGTGTTATTTTTGTGAAATGTGGAGATGTTAGAGTAATCCTAATGTGGCCAACTTAAGTGTTTTTTGTCAAATCACATTTTATCAGCTCTGATGGTAGTGGTGCATTTCACTAAGAAAAAAAAATGAGAAATTTATTGCCCTTCTCTAGGGGCATATTAAAAGCATAAAGCAATGAATTATAAGTTTTTTGTTGAAGCATGCAACTTTTTTTGGTATGCCTAACCATTTAAATTTTGTGGCTCCTTGTGTTGATTATCAGAGTTGTACATGTTTTAAGATATTTATATTAAAAATAAGAATTTACAACTAACCTGAGGGCTGACTGCGAGAATATCTTTTAGATTTGAGAATATCTAACTATTAGATGAACACGAAATAAATGATGTAACTGAAATCCAAACAGAAAAAATCATTTATAATAGTGTTTAGGCACGAGATTGCAATGTTGCATGTAGCTCTTGCATACACATTGTATATCCAATAGAGATGGCCGTATGCTCTACCCAACTTATCGACATTTATAACTTGAAAATCCTCTTTATAGACTTTCCCTTCCTATTTCATGTTTCTTTTGACACTTATCTTTATTCCTTGCTTAACTTGTCATTTATTGGAGTTGGTACTTAGGACATGCTTAATGTGTTCTTTATTGAGTCGGCATCCCTGACTTGAATCCACCCATTCTCATTGCATATATCCATTGAGCAATTCAGTCGAAAACTATTTGGAGAAATGACAATGCACTTGCAACAAGTGTAGAATCCGCAGCACCTTCATTGTCTTAGAAATTTGTGGCAAAAAAAACTATCAATATTTCCTCCATGAGATCATGATTTCCACAAACATTGCCATCTATCATGCGGTTTTCCGCCTCATTCCCCCGTTGCACCATCCTTCTTTCCATGTTTGTCTTTCCCAGAACTTTAAAAAGAAGTTCTAATTCTTGAGTAGGCTAAGTTTCAATGATCTATACTTTATGATGACTTAATGTCTTGAAAAACCCAATTTCAAACTCTTAGCATTCACTTAGGCCGATTGATTCTTGCAAGGCTTATCTTCACCTTTGAGCCTCTGAAACTTCCTGAATTTTTGCCCACAACATACACTCTATTCAACCATTTCAATAGAGTATTTTGATATTGAATTTGATCATCTATTTCTAATTTTTCTTAAGATTTTTCACATCAATACAACTTTCTCTAAATAATTGTTTGAACAACTCAGATAGTAAATATAAACCAAATATGTAACTTAAATTACTACTCTACTAACTGTTATCGTTAGCAAGGTTTTTCAATCATTAAGTGAGTTCTTATAACAAATTTTCCCTTTATTCCTATAAATATTCCTTATAGCTTCTTAACATCTTCATGCAAACTTTTGATTCAGTTTTATGTAATTTTTGGACCATACAAACGGCTGACAGGTCTGATCATATGAGCCAATTATAATGAAAAATGAATTCAGGATTATCCAAATTGAGTTCCAAACTCATTTATGGATGTCTTTAGAGGGGAATCTCTATAAATACACCACCATGTAACAGTTATAAATGAAATGAACAATGATTCAATCATTACATAGAAGGTCTCATTGACAAAACTGGTCAATACAAGATAAATTGTCATTAATTTTCATTCATAATAATTATATAAATGATATGTTTTTGTGACAGCTATTGGTCCTAATACATTTTTTTATTCCCCCTTTACAGATTTAGGATGTATGCTCAATTAAAAGGTTAATTATGTTATTTCACGTTTAAGTTGATAAAACATCCCCTTCATTATGGTAGATCATAAAGAGGATGTCCAATATTCGTTTGTTTCTTCTTCAAGTAATGAGCATATTGTCTTGTATGTTTATTTATTTCATTGGTGCTTGCATTCTCTGACTTTACAGTCTCGTATTTTTGTTATATTTTAGATACGGAAACAATATGTAGCTTAAATCATATGTTTGTTTGTGAGTTGATGTTAAGATCATTAATTTCAATTATTAATGTAAAATCTAATGAAAGTTAAATAATTGAATTTATTGTTTACTCAATAATTTAGCATAGCTTCACCCTATTGCTGATGAATGATTAATTATTTTCTTTCATATTTCCAACACATTTTCTTAGTGTGAGATGACAGGAGTTGTAGTGGATGTTGGAGATGGGGCTACTCATGTTGTGCCTGTTGCTAATGGTTATGCTGTGGGAGCCAGTATTAGGTCAATTCCAATTTCAGGGGAAGATGTGACTATGTTTGTCCAGCAACTGCTGAAGGTATGGTTTCTGTTTTTATTAGGGTTTAACATTTAGTGCCGATGAGCTTAAAGCTTCGGTAAAAGGTATATTGTTTTCACCACGAATAGTGTTAAACATATTCTCTTATTCTTATTTATTTATAACCTCATTTGGTGACTTCTGAGTAAACGCTCCCTCAATCCCATTGAATAGTGTGTGTTTCTTTTCGACACGGGAATTAGGATGGGAATGGTTAGTGTGTCAATTGTAGCCATTTAATTATATATCCTTTCCCCTTTCCCTCTATATATTTCCAAATAAGGAAACACCTACAATTTGGTATGTCTTCACAAGAAGAAACAAAGAATACGCCTACTACTTGGTGGGATGGGGGAGTATCTGAATGAATTTGGGGAACCTTCTTATTGTGCTCTTTGATGGGTCATTTCTTTTTCTTCCTTGTTAGATACAATTGGTGGTACAATAGTTTGATAAGATTCATAGAAACCATGACTATAGTTGGATTGGAAAAACACTCTACTCTCCCCTCCTCTCTTTTCAATTGAATTGAGAACTGGTTATCCTTAAATTGCATAACATTTGTTCTATCTTTGCTCAGGTGGTTCTTATGTCTATACGGGTTTAAACTCTCTAAAATAATATTAGGACCCCTTATGTAATGATGCAATATGTCAAGCCATAATCTTCTTCAGTTTTTTCCCTGAATATTGTCATCGAGTATTGTATTTTTTGGGACCAGGTAGTGTATTTAGTCATACATATAAATAGTTTTTTTTTTATTTATTTAATTATTATCAAGATGGCTTAAGTGAAAATGCATTTCATCCTTATACCATATCGATTCACTATCCTTTTAATTTTTGTTATTGAGATTGTGTTCTTATCATTTATTTTTACTAGTATCTTCCATGTAGGAAAGAGGAGAGAATATTCCACTTGAGGACTCCTTTGACGTAGCACAAAAAGTGAAAGAAATGTATTGCTATACTTGTTCTGACATCGTCAAGGTATAGTTTATAAATTACTGACTTGTAGGACTAAGTTAACACCCTCCCCTCCCATTGACCCCCTAAATAGAATTTGTTGCCTGCAACATCTATAATAGAAGAGTGTCTATAGTTTTGTTTCTATTTTCATGCATGGATTAAAAATACAACTTCAGCGTTCATAACATATGTATGCAAAGTAATTGTTCTTTGTGCTTACAACTATTATAAGAGTGAGACGATTTTCAAATTGTTTATGGGTTTTTTTTTTTTTTTTTTTTTTTCAAGTGCAGGAGTTCAATAAGCATGACAAAGATCCTGGGAAATACGTTAAGCAATGGAGAGGTACTAAGCCAAAAACAGGGGCACCTTATTCCTGTGATATTGGCTATGAACGGTTCCTTGGTCCTGAGGTTTGCTTAGCTCACTATATTTAAGCTAGTTGTCCAAGCGAGAAATTCCATTATTATAAAGTGTCGTCTATGCCATAGAATGGTGTTACAGTATCCCACATCGATTCCACATGAAAGTGTTGAAGGTTATATAAGTGGGAGTTACCCCTTTACACCTTAGTTTAGTTTATGTTTGAGCTCCCTTATAGGCCTAATGTATGGCTAAAAAATTATTGTTCTTGTTTTAGTCGCCATGTTTTCTCCATAATCAGCTCATGGATGAGTTTAATGTTTTTTTATGCAAGTGAAAATTAGTCTGATGTATCTCATTAGATGAAAATTGATCATATGTTTGTGTCATAGATTAATTGTATATTTTATAGTGATGCATGCCTAATCAAGAATTGGATGGTTATATTAATTCTTTGTATAAATAGTTTGCTTAGTACAAATTATATTGATTTTGATAAACATTGTTGAAAGTTCCTTGGCTTTCTTGTACAGATCTTCTTCAATCCTGAAATTTATAGTAGTAATTTTACAACCCCTCTACCTAATGTGATAGACAAATGTATCCAGTCTGCCCCGATTGATACAAGAAGAGCCTTGTACAAGGTGACATAAATCTTCATAATCTTATTTTGTTAGTGATTGTATGTTCCATCCATGATTCATTGTTCATGGAACTCAGAGTATACTCATCTGTTATATTGCAGAATATTGTATTATCTGGAGGAACAACCATGTTCAAAGACTTCAATAAAAGGTTACAGCGTGATCTAAAAAAAATTGTTGATGCTCGAGTTCTTGCATCAGATGATCACCGTGGTGGAGAACTAAAGGTAAGCTATTAGTATTCACATTCTAGATGACAATTGAGGTCTTTTAACAATCATGATTTGACCGATGTTCTTCTCCAGGCTCAACGATTGGAAGTAAATGTAGTTAGTCATCCTATCCAGAGCTACGCAGTTTGGTTTGGTGGCTCAGTGCTTGCATCAACTCCAGAGTTTTACACGGTATGTGTTTTTAGCTTTGGCATGCCTGAACTCTGATTTTTTCTTTGTCGTGACTTGTGAATGTTGACTTTTGGATATCATCAGTAGATGGATTTATTAATATATGCTTAAGTTCTTCATATAGATATAAAAGTAGTTCGGATTTTATGAACTTTTTTTAATACCATTAAGGGTACGAAGGTCTAATAATCTTCAGCTATTAAATATGAGATTTTCTTTATACAACAGTAACAGCCAAGAGGCCAGGGACTAAATTTTCTCACGAATCTATTAGCAAGGAGGCCCAGGCGTGGGACTTAGTTATCTCCCAAATCAAATCTATTGAATAACAAAATAAGAAGTAAAATCTATCCATGCTCTTTTATATATATATATATATATATATATATGGGTGAGATCCTGTACAAAATAGGTTTATCGTAAAAAAATAAAAAATGATGCATTTTATGCATAATTTATAATGCATGATATACATAACTATAATGCACAATGCATTATATGCATTATCTATACAATCATAATGCATTTTCAGTAAAATCATAATGCACAAGTTAATCTACACCGTAGATCACACAGATCAATGGTCCAGATCACTTCTCATTTCTTACGGAACCTGTCTTTTGTATATGATCTCCCCGCTATATATATATATATATATATATATATATTGCTATATTCTCTTTTTGCGGAGTTATATATACTATCAGGAAATAGATGTTGAGGCTTTATTGATGGCTCTGTTCATGTCCCACAAACTGCATTTGTTTTACAAATAACTATTCCATTCACATTACACATGCATCAAAGTATGCCACCTATTTTCACATGGTGATTTCAACCACTTGAGTTACTGCTCAAAGCCATGAGTTCCCGTTAGTATCTCCTGTGGCTAGGCCTTGTGCTGCCTAGAGTAGATGTTGAAAATATATGTAGTGAAGAACTAACCAAAATCTTTGTGGGAAGTTATGGTCTATTCTTACTATGTATGGCTGCATATATATGCTCCTGCAACCTAATATTTATCATACGATAGTCATTGTTCTCGTATGTCCACTGACATATTCAACTGTGAGAATGATAAGTGTCAAGCTAAAGAATGAGTTGCTCCTAGTTACTCTTTTGGAAAGCTTGAAAAGTAGTGCTCGACTTGGAGCTGTGAGTTTCTAAGTCACCAATGATTGGCAAAGACTTTAATGGAATTGTGTGTAGAAAGGTGGTGGCTAATTTGTTTAATTGTTGGTTATGTTAAATATATTATTCTACCAATGTAAAACAAAATTGTTCTGAACATTTTGAGTGTTAGATTTTACTTGAGAGTTGTGTGAATTTAGATGACTCAAAAGCTACTACTCCCTCCGTCCTCAATACGTTGGTGTTTTATATTTTGGGCACAAAGTTTAATATAGTGTGTTAATGTGTTCAATTTAGTGTTGAATTGTTAAAATGTTTTAATTGTGCGCCCATTCAATTTTTTAACTGTGTTGAAAGTGTTGGTGCTAAAGTTGGGTGCATTTAATATTTTAATGATGTTATAAGTGCTTAAGTGATAAGTTAGTTAAAATTATATTGTGGGTCTACTTCCTAAAATAGAAAGGTTCAATATATGAGGGACGTCAATATAGTATTAGTGTCAATATATTAAGGACAAGTATCTTACATGTTATCGACAAGGATCTTGAACTTACAATTGTGTGTTATTCCTTTCAGGCTTGTCATACAAAAGCTGAGTATGAGGAATATGGAGCTAGTATATGCAGAACAAACCCATTATTCAAAGGGATGTTTTGATTCAACAATAAATCGAAGTGGTTTTCCGTCATTTTCATGGTGGCTAAAGATGTTCTAGGGTTAGCGTAAGTATCACAGATGAAAGTGATTTCTGTTTGACTGAATCGTAATATGCTAGAGGCAGATCCTAGTGCAACAACCGGAGGCTTCTTGTATTCTGTCACTGGGAAGCAACAAATTTTTGAGAGTTAATAGTGCACCTTGTTTATGTTTGATGTGAAGAGAGCTCAATTTTTTACTCCATTGGCTAGCTGGCTGAGTTTTTTTTTCCATTTTAGACATTGAACTAGAATTTTCAGGTAGGGCTTACATCATTTTATTTTTTTTGTCAATGAATAAGTAGCAAAAATAACCATAGTTTGTTCAAAAGGCACATGGTTTTTTTCAATGGAATTCACAGCGATGATTATACCTTGTACATTTTCAATTTTCCCTACTGAAGATAAAAAGGTTCTCGTTCACCGTGAAGTTCATCGGAAAAGAAAGAATATTTGGAATGTAAATTAATTTGTTGAATGTTAGATCATTAACTTAGTTATTTTTTCATGTCATGCCTATACCTCTATCTTCCCTAAAAAATAGTCTTAAAGACATACATGTGATGTCTTTCCATCTGATTTTCTTAGAGTTTTGTCTTTAGCAAGTTGGAAAAAATTGTTGAAGTCTTCTGCCAGAAGATATACAGTTGTCGAAAACGCTTCAATGACCACCATAGACACAGTATGTGGTAGTATTACTGCTTAATTCTCTTTTGAATAACTTTTAAATGTAGGGTTTAATTCTGTTTTTTTTAAAGGCTTTGGTTTTTAGAGACATATGGCATGTTTATTTATGTATGTCATTGTCACGTTAACCATGAAAACAAGCATTTGTTCATGCATTTACTTAACGTATATAACTTATGCTACAATGTTGAAGTCAGTTGGGGTGGGGTGCATATATATATATATATATATATATATATATAGGAGTTGGATCATATGAAAACCATATATTTTGTGAAAACGTGAAAACCATGCACTTTTATTTATAACATGATGCACTTTCATGCATATCATGTTGCACCAAAATTATAAATATTGTTTTATTAAAAAAAATGCATATATTTTTGGTGCAACATGATATGCATGAAAGTGCATCATGCTATGAATGAAAGTGCATGGTTTTCACGTTTTCACCAAAAGTAAGGTTTTCACCATATCCCAACCCTATATATATATATATATATATATATATATATATATATAGCGGAGAGATCACATACAAAAGACAGGTTCGGTAAGAAATGAGAAATGATATGGACCATTGATTTGTGTGATCTACGGTGTAGATTAACTGGTGCATTATGATTTTATAAAAATGCATTATAATTGTATAGATAATGCATTATAATGCATTGTGCATTATAATTATGTGCATCATGCATTATAATTATATGCATAAAATGCATCATTTTTTATTTTTTACAATAATCCTATTTTGTACAGGATCTCACTCCTATATATATATATAGGGAATGGTTCGTGTACAAATTAATCCTTGCGTGCTAAAATGCGAAAAATGCTTAAAACTATACAAAATCATGCTTAAGTCAGTATATATTTATGCTTAATTACAACACCATTTTGCTTTTTAATGTACAAATTCATGCTTAAACCTAGTCATGCTTATGATACCTTATAATCATGCTTAAATCAATTACAGCCACAGATCAAACTAAGATCAACTTTTCTTTAAAAGTCTCATCTTTTTTCTAAAGATAACATGAAGTGGCTGTCAAACATAATTCGTTTACTCTTCTTGTCAACATTCTAATCTGCAAACCACGCGCAAGGTTGAATTTAATGTTTCTGGAGAACCTATATAAATGAAATTAATTAATCTTAGTTGACTCTTTATCTCTTCTTCGTCTAATCAACAAACTACCTTATTAATTTCAAGTTGATTTAAAAATCGTTGAAGGTGTACATGAGTTCTTATTGAACGCCCCAGTCCTCAGTTTCTTCTCCGGTGTCGTCTTTGCCTATGATCCTAGTCGTTTGCAAGATTTCTGCGTTGCAAATCTCACAAGCACATGTAATAATGTCATCGCATTTATCAAATATTCCATGTCTATATGATATGAATTATTTCATTATTATAATTCACTCACCAATTTTGAATAAAAATAGTTTAATATCAAAGAAACAAAGAGGGAAGGATCCTATTATAATTTCTTATTAGTTTGTTGCATGGGTGCTCTAGTAATGAAGCTCTAGCTAGAATGGCCGCAGTTTAAATCACAATGATGCTTTTTTTCGTAGTTTGTTAATTTGTACTCCTTCCAATTACAGTTCGGATCATCTATTACATTTTAATATAACATCATCTATTGCATTATGGATAATCAACATATGGCATATTTGGGACTTAAGATGTATACAAGGAAAAATATATACCCTAACCATTTAAATTTCTAAACCCTAGGATCTGCCACATGTCATTAATCTATTTATGCAAGAGAATATGCAAAACAATTTGGTAATAAAGAATCTCATTCGTCACAATTCTACTCATCTCAAAAGTTATATCCGTTTCATTTGTTATTTTCAAGTTTATGTTTCGACTTTTCTTCAACTATCAACTATCAACAAATGAGATAATCTTTTCTTTTAACTTTTTATTGTTTATATTGGCCAAATGACCCAAATTCTTTTGTTATTTATATGGTAAGAGATTCTTTATCCTAACTTTACTTTATCGACTGCATATAAAAATCAATATTTCTTGCTCCCCCATCTCTAAATTCCAATGCAATATGATTTAGTTTAATTTGTACAAGTTAACTATTGTTCACTTATTCAATTTTGCTATATAATTACTTTTTCTTTTAAAATTTTATTTTTAAGTAATAAATTTCAAATTATGTCATTATAGAATCCAGAAGTTGAAGGGAAAACAAATGAAAAAATGAAAAAAAAAAAATGATAGTTTGGATAGAGTTAAATATATAACTGATTGTAAGAACTTTATTAATATATATGTAATAAGATTTAACGGACTACCGAGCATGGATCTTTTGAAGGTGCGCTACTTTAAGTCGCTTATAAGCCGTGAAAATGCTTATATGCTCTTTTATAGTGTTTAGAAAAATAAGTTATCGAACAACTTAGAAGTTGAAAAAAATAAGTTGTAACAACTTATGAACAGTAGAAAAAATAAGTCTCTCTACACCACTTATTTTGACTTATTTCATAAGTAACCATATTTACCATATTACACCCACTATATATTATGAATTTCATATAATATCCTTGCATTATTCCTCAACCTCACCGTATAATTTGGATTCTCTCTAAAATCAACTCCCTCTCTCTCAAATTAATTGTCTATCTCTTCTCTCTAAATCAAGTTTATCTCTCAGCTCTAAAAAAAAAAAAAAAAAAAAAAGGGTCTCTCTTCTCTCTCTATATCCCTCACTATAATTTATGACTTTTTTTTTTTTTTTTTTTTAAATTTCCTAATTTTTCCAGTTTTATTTATTTTCAAAATTTTCTCATATATATTTTCTTTCTCAATGTAATTCCATAAATTTTAAATTATTTATTTTCAATTATTATTTGTTTAATAAGAGATAGATGACATTTGGAATATTTAAATTATGATTACACATGAAGTTGAACAATCAATTAAATAAATGATATATTTTTTGGTCATTTCATAATAAAATAGTACTCCCTCCATTCAATTTCAGTTGATGCGTTCGTTGAATAAATGTGAGGTATAAAATAATGAAGCGCGTCAGCTGGAGCGGGACAGAAGGAGTAATACGGAACACAAAATTGTTTAACATCTCATAAGCATATCATCCAAACACTCCATCATTTTATAAGATTTTAAGAATTAAAACTTATAAGCTCTTAGAGCATGTACAATGGAGTGGTTCTTGTCTATGTGGCAAAAACAAGAACCCACATCTTAATTAGCATCCCCATTGGAGATCCTCTAAATAAGAACCCGGGTTCTTATATAAGATATTGGTTCTTAAGAAAAAGTGGGGCCCACATTCCTTTTTATTTTTTTCCCCTCTCTCTCTTATTTTCTCAAATAATTAAATTAGTGGGACCCTTTAATTATGATAAGAACCTTTATTAAAAACCTTACCATTGTGATTTTTTAATATGAATGAGATCTTATCTATGTGGCACCTTTAAGAACCCCATTTGGGGTTCTAGCATTGAACATGCCCTTAAAACAGCATATAAGCTCTTATAACTTATAAGCATTTCAAAATAAGGTTAGCCACACGGCCGGCTGTTGTATGATGTCCAAATATAATAAGTAGTTTTGCTATATAAAGGTTAATTAATATAGGTACTCGTATTACTTCAAATATCCATACTATTAGTTTAATTAACTCTGTAAACATGCCTTAATTGTTAATAGGTAGGAAACAAACTGGGCCGCACCTCAATATTCTATTGATCACACCAATGAGCTAACATACTATTATTAAAATAACTACTACTAAATATTAAAAATAAAATATGCAATAAAATCTAATTAGCTTAAGCAATCAATATACCAATATTTGGGTGGTCACTGGTCAAGCCTCTTTTAAAATCAGGCCCGGCAGAATGTCTTGGCAACAACAGCCAATAATATCATTTTTTTTTTTCATTTTTAGATTTTAATTTATTTTAAGCTTACATGTTCTTTTATTCAAACACTTTATTTATAACTTATAACTTCTTAAATCTAAGAGCTGATAAGCTCTTGAAACATCTTAAAAGCACTTAGAGTTTATAAGCTGAGGAAATAGGGTGAAATACCCACTTCAAGTTAATAAACTTAAAAGTTAGCCACCCACTTAATTTACAAAAAAAATACTCAACATTTCAAATTCTAGACCAAAATACCCCCGAAATGTCAACATCACCACCTACTTTTTTACTTTATGTCACTTTCAGATAAAAGACAAAATAATTTATATCTTCCTCTCCTCTCTCTCTCATATGTGTTATCTCTCTCTACATCTCCCTTTCTCTCTTTTCTCTCTCTCACTTCACAATTTCCTCTCTTCTCAATAATTAAATGAGTCTCTCTCTCTTCTCTCTCCTCTCAATAATTAATATATTTCTCTCTCTTCTCTCACTTCATTATTTCTTTTTCCCTCACTTCATCTTCTTCATTCTCAATTCTCCATTTTTTTCTTTCATTTTTCTCAATTGATTGAAAATTTTTGTATTGATCCTTTGACAATTTTTGTAGTTATGCGATTCGTACATTATTACCACCACCAGGTAGAAATTATCTCATTTCTCATTGTTCCTACCTCATTGTGAATATCTCGTTAATTATCTCTCTTCCTCGTTTTCTTTTTGCTACTCCCTCTGGCTCAAGATTCGTGACACGTTTCTTTTCAACATTTTTGGCAAGCGTTTTCGAGCGTCTTGACGACGAGTTTAAAAATATCTTTTTAAGGAATTTCTTCTTTTACGGGATACCTTAATACTTGTAGTATCCCGTAAAAGAAAAAATTCCTTAAAAAAATATTTTGAAACTCGTCGTCAAGACGCTCGAAAACGCTTGCAAAAAATGTTGAAAAGAAACGTGTCATGAATCTTGAGCCAGAGGGAGTATTTTTTTTCTTATACATGGTTGTGGTAAGTTTTGACTATTTTGAGAGCTTTTTATTTATGCAATTCGTACATCGTTACTACTACCAGGTACAAAATGGCTCATTTCTCATTGTTCGTACCTTGTTGTGAATATTATATTAGGTTTCATACCACAATTGAGTTTGTATTGTGCATTTAATTAATGTGAGTTTATTGCAAATTATCGATGCATTTTTTTCGATTTATATATCTAAATTTGGTATATAATTCTCATTTCTTACCGAGTTCGAATGGTCGAATAATGCAAATATCATGGTACGAATGATATAAAACTATATGTGGTAAATGGTAAAAATAATGTCAAATTGTACCACGTACAAATTTGGTTAGGTACGAGGAACAATTTGACAGTATTTTACCACATACCACGTTTTAGATTCATTTGCAGATTGAATCTAAATTTAATATTCGTAACTATCTTACTGTCATGTAAAAAAATTTGCACAATTTTTTATATTCTACAAATTTTCAAGGTACGAGGTACGGTTTATTATTAGTATTCAAATTATCCTAGATAAGTTTAGTTTTCAACGATGGAGTTTTGGAATTATCCAACACAATATACTTTTTATAGGTAAGTGGTACGAATTTACTAAAATTTGTGTCAATAACTTGTATATTTACATATATATTTCGTACTGCACTATAAGTAATCGGTGCGAATTGTCTAGTATTCTAAACTCACTTAAGTAAATTAAGACATTTCTATTAGATTTTGGTATGAGTGATGTTAATTTTTATATATATTTTTTAAAAATTCGTACCTACTTTACTGTCTAAAAATTTATTATTCGTACCTATGTTACTATCATGTACAAAAATTTCACAATTTTGTATATTCTACAAATTTTCAAGGTACGAGGTACGATTTATTAATAGTGTTACTATTTTTACCAAATTTACGGTTTACATATGTATAAGATAAGAATTAAAGAAGTTATTGAATTTGTATCTATTTAAAAGAAGTGTTGGTGCGAATGTTAAATTCATACTTTCTTATAATAAGTACAAAGATCACAATTGCGAAAAAAAGCAAAATAAAGTTTGGTACAAATGCTAAAATCGTACCTCATTACAACACGTATAAGAGATTGCAACTGACTTAAAAAAAAATTAAAAAAAATTAAAAAAAAATCTGGGGATAAAAACGAAAAAGGAGAGAGGGAGAAAGAAACCTATGTGGATGAGAGACGAAAAGACTCATGTGGAAGAGAGAGAAGAAGACTCATGTGAGGAGAGAGAATGGTGGGGACCACTCAAAAGTAAATGTGTCATAGGGTTATCTTTGTCCAAAATTTGAATTGTTGGGTATTTTTTGTGTAAATTAAGTTAGTGGCCAACTTTTGTTAAAACTATCTCTATATAGGTATTTATTTTTTTCACTCTTATAAGCTCCTCAAAATAAGCCTAGTCAAACACCGAAAATTGGTTTTGAGCATGTAAATATATCACGATATTCTAGTCTCGGCGTAGATTAATAATCCATCAGTTAATTTAATAAATAAATTAAATATAAATTATTTTTATTTGATCAAAAGATTAAATTTCCAACAATCCCCCACATGAGTGAGATAGCCTTATGCAGTATGCAAATGCAAAGCTCAGTCCTCAAGAGACTTTATTGTATTAGGAGAGGTGGTTTTTTGCCTTGAACCTTCCATAGTCAACATCATCGAGTATAGTGGTGGCCTAGTGGACGTGATGCCTTGAACTAGTCCTCCTTGGTGTATACTAAGACAACAACATTGACACAATATCGTCTCAAATCTCATCAATTCTCACGTTTGTGTCCATTTCAGGCCCTGGAACACCCCTTTTGATTCATAAGTATAACGTCGAAGCGGCCACTGCTTCTTACTTATATAGGTGATTCTTATTCTAGCATTCTGCTATGCTCAACCCGTCAATAGTTTTCAAGAATCATTAAAAGTCCTTAGACTTAACCTCACCGCGTGCAGACTTAAACACTCATAGCTTTCACAAGGAATGATTCAACATTCTGAGTGTTTCTACTAGAATTATTATAGCTTAGTTGTCCCATTGAACCACATTATGGATACACCAATTAATATGGTTGCGTTACCACTATAATTATTCATTTATGTGGATTTTAATCTCATTCCCTTAACAAGCTTATGCATTTGATCTCAACACAAATTTTTCGTTAGCGGACCGCTATGTTAGTCATTGCCTTTATCGGGTCAATCGAGATAACTTCACCCAAGATCAAGCGCAAACAAAACCCCCACACTTTGAGGTTTTACAAGAAGTTTATCTTCTTTTCACCACTAACATGAAGTTATATTAACTTCCATTTATGTGGTATCTTGCTTAAGATATAATTATTGTTAAACATATTTCCGAATAGGAAACAACAACTCAATTACCATCTTAATCAAATTAGTCAACTCTTTTGGTGTGGAGTTATTGTAACTTAAGTTTATTAAAACTCCTGATTGGTGTTTAGATGTTAGGATTTTCGTCGTATTTTCGAGTCCGTTGTCATTGTGTTTTCGTGTCTTTTTGTGTGTTTATGGCTATGATTTGGTTGTTTGGAGTTTTTGGTACTTGTAGGTGTTTATGGATGAAAAGGAGCGGAAACAGATCAAAAAGAGGGAAAATACGATGTTCGGACGAAGGAGGTCAGATCGGAGAGTTGGACGGCCGTCCAACTCATCTGGACGGCCGTCCAAGGTACCACGTCCAAAGCTGGACGGGCGTCCAGCGGTTGAAACGAGTTTGAGCAGAATCACGATCTGGACGTACGTCCAGATCAAGTTGGACGTACGTCCAACTTCCGGCGGCCAGCTTTTGTTTCCTTGTATAACTAGGTTTTTATACCTAGTATATATATGACTCCTTGTACACGAATTAGACAACACTTTTACCTACCTTTAGCTTTAGTTTTCGCATTCAAACAATTTAGATTAGCTTTCCTTTGTTCGGATCTGAATTCTTCGTTCGTTGCAATTTAATTCAAGACTTTTTCTACTTTATTTTACGTTCTTCGTTCTTCGTTATTTTTGTAATTTCTTTTATTGCTTTTGTTTATTTGCTTTAATTGCTTTCTTTCGTTCTAGATTCGATTTCTTAATTGCTTCGTTTAATTTCCTTTGTTTAATTTCATTCGTTCGGTTTTCAAGTTCTAGTTTAGATTCGTTTTTCTTTCGCTTTCATTTCTCTCGTTTTTCAAAGTTCTCATAGTTAGATTTATTTGCTCTTTAATTTCCAGATTTCATTAATCATGTCTAGAGTAGTTTTCGTTTTATTCATTGCTTCCTTTATTGCTTTCCTTTCGATTCTTGCCTAGGTAGTTTAGTTGTTTTCTTTTAGTTTAATTCTTAGATTTATTTCTTGTGTTCTAGATTAATTATTTACTTGCTTGATTTATTGTTTTGATTTATTTTATTGCCTAGGATTTAAAAACCAAAACCCAAAAATATTCTTTACTTGCTTTCTTAGACTTAGGCTAGTTTAGGTTGTTTGCTACACGATTATTTGCCCTGCTAAGTTTTCCTTGAGATTCGACTTAGGTTTTACTTGCTAGTGCTACGATAGATTTCGTCTATTGCGAACACTTTTTAGTGAAACAACTCCTATACCATATCCATCCCTAAATGAGTTAGTCATTATGGCTCATCTCATTTTAATAAATGAGCTTCACTTAACATTAACAAGAAGAATAACATTTTAGTTCTCTTTCTTGGGATAACCCATGAAAATCTTAACGATTTTTCACCACAAGGCTACAACATCTATAATTGAATATGGATTGTTTTAAGCAAAAATGTATTAAACAAATATCTTTCCATTATTCACATTATTTACACATAAATGTGTAACTTTATAACCAATTATGTTGGTATTAAAATCAATAATTGTAATAATCATTTATGGATCATTCTGCCATCAAAACTCCAACCATTGGGCACCATGAACTTGTGAGTAGTTTTCACGTCGAGAAGATACTTGTTCTCTAAAGCACCCCCACAATTCTTTGGTAGGTTGAGTTGATGTGGCAATAGAAACCATTCATGCTTCTCGGTGCTTTTTTGCTATCGAGCCAACCCCTGAGCTCCCCTGTCGCGTGGATGTCTTGCACCCAGTGCCCGAGCACCCAACCCGGCTGCAAAACTGGTGGCATCTCGGTTCGGCTCCATTTTGGCCTTCCCAAAGCATGACCACAAACTGGAGACTTACCCCCACAACAGTGGGCTAACCATCGACATTGTGAAACGCGATTTGAAACTCATACTGATTCACAAACCCGCACCCATCAAGTATTCGACCAACGGTGACAAAGGCTGTTCATAAACTGCCTTGTGAATGATACTCCCTCAAGCTCCTCATGAACCATGGCCATAGCTCAATCTTGAACGTGTCGCGAATAAAGCTTCTTGCGATTGTTGGAAAATATATTGTGTACAACAATGATCCGGGTAAACATGTTCGATAACCTTTATGAAATAAAAGTTACAAGATCTGAATTATAACACACTCATAAGAAATTACAATACAATAAACTAAATTGAATGCATAATTAAAGGGTAAAACTGAGTCGAGTAGAACTCTTCCCGTAAGAAGCTTTACGCCCCGGTAGTGCTCTCGGAACTGGCGTAGCTTCCCAAAAGGTAAAACGATTTTCGTCTTGATAGTAGTAGCACCACAAACTATCAAGCTCCGACGAACTGGATGCAGACGAGGAACTGAGCTCAAAGAAAATGAATGCAACGAGATGTGTATCGATGTTGTTCAATGTTGGTGTTGGTGTATTAGAATGAATCTAAACACGTCTATTTATAGGCTATAACTCCCGGGGTTACTCCCAATTCATTAATATCGTTGGAGGTTACATATGTAACTCCTAGCGGTTACTACCGAATGCACCTAGACACAGCACTTACGAACGCACCTGGACGAGATGCTCATGTATATTCGTTCGAGAGACGTATCTATACGACTTCTCCAACCTCCAAAATACTTAAATCTCACTCACCAGAAATTGGTTTTGAGCATATAAATATATCACGATATTCTACTCCCGGCGTATATTAATAATCTATCATTTAATTTAATAAATAAATTAAATATAAATTATTTTTATTTGATCAAAAGACCAAATTTCCAACAAAAAAAATATATATTCTAACGCTTTTTAATATCTTACCGTAAGACTTTCCACATGTCATTAATCTATATATATGAAATAGGATATGCTATACGATTTGACAATAAAATATCTTATTCAATACTTTCAAAACGAAGCAGGGTAATATTTTTAAGGAACGCCTTCGAGATTTCAGTTATTAGTTTTTTTTGTGAATTATGAACATTTCATTCTTATTGCGTATTAAAACCGCTAATCAAAAGTAAGGGGAAAGAAAATGATTGTGTGTGCCTTTCGGATATCCAATTCCTCCATCTTGGAGCTCTTATTTCAACCTTAGCTCATTCCCAAACCTAAGTATTTATTTCACACTGATGAACCCTCGATTTGCAGCCCAATAAGATTAATAGTTTGTGTATGATTTGTGTGTGGAAGTAAATAGAGACGCAAGAAATTTACGTGGTTCGATCGGTGAGATCTACGTCCACGGGGAGAAAAAGAGAGTATTTAGTATTCAATGTAGCATGAGTGTGTACAATACAAACAATTCTCCTATTTATAGATGAAGAGGAGGTGAGAACGTGGAGGTATGGGTAGTTTTCCTGCTCCGGTTTCTTCTCCATCAACCTGATAGGGACTAACATCAGCCATACTCCCTAAATAACCCAAGTTATTGGGGAATATACTTTCCTTAACCTTAGACTACAGTTCCTAGAGAAATGGACGTGTCAGATGTCACCATAAAGGCAAGAACCTCACCTCTATGGAAGGAATAATAAATCCTAGGCGAAGCTAGCATCGACAACACTACTGGTGGAAATAAGTATTACTTTTAAATGATAATCGATAGAGGCTATTCCGCGTAACAGCATAATACCAAAAGGATTATGTCGAGCACCAGACGCTTAATACAGCTAAGAATTGTATGCCATGCAAAGAGTTGTGAAGTTCTGACTTCCCCAATAAGCTGCGAGGGATCTGCAGGCATCTGTAGAGATAGAAGGATCTGACCAGATCCCATACGTATTTAGTAGAAGCTTAAGGTTCTGCGTAGCATACAGTCCGCGTGACTCTACATACTATAGAGTGAGGACAACTGCATTCATGACGAAGGATACTTTTGCCCCCGCTGGAGTTCCTACTCTGTCCTTCCTTCACACGGATGCTCACTTTTCACCCTCCTCATACCTATAGATACTAAGTGAACGCACACAATATCATCACTTTTTACGAACAACACGCTCCTTAGCGTACTGTTCCATTCAATTCAATACTCTCTCTCACGAGCTCCTCCGAGCTCAGGCAAGCCAAGGCGGACAAGACCTTCTTCCGGGAGGCCGTAGTTTGTTTCTACATCCATCTACTCTTCTCCACTCCGGGAAGAGTCTCTTTCTTACGTATACTACCTTGAACTTAAGGTAAAACCCTCATCACTTGAGGAGGAATGAAGCTTAACGGAGCTCCACACTCCTAGCTTCCCTCTTTCCCTTGTCTCTTTTCTGTGTTATCTGCTTGTATGAGTGCGAAACCCCACGAATCTTGCTAGTTTATGGCCAAATACGCCTTTTATCCTTTGCCTATAGCTCAACTATTACTCGCCGTTGCTATACGCCTCTCACCCTGTACAAAATGCCCGGCTATGGCCTTTCTATACGCATGAATCTCTCACTCTTTACTGTTATAATGCTTTACCCATGAACGCTTCTTGCAAAACATGATGAACAATACCCTAAATTGTTGTGGATCTCTAACCCGGATCTATCAACTGGCGCCGTCTGTGGGAAACTCTGGAGTTAAGATGTTGATTTCCCCTATTTTTTATGCAAAATTCCAGCTCGTTGTTATTACGTTGTTTGCGATTTCCCTTTATTATGTCCTTATGTGGAGAATATGAGGAAATCTGATGTTATATTGATTGGGAATGCTCTGTTTGTTGTTTAATCTGCAAAAACTGCAAATGTGCATACCACTGCTTGATACTTGTCAAAGTTTTCGCGGCTATGAGCTGTTGAGTGTGATGTGATCTTATGATTATGCTCCCTTTGAGGCGAAAATTGTGATAAACACCTTGATTGAAAGGGGACTTGTGTTTGAGAGGCTGATCTTCTCTCCTTGAATGGGAATTAAACATGGATATTTGTAAGTACTGTCAAAACCCATGGGTTCAAAGGGCCAATCCCCTGTTTATCTTCGAAGTTCTAGTTGATTCTGATGATATGCTCATAAACTTGCCCTGTCATTTGCCCTGCCGTGATGATCACCTAGAATGATGGCTATCTAATCAAGGGAATGTATATTGAATGCAAGATTCCTGGAAAATTTTAGTATGTATGCCATGAAATTGTTTTAGCTACATTGCTTGTAATTCATGAATCCAGTGATTAGAAACGATCTCAAGGCCTCATCTCTTTCATGACATGAATTGTGATGGCTAATCTGTTGTTGTTTTGTCAAAAACTTAAGGTTGTGAGGGATCCGGAGGAAGACGGGTCACTAACTGCAGCAATCTCAAAATACATTCGCTTCACCTTGCGTACTTGGTGAGCATACAATTCTGTCTATTATATGCTCAATATGAAATCCATCTATAAGTTGCAAAGGACTGGTGATTACAAAATAAGCATCCCTACTGAAGCTAGTCGAATGCTCCTGAATTGCCATGACCCCAAAACCCATGAAGTAATAAAAACATTAAAGAAAATGGAGAGCCGAAAGATGCTAAGGTTACCCCATTCACGTTGATGAAGGGAGCCCGCATCTGGAAGCAGAACCTCCTCTCAGAAGCCCTGTTTAACAGGCAACTCCCTCGTAAGCCCCGAATAACGGGCAGAACCTCCTTTCAGAAGCCCTGTCTAACAGGCAACTCTCTCATAAGCCCCATACAATGGGCAGAACCCCCAGAAGCCCTACATAGTAGGCAATGCCATCATAAGCCCTATTCAATAGGCAGCTTTCTCAAAAAGCCCTACACCGTAGGCAACACCATTTTAACAGGCAATATCATCGTAAGCCCCATATAATGGGCAGAACACTATATAAGCCCTATTTAATAGGCAACTACCCCTCAAAGTCCTATCTAATAGGCGCCCCTTTCGTAAGCCCCATTCAATGGGCAAAACTTTCTACAAAGCCCTATCTACTAGGCAACTCCCCCTCAAAGCCCTATCTACTAGGCAACTCCTTCGCAAGCCCCGTGCAGTGGGCAGAACCTTCTACAAAGCCCTATCTACTAGGCAACTCCTTCGCAAGCCCCATGCAATGGGCAGAACTTTTCCTAAGCCCTACTCAGTAGGCAACATCCTCATAAGCTCCATATGATAGACAAAATTCCTTATAAGTCCCATTGAATGGACAGTGCAATCCTAAGCCTTGCTCTAAAGAGCAGCATTCCTGTGTATCGCTCCCACAAGCTTTACCCATTGCATTCCGGTAGGCAAAATCTCACCTAAATCCTCCTCATTGGTGATATTCTCGAAAAACTCTGTTTTATAGACAATGCCTTCATGAACCTCTGAGGAGGATATTACTTTCATAAGCCCCATCTGATGAGTAGCGCCTCTGTAAGCTTTACAAAATAGACCAAGTTCTCGTAAGCTCGATTCGATGAATAATGTTTTCATGAATCCCACATAGGGGATATCACCCTAAGTATCCTTGGCTAACAGGGAATATCTTGTAAGAAGGTCCTATGAAATAGGGGCTAATCATAAGAAGGGCCTATGTGGCCGAGGCATCTCGTATTAAGCTTAATAAAATAAGATGCCGCACAAATTCTTAATAACCTCTTCTTCTGATCAGATCCCTCCCAGAGGCCTCATAAGGAAAGCCTTAGGAAAACAAACAACCTAACAAAATAGATTTTGTAATGACAAATGTCACCGACCTCAGCTTCATTCCGGCGAAAGCCATCTTTAAAAAGCTTTACATTAAATAAAACACACTTGTTAAGGCCACCTAAGGTAGTAGGCGGTTATAAAAGGATCTGCTAAATCAGCAGCATATCACGGCTAAATCTCACATGATCAGATGCCTCATGTCAAGAAGAGGAAATTGTGTTAAAACCCTTTATCATAATCAGATTTCTATCTTTAAGTTGTTACTTACCTTCACCGTACATTGGCAGAAGCCACCCCCTTTAGGAGCCTTATAACGAATAAGCTATACTTGTTAAAGCCATCATAAATAATACTCCAACGCAGAAAGCTTGTTAATAGCTAGTTACGTATACTTCAAGTCTCTCTCAAAGAGCATCTGGAATTAATCCTCTACACGTCCTTAAATCTTTGCAGATTCTTATAAGGATGAATGCTACATCAGATGCAGTTTCCAAGGAAGCCGGTCAAGCCACTGGAAATCTAGAAAATTCTATAATTGGAAACAAAGGAACGGGCACTATGCTGACAGAGGCTAGTGTCAACATGGAGGCTCAGTTTTCTCCAGCTATGCTTCAACAAATGAAAGCCCTTATCGAAGGAGTAGTAGAGGGGGCTGTTGAGAAAAGACTCCACACTTTAGGAGCAAATCCTCAGAACAGAGATCCCTTGGGTGAGACCCAGGAAGGGGGAGGAAGTAAGAGCACTCCCGCAATGCATAAGCAGAAGCCTATGCGTCAAGGCGTAACTGAAGAGCTAGTCTCAAGGCTGCCTCCGACAGTGGCCGAAGAGGAAGAGGGATTTTCTACTGATTGGGAATCCCCAGATGAGGAAGGTCCTGAAGAACTTGAAGGAAATCTCAATGAGAACACTGAAAATGCATGGGCCAAGAAGTATGCCCAACAGCAAGAGCAGATGAAGCTCTTAGCAAAAGAAGTCAAAAACTGAAGGAACAAAATCAGGCCGGCCGTGGAAAGGGCCTCAAAAGAAATGGAGACAAGCGAAAAAGAGTTCCGCAGTCCGAAGAAAGGAAAGAATCCAAAACCTTCTTCAAACAATAGGAATGGAGGAGACAAATTAGAGTTCTTTCCCTTATATATTGATGAGAACAACCCATTTTCAGCGGACATCCAAACGGATCCTGTCCCAAGCAGCTTCAAAACAATCTCTTGCGAGTATCAAGGGAAGGGAGACCCTGAAGAGCACCTGATGAAGTTCGAAAGCTTATGTCTCCTTCATCAGTACTCAGAGGGGGTTAAGTGTAGGGTATTTCTTACAACCCTGTCAGGAACTGCTCAACACTGGTTCAAGCAGTTGCCAAAGGCCTCCATACATTCCTTCATGGACCTGAAAGAGGTTTTTCTACAGCAATTCGTCAGTGCTAAAAGGACTACTCGGAACTCCTTGCATCTGACGACCATAAAACAGGGTGCCAACGAAAGTCTGAGAGACTACATGACACGCTTCAACGAGGCCGTCCTGGAAATTCCAGGAGTAGAGCCGAAATTAAAGGTGCATGCCTGTGTAGACGGCCTGAAGCCAGGACAGTTCTTTGCCTCCCTCATCAAAAAAGAGGCTACTTCTTTTGAAGAATTACTGACGAGAGTCCAAAAGTACATCCATATGGAGGAAGCTCTAAGCAGCAAGAGGGCTGAGTTGGCCTCTCAAAAAGAAAAGAAGCCGGAAGAAAGAAAAAGACCAGCTCCAGATGCTAAGAAAACTGATAAGAATGAAAGGTTTCTAAGATCTTTCACCCCATTAATCAAGCAACCGGTTTATCTGCTCGAAGTGGTCCTGAGAAAACCTGGGGTTCAGATCCCCGCCGGACATAGGCAGCCACCAAGGAATCCACCTTCTGAAAGATTCTGTAAGTTCCACAATGACTTTGGTCACATGACCAACGATTGTAGGAACCTAAGAATTGCCATCGAAAAGTTAATCCAGGAAGGAGAACTCTTGGAATACGTCAAAAGAGAGACAGAACAAAGCAAGAAGCGCAAAGAAGCTCCTGAAAAAGCAACTGATGCTAGCCAAGGGTCAGAGCCCAAAGGCGTTATTAAAATGATATATGGAGGGCCAACCATGGGAGACTCCAATAGGAGCAGAAAGGCATCTGCCAGAGAATTACATATGCATGAAAGGCATGGGGTCTGGAAGGTCGAAGCAGGCCTACCCCCACCAGAAATCTCATTCGGGCCAGAAGATAACCGGAAAGTGGTTCACCCGCATGATGATGCGTTGGTCATCACAATGGAAATAGAGAGATATCAGGTCCAAAGAGTCTTTGTGGACACAGGAGCAGTAGTCAATGTTATATTTGAAAGTTGTTTCAACCAAATGAGCCTCCAGAAGCCATTGAATGGGGTAGCTACGGCACTACACGGTTTCTCAGGAGATCCGGTGATGTCGCTAGGATCAATTGATTTAATGCTCACTCTGGGTGACGGGCCTACGCGAGTGTCAAAGCCAGTCACCTTCTTAGTGGTGCGACAACCATCTTCCTATAACATTATTCTAGGAAGAACTGCATTGAATCCGTTCCAAGCAGTGGTTTCCACTTACTATCTGATGATGAAATTCCCCGTGGGAAATCAGGTAGGGCAAATATCGGGAGATCAAGAGGTCTCGCGAAAATGCTATGTCCAATCGGTTCAAGCAGGAGAGGCCAGGAAAAGGCCGATGGCAGAACCTGCCACCGAAGGGGATGGGATGAAACTCGAGGGGAAAAGACTTAAAACCCCAACTCCAGCAGGAGAAGGTCAGAACCTTTCCACTTCAATGGAGCACTTGCTGATCACCAGCAACAACCCTCCTGAGGAACTGATGATATCCCAACACCCAGCCAAACAACTGCTTCAACAGATAAACAAAAGTAAAGGGCCTGAAGCTGAAGCCACAGGCAGATGCCACGCCCCAATTGTGTAAGGGCAGTGGGAAGCGTTGATAACCCAGGCAAGGGCTAAAGTCAAAAGTGCAAAGGAAGTGCTAGACCAGGAAGATGTCGAAGAGACAACAGGCAAAGGAAAAGTTATCACCCTCGAAATATGTAGGGAAAATTGAGAATTACACTCAAGAAGAAAGTATGATGGGCTATCACCCCTTATTCGTTTTGAAAAACTCTTATTCCATGATTAACTGATGTATGAAACATTGGATCATACCTCTTTATCTTTAAAGTAGTTATATTTCGTATGTGTCTAGCCCTCAAATGAGGTGTTATTCCTTCAGTCCCTTACACCTCACTTGGGGGGGGGGGGGGAGTAGGGGATACCCATATACCCGTATCCCATTAGCTTAAAATGCTATCTCAAAATGCTGCCATTATCTTAGAATGCTATTTTTCGCTAAGATGTTATCCTACTATTTTGTCCCATCACCCTAAAAACGTTGGGAATATCTTTACCTCACCATTTTTGAATACTTCAGCAGGTAGAGACAGGGTAAAAAGTAAAGCCCCTATAAATACAAGAATAAGAGAGATAGCATTCTAAGTTGATTAAGAAATAACAAAAACATGATATAAACAGGGCTTCAAAGAAGCACCTCACCGAAACCAAAAGTAGCGATTGTTTGTGCCTTAATAGCATGATCTCAGGGTCATGAGTAAGCACTCCGCCACAAAATATTCAGAATATAATTTGTTCAACAGACATTTCATCCAAAACAATAACGTTAATGGGATGGATTTGGAGCAAAGGCTAGATCCTCAGAGCTCGATGAATGAGAAGAAGAACATTCTTCGACAGCAGCCAAGGCAGAAGAGGTAGAAGGACCACCCTCAAGTGAGGCTGCCAGAATCTGCAGAGCGCCTCCTTCATTTGAACCATCCTTCACCTCCTCAAGAGCGGCGGGGAAGGAAATGCCTCCCTCGCTGGTAGATGGGCCTGAACCTTGTCCCTTTCTTAGTTCCTAATAAAGGAGAAAATTCTCAGGATAAACGAGTAAACTTTAACAACAAAACGAACAATAGAAAACAAGAGGATAACTGGTCA
The DNA here is from genome assembly GCA_029379335.1 of Thymus mandschuricus. Taxonomy (NCBI): domain Eukaryota; kingdom Viridiplantae; phylum Streptophyta; class Magnoliopsida; order Lamiales; family Lamiaceae; genus Thymus; species Thymus mandschuricus. The sequence goes on from CM057078.1 coordinate 26,109,756, forward strand.
AAAACCTTCCGAATAGACCTCATAACCATGGTGTTATGAGGAAAGAGAGGAAATAAAGGCGCCTCCCAAGACGGGAGATCCCTTATGGCAGCACTCAAGGATAGCGGAAGCTGTCCATGCGGTGAGGGGCTCAAACAAACGCAGCCAAAAATCATGAGAATGAAGATAAGCTTCGGGCAAATGCTTGATTAGGGAATTCAGAAAGGCTTGACCGTAAGGAGTCATCAATAAGTTAGACTTGCAATCTTTGACTCCAGAAGAAACACCCTGGCATATCCCTTCTCTCCGCCCTTGAGTAAATGAGGAAGCTCGGGCCTGTGCTAGCTCCCGTTCGTAGCTAAGTGTCAGCTGCGCTATTTCTGCTACTTGAATTTCCATTAGCTGTTCTACCCTCTCAGATGAGGCCCTCAAAGCTTTCTCAAGTTCCTTTATTTGCTCAGAGAGAGAAAGAGTGTGCTCCTCTCTAGTCAGCAAAAAGCCTCGAAGTTGGTGGACTTCAGTCTGGAGCTGCTCTCTGCTCTTCTCAGATTGAGAAAGCTTCTCTCGCAATTGCTCGAGGCTTAACTCTTGAGCAGAAGGAGAACTCTCTGACACCTTCCCTTTCTTTCTAGCTGAGAGGGAAGAGGACTCACTTTTCCTCTTAAGGGAATAGGGATAAGGCGCTAAAGAGACAAGAGCGGAAACACCAGCATCCTCATCAGTGAAAATAGGAGAAAATGAAGCTGATCGAACAGGGGCAACCAGGTGTGGGAAGTAAGGCTTCATTCGAGGCTTACCAATTTCTACCTCTCGGGGACTCTCCCGAGAAGGGTTACAACCCCCAAGACCCGTGGGCTCTTGGGTGGAAGTATTACCCAATGATAAGGTGGGAGAGGAGCCACCAGATCTTGTCTGCTCCATTATTTGCAATAGCTTCTCTCATGCTTTCTTCCCCATGCCTAGTTTGGTGGAATCCATAACTGCAAGAAAGAAATAATCACCAAAAATAATGATAGATGGTAGGTTTGCGAATAACGGAAACAAATAAAAAACTCTACAAATCTTAAAAACCAAGTGATAGTTCTAAAGATGAAGCATCAGTCACATTCATATCATAGCCAGTTTCGCCGTACAGAAAAATTGGGGCTAGCAATGTTCCTCAAAATAAGAACAGGGGAAACAATAAGGGTTACCCTAATCTTAAGAAATTCAAAAGAAGGCCTATGCACAAGTATAGGAGAGCAAAATAGTTAGGGAATACCTGAAAGGGACAAAAGGAAAGGCGGTCGCCGGAGTAATCGCTGGGAGCGGTAGACGATTCGCAATGTCACCCCCTTTTTCTTTCTGAAGCACAATGCAGAGAGAAGAATGAGGAAGTTAAGAAAAAAGAGTGGGGTGGTTTCCTACTTATCACCCCACGACGCCAAAAAGGGGAGGGATTACCCTTTCTCCTGCAGAAAAAATAAAATAATAACAATAATGCCTATTTTTAAAAATAGCTCTGTATTCTTTCACCCTAAGGGAAAAACCAATGATGAGTAAAGGAAACAGGTCCAACTTTATCCTCGGGAGGATAACCTGCGTTTCGACTTCCCCCATCATCAGACATCTGCCAAAAAAAAAAAAAAAGGGGGGGGGGGGGGGGGGGGGGGGCAATAGTTGAAGCAAAATCCACTTTCTCGCCAAAATACCCGTCAGAAGCCCTCGTATTGGCGCTTCTGGACCTGGGGGGGGGGGGGGGGGGGGGGAGTAGCTGATAGGGACTAACATCAGCCATACTCCCTAAATAACCCAAGTTAATGGGGAATATACTTTCCTTAACTTTAGACTACAGTTCCTAGAGAAATGGACGCGTCAGATATCACCATAAAGGCAAGAACCTCACCTCTATGGAAGGAATAATAAATCCTAGGCGAAGCTAGCATCGACAACACTACTGGTGGAAATAAGTATTACATTTAAATGATAATCGATAGAGGTTATTCCGCGTAACAGCATAATACCAAAAGGATTATGTCGAGCACTAGACGCTTAATACAGCTAAGAATTGTATGCCATGCAAAGAGTTGTGAAGTTCTGACTTCCCCAATAAGCTGCGAGGGATCTGCAGGCATCTGTAAAGATAGAAGGATCTGACCAGATCCCATACGTATTTAGTAGAAGCTTAAGGTTCTGCGTAGCATACAGTCCGCGTGACTCTACATACTATAGAGGGAGGACCACTGCATTCATGACGAAGGATACTTTTGCCCCCGCTGGAGTTCCTTTTCTGGCCTTCCTTCACACGGATGCTCACTTTTCACCCTCCTCATACCTATAAATACTAAGTGAACGCACACAATATCATCACTTTTTACGAACAACACGCTCCTTAGCGTACTGTTCCATTCAATTCAATACTCTCTCTCACGAGCTCCTCCGAGCTCAGGCAAGCCAAGGCGGACAAGACCTTCTTCAATTTTGAGCCGATGTGTAATCAACTGAGGTGATACTCCTGTCATGTCCAGAGGTGACCATGCGAAAACGTCCTTATACTCCTTCAAGAGCTGAATAACCTGTTCGCGGAGATGTGGGAGCCCGGTAAAGCCTACTCTGACGACCTTGGCGGGGTCGTTCTCATACAACTCTACTTCTTTGACCGAGCTACCTTCGACAGGCGACGTTTCCCTCGGCTCTTCAGAGTTTGGTAATTGCTATGCTTGGGACAGCTGGGCCGGGGCCCCCTGCCCTTTGAGTGCCACATGTAGGCATTCCCTTGCTACTTTCTGGTCACCTCGGACCACGGCTATCCCGCCCTTAGTCGGGATTTTGAAAGCCAAGTGATAGGTAGAGCAGATCGCTCTTACTGCATTCATCCAAGTCCGACCTAAAATGATGTTGTAAGGGGACTTGGCTTCCACTACAGTGAACTCGGTCACGTCGGTGGAGCTTCTCGGCCCTTTCCCTATGGTGACTGGGAGTTCGATTGTTCCCAGCGGATGGGTTTCTTCCTGGGCGAAGCTCCGTAGAGGCCGTGTGGTCGGCACAATCTTGGACTTATCTAACCCCATGTTATCGAAGCAGTGCTTGAACATGATGTTCACCGATGCCCCAGTGTCGATATGTATCCTTCTGATAAGTTTGTTGGCCACTACGGCCTCAACGACAATGGCATCGGAGTGCGGCACCATGGGGGGTACTGGGTCCTCGCCAGAGAAAGTTACTGCCTCTTCTTTCTTAAATCTCTTATTGGCTGGCTCCCTGTTCGGAAAGTTCCGTGTCTCATTCTTAAGAGACGATTTCGTCTGTCCCTTGGCGAGTGCGGAGATGGTAGCAACCACTCCATCATATTGATAATCTCCGTCCTCGTCGGCATCATCATCATTGTACTTAACTTTCTTCTCGGTTTCCGTACTGCAACTTCCTCCTCGGTACTGCCTTTTCTTCTTCTGACTTCGGGGAGCGTCTACTTGGTTAACTCCCGCACTTTGGTCTTGGTACTTTTTGAGTGGGCCACTGCGGACTAGGCTTTCGATATCATAAGCTAGGTTCCTGCAGTTCTCCGTCTCGTGTCCATAGTCGTCATGGAATTGGCAAAACTTGTACTTCGACCTCGGCTTGCCATCCTCTCTCATCGGCCTTGGTTTCTCGAACAAGTTGGCATGTAATTCGAGGATTTCGGTCCTCGGCTTATTCAACGGAGTGAATTGCGGAGGGGACCGTTGAGCGGGCTGAGATGCAGATGGGCCTCGTGGCGCTGAATTCTGCCGAGGTCCGAGGCGAGACTCTAATGGACCACGCTGAATTCGCTCCATCACACCTTTCCGAGGTGCCTCTTCTTTCTTTTTCAAGCTCTCTCCTCGGTCCACCTCTCTTCGGCGTCTGGTCGCCTCATCGATCTTGGCGAATTTATCCGCTATTGCCCACAACTCGGTGGTAGTCTGTGGTTCTTTTGCTAGAATCTCCTTATAGAGGAGGTCCGAACTGATGGCATTTTGAAATGCCGAGATGATGAGAAGATCATTAGTGCAGCGAGTTTGCAGACACTCTCTGTCAAACCGGGTCATGAAATCCTGGAGGGATTCATTCCGGTTCTGCTTTACAGTTAGCAAGTGGGCCGGGGTGTGCCTCACTTCGGCACGCTGGGAGAAACTGTTGGCGAACACGTTCATCAGATCGGCATACGACCTGATTGACCCGGCCGGCAAGCTATCAAACCATTCCCGTGCGTTGTCGATCAGCAGCTCGGGGAACAGCTTGCACATATGGACACTCCCTAGATTCTGGTTTAGCATGCTGTACTTGAATTGACTTAGAAAATTGCTCGGATTTTCTATCCCGTTGTACGGTTTGATCTTCGGCACCGTGTACCAAAAAGGCTTGGGTGTATTGAGGATATCCTCGGACAGCGGACTGATGATCCTGCCCAAGGCATCAAAAATTTGTGCACCTCTAGCCAGGTGTCCTTGGGGGGGCGCATTATGGGGTGGCGCAACAGCGTAGTTTGGTGGGACCACATGCGAGTTCGGCTGAGGATATCCCTGGGGCTGTCCCAGGAGTTGCTGGAGATGGTGTCGTAAGTCCGTCCTAGTCGGGACACCATGAACTCCAGTTCGGACCTCGGGTCCAAGGTGAGACGCTCCCTGTGTTCCGGTATACCGATTAAGGAACTTGCGACCCGCGGGAGTAGTAAGGTAGTTTCTCAGCAGCTCCTCGATTCCAGGAAGTGGAGGCGGTGGAAGGGCTGCCGAATTCAATTGGATGACTGGAGAGAGACGAGCAGCCAGACTCGGTCGAATAACTAGGGAGGAGCGTTGGTTGACCGGTGCCGGGCGTTGGACCACACCTGGCTCGAACAAGTCACGCTCCCAACTTGCGGTGAGATCTTCCACGTGGCCCTCCGGTGTTGCCTGATGAGCCCGAGGTCCTAAGCGCGAGCTCACGGGAGTCCAGCTTGCCTGGACTGGTTGTTCTTGAGGCAACGCCGTGCCTCCTTCATCATTCTGTCCGCCGGGATGTGGGACTGCCGGGATCTCTCCGGCTTCAGTCTGATCGTCAACGGGGACATCGTGATGCGGCTGTTCATCGTGACCTGCCGCAGCAGCAGGTTCTTCGGGTTGCCTCCGACGGCTTCGTCGACGGCGGGGAGTTCCTATCAGTAGCGGCTTCCTGGTGCCATGGATGATGCGTATGAGCAACAAAAATCGAGATTTCAAACACAAAATTTCGTTCCCACAGACAGCGCCAGTGATGAACTCTCGATTTGCAGCCCAATAAGATTAATAGTTTGTGTATGATTTGTGTGTGGAAGTAAATAGAGACGCAAGAAATTTACGTGGTTCGATCGGTGAGATCTACGTCCACGGGGAGAAAAAGAGAGTATTTAGTATTCAATGTAGCATGAGTGTGTACAATACAAACAATTCTCCTATTTATAGATGAAGTAGACGCCGGTTGTGGAGGTGAGAACGTGGAGGTATGGGTAGTTTTCCTGCTCCGGTTTCTTCTCCATCAAACCACGTACTTGGGACTTAGGGCTCAACTCCCTGGGCCTATATTTGGCGTGGGCTGGGCCAAGCTGGTGTTGGGCATGTCTTTACTGGGCTTAGGCCGAGCTGGGCCTGTGCCGAGGTGAGTCAGTTGGGCTTTGGGCCTAGGGAGATGGGCCATTTCCTATCACACACAAAATACACACACACGTCCAGCAATGCGGAGAAGGATGGGGTACGAGTTTTACAAAAATAAAAGGGAAAATAATGTCAGTGGAAAAAGTATGAGAAGTAAGAGTAAAGAAAAAGTAGGTGATAGTGGGTAGTGTGCAAAATAAGAACCATGCATTGTTTGGTGGGGCGGACTAAAATAGCAAAATACACATTGTTGTGTGGACGGAGGGAGTAACGTATATTATAATTTTATAGTCCCTCAGTCCCATTTGACATGTTACTTTTACTTTTGCATATGAGAATTAAGAAATGTGTGTTTTGTGGTTTAAAATGTCTTGTATAAGTTGATCCTCCATGTGATTATAGTGTATTTCTTTTACTAAATAAGGAAATGTAACATGTTGCCAGAACATTCTGTTGGTCCCGGTTTGTTAATAGGGGAAATACGTAGAGGTGGGGGGGGGGGGGGGGGGGTGAATACGTATTTCAAGTTTTTCAACTTTTTCCCTTTAACTCAGAGTGACAAGTAAAGAGCTCGCTTGACACTTAAGACCTAGCTGAAGCTAGATCTACAGTACGTAGCTTGCCTGCTTGACCGAAGTAAGAACTTGATCAAGAGGGAGTCTTTACTCGTGTATGCGGAAATTAGGTGAGCTAAAATCTTTCCTAAGTAATTAAAGAATCCAAGTTTGTTTGTTTAGATGCGTTTGCAATGAATAAACAAAGTAAAGAGTTTAGGGTTTAGAGAGATACGACACAGAGATTTATAGTGGTTCGGAGATAAAGCTCCTATGTCCACTTGTTGCACGACGGCAACTGTTCTCTTCACTCAAGAACTTGAAGGTTACGGGTCCTTCAAAAACCTGGTCGAGATCGGGCTTCACTCGCCTGGATCCAACGACAGATGTAGTGATTACGGGTTCACTACACAAACCTAGACAAGACTGGAAGCTTCACTTGCTTCAGTCAAACACAGACAGGGAGATTACAGGCTCTCCTTACAGCCTAGCTTCGATCGAGCTTCACACAAACGATGTAGGTGCATGCTTGGATCTAAACTCTATGATCGAGGCTTCTTCAATCGATGAAAGAAGATCCTTGGATCGAGGCAACCTAACGACGACTCAAAAACCTAACAGACAAAGTTTAGGGTTTTTGGTTGACGAACACACTATGAAGAGCTCTTTACAGTAGATGCAAAGTAGGCTAGAGCTCTCCTTCTACGCTTGGATATTTGAAGTGGGCTTAGACTCTAAGTGTGAAGGTTGTGAAGACGAGTTCCGATGAACTGGAAACTCGGAGAACACTTGAAAACAAAGACTCGATGATTTGCTCAAAGGCTTGGGAGTGTTTGTTTGCTGTAGGCGCTCGAATGCTCAAGTAGTGTTCTATTTTCTTCACGTTGTGATCCTTCACTATTTATAGGCGGAGGGATGCCGAGATCCGTTGCTTGGTTGGTGGCTTTGTCCCTCCTCCTCTCGATAGTACTTGCACAGGCTGGCTGCTTTTCAGACGCGCAGTTTTGGATTTTTTGCCGGAAATGGCTAAGTTCCAATTTCAACAGTAACTGGAGCGACCCAGTACTGTTACGGCGCCTTGTCGGCCTGGCAGTCAACTCCTCTGCTCCTCTCCGCGTTCGACACGTGGAGATCTCGTAATAAATGCGGAGATCTCCAGTTGACTGAAGTTCAAATTCGGAGCGGGAATTTGTGCTGTCGCTTTCTGGTAGGTAGTGGCTCGCTTCGCTTTGAAGTTGTAGCGTCCGCTTCGAATCGAGTCGCTTCAAGGTTACTATGTAGCGAGTACATGGGAAGTGAGTTCCCGAAGTGACTGCTTTAGTAAGTGTTGACCCGCGTTGACTCGCTTCGGCTTTTCACTGTAGCGCTCGCTTCGCTTTGCTTTGCTGGACTCGTTTCGATTCCACTGCAGCGCTCGCTTCGCTTTGATTTGCTGGACACGCTTCGATTCCACTGTAGCGCTCGCTTCGCTTTGCTTTGCTGGACTCGCTTCGATTCCACTGTAGCGCTCGCTTCGCTTTGATTCGGTACGCTTCACTTCAGTTGGATAGACTTGCTTTGATTGAAAAACACACTCTAGAGAGTGGCCTTCACTTGAAATTTTCTATAGTCTAAAACTTAAGCAAAATAAAGCCATCCTAACAGAGTAGGCTTAGAAAAATTTTCTAACCTAATTTCTACATCAAATAGAGTAGCTCGGGAACAGGACACTTGGGGTTTTGGGATCAAATCAAAACAAATAACTTCATTTATAAAATGTCCCATAAAGTTCCCCCTTAACAAATAGGTCCTTAACAATTCCCAACAATTTCCCCCTTTTTGATGATGCCAAAACCCAAAGACTTAAGATTATTGAAATCTAGTCTATCTAACCGTGGAAAGAACTTTAGGCGACTGCTTCCTTTGCAGCTTCGTTTGTATTTTTCTTTTAAGTTACTTTCCCCCTTTTTTTTCGGTTAAATAATTGTGTTTTGTAGCATAAAGGAAGGTCATTCACAAAGCGGTAAATGACGCAATTTGACAGAAATTGAAATTTGGATATATGAACAAGCAGTTCACACAAGGCAAAAATATGAAACTTGAAACTCAACGGTTTCCTGCAGTTTCATCACGTTCCTCCTTCTCGTCTTCTTTCTTCTTTCCTCTTCTTTCTCCTTCTCAAAATAGTAAGCAGACAGGACATTCGACTCCATCGTCCTAATGTTGTATTGGTTCTCTCTCCATCTTTTCTCCAATCTCAGTGCTTCATCCACTTCTGCATCAATTACCTTCCGATAAGGAATCTCTGAATTCGGTTGAAGGGGCATAGGAAAGTCTTTCACAGCTGGAACTTTGACAATGAGTGGTAGGGGTTTTGCTTCTTCTGCCAGCGTAAAGATCTTCCGGCGCAACCTCTCGTTGTATTGATGTAGGAAGTTATTGAGAGCCTCCATCCGAGAGCACTTTTCTTGATATGGCACTACCTTCCACCAGTAGTAGGCCTTTATGAACTTGTCCTTTAGAATCAGCCAAGTGTCAAGGAGGTCTCTTGGGATGAAATCCTCGATTTGTCTAGAGTCCGGATGATGATCTCTCCGCATAGCCAGCTCCTCTTCCGTCCTGCTTTTCAACTCCTTCATGATTGAGTTGAATGGGGTACTGGCGTCACCACTCCACTTCGGAAGCATATCATTAATTCGCTTCCGAATGAAATCATGCTCTTCAGGCGGGTAGCGACCGGAATTTATCATTTCTTTTAGCGTGACTTTGCCAGTATCCATCCAGGCTTGGAGATGGACGGCTTCAGACTCCTCAGGCAAGTGAGGAATGCAGGCACTGCGCGTGATGGCAGATTGTATGAGCCTCACTTCATTCCAGTGGGACTCGATTCGTTCATCCAATTTCCTCAGCCTTTTCTCCCTCACTTCCTCATCCTTCTCCTTTCTCTTCTTCTTCTCCTCTTCCTTCTTCTGCCTCTTCTCGAAGCGACTAGCCCTTTCTGTGATCACTTGCTGCAATTTTTGGCGTTTGGCAGCAGGATCGTCTTCCCTTGATTCAGGCGTCGACCGCTTCAAGGAGACTTTCTGAACAGGAGGTGGTGGAGGCGGCATCACAACGACAGCTACACTGGCTGAAGTGAGTGCAAGTGATGAAGCAGCTACGGAGGCCGAAGCGGGCGCTGCGGCTGAAGCGGGCGCTTTGGAACCTGAAGCACCGGCAGGAGTTAGCTTTCTCAGATCAAATTGACGTTCCAACTCCCGAGCTATAGCTTCATCCCTTTCTATTAGCTTCCGCCTTTCCTCCTTGGTCAGCACCGTAACAGGGGGATGACGTGCGATTGAAGCACTAAGCACTTTTTCCTCAATCGGCCTGCTGGGCTCTTCGTGCTTCTTCATTAGCTCCTCCTCAGTGAGCTTTGTTTTGCCCTTCTTTGCACGCTTCGCCCTTGATTCTTCATCCATCTCCTCCTCTCCAGATCCTCCAACTTCAGTTCCCCCTGCGATCAAGCCACTAGCTTCGATCGCTCTTCCTTCACTACTCGCACCTCCAACATCTCCAGATTCAATGAATTTCTGCATGTTTTCCCCCTTTTTGGCATCATCAAGACTGCCAGGGGCTGGGATGGTCACCGTTCCGCTGATGGATTGGTGTATTTCATTGATTCTGCTGAGAACGTCCTGGAGCATCTTCTCGGCGCGTTCTGCAAAGATATGCTCTTTTGCCAGCACAAGCTCTGCCGTCTTGACTGATATCTCTTCCAGTAGATATTTGCATTGGTCCTCTCTCTCCTTGACAGACCGCATCAAGTTCTCCGGTGGTTCTACTTCTCTAAAGCGAGCGTCCAGCTCCGCTTCAATCTCATCCTTCATCTTCTTTCTTTCCTCTTGAAGGTTGAAATACCAGAAATATTTGGAAGCAGCAAGTTCTGCTTTGTCAGTAGTAACAACATTCTCTCTTTGTTTCAACATGACGTAGAATTTAGCAGCGCCGACCATTCTGACTGAGAAATCTCCTGCCAACTTCTCTGCCTTGCTAATTTTGTCGGCAAGTTGAGCTTGCTTGAGAGCCACATCAATTCCTGCTTTCCTCCGGCTCTTCAACTCAGCATTTGCTTCGTCAAGCTTGCTGTTGAGGATATCAATCTCCTTCTCAAGACCAAGAGTTTTCGGTTTACCTCTCGTCAGCTCGCTTTCCAGCTTCCTTATCTTTTCTTCATTGTTGGAGATCTGCTTCTCCATCTTTTCAACATTTCCAGTTGCTTTGTTGATGTTTTCCCTATACTTACTCCTCATATTCCTCTTCTCCTCCTTCTCTGTCTCTATCTCTTTCTTCACTTTCTCCAACTCCTCCTCTAACTTCTTCTTCTCTCCACTCACTTCCACCATCTTCGTGTTCACTTCCCTAAGCCTGTTCCTCTCAGCATCTAGGGATTGTTGAAGATCTTGGGTACTTCTCTCCAACTCCTCTACCCGCTTTGATTTCTCCTCTACCAAGCTTGCCTTCTCCTCCACAAGCTTGGCTTTTTACTCCATTTTCTCCTCTAGTTCCTTCTTCCTTCTGTCAAACTCTTCACGCAAATTCGTGACCTCCAATACCTTCGTTGTTAGCTCATCATCTTTCTTGGTGATCTCACTCTGCAGATTCGAGATCACCGCCTCCTTCACTCCCATTTCGGCTTCCTGCTCCTTGATCAACTGGAGTTCACGCTGTGAAGGCTCACGTTCTGGGATGGATGCATCAGTGTACTCCTTCTTCACCCTTGCGTCGAGCACTTCCCAGTAGTTAGCTTCGTTGATGAAGGTGTGGAAACCATCAACTTCGGCAAACTTGAGCACTTCAATTTCCTTGGCCTCGATCACTTCTTCTTCCATCGCCTTGAGCAAATTGAAGATCTTGTAGTACTCAGTTCCTCTGTACGTGAGGAAGTCTACTGCGCTGGTGAAGAAGTCATCGGTCATCTCCACAGAGGGGTAGCGTTTGCGAATGAGCTCGGCCGCTTGCTCCCGGTCCCTAGTGTACCGTTCGAGGATCTTCTCTTCCTCGGTTGGAGATGAGGGAGTTTTTGGGATGGGGATGGTTTCGGCTGTCTTGGCTGTTTGGGCGGTATCAGCGCTCTCGGCTGATGAGGACTGTGAGTTGGGGGTGGAAGCTTCGGTAGCTTCGGGTTGGTTGGTTTCTGTTTGAGGATTGAGTGGGGCGGAGAAAAGTTTGTAGGCATCGGTGAGGTCCGTGCCTAGAAATGGTAGGTTGGGAATTTGAAAGGATGAATGGGTTGATTCCTGTGGTGAGGATGGTGTTTGAGTAGTGGGAATGGCGGTAGACGTTTGGGGTTCCGGTAGAGGCTGGGTTTGGGTTTGGATTTGGATAGGAGGTGTTTGAATTTTGGTTGGTGAAGGCTGGGGTGGCTCTTTTTCTGGTGAGGGTTGGGGTTGATCTTCTTCAGCTATCTTCACGAGCGGCTGCTCCTCAGCCTCGCTCGTTTCGATAATGGTTGTAACACTTCTCAATCTCTGAGGTCGCTTTGACCTCGCTTTTCTCGATACTCGCTTCGATGATGAAGGAGCTTGGCTTTCTTCTTCCACCTCGCTACAGGATTCAGCGACTGGAGCGATGCAATCCCTGTCCATTGGGAGCTTCTCAGTTTTCCACGAATCGAAGTAGAGGGTGTTCCTCTTGTATGGAGCTGTCTCATTCTTGCCTGTCCACCTCAAGTTTTCGAACAGTGTCTCCAGAGCGTAGGAGATTCTGGAGAAGAGCTTCAATTTTCCCTTGCGAACGATTTCACTGGTACTACCCTGTTCGTACTTGAAATCCACCGCAACTTCATGTATCTGGTTGATGAATCAGCGGTGCCAGTTGTAGCTTGTCCCTGTCAAGCTATCAACAATGACAGAGGTGGCGTAGATCTTGGTATCTGACAATTGGCTCAGCGAACCAACTCCACAGAGTACAGACTTCGTGTACAGTTCGCAGATCAAGTTGAACGGAGCCTTCAAGTCGTTCCTGATGTTGCTCAACTTTGGATTTCCAAACTTCACGCCTCTTCGCTTGGCAAATCGGGCGTACTCCACTTGGGTTGACATACCAAGTTCTGACAGAGAAACTGGTCCGACCGTCGGTAGATCGAACACACGGGCTATACTGCTTAGCTCGATCTCCACCGGCGTTCCTCTCTCTGGATGAGTGAAGGTTGACGATTCTTCTCCTTCTTTGAGATTCAAGAGAATCTCGGCGACGGCCTTGGCCAGAATCCGTTGTGGCTTCGCCGTTACGAACTTCCACAGGCCGGCCGTGGTCACAGCCCTGCGGAAGAACCCGTTTTCTGCATTACCACGTCCTCGTCGAGGTGTGGTTCTACGTTGATGTTGTCGAAAAGAGTTTTCAGAAAATCCTCCACCGTTTCGGTCTTCTCCTTCTTTCCCATGGTTAATTTGTAGAGAGATTTTGAGAAAAGGTTAAGGCTTTGAGGGGGGGGGGGGGGGGGGGGGAGTTGAGACTCGTGAGTTGCAGGAGCGCAGATCTTGCACGAGAATGGCAATTTTGAGAGTTGTGAATTTTTCTGCAGGTCTTTGGCGTTTCATATATATAGAACTAGGGTTCGGTTGTCGAGGCAGGGGCAAGACAGTAATATCTTTGAAGATCCTGTGCGGAGGCGGCAGACTCTCGGTGATGGATCTGATGTGTCCGGCGTCATCACAGGAAAAGTGAACCGCCAACTTGACTTGGCGTTGCCACGTGGCAGCCTTTGATTCGTCTCTCCAATAGGCGTCAATCCAGCGGTTGAGATTTAAAAACGGTTCAGATTCGACGGCTGGATTGAGGGCGATTTTCCCGCTTTTCTCGGCTTGACGTCCACGCGCCTGTCGTTTCTCTTTCTACGCGCCGCTGCATTAAATGCTAAAGTAAAAAGTGAAATATTGCACTCGAGTGCTGACAGCTCATACGCTTCGCTTCGTATCTACTCGCTTCGAGTGTAGCCGCTTCGGCATTCACTCGCTTGCGAAGTACTCGCTTCACGTGATTATTCCGCACTCGCTTGCGATGACTTGCGGAGTGACGTGGCACTCGCTTCGTCATGTGTAGTGACTAGACTAAAGAAATTAAATTTCTTTGCTTAATTTAAAATGTTTCTGACTTACATACTTCGAGGATAAACAAGAGTGTTTTCCTCTTTGTATTTGTGTCAGATTCATTTCGTATTTTCCACATAGTGAGTGAAGGTTTCTAGCACGCTTCAGCTTATTTAGTGTACTTAATAATTGAAACGCTTACCACTCAATCTCACTTCGTAGGAGATTGATACCACTTATTGGAGACTTCTTTTGATTTGGACTTCATTTGGTGAAACCACTTGTTGATGAATGCATTTGAAGCATGTTGATGCCCCCTGTAGAGTACTTTATCTTCTTTGCATTCATCTTCATGGCATTCATCTTCCTCTATGAATTAGAGAGTCCTCCATCGAAGTGAATGGGGGAGAGAATGAATATAGTACACAAGCTTACTACAACCCGGAGGGGAGCTTCACGTAAGTGTACATATTCACGATGAATGGGGGATGAGTACAAGTCCTTATCTCAGAGCAGAAATGGACAGGATGACAATGAGAATGCTCTGACAAGACAATCTCGTATTTTACGCAGAAGCATGTCACCAGCCCTGCAACCTTTTGTAGAAAAAGGTAAACCTTCAAGCTTCATCCTACTAGCTACAGAATGAACTTGCAATCGACTCGCTTTGACCCAAGCTAGGGCAAATTGAAGCGATACAAAATTCAAAGATAGCAGCATTCTTTGCTCGCTTTGGAAGTAGCTTGCTCCGAGAGTAAGCACTAGTTCCCCCTTAACCAAATACTTAACAATTCCTATGAGTTGGTAGGGAACTTCTTCCAATACTCCACCTTTCTCCACCTAACTTCAATTTCTTCAAGCGAGTGGAATTTTGAAGTGACTCGCTTGAGTTGGTGAAGATTCGAAGCGAGTGACGCTATGAAAAACTAGCGACCACTCCTTCGTGCATCCTGAATCTAGCACTCTTCACCAGGGTCTAGCAACCCTAACTCCATGCATAGCTGATTGAAACGAGACTCAGCTAGAGGCTTGGTGAGGATATCTGCTCGCTGGAGATCGGAATGAATTTTCTCGAGCTTGATATCCTTCTTCTCGACATGATCACGAATGAAGTGATGTCGGATTTCCACGTGCTTGCATCTGGTGTGAAGCACTGGATTTTGAGAGATGCAAATCGCGTTGTTGTTGTCGCAGAATATAGGAATTTCATTCGCTTCAACATTGTAATCCTTCAACTGCTAACGAAGCCATAGAATTTGAGAACAGCAGCTTCCAGCGGCTATATATTCGGCTTTAGTCGTTGAAGTGGCTACACTCGTCTGTTTCTTCGAGAACCATGAGATCAGCTTGCTTCCCAAGAACTGACAAGTGCCCGAAGTTGATTTCCTATCAATTCGGCACCCTCCATAGTCAGCATCTGAATATCCAGTGAGCTCCAAATTGTCCTCCGTTGGATACCACAGCCCCATATTGACAGTGCCCTTCAAATATCGAAAAATTCTCTTGGCAGCTTCAAGATGACTGTGCTTGGGATTACTTTGGAACGAGCGCAGACTCCGACCGCAAAAGCTATGTCCGGCCTACTTGCAGTGAGATATAGAAGGGATCCGATCAAGGCTCGGTAGTCTGTGGCATCCACAGACTTCCCATCTATGGCTGGCTCCATCTTCCAGTTCGTGTTCATTGGAATCTTCACAGCTTTGGCATGCTGAACACCGAACTTGGCAAGCATATCTCGAGTATACTTAGCTTGATTGATGAAGATGCCATCATCCTGCTGCTTCACTTGAAGACCTAGAAAGCAGCTCATCAAGCCAATCATTGACATCTCATATTTGGTCTTCATAAGCTCTCCAAACTTCTCGCTAAGCGACTGGTTTGGTGACCCAAATATGATGTCGTCCACGTAGATCTGAACCCATAGCATATCATCTCCGTGATTGATGGTGAATAGGGTTCGATCTATCTTTCCTTTGTAAAATCCATTATCCACTAGGAATTGAGAAAGGGTGTCATACCAAGCTCTGGGAGCTTGCTTCAATCCATATAGGGCTTTCTTCAATCGATACACCTTATCTCCTTGCTCGAAACCCGGTGGCTGCTTCACATATACTTCTTCCTTTAATTCGCCGTTGAGGAACGCGCTCTTGACATCCATCTGATAGACTTTGAATTTCTTGGCCGCTGCATAGGCTAGAAATAGTCTGATCGCTTCAAGCCGTGCCACAGGAGAGAAGGTCTCATCGAAGTCGATTCCTTCCTCTTGGCAGTAGCCCTTGGCGACGAGACGCGCCTTGTTCCTCACAACGTTATGGTCTTCGTCTGTCTTGTTCTTGAACACCCACTTGGTGCCAATCACATGCTGAAATTTGGGACGATCCACGAGATACCATACATCGTTTCTGGTGAACTGATTCAGCTCTTCCTGCATGGCGATCACCCAATTTGAATCGGCTAAGGCTTCCTCCACGTATGACGGCTCAATATTTGAGAGAAAGCAACTGAACATGGCATTTTCTCCAAACACTTGACTTCTGGTCACTACACCCTTGGATGGATCTCCAATGATTTGACTTGGTGAGTGATTCTTGAGCCATGCACGCTTGGATCCGCCAGCTTCATCTTCATCTTCTTCTTGGTCACTCGCTTCACCATCTGAAGCGACTGGATTGGGTGCTTGGACAGCACTCGCTTCAGGAATCTTGGGGGCAGCTTCACCTTCTCCTTTGGGATTTTGCTCGCTTGAATCTTTGATCTCATCATCTTCTTCGAGCATGTCCCAAGTCAGTGAGTTTAAGGGTTCCTTGCTTGAGTTCTTCTTATTCGTGTTAGCCTGTTCCTGTGGAAGACTTAAAGAAGATTCATCAAATACGACATGGGGTGATTCCTCCACGATTAGGGTTTTACAGTTGAATACCCTATACGCTTTGCTTGATGTGGAATACCCTAAGAATATTCCTTCATCAGCTTTGCTTTCAAAGGCTTTCAACTGCGACTTCCCATTGTCATGGATGAAGACCCTACAACCAAATATATGGAAATAAGATATGTTAGGAATTCTTCCTGTCCATATTTCATATGGTGTTTTGTCGTGCCGTTTGCAGAGAAGCGTTCTATTCTGCGTGTAGCATACTGTATTGGCAGCTTCAGGCCAATATTTCATTGGAAGCTTCGAGTCTGCAATCATGGTTCGAACGGCTTCTTTGATGATTCGATTTCTTCTTTTAGCAACTCCATTCTGCTGAGGTGTGCGCGCTGAGGATGTTTGATGTGCTATGCCATGCTTCGTGCAGTAAGCTTCAATGGTAGAGTTCAAGAACTCTGTGCCTTTTGTCGGAGCGGATGGTCACAATTGCTTGATTCTTTTACACAGCCAATCGCTTGAGCAGTTGTGGTAGCTTGGTCAGTGTCTCCTTCTTGCTGAAGAGGAATACAACCCAAGTGTAGCGAGAGAAGTCGTCGACTACAACTAGAGTGTACTTCCTTCCATTTACACTAACTGGAGTGACTGGACCAAATAGATCCATATGAAGCAGCTCGAGCACTCGCTTTGATGAAGCTTCTTCAATACTTACGAAGTGCTTCTTTGTCTGCTTCCCTCGTTGGCATGGTGAGCATAGATGGTCTTTGATGAAGACTTCATTTGGTATGCCTTGCACCAAACCCTTTCGAGCTAAGCGGTTTATGGCTTTGAAGTTGAGATGGTTCAAGCGTCTGTGCCATAACCATCCTATTTCTGTAGCACTCCTTGCTACTAAGCACGTCTCCTCTTTGCAGCTGTCCCATTGTGCTGTATAGACGTTCCTTTGTCTGACTCCAGTGAGCACAATCTGGGACGTGAGTTTGTTCTTCACAATGCACTTATTGGAAATAAATTCCACCTTGTATCCCTTGTCACAGAATTGTGAAATGGATAGCAAGTTGTGCTTGAGTCCTTCCACGTAGGAGACTTCTTCAATCGTGAGTTTTCCGAATTTCAGTGCGCCGTACCCTTTGGTGCTTCCTCGAGAGTTATCACCAAAAGTGACGTATGGACCCTTCTTCTCCATGTAGTCGTGAAGTAGAGCTCTCATGCCGGTCATGTGTCTTGAACATCCACTGTCCAAGTACCAGATTTGTTGACCCTCACTTGGTATGGGATCCACGGCGCTCACCTGCAATTAGACAGATTTTGGTACCCAAATCAATTTGGGTCCTTGCAGGTTAGTTCCCTTAGGTACCCACACTTGCTTCACTTTCTTTTGAAAGGTAGCTTGTGCTTTGGGTTTCTCGACCTTTGAAAACTGTGACTTCTGCTTTAAAGCAGCTTCACACGTGCAGCAGTGTGTGCAGGAGGGGTAGCGGCTCGCTTGAGGCATACCTATGCTCTTACCCTTTGGCTTGTATTCTGAAGCGGCTCGCTTCAGATTAGCTACGGGCTTAGAGACTGACTTAGGTTTTATAGTCTGTCGAAGCGGCTCGCTAGGTTTTCTCGAAGCGGTCCAACTAGTGTTTTGACCCCGACTCGCTTGAGTAACCTTGGGAGTTCGAAGCGGCCTCTTTGGTGCTTCCAATTCTTCCCCCTCAATGTTAGTCCGGTTGGACCATCTCCAGTCCGGATAACGTGACACATAGACATTACTCCTTTTCTTAAAAGGGAGATCCTTTGTCTCTTGTGTCTTGGCCTGAGACTTAGAAGCTACAACTGGTTTCCCTTTACCTTTGGAATGGTAAGCTTTAGCATTGTAAGTGCTAGGGATAGTTGATTTCTGCTTGCCCACAGTTTCTGCCCTTGAAGATATAGACATCTTCATTGGCTTCTTCTTAGGGTTCTCAGCCATTTGGCCTTTATCCTTGTTGGTGGTCGCTTTGGATGCAGTGGGCAATTCCAAAGTGACTGATGGTATCGTGTGAGAGGCACCAACAAAGATAGTCGGCTTGGAAGGTCCACCCTCATATCCGAGTCCTCCCTTTCTACCAAAAGGTAGAAGTGAGCTCTCTAGTGCCTACCTAGCATATGAAGCTTTGTTCAAGTTGGCAACTAGAGCGGACTGGGTTTCATACCTTCCTTCCAAGCTTTGATGTCTCGCGAAGAGATCCTCGAACTTACTAGTCATAGCCCTTAAGTTAAGTTTGACTTGGTCAAGCTCAGTGGCTAGCTTTCGGTTCTCCTTGTCGCTTTGAGACAAAGCTTGTTTCAACACTTCATGGTCACTTGACAATTTAATGTGCTTGTCAAGCAATTCACTCCATGTCGAGGAATTTGCTTCCTCTTGGTGAGTGTGTGCGAGTGTAATTGAACTAGGTGAGGGATAGATGAATACCTCTCCAGTCTCTTCGTCGGTGAGCGCCATGAGTCCAAGATCCTCTCCCTCACTGGAGTTGGGATCTGTGAATGCATCCGAGTCGCTAGCTATTTCTTCAGTTGAAGCGACCGGCATTTCACTCGCTACGAGCGCTCACCTTGGAGCATTCCTCTTTGCTTTCAGTTCCTCTCGCTCCTTCGCACTTAGCTTCAGGCAAACGGATTTGTAGTGGCCCATTTTGTGGCAATGGTAGCATTCCACTTCCATCATGTCCCTTGAGATCGGCTTGGTCGTCTCTTCTCTCTTCCCTTTTCCTTCTCGAGCATCAGTGCTCCTCCCTTTGTATTGCTTGTAGAATCTTTTGTATTTGCCCACTCGAGAGTTCATTTTGTTGAAGTTCTTGGATAAGAACGCAACATGTTCTTCCAACTCTTCCCTCGTCATCTTGGCTAGCGACTGGTCACTTGGCCCTTCAGCAGCTTTGAAAGCTACACCCTTTGACGTCGTGGGAGCTTCATCTTCTTCGTCGAGGTTCATTCGATTCAGATCGAATTCATGAGATTTGAGTTCGGAGAACAGAATCTCCGGTGTGAGCTTCGATAGATCTTTCGTAGCTAGGTACAGCTCCTTCATTGTCTGCCACTTCCTCGTGAGAGCTCGGACAATCTTCAGGTTGACTTCCTTATCTGTGAGTTCCTTCCCAAGTGAGTTGAGAGTTGCAATGATGTTGGTGACTCTCAGCTCGAAGGCGTCGATGGACTCTCCTGGCTTCATTATCAGGCTTTCAAACTCCCGCATCTGAACGGCAAGCTTGTTTTCCTTGATTTTGTCTGTGCCTTGAGAAATGAGGGCTAGGGTTTCCCACATTTTTTTCGCCGTTGTGCACTTCCTTATCCGTGGTAGATAGGCATCTGACACGGTGCTTTGCATCGTGTGGCGTGCGATCTTGTCGAGGTTGGCGACTTTGAAGTCATTCGGAGTGTACTCATCTTTGTCCTTCTCTACGTACCGTTGTCGGACATAGGCAGCCCGACCCTCGGCAGCTGGGACGTTCTCAGAGACGGCTTTCCTGATTTCGATTGGTCCGTCCTCTATAACTTCCCACATCCGGTCATGGATGGAGCATAGGAAGCTCTAGACTCGGAAACTCCATGTCTCGTTTCCTTCGATCGAGAACTGTGGAAGACTGGATGCACTATATGTAGACATAGCAAACTATCAGTAGTAAATGCAATATGCGTGGGTGAGGTTTTTGATGCACTTAGGAAAATAGGATCCGGTTCAGTGAGACAACGTGAAGCGAGTGGGGACTCGCTTCGGATATGCAAAGCAGAGGCTCGAAAGAACCGCTACTCTGATACCACTTGTTGGTCCTGGTTTGTTAATAGGGGAAATACGTAGAGGGGGGGGGGGGGGGGGGGGGGGTGAATACGTATTTCAAGTTTTTCAACTTTTTCCCTTTAACTCAGAGTGACAAGTAAAGAGCTCGCTTGACACTTAAGACCTAGCTGAAGCTAGATCTACAGTACGTAGCTTGCCTGCTTGACCGAAGTAAGAACTTGATCAAGAGGGAGTCTTTACTCGTGTATGCGGAAATTCGGTGAGCTAAAATCTTTCCTAAGTAATTAAAGAATCCAAGTTCGTTTGTTTAGATGCGCGTGCAATGAATAAACAAAGTAAAGAGTTTAGGGTTTAGAGAGATACGACACAGAGATTTATAGTGGTTCCGAGATAAAGCTCCTACGTCCACTTGTTGCACGACGACAACTGTTCTCTTCACTCAAGAACTTGAAGGTTACGGGTCCTTCAAAAACCTGGTCGAGATCGGGCTTCACTCGCCTGGATGCAACGACAGACGTAGTGATTACGGGTTCACTACACAAACCTAGACAAGACTGGAAGCTTCACTTGCTTCAGTCAAACACAGACAGGGAGATTACAGGCTCTCCTTACAGCCTAGCTTTGATCGAGCTTCACACAAACGATGTAGGTGCAAGCTTGGATCTAAACTATATGATCGAGGCTTCTTCAATCGATGAAAGAAGAGCCTTGGATCGAGGCAACCTAACGACGACTCAAAAACCTAATAGACAGAGTTTAGGGTTTTTGGTTGACGAACACACTATGAAGAGCTCTTTACAGTAGATGCAAAGTAGGCTAGAGCTCTCCTTCTAAGCTTGGATATTTGAAGTGGGCTTAGACTCTAAGTGTGAAGGTTGTGAAGACGAGTTCCGATGAACTGGAAACTCGGAGAACACTTGAAAACAAAGACTCGAAGATTTGCTCAAAGGCTTGGGAGTGTTTGTTTGCTGTAGGCGCTCGAATGCTCAAGTAGTGTTCTATTTTCTTCACGTTGTGATCCTTCACTATTTATAGGCGGAGGGATGCCGAGATCCGTTGCTTGGTTGGTGGCTTTGTCCCTCCTCCTCTCGACAGTACTTGCACAGGCTGGCTGCTTTTCAGACGCGCAGTTTTGGATTTTTGCCGGAAATGGCTAAGTTCCAATTTCAACAGTAACTGGAGCGACCCAGTACTGTTACGGCGCCTTGTCGGCCTGGCAGTCAACTCCTCTGCTCCTCTCCGCGTTCGACACGTGGAGATCTCGTAATAAATGCGGAGATCTCCAGTTGACTGAAGTTCAAATTCGGAGCGGGAATTTGTGCTGTCGCTTTCTGGTAGGTAGTGGCTCGCTTCGCTTTGAAGTTGTAGCGTCCGCTTCGAATCGAGTCGCTTCAAGGTTACTATGTAGCGAGTACATGGGAAGTGAGTTCCCGAAGTGACTGCTTTAGTAAGTGTTGACCCGCGTTGACTCGCTTCGGCTTTTCACTGTAGCGCTCGCTTCGCTTTGCTTTGCTGGACTCGCTTCGATTCCACTGTAGCGCTCGCTTTGCTTTGCTTTGCTGGACTCGCTTCGATTCCACTGTAGCGCTCGCTTCGCTTTGATTCGGTACGCTTCACTTCAGTTGGATAGACTTGCTTTGATTGAAAAACACACTCTAGAGAGTGGCCTTCACTTGAAATTTTCTATAGTCTAAAACTTAAGCAAAATAAAGCCATCCTAACAGAGTAGGCTTAGAAAAATTTTTCTAACCTAATTTCTACATCAAATAGAGTCGCTTGGGAACAGGACACTTGGGGTTTTGGGATCAAATCAAAACAAATAACTTCATTTATAAAATGTCCCATAAAGTTCCCCCTTAACAAATAGGTCCTTTACAATTCCCAACACATTCTAAGAACGAAATATTAATTCTCGGACTAGACGGAGGGAGTATAAGTAAAAATTATCACTCTTAAGCAAAGATATACTAAGGACATTCACAGCGAGAGACTCGGTTGGGGCGCTCTCTCCCACTTATTCAACGGGCCTCGCACGCTGCGACGAGCTAGCGAGGCTCAACCCTGTTGTGAGTGCTGCAAACTACTCATTCATCTAATTGTATGAAGTTTATGTTTTAGTATTAGAATCAGTATTCTAAAAAATGCTAGGCGCTAGTCGGGCGGCGGAGGGCCAACTAGCGCCTAGCCGTCTAGGCGCCGCCTAGGTGGATTTGTATTTTATATTTATTTATTTATTATTTTACTAATATTCCCAAATAAAAATATTAAAATTTTCATTATCCAAATTACATATTATCTAATTTCATCTCAACAATGCAAATATACAATTGCAAACTAATATAATTCAAAATTCATAAATCAATAGTCATTCAATTAAAATTCATAGTCGAAACTATACCACAAAATTAAACCTAAAATCGATAAATTAGTCTATTACATATAATCTAATCTTCAATTTCTTCATTCTTATAATTTGTAATGCACACGGTGGAGGAAGGAGAGTTGATTTTTAATTTTTAAATGTAATTGTAAATTTGTAAAGCACCCTAATTTTATTCCCACCCCGCCCAGCCCGCCTAGCCCGACTTGGGCGCCTAGGCGGCCGCCTAGTTTGCAGCCGCCTAGACCAGGCCGACTAGCCCAAAATTGGGACGGCCCAGTGCCGACTAGCGCCTAGGCAGCCGCCTAGGGCGTTTTATAGAACATTGGTTAGAATACACTACAAATGTATGTTGACTTATCTATATAATATATAATAGTAAACCCGGATCTATTTTTGGAAAATTCTATTTATTAATTGCATGCATTTATCAACATTATTACATGCATTTATTATAGTGTATTTATTACGTGCATTATTAGTTGTATAGAATTATGTCTTATCTATATGGAATTCCATTAGTTTAATCTTGATTTAGCTTTTTTCCTCCATAATATGGAAAAAAATTGATGTGAATCTTAATATTTTTTGTCGTGAAATTTAAAATTTATGTGCAATAATAGTTTGAAATTAGGAAGTACTCATCCGTCCCACTAACTAGTAGATGTTTTTTGAATAAATGTGAAAAATAAAATATAACTATATGTATGCATGTAATAACATAAATATTAAATAAAATTAAATCGTATAAGTTGTTAATTAAAATGTCAAAATTATTTAATCGTCATAATTATAGTTTTATAACGTTTATCATTAATTAATTGATTGAAAAATATTAATGTATAATATTATTAGTACCATTTTAATACATTTCTAAATGTAGTTGAAAAAAAACCAAATTATTAAATAATTATTAATACTAAAATTTATTATCATAAATTAAAATAAATACATGTAATAAAGGAATTAAAATCTTCTATATATAGCTACAGGACTACTATTATATATTGTATAGATATAGATAATGAAAATTTGGAATTTTAGAATATTGTTGCTATCCAATGTTGGACATGAACAAACAAAACTCATATTTTTATATTTTATGGAAATCAAATTCTTAAAAGTTTAGCAACAAGTCATAGAATTCTAATAACATGAATCGTCACTCCAAGCACAATAAATTTAGTATGGAAGACAAACACGCGAACTAACATAAATCAAGAAGACGGAATTTAACGTGGTTCGACAGTACTAAACCAACAACGACGATTATAAGACTGGGCAAGAACTCACTCTCTCTGATCCAAAGAAAGAGTCGATGATCTCTATCTCACTCTCTTTCGATTTTATGCTCTCATCCGTCTCACCGTCTCGCTGAACCAATTACAAGATTCACATATTTATAGCCCTTATGAAATCCTAATCCTACAAGGATTCTACTTCATTATAGATTAACATGGTAACAAGATATTCATGGAAACAAATCACTCAAAAAAATCCTAATTCTCCTAATTCTAGCTAATCTCCATATTTCGAGCAGTTGATGAAACCCACAAATAAGCCCAAGATCAAAATGTTCTTCTTAATGCCACCACAACATATGGTTCAAAACCGTCAACAAAGGAATTCTAGAATTCACACACCTCATAGAAAAAGACACTTTTTACATATGTCTCCTCACTTTAACACACAAATTAATCATTACTTAATTATTGTATCGAAAAAAATATCATATCATCTTACGAGGAATAACCTGATATGCACATGGTTGAGAAATTATAAACAAGAATATTCATTTAAATAAACCATTAATGTGTTTT
Source organism: Thymus mandschuricus (assembly GCA_029379335.1). Classification (NCBI taxonomy): domain Eukaryota; kingdom Viridiplantae; phylum Streptophyta; class Magnoliopsida; order Lamiales; family Lamiaceae; genus Thymus; species Thymus mandschuricus. The sequence goes on from CM057078.1 coordinate 26,133,770, forward strand.
TCGTATGATGCCACTGCATTGAATGATTACTCCCAGCGGTAGGCCAGATCTCTCCACCGGCAATCAAGACTCCGATTCAAGGGAATAGATCCGAAGCGGTGGTTGCTACAAGAATGGAATATTCTAAAGCTAAAATACACTATTTTTTTAAACCCCATTTTGAAATAAAATACAGGTCATACTTAAACTTGTATATTACTATGTATATTACTATGTACTTCTTTCGTCCTCGGTCTTTAGACTTTATTGCTCTATTGGGACGTGTGTTCATCATCTTTTGAATATTCTATATGCTACCCCATTTGTAATGTCTTTCCTCTCACATGGAGTATGATAAAATATATTAATATTTTTATATGAGACGAGGGTGAGACAATTTAACACTTTAACACTTAATCATTTTAATATTTTGCACCTTAAAACTTTATCAATTTAATACAATTAAAAATTCATATGGGTACAACATTATTCAATTTTGACTCTTTAATTTATTACCACATCATCAAAACACGTTAAACTCTATACCCAAAAGTTACGGTTCAAAGATCATTGACAGAAGAAGTATCAAAATGGAGTATGTGTTTTCACTTAAAGTATAATGTATAGTGCGTTCTTGTGAAAAATAATATGTACATATACCTTAGTATGAAAGCTAGATAGGACATGTTGTTATAATATACTTCATTTGTCCATTATCTTCGTGCTTTTAATTCCGTTTTTGGTCGTCCATCATCTTTGTGCTTCGTCCATTTATAGAAGTGGACTTCATAAACTTTATTTCATTCACATCTCAAAAGTTAATTGAACTCCCCGTTCAAAATCTTTAGGGTCTTTTTCTTATATCTTCTGCTGAGAATCTTTAGGGTCTTCTAATTTTAGGCAGTTGGCCCCACATAAAAAATTACAACCATACCCTTTAAACATCATTTTAACACTCACTACCACACACTCCACAATACATTAAACTCCATACCAACTCCTTTGAACTCTAAAGATCACAGAAGAAGGGAATTAAATATTCATTTCATTTTAATGCTCATTCATATTAAGTTAGACCCAAAAAAATCATTTTAACATCCAATCATTATAAAAATTAAAATCCGTATCAAAAAAATCATAGCAGAATAATGTACTCCCTCCATCCTAGTAATAGGTTGTTTTCTTTGGCGCAAAAGTTTTTACGTGAATAAATGTAGTGGATTAAAGTGATGTGTATGATTTTGATTGATGATTTTTTTTTTTTTTTTTTTTTTTTTTTTTTTTTTTTTTTTTTTTTTTTATAGAAAATGTCTCTTAGAAAATATATCAAAAGAATTGTTCTCTTCTTCTTCTTCTTCTTCTTCTTCTTCTTTAAACATGTTTGAATACTTCAGATACACATTATTCGTACAGAGTGTGACTTTTTTATAAGTAAATTATAGGATGTTAAAATTTACTCCCTCCGTCCCACTTCAATTGTCTTCCTTTCTTAATCGGAACGTCCCACTTCAATTATCATGTTTCATAAAATAGAAAGAATTACCCCTCACTTTTCAATGTGGACCCCTTATTTTTCACTTTTAACACTGCACATAAAATCTCGTGCCGAAATGAAATAAGCCAAGTGAACTAGGACGGAATGAATATATGAAAGTTCGGTATTATTATAGTATTATCGTCAACATAATTTTTCAATCAATTAATTAAAATTCTTATAAAAAGAATGATAAATATAAACTATACAAAGAGTATACAAACAATGATTGCATTAAAAAATGATTAATAAATTATATATCATATAGTATTTCATTAAAAACATTAAATATTACATTAAAATTGTTTAAATCAAAATTTTAGATGTGATGTGCTGTGTATACAAATTTCATTATAGTTAGGTAACTATTCGATCGGTCAAATGATTATATATATTATCCATGAATAATTAAACTAAATTAATATATTAAAATGTAAAATTTATATCTAATGAAATTACTTTATAAATACAGTATATTATATTATTACCTTAAATTAAATATATAGTGAGGACATAATAATAGGCAAAATATACTTTGTAAAATAAGACTCATTGTATATAAATATAGCTTTGTTTAAAAATTCATCTAAGCTTTTGAAGCCTGATTTTTGTTTGATGGATTCAATTATATTAATATAGTCAAATTATTTATTTAGATTCTCGAATTGTTTTAATGCTTAGTTTTGAGATAATATAATATAATTACCTTATTTATTATTATACCAAATCATAAAAGGACTATTTATGTTATTATTTAAATTACTATATTAAATTTAATCTAATTTTTTTTAAAAAAAGGGTATAATAGGAATTCTACATTTTGTACAACAAGGCTCTTTTTATATAAGTATAGATAAATTTAGTTATATTTCTCAATGTATTAAAATAATTAGTCTAATATAAATATGTAAGTAGGTAAATGAAATATATATATATATATATATATATATATATATATATATATATATATATATATATATAGAGGATGTATCATATAGAAATAAGTCCTGGTGTGAGAAATATAAATAAATCTGGACCATTGATCTTGATTTGATCTGTGGCTGTAATTGATTTAAGCATGATTATAAGGTATCATAAGCATCACTAGGTTTAAGCATGAATTTGTACATTAAAAAGCATAATGGTGTTGTAAGCATAAATATATACTGATTTAAGCATGATTTTGTATAGTTTTAAGCATCTTTCGCATTTTAGCAAGCAATGGTTTATTTGCACACAACCACTCCCTATATATATATATATATATATATATATATATATAGCGCACCTGGCCACCGGGCTCCTCCGTTGAAGGAGTGACCCGGGTTCGATCCCTGGTGGGAACGAATTAGGGAGATATAAGGTGGCTTGGAGATTTTCTTGGAGTGTTTGGGAACTAGGCGTACTAACATCTAATCTAACATCTAACATTTGCCCGATCAAAAAAAAAAATATATATATATATATATATATATATATATATATATATATATATATAGGAATTAGATCATGTGAAAACTAATTAGATTGTGGAATATAATCTAGAAACTATTTAAGATCGTTGATTATTGGCGGTCAGCAAAAATAGTTCAGTTTTAATTTTTTTTTAATGATATCTGAATATTAATAATTCTAATTAATGTACGAGTAGGGCAAATATGTCTTTTGCTCAATCCGTAACTGATATGCTCCTTTAATTATGGGATTTCAATTTCTTTAATGAAATAAAATATTTGAGATTCTCAAAATCATATACGCATTTTAGCGGCCTTCTTTTTGTCATCCAAGTTCTTTATTCTGCTGCAATTTCATTTCTTCTACCACCGAAAATGGATAATCCAGGTTTTTGTGTATTTTTTATTTACATTTTATGTTCATATGTTGCATAAAATGATATTATGTAGCCTATTATTTGATAACTGTTTTTCCAAGGATTTATATTTTCAATATCCAATTTTTTTTTATTACGATTGATGCATATATGTTTTACATCATACATTTTATTCTTTGTTTATTTAGTTGTATGCATTGTTGAATAATTTTAAGCATATCAGAGTATGCAGTAGAAAATAATGAAGTGTATGATTGTAAAAATCAGTTTAGTTGCATGATAGATCAAATTATGCAGTACAAAATAATGAATTATGCATTATAAAAGGTATTATATATGCATCTTATAGTATTCTGGTGCCGGTCGATAGAATTAGCTCACAACTACGTGGGTCAAACCTATCTACCACCCAATACGACAACTTTGCAGGTACCTCTTTCACGCGTTCCAGAACATGTCCAAACCCCATCTCTCTAATTGATGATTTCTGCATTTCAGTTAATTTTTCAAAAGAGCTAACTAAAGTGTATGGGCTTGTTCTGGTTCTGAGCGACGGATATGCATCACAAGCATCTGACTTACTCTTCCCCTCCTTATTTACAGCAATATTATTTAGTTTAATGGTTGCTTTAAGTTGACTCTTCTTTTCGTTGCCTACATTGGTCGTCTTCGAATTGCTACCTGCATAAACAACACCATTACACACTGTAGCTTCATAATTTAGTTTACAAGCAAGTTTCCAATAGTAAATTACCATCTATCATTGTTATATACTGAAGGACATTTCAGTTGTATCATCCATAAGACAATAATGCATCTTACTTTAAAGGAAGAAACCATGTCACTATACACACACATACAATAGCATGTCAATACATTTAAACTGGCCTTTTGGTTTAGCTTCAATTGTAGTTTTTCTGGTTCTGAGCGACGGATATGCATCACAAGCATCTAACTTACTCTTCTCCTCCTTATTTACAGCAATATTATTTAGTTTATGGTTGCTTTAAGTTGACTCTTCTTTTCGTTGCCTACATTGGTCGTCTTCGAATTGCTACCTGCATAAACAACAACACCATTACACACTGTAGCTTCATAATTTAGTTTACAAGCAAGTTTCCGATAGTAAATTACCATCTAACATTGTTATATACTGAAGGACATTTCAGTTGTATCATCCATACGACAATAATGCATCTTACTTTAAAGGAAGAAACCATGTCACTATACACACACATACAATAGCATGTCAATACATTTAAACTGGCCTTTTGGTTTAGCTTCAATTGTAGTTTTTCTACGCTTAGAAACCATTTTAGCAACAAAATCATCTTCAGATGATTCACCCATCCCAGCCGGAGCAGCTTTTTGATGCAGCCGATGATTAAGAAAACAGAAAATCAGTAATGCATCTAATATTAACGAAAATGCATCACAATTTTCTAAGGAAATTAAATATTTTAGTTTTATATAATGAATGCATAAATCAATACCAAAATATGCAGATAAATTACGAACAAATTTTCCGTTCAATACAAAAAAACCATCCATTAACTGTACAAGTATACTAGAAAATTCATATAATAACAAATCAAAATATGCAATTAAAAGTATAAGAAAATACATCAAGTTACACACATAATATCATTAGACAAAACTTTAGAACTATCAAATGCATATATGAACAACAATAAATGCATCTAAAAGCACTAACAAATGCATCTCAATCTATTTATCCAGTTCACGAAATATGATTTTTTCAGTTTCTGCGCACGATAAGTACGAAATATTCATTCATTTTGTGACCAATCATAGCTTAAGAAAATAGATAGATAGATAGATAGATAGATAGATAGATAGATAGATAGATAGATAGATAGATAGAAAAATCAAAATCATTTACTATTAAAAACTCAACTATGAATGTGCAGATGCATAACTTAATTCAGCTATATGCATCGACTATTAAAAACTCTCATACGAAGGCGCAAATGCATAGCGAAATTAAGAAATATGCATCAACTATTACTAAGAAATGCATCAACAAAATTTAAACAAATAAGGGACTACACAAACAATATAATAAACATAAAGCATGCACAAAACTATTAAGAATATTGCATCTCTAATGGAAGATTAAGCATCAAAATAATACCTGAAAAATCTCTCCCATTCTCACTTTACAATAATCATATCCACAAAATTTAACAAAATGGAAGAAAGACACTCAATGTACTGCGGGAGGGAGCCGCTAAGTATTATCAGATATTGTTCCCTCCGTCTCTTCTAAGACATTACGTATTCCTTTTTGGTACGAAAAAATTTACTTTAGTACATGCATTTCTTCGAACAGTTTGTGCTCGAAAACAGGTGAAGAAAATTTCCCGCATTTTAAAATCGAAACTATGAATATGCAGATGCATAACTTAATTAAGATATATGCATCGACTATAAGAAACTCGCATACAAAGGCGCAAATACATAGCGCAATTAAGATATATGCATCAATTATTGCTAAGAAATGCATCACAAAAATTCAAACAAATAAGGGCTTACACAAACAATATAATAAACATAAAGCATGCACAAACCTATTACGAATATTGCATCTCTAATGGAAGATTAAGCATCAAAATAATACCTCAAAATCTCTTCCATTCTCACTTTACAATAATCATATCCACAATATTTACTTTGGTACATGCATTTCTTCGAACAGTTTGTGCTCGAAAACATGAGAGAAAATTTTCAGACTTTTAATTTTTGGTGATTTACCCACAAAGAACGAATTTAAATGCAAATTATCAACTACTCATGTGCACAATCCAAACAAATAACACCACATTCAATGACGTTACCAAATCATCCATATAAAAATATAAAAAAACCACCGAAAAAATCGAACCTTCTCCTTCTTCTACTTCGGCTTCGTGAGTGTTGTTTCCGATAGTCATTTTGTTGCCGGAGATATTTAAGATCTGTTGATTTCGGTGGTGTGTGACTATTGAAAACTATCGACTGTATTCAAACAGAGGATGTATATCTAAAATTTCAAGAAGATTTGATGGCGACTTTCTGCATATTCTGAAGATAGAAGGATACACATAATCCCATAAAATCGGAGGCGTGATCTATGCAATTGTAGAATCTAAGAAATTGACTTCAGTACCCTTATTCTTTTTTTAATTATTATTTTAATTGCTCTGAATATGCATCTTTAATTACATCTTGACCGCTTATTTCTTTTAATCGGATGGTGCACATTAGTTTTTAGATTCTACTCTAAGGGTGGTTTCCACCAGAATCAATCCCTATATATATATATATATAATTAGGATGGTTCCACGGTTCGGAACCGGAGAACCGCCAGTTAACGTTTCCTAGGAATAGGAACCGAAACCGAACCGCCGGTTACGGTTACAGTTAAAAAACCGGAGGTTTCGGTTAAAAATCCGGTTAAAACCGACGATTCCGGTTCATTTGGGCACCACTACATGCAATTATATATTTTTTGTCCACATCTAATAAAGGCATGGGAGTAGTTGTATGTGCATCGTGGATTTCTTGTAATGAGGAGCTCGAATGAGATTAAATAAACTTTATATATGCTCTTCTTGTACATTAAATACACGTCTAAATTCTTTTGACATAAATATTTTGTAATGATTGGTGTATATTGGTGTACCTTGATGTTTTTGAGAATAAAAGTGAACCAAATATAATACTCCCTCCGGCTCAAGTATTTCGACTATTTCCGTATTGGGCCGTCTCAAGTATTCCGACACCTTTCCTTTTTTGGAAATAATTAGCTAATTAATTGTACAATTAGTTAATCCCTTATTACAATTATCTTTTCCTTGCTACAATTAACAAAAAAATCCATTTTTTCAACAAAATTGTTGGTCCCGGTTTGTTATAGGAAAAATACGTAGAGGGGGGGGGGGGGGGGGGGGGGGGGGGTGAATACGTATTTTGAAGTTTTTCAACTTCAAATCCTTAACTCAGAGTATGAAGTAAAGTGCTCTTTTGAAATACTAAGACCTAGCCAAGAGCTAGATCTGAAGTAATCACGTTTCTCTTGACCTAAGCTTAGAGCTTGATCAAGAGTGAGACTTTACTCTTAGTGCGGAATTCGGTGAGCTAAATCTTTCCTAAGTATTTAAAATTTCCAAGTTATGTTTGTTTAGATACAAGTGCAATGAATAATCAAACAAGGAAAAATAAAGAGTTTAGGGTTAGAGAGATACGACACGAGATTTATAGTGGTTCGGAGATAAAGCTCCTACGTCCACTTTGTTGCACTTGGCAACGCATTCTCTTCACTCAAGAACTTGAAGATTACAGGCTCTTCAAAAGCCTGGTCGAGATCGAGCTTCACTCGCTTGGATCTGACGACAGATGTAGTGATTACGGGTTCACAACAAAGACCTAAACTGGACTGGAAGCTTCACTCGCTTCAGTCCGACGACAGGGAGATTGCGGGCTCTCCTTACAGCCTAGCTTCGATCGAGCTTTTTACACATACGATGTAAGTGCAAGCTTGGATCTAGACTCTATGATCGAGGCTTCTACAATCGATGAAAGTAGGGCCTTGGATCGAAACAACCTAACGACGACGAACACAAAAAAATTAACAACAGAACTTAGGGTTAGGGTTTTTGGTATACGACGAACAAACTATGAAGAACTCTTTACAGTAGATGCAAAGATGGCTATAGTTCTTCTTCTAAGCTTGGATATGGAATGGGCTTAGACTCTAAGTGTGAATGCTGTGAAGACGAGTTCCGACGAGACTGGAACTCGGAGAACACTTGGAAACAAAGACTCGAAGTTTGCTCTAAGGCTGGGAGTGTTTGTTTGCAGTAGGCGCTCGAATGCTCAAGTAGTGTTCTACTTCTCTTCGTCTTCATCCTTCACTATTTATAGGCGGAGGTTTGGCCGAGATCCGTTGCTTGGTTGGTGGCCTTTTCCCTCCTCCTCTCGACAGTACTTGCACAGGCTGGCTGCTTTTCAGACGCGCATTTTTGGCTCTTTGCCGAAATTGGCTAAGTTCCAAACTTAACAGTAACTAGAGCGAGCCAGTACTGTTGCGGCGCCCTTGTCGGCCTGGCAGTCAACTCCGCTGCTCCTCTCCGCAATCGACACTTGGAGATCTCGCAATTAATGCGAAGATCTCTAGTTGACTGGAGTTCAAAATCGGAGCGGGAATTGGGCTGTCGCTTTCTGGTAGGTAGTGGCTTGCTTTGCTTTGAAGTTGTAGCGTCCGTTTTGATCGAGTCGCTTCGGGTCATACTTGAAGCGTCTACTTTGGAAAACAAAGTTTCTGAGTATTGCTTAAGTAAGTTTTGACTCGCTTTGACTTTCGCTGTAGAGCTCGCTTCGCTTCGCTTTGGTGGACTCACTTTGATTCCACTGTAGCGCTCGCTACGCTTCGCTATACTTCGGCACGCTTCACTTTGGCTCGCTAGACACGCTTCGCTTCGAAAAACACACTCAAGCGAGTGGCCTTCACTTGAAATTTGTGCGGTCTAAAACCTAAGCAAAATAAAGCCATCCTGACAGAGTAGGTTTAGAAAATTTTCTAATCCTATTATCTACATCAAAAATGGGTCGCTTGGGAACAGAACGCTTGGGGGTTTTGGGATCAAATCAATACAATAAAATGTCCCTTATAGGTTCCCCCTTAACAAGTTTGTTCTTAACAATTCCCAACAATTTTCCCCTTTTTGATGATGCCAAAACCCAAAACAAATTTTTAGACTAAGAGATTTAGCCTACCTAACCGTGGAAGGAACTTCAAGCAATGCTTCCTTTGCATGTTCGTTTGACAATTTTCTTTTAGATTCCTTTCCCCCTTTTTTTTTTTCGGTTAAGTTGTTTGAGTTTTGTAGCATAAGGATAAATCATTCACAAAGCTAGTAAATGACACATGAGAAACAGAAATTAAAATGGGATAGATGAACAACAGTTCACAAAATATGAAGCTTGAAACTCAAGGGTTTCCTGCAGCTTCATCCTTTTCTTCCTTCTCTTTCTCTGTCACCTCCTCTTCCTTCTCCGTCTCCTCTGCCTCCAAATTCTCCTTTATCATCTCCTCTGGAACAACGTATGCATGGAGAACTTTCACTTCCAAGGTTCCCACGTTGTATGCGCTTGGTCTCCTCCATGTTTCCTCCAACTTGAAGGCTTCATCAATCTCTGCATCTATGATGCGACGATCTGGAACGCTTGTGCCGGGCAGGAAGGGCATAGGGAAGTCCTTCGAAGCTGGCACTTTGATGATCAGAGGCATGGGCTTTGCAAGCTCTGCAAGGGTGAAGACCTTCCGCCTGAATTTTTCATCATAGGCACAGAGGAAGTTGTTGAGCGCATTGATCCTTGAGCACTCAGTCTGAAGTGGCACTACCTCCCAGTAGTAGTACGCTTTGATGAATTTCTCCTTGTAGTATAGCCACCGCTCAAGTAGATCGTCGGGGATGAACTGCTCGAATTCTCGGGCATCAGGATGCTCATTCCTGTGCACAATCAACTCCTCTTCTGATCGGCTTGACATCTCAGCCATGATAGCATTGAATCTTGCACTTAGCTCAGTGTTCCACTTTGGAAGCATATCAGTCAAACGCCTGCGGATGTATGCTTGCTCCTCCCTTCGTGGATACCGACCAGAGTCGATCATCTCCTTTGTAGTAATGTGGCAAGCATCCATCCAAGCTTGCTTCACACACGCATCAGACTCTTCAGGCAGGAATGGGATGAAGGCGCTTCGAGTGAGAGCGGACTGGATAAGTCTCACTTCATTGAAGTGTTCCTCGATCCGACTCTCGATGATCTCTAGACGCCTTGCCTTGATCTTCCTCTCCTTCTCTCCTTCCTCCTTTCTCTCCTCTTCTCTCTTCCTCCTCCTCTCCACTTGACCAGCTCGTGAAGCGACTGCCTGCTTGATCTTTTGGCGCTTGGCCTCGGGATCATCTTCTCTCGCTTCGGGGGCAGTCCGTTTCAAAGCTTGTTTCAGTGCTGGTGGTGGAGGCATTTCTTCCTTCTTCTTCTTCTCTGCTTCTTTAGGAGGGATGACTGCTGGAGCACTTCGTGGGATGATAGCTTGGCTGGATGAAGTGGCACCAGCGGTCGATGAAGTGGCTCCTGCAGTATCTGAAATAAGAGCAAGAGTTGAAGCGGCCATAGGTGAAGCGGGCGCTTGGAATTCGGCAAGCGCATGGAATTCGGCAAGAGTCTTCAGCTCAAACTGCTTCTCCAAGTCGCGAGCTAGGGCCTCGTCTGCTCGGATTTGCTCCTCCCTTTGTTCCTTGGTTAACATAACCACCGGAGGGTGAGCAGCAATAGAAGAGGTAAGCAACTTCCCTTCAATTGGCCTGCGAGGCTCTTCTGTTTGTTTCTCTTTGCCCAGTATCCTCGCACGCTCGGCGCGAGCTTCATCCTCCTTCTCCAACTCCTTCTCCACTGCACTTCCTCCAGCTCCACTTCCTCCTTCGATCTCCAACCTCCTTTCCTCTCCACTACCTCCAACTCCACCTTGTAGCTCCAGGGTTTCAACATTTTTCTGCACAATACCTTCCCCCTTTTTGGCATCATCACTGCCGAGGGTTGGTGTGATTATCTTTCCAGTGATGGAATGATGAAGGTTGTTCACTGCATTGAACACAGCATGCAGCATCCACTCAGTCTTCCCTGCGAACGTATGCTCCTGGAAGAGCACCAATTCGGCAGTTTTGATACTAATCTCCTCGAGCAGATACTCACACTGCTTCTCTCTTTCCTTGACAGAGGCCATCAGCCTCTCAAGTGATTCCACATTCCTGAAGCGAGCGGCAAGCTCCGCTTCGATCTCAGCATGGATTTCCTTGCGCTCCTCTTGCATTTGTAGATTGAGGAAATCCTGGGACGCTTTGAGTTCTGTAGATGCAGTGGCGATAACACTCTCTTGGCTATTAAGTGTCACACGAAGTTGAGCAGCTTCGATGATCTTGTAGGCAAATTCACTGGCTTTTTCCTTGGCTTCATCGACTTGAATTGCCAGCTCAGCTTGCTTCAAATCGGTAGCTCTAGCACTTTTCCTCCTGCTCTCGAGCTCTTTCGATTTTATCTCATGCTCGAGTTTCAGATCCTTCATCTCCTGTTTAAGCTTGTCAAGGGCTGTCTTGGTCCTTGTCAGCTCACTTCCCTTCATCACTAGATCCCCATCTTTCTTCTCTACCTCCTCCTTCAATCTTTTCACTTCCTCCTCCAACTTCTTATTTTCTTTGCCAACTTCCACCAGCTTGGCGTTGATGTCCCTCAAGCGACTCCTTTCCGCATCTAGCGAGTCCTTGAGTTCACCAATTTTTATTTCCTGGTCTCCGACCAGCTTCACCTATCCCTCCAGTTCCTTCTCCTTTTCCTCCAATAACTTCTCCTTCTCTGCAACCTTTCCCTCCAATTCACTCTTTTTCCTGTCAAAATCTGCACGCAGATTATTGACTTCTTCCGCCTTCTTCTCCAACTCTACATCTTTCCTGGTGATCTCACTCTGCAGACTGGAGATCTCCGCATCCTTCACCTCTATCTCCTCAACATGTTCTCTCATTAATCGCCTCTCGTGGATGGTCGGGACGTGCTCGGGGACTGAAGCGTCTGGATAGGCACGCTTCACCTTGGCGTCCAATTTGTCCCAGAAGCTTGTTCCAGTGAGAAAAGCGTGGAAGCCATTCTCACCGATGAAATTGAGCAGCTTTCCCTCCATTTGGATGAGATCTTCCTCTGAAAAGGCCTTTAGGAGTCTGAAGATCTTGTATTACTCCATGCCACGGTAGGTGATATATGTGAGAAAATCGACGGTCTGGATGAAGAACTCGTCAGACATCGGCACGGAGGAGCTTCCAGCTGTGCAGGGGCTTTGGAGATTTGGAATTGGGGAATTATAGTTGTTTGGGCGGTATCGGCTGTTGCTGCCGATGAGGAAGGGGATTGAGTTGGTGATGAGGTTTGGGTTTCGGAGATTTGGATGGGATCTGTGGCTGGCTGGGGGGTTTGGATAGGTTGGAATATGGTGAATGCAGTTGTTGGATCTGTGCTGAGAAGTGGGATTTTGGGTAGGTGGAATGAAGAACTTGATTCTTCTTCATGTGGAGAGAGGGGGGATTTCTGGGTATGTGGTTGGGCTGATGATGAGGCTTGGGGTTCTGGTGGTTGGGTTTGAGTTTGTGTTTGTGGTGGGGGAGTCTGGATTTTGATGGGTGAGGGCTGGGGTTGGGTTTCTTCGGCTGGGGTTGGGTTTCTTCAGTCTCCTCAAGCGGCTGCTCCTCAGCCTCGCTTGATTTGACTAGTGAAGCGACCAACTTCAACTTCTTCTTGGCTCGCTTCGGCGCAGCTCGCTTCCCAGATGAAGCGGCTCGCTTTGTTTGACTCGCTTCAGCTTGCCTTTCGGCAACTGGTACTGCTACGGGCACTTCAATCTTGAGATGTCCCAAATCAATCGGAATTTTGTTTGTCCTCCACCGGTCATGGAACACTGTGAGCTTGTTGTAGACGGCGACGTCAGATTCCAGCCACACTTTGTCGGGATACCGTTCCTCCAGTGCGACGGAGAGTCTGGAGAAAAATTTCAGCTTGCCCTTGCGGAGAATCTGATCGGTGCTTCCTTTCACGAACGCGAAATCATCAACAGCTTCGTGAATCTGGTTGAGAAACCAACCATGCCAGTTGAATTTGGTTCCGGTGAGGCTGTCGACGATGATGGTGGTGGCGAACAGCTTTGTTTCTGATAGCGTGCCGAGAGTTCCGACGTAGCATGCGACGCACTTCGAAAAGAGCTCACAAACGTGGTTGAAAGGAGCCTTCAGATCTGAACGGATACTGGCCTCCTTGTAGTTGGGCTCTGCTTTCTCGGTGGCAAACCGAGCATATTCAATTCCGGCTGAAAATCCCAACTCCAACAAGGAGTTTCCCCCTTCCTTTGGCAGGTCGAATACGTCGATGAGGTTGCTCAGGTCCACCTCCACCGGCTCTCCGGTCTGTGGATCGATGAAAGACAAAGAGTTCCGTTCTTTCCTCAGATTTAGAAGGAGCTCGGCCACCGCCTTGGCCAAGATCTTCGTCGGCACCGCCGTCACTAACTTCCATAAGCCAGCCGTGATCACGGCCTTATGGAAGAATCCATCTTCCTCAATGACGGTCGGGTCGAGATGAGGCTCGACGTTGATATGCTTATCGACCTCTGTGAGAAATTCCTCCATCGTCTCAGTGTTCTTCTTCTTTCCCATGGTATGAAATTTGAGAGATTTTGAACGGAGATTTAAAGACGAAAAACTGGGAAATTTGAGACTCGTGAGTTGCAGAGATTTTCAGTTCTTGCACAAGAATGGTAAAAATAGAGAGTTGTGAAAGTTTTCTCAGTCTGCAACGACGTCCTTAAATAGAGGTAGGGCTCGGCTGACGTGGCAGGGGCAAGACAGTAAAATCGCCGAGAATCCTGTACGTAGGCGGCGGATCTTCGGTGATGGATCTGATGTGTCCGGCTTCATCACAGTAAAAGTGAACCGCCAACTTGCTCGGCGTCTCCACGTGGCCTGCGTGATTCGTCACTTCACACGGCGTCGGATCCAACGGCTATAAATCGGGGACTGTTTGGATTCGATGATTGGATCTCGTCCGGCTTTTCCCGCTTCGAATTCAAAGTGCAGTGCACGCGCCCGTTATTTTCGGCTGTACGTGAACTTGCATTAAATGCAAAGCAAAAGGTAATATTGCACTCGAGTGCAGACAGCTCATACTCGCTTCGTACCCGCTCGCTTCGAGTTGGGCCGCTTGGCTTTTACTCGCTAGAGAAGTACTCGCTTGAGTGACTGTTCTGCACTCGCTTGCGATGGCTCGCTTGGAGTGACGTAGCACTCGCTTGGCCATCTGAAGCGACTGGAAAAGAAATGAAATTTCTTTGACATTAATTAAAATGTTTCTGACTTACATACTTCGAGGATAAACAAGAATGTTTTCCTCTTTGTATTTGTGTCAGATTCATTTCATATTTTCCACATAGTAAGTGAAGGTTTCTAGCACGCTTCAGCTCACTTAGTGTACTTAAAATTGAACCACTTACCAGTCAATCTCACTTCGTAGGAGATTGATACCACTATTGAAGTTACTTGATTTGGACTTCATTTGTTGAATCCACTTGATAATATTGCAAATGGTGACTTCAAGCTTAATGATACCACCTGTTGGATACTACATCTTCTTGGCATTCATCTTCATGGCATTCATCTTCCTCTACGAATTAGAGAGTCCTCCATCGAAGTGAATATGGGAGAAAATGAATATAGTACACAAGCTTACTACAACCAAGAAGGAAGCTTCACGTAAGTGTACATATTCACGACGAATGGGGGATGAGTACAAGTCCTTATCTCAGAGCAGAATAGGACATGATGACAATGAGAATGCTCTGACAAGACAATCTTGTATTTTACACAGAAGCATGACACCAGCCCTGCAACCTTTTGAAGAAAAAGGTAACCCTTCAAGCTTCCTCCTACAAGCTACAGAATGAACTTGCAATCGACTCGCTTGACCCAGAAAAGGGGTAATTGAAGCGATGCAAAATTCAAAGTGGGGGAGGAATGGATATGTTGGGAATTGTTAAGAACAACATGATAAGGGGGAACCTATAAGGGATATTCTATTGTTTTGATTTGATCCCAAAACCCCAAAGCGTTCTGTTCCCAAGCGACCCATTTTGATGTAGTTAATAGGTTAGAATTTTTCTAAGCCTACTCTGTTAGGATGGCTCTTTATTTTGCTTAGATTTTAGGCTTCAAAAGTTCAAGTGAAGGCCACTCGCTTGAGTGTGTTTTCCAAAGCGAAGCAAGTCTAGCGAGCTGAAGTGAAGCGTGCCGAAGAACAGTGTAGCGAAGCGAGCGCTACAGTAGATTCAAAGTGAGTCTGCCAAAGCGAAGCAAACCGAGCGCTACAGTTCGAAGCCAAAGCGAAGCGAAGTGAGCGCTACAGTGTAAAGTCAAAGCTAGTCAACTCTAGTCAACAATTTCCAAAGTAGTCACTAGGGAACTTTATTTCCCGAAGCGACTCACTACAGAATGACTACGAAGTGACTCAACTAAAAACGGACGCTACAACTTCAAAGCGAAGCGAGCCACTACCTACCAGAAAGCGACAGCGCAATTCCCGCTCCGAATTTGAACTCCAGTCAACTGGAGATCTCCGCATTTATTACGAGATCTCCACGTGTCGAACGCGGAGAGGAGCAGAGGAGTTGACTGCCAGGCCGACAAGGCGCCGTAACAGTACTAGGTCGCTCCAGTTACTGTTGAAATTGGAACTTAGCCATTTCCGGCAAAAATCCAAATCTGCGCGTCTGAAAAGCAGCCAGCCTGTGCAAGTACTGTCGAGAGGAGGAGGGACAAGGCCACCAACCAAGCAACGGATCTCAGCCAACCCTCCGCCTATAAATATTGAAGGATGAAGACAAAGAAACATAGAACACTACTTGAGCATTCGAGCGCATACAGCAGACAAACACTCCCAAGCCTTTGAGCAATCTTCGAGTCTTTGTTTCCAAGTGTTCTCCGAGTTTCCAGTTCATCGAAACTCGTCTTCACAACCTTCACACTTAGAGTCTAAGCCCACTTCAAATATCCAAGCTTAGAAGGAGAGCTCTAGCCTACTTTGCATCTACTGTAAAGAGCTCTTCATAGTGTGTTCGTCTACCAAAAACCCTTAACTCTGTCTGTTAGGTTTTTGAGTCGTCGTTAGGTTGTCTCGATCCAAGACTCTTCTTTCATCGATTGAAGAAGTCTCGATCATAGAGTTTAGATCCAAGCTTGCACCTACATCGTTTGTGTAAAGCTCGATCGAAATTAGGCTGTAAGGAGAGCCCGTAATCTCCCTGTCTGTGTTTGACTGAAGGACGTGAAGCTTCCAGTCTTGTCTAGGTTTGTGTAGTGAACCCGCAACCACTACGTCTGTCGTTGGATCCAGGCAAGTGAAGCCCGATCTTGACTAGGCTTTTGAAGAGCCCGAAATCTTCAAAGTTCTTGAGTGAACGACTATAAATCTCTGTGTCGTATCTCTCTAACCCTAATCTCTTTACTGTATTTGATTATCCATTGCACGTGCATCTAAACAAATGAACTTGAATTCTTTAATTACTTAGGAAAGATTTTAGCTCACCGAATTTCCGCATACACGAGTAAAGACTCCCTCTTGATCAAGTTTTTACTTCGGTCAAGCAGGCAAGCTACGTACTGTAGATCTAGCTTCAGCTAGGTCTTAAGTGTCAAACGAGCTCTTTACTTGTCACTCTGAGTTAAAGGGAAAAAGTTGAAAAACTTTAAATACGTATTCACCCCCCCCCCCCTCTACGTATTTACCCTATTAACAAACCGGGACCAACAAGTGGTATTAGAGCAGCGGTTCTTTCGAGCCTCTGCTTTGCATATCTGAAGCGAGCCCCCACTCGCTTCACATTGTCTCACTGAACTGGATCCTATTTCCTAAGTGCATCAAAAACCTCACCCACGCATATTGCATTTACTGCTAATAATTTGCTATGTCTACATATAGTGCATCAAACCTTCCACAGTATACGAGACATGGAGTTTCCGAGTCAAGAGCTTCCTATGCTCCATCCACGACCGGATGTGGGAAGTCATAGAGGACGGACCAATCGAGATCAAAAAGGCCATATCTATGAACGTCCCAGCCGCCGAAGGACGCGAAGCTCATGTCAGACAGGAATACGTCGAGAAGGACAAGGACGAATACAATCCCAACGACTTCAAGATCGCCAATCTTGATAAAATCGCACGACACACGATGCAGAGCACCGTATCGTATGCCTACCTTCCTAGGATCAGGAAGTGTGCGACGGCGAAGGAAATGTGGGATACCCTAGCCCTCATTTCACAAGGAACGGACAAAATCAAGGAGAACAAGCTCGCCGTACAAATGCGGGAGTTTGAAAGTCTGATAATGAAGCCAGGAGGGTCCATTGACGCCTTCGAGCTGAGAGTTACCAACATCATTGCAACTCTCAACTCACTTGGGAAGGAACTCACAGACAAGGAAGTCAACCTGAAGATTGTTCGAGCTCTCACCAGGAAATGGCAGACTATGAAGGAGCTGTACCTAGCTACCAAGGACTTATCAAAGCTCACACCGGAGATTCTGTTCTCCGAACTCAAAGCTCACGAATTTGATCTAAATCGAATGAATTGTGACGAAGAAGATGAAGCTCCCACGACGTCAAAAGGTGTAGCGTTCAAAGCTGCTGAAGGGCCAAGTGACCAGTCGCTAGCCAAGATGACGAGGGAAGAGTTGGAAGAACATATTGCGTTCTTATCCAAGAATTTCAACAAAATGAATTCTCGAGTGGGCAAATACAAAAGATTCTACAAGCAGTACAAGGGGAGGAGCACTGATGCTCGAGAAGGAAAAGGGAAAAGAGAGGAGACGACCAAGCCGATCTCAAGGGACATGATGGAAGTGGAATGCTACCACTGCCACAAGATGGGTCACTACAAATCCGATTGCCCGAAGCTGAGTGCAAAGGAGCGAGAGGAACTGAGAGCAAAAAGGGATGCTCCAAGGCGAGCACTCGTAGCGAGTGAAATGCCGGTCGCTTCAACTGAAGAAATCGCTAGCGACTCGGATGCATTCACAGATCGCAACTCCAGTGAGGGAGAGGATCTTGGACTCATGGCGCTCACCGACGAAGATACTGGAGAGGTATTCATCTATCCCTCACCTAGTTCAATTACACTCGCACACACTCACCAAGAGGAAGCAAATTCCTCGACATGGAGTGAGTTGCTTGACAAGTACATTAAACTGTCAAGCGACCACGAAGTGTTGAAGCAAGCTATGTCTCAAAGCGAGAAGGAGAACCGAAAGCTAGCCACTGAGCTTGACCAAGTCAAACTTAATCTAAGGGCTATGACTAGTAAGTTTGAGGATCTCTTCGCTAGACATCAAAGCTTGGAAGGAAGGTATGAAACCCAATCCGCGCTAGTTGCCAACTTGAACAAAGCTTCATATGCTAGGCAGGCACTAGAGAGCTCACTTCTACCTTTTGGTAGAAAGGGAGGACTCGGATATGAGGGTGGACCTTCCAAGCCTACTGTCTTTGTTGGTGCTTCAAACACGACACCATCAGTCACTTTGGAAATGCCCACTACATCCAAAGCGATCACCAACAAAGATAAAGGCCAAATGGCTGAGAACCCTAAGAAGAAGCCAATGAAGATGTCTATATCTTCAAGGGCCGAAACTATGGGCAAGCAAAGACCAACTGTCCCTAGCACTTACAATGCTAAAGCTTACCAATCCAAAGGTAAAGGGAAACCAGTTGTAGCTTCTAAGCCTCAAGCCAAGACACGAGACACAAAGGATCTCCCTTTCAAGAAAAGGAGTAATGTCTATGTGTCACGTTATCCGGACTGGAGATGGTCCAACCGGACTAACGTTGAGGGGGAAGAATTCGAAGCACCAAAGAGGCCGCTTCGAACTCCCAAGGTTACTCAAGCGAGTCGGGGTCAAAACCCTAGTTGGACCGCTTCGAGAAAACCTAGCGAGCCTCTTCGACAGACTGTAAAACCTAAGTCAGTCTCTAAGCCCGTAGCTAATCTGAAGCTAGCGGCTTCAGAATACAAGCCAAAGGGTAAGAGCATAAGTATGCCTCAAGCGAGCCGCTACCCCTCTTGCACACACTGCTGCACGTGTGAAGCTGCTTTAAAGCAGAAGTCACAGTTTTCAAAGGTCGAGAAACCCAAAACACAAGCTACCTTTCAAAAGAAAGTGAAGCAAGTGTGGGTACCTAAGGGAACTAACCTGCAAGGACCCAAACTGATTTGGGTACCAAAATCTGTCTAATTGCAGGTGAGCGCCGTGGATCCCATGCCAAGTGAGGGTCAACAAATCTGGTACTTGGACAGTGGATGTTCAAGACACATGACCGGCATGAGAGCTCTACTTCACGACTACATAGAGAAGAAGGGTCCACACGTCACTTTTGGTGATAACTCTCGAGGAAGCACCAAAGGGTACGGCGCACTGAAAGTCGGAAAGCTCACGATTGAAGAAGTTTCCTACGTGTAAGGACTCAAGCACAACTTGTTATCCATCTCACAATTTTGTGACAAAGGATACAAGGTGGAATTTATTTCCAATAAGTGCATAGTGAAGAGCAAGCTCACGGCCCAGGTTGTGTTAACTGGAATTAGACAAAGGAACGTCTATATAGCAAATTGGGATAGCTGCAAAGAGGAGACGTGCTTAGTAGCAAGGAGTGCTACAGAGATAGGATGGCTATGGCACCGACGCTTGAACCATCTCAACTTCAAAGCAATCAATCGCTTAGCTCGAAAGGGTTTGGTGCAAGGCATACCAAATGAAGTCTTCATCAAAGACCATCCATGCTCACCATGCCAACGAGGGAAGCAGACAAAGAAGCACTTCGCAAGTCTTGAAGAAGCTTCATCAAAGCGAGTGCTCGAGTTGCTTCATATGGATCTATTTGGTCCTGTCACTCCAGTTAGTGTAAATGGAAGGAAGTACACTCTAGTAGTAGTCGACGACTTCTCTCGCTACACTTGGGTTGTATTCCTCTTCAGCAAGAAGGAGACACTGATCAAGCTACCACAACTGCTCAAGCGATTGGCTGTGGAAAAGAATCAAGCAATTGTAACCATTCGCTCCGACAAAGGCACAGTGTTCTTGAACTCTACCATTGAAGCTTACTGCACGGAGCATGGCATAGCATATCTACGCACACCTCAGCAGAATGGAGTTGCTGAAAGAAGAAATCGAATCATCAAAGAAGCCGTTCGAACTATGATTGCAGACTCGAAGCTTCCAATGAAGTATTGGGCTGAAGCTGCCAATACAGCATGCTACACGCTGAATAGAACGCTTCTCTGCAAACGGCACGACAAAACACCATATGAAATATGGACAGGAAGAATTCCTAACATATCTTATTTCCATATCTTTGGTTGTAGGGTCTTCATTCACAACAATGGGAAGTCACAGTTAAAAGCCTTTGAAAGCAAAGCTGATGAAGGAGTATTCTTAGGATACTCTACATCTAGCAAAGCCTACAGGGTGTTTAACTGTAAAACCCTAATTGTGGAGGAATCACCCCATGTCGTATTTGATGAATCTTCCTTAAGTCTTCCACAGGAACAGGCTAAAGCGAATGAGGAGAATTCAAGCAAGGAACTCTTAAATTCACTCACTTGGGACATGCTCGAAGAAGATGATGAGATCAAAGATTCAAGCGAGCAAAATCCCAAAGGAGAAGGTGAAGCTGCCCCCAAGATTCCGGAAGCGAGTGCTGGCCAAGCACCTAATCCAGTCGCTTCAGATGATGAAGCGAGTGACAAGGAAGAAGATGAAGATGAAGCTGGCGGATCCAAGCGAGCATGGCTCAAGGATCACTCACCAAGTCAAATCATTGGAGATCCATCCAAAGGTGTAGTGACCAGAAGTCAAGTGTTTGGAGAAAGTGCCATGTTCAGTTGCTTTCTCTCAAATTGGGTGATCGCCATGCAGGAAGAGCTGAACCAGTTCACCATAAACGACGTTTGGTATCTTGTGGATCGTCCCAAATTTCAGCATGTGATTGGCACCAAGTGGGTGTTCATGAACAAGACGGACGAGGATCACAACGTTGTGAGGAACAAGGCGCGACTCATCGCCAAGGGCTACTGCCAAGAGGAAGGAATCGACTTTGATGAGACCTTTGCTCCTGTGGCACGGATTGAAGCGATTAGACTATTTCTAGCCTATGCAGCGGCCAAGAAATTCAAAGTCTATCAGATGGATGTGAAGAGCGCGTTCCTCAATGGCGAATTAAAGAAAGAAGTATATGTGGAGTAGCCACCGGGTTTCGAGCAAGGTGATAAGGTGTATCAATTGAAGAAAGCCCTATATGGATTAAAGCAAGCTCCCAGAGCTTGGTATGATACCCTTTCTCAATTCCTAGTGGATAATGGTTTCCACAAAGGAAAGATAGATCGAACCCTATTTACCATCAATCATGGAGATGATATGCTATGGGTTCAGATCTACGTGGATGACATCATATTTGGATCACCAAACCAGTCGCTTAGCGAGAAGTTTGGAGAGCTTATGAAGACCAAATATGAGATGTCGATGATTGGCTTGATGAGCTGCTTTCTAGGTCTTCAAGTGAAGCAGCAGGATGATGGCTTCATCAATCAAGCTAAGTATACTCGAGATATGCTTGCCAAGTTCGGTGTTCAGCATGCCAAAGCTGTGAAGATTCCAATGAACACGAACTGGAAGATGGAGCCAGACATAGATGGGAAGTCTGTGGATGCTACAGACTACCGAGCCTTGATCGGATCCCTTCTATATCTCACTGCAAGTAGGCCGGATATAGCTTTTGCAGTTGGAGTCTGTGCTCGCTTCCAAAGCAACCCCAAGCACAGCCATCTTGAAGCTGCCAAGAGAATTCTTCGATATTTAAAAGGCACTGTCACTATGGGGCTGTGGTATCCAACGGAGGACAATTTGGAGCTCACTGGATATTCAGACGCTGACTATGAAGGATGCCGAATTGATAGGAAGTCAACTTCGGGCACTTGTCAGTTCTTGGGAAGCAAGCTGATCTCATGGTTTTCGAAGAAGCAGACGAGTGTAGCTACTTCAACGACTGAAGCCGAATATATGGCCGCTGGAAGCTGCTGTTCTCAAATTCTATGGCTTCGTCAGCAGTTGAAGGACTACAATGTTGAAGCAAATGAAATTCCTATATTCTGCGACAACAACAGCGCAATCTGCATCTCTCAAAATCCAGTGCTTCACACCAGATGCAAGAACGTGGAAATCCGACATCACTTCATTCGTGATCATGTCGAGAAGAAGGATATCAAGCTCGAGAAAATCCATACCGATCTCCAGCGAGCAGATATCGTCACCAAGCCTCTAGCTGAGTCTCGTTTCAATCAGCTATGCATGGAATTAGGGTTATTAGACCCTGGTGAAGAGTGCTAGATCCAGGATGCACGAAGGAGTGGTCGCTAGTTTTTCGTAGCGTCACTCGCTTCGGATCTTCACCGACTCAAGCGAGTCACTTCAAAATCTCACTCGCTTGAAGAAGGAGAAATAAGGTGGAGTAAGGTGGAGTGCTGGAAGACGTTCCCTACCCGTTTACAGGAATTGTTAAGCCATTGGTTAAGGGAGAACTATTGTTCGCTCTCGGAGCAGGCTACTTCCAAAGCGAGCAAGGAAAGCTGCTACCTAGCCTAGGATTCCTAGCGAGTGGGTATAAACACTCGCAAGTACCGTTCTAGTAACGGTTGTGGGGTCTTGTATCGGGCCTTCCCACGTAAAAATGGTGAAAGCTTAGGCAGGGCTGGCACCTAGACCTTGTGTCCTCTTCCCATCTTTCCGCCGAAGAGGAGCAAGTCTTCTCATCTCCTTCATCGTGGATAAATGTTCATTCTCTACTCACTCTTCATTGAGTTGAGCTGCCGGATGTCTATCCATTCCTCCCCCACTTTGAATTTTGCATCGCTTAAATTTGCCCTAACTTGGGTCAAAGCGAGTGGATTGCAAGTTCATTCTGCAGCCAGTAGGAGGAAGCTTGAAGGTTTACCTTTTTCTACAAAAGGTTGCAGGGCTGGTGACATGCTTCTGCGTAAAATACGAGATTGTCTTGTCAGAGCATTCTCACTGTCATCCTGTCCATTTCTGCTCTGAGATAAGGACTTGTACTCATCCCCCATTCGTCGTGAATATGTACACTTACGTGAAGCTCCCCTCTGGGTTGTAGTAAGCTTGTGTACTATATTCATTTCCTCCCCCATTCACTTCGATGGAGGACTCTCTAATTAGTAGAGGAAGATGAATGCCATGAAGATGAATGCCAAGAAGATGAAGTATCCATCAAGTAAAGTTGTACTCAACAGGTGATATCAACAAATGCATTCATCAACAAGTGGATTCAACAACTTGATGTCCAAATCAAATGATATCTTCAACTAGTGGTATCAATCTCCTACGAAGTGAGATTGACTGGTAAGCGTTTCAATTTTTAAGTACACTAAGTGAGCTGAAGCGTGCCAGAAACCTCCACTCACTATGTGGAAAACATGAAATGAATCTGACACAATTACAAAGAGGAAAACACTCTTGTTTATCCTCGAAGTATGTAAGTCAGAGACATTTTAAAATTAAGCAAAGAAATTCAATTTCTTATTCCAGTCGCTTCAGATGGCCAAGCGAGTGCCACGCCACTCAAAGCTAGCCATCGCAAGTGAGTGCGGAACAATCACTCAAGCGAGTGCCTCTCAAGCGAGTCAAGGCCTAGCGGGCCAACTCGAAGCGAGCGGGTACGAAGCGAGTATGAGCTGTCTGCACTCGAGTGCAAATTTCACTTTCTGCCAAGCATTTAATGCAGGTTCACGTACTAGCGAAAATAACGGGCGCGTGGGTTTCACTTTGAATTCGAAGCGGGAAAAATCGAAGGAGATCCAACCGTCGAATCCCAACAGTCCCAGACTTGTAACCGTTAGATCGACGCCGTATAAAACAAACCTATCACAGCAGGCCACGTGGAGACGCCGAGCAAGTGGCGGTTCACTTTTACTGTGGTGACGCCGGACACATCAGACCCATCACCGCACGTCCGCCGCCTACCTACAGGATTATCGGCGATATTACCATCCTACCCCTCGCCATGTCAACCAAGACCTAATTCTATATATATGGGACTTCGCTGAACTACAGAACCTTTCACAGCCTTCTAAAATTGCCATTCTCGTGTTTAGATCTGCACCTTCTGCAACTCACGAGTCTCATCCCTTTTCGTCGTTAAATCTTCGTTCGAAATCTCTTATTCTACACCATGGGAAAGAAGCAGAAGACTGAGACGATGGAGGAGTTTCTCACGGAGGTTGACAAGCACATCAATGTCGAGCCCCATCTCGACCCTGTCCTCGTAGAAGAGGACGGATTCTTCCATAGAGCCGTGAACACGGCCGGTCTATGGAAGTTCGTGACGGCCATTCCAAAGAAAATTCTGGCCAAGGCGGTGGGTGAGCTCCTGCTATACTTGAGAAAGGAGCAAAATACATCTTCGTTCACAGATCCACAGACCAGAGAGCCGGTGGAGGTGGATATGAGCGAACTCATCGGTGCGTTCAACTTGCCGAGAGAGGGAGGAGACTCTCTATTGGAGTTGGGACTTTCGGCCGGAGTTCAATATGGCCGATTCGCAGCCGACGGAGCAGATCCAAATTTCAAGGAGGCCAGTATCCGTTCAAGCCTGAAGGACCCCTTCAACCGTATCTGCGAGCTCTTCTCGAAGAGCGTCGCATGCTACATTGGAACTCTAGATTCTCTCTCGGAGACAAAGCTGATCGCCACCGCAGTTATCGTCGACAGCCTCACTGGAACAAATTTCAACTGGCATGGTTGGTTTCTCAACCAAATCCACGAAGCTGCCAAGGATTTTGCGTTCGTGCCAGGGAGCACCGATCAGATTCTCCGCAAGGGGAAGCTGAAGTTTTTCTCCAGACTGTCTGTTGTCTTGGAGGAGAAGTTTCCAGGCAAAGTGTGGCCGGATTCCGACATTGCTGTATACAACAAACAGTCTATCTTCTATGACAAGTGGAGGAAGACTAAGACGTTGATAGATTTGGGACTTCTCGAGGTTGAAGTGCCCGTAGCAAGACCAGTTGCCGAAAGGCAGGCTGAAGTGAGCCAAGCTAGGCAGGTCGCTTCACCCGGGAAGCGAGCCGCGCCCAAGCGAGGCAAGAAAAAGATGAAGCGAGTCGTTTCACTCGTCCAAGAAAGCGAGGCGGTGGAGAAGCCGCTTGAGGACGTTGAAGTGACCCAACCCCAATCCTCACCCATCAAAATCCAAACTCCCCCACCCCAAGTCCAAACTCAAACACTTCAAATCCAAACCCAGCCACTACCTGAAACCCAAACATCCTCAACTGCCCAACTTCAATCCCAAAAATCACCCCTATCCCCACATGAAGAAGAAACTGGTTCTTCTTTCCAGATGCCCGAAATCCCTCTACTCCATGTCGACCCAGTCGAAGCCTACACCACCTTCCAGCCACTCCAAACCCAGCAAACACAACCACCACCAACTGAACCTATCCAAATCCCTGAAACCCCCGAAGCCACATCATCCCTATCCCCCTCGACATCGGCAGCTACAGCCGATACCGCCCAAATAGCCGGTGAACTCCCGATTATCTCACCATTCCTACCTCCTGCTATCACTGCAGAAATGCAGGCCCTCGATCGCTACATCAAGGATCGAAAGCAAGCCGCAGAGATCATTGCTCTCCGTTACTCCAACGTTCCGTGGACAGACGACTTCTATACCAAGGCCGTCGACTTCCTGACATACATCACGTACCGCGGAACGGAGTACTACAAGATATATAACCTCATGCAAGCCTTCAAGAAAGAAGAATTGATTCAGTTGGAGGCCAAAATGCTCAACTTCATCGACGTGGACGGCTTTCACAATTTTATTAACGGGACCAGCTTCTGAGACAAGCTGGATGCTAAGATAAAGCAGGAATATCCAGATGTTGTGATTCCCAAATGAGAGCCAACTCCACGTGAGAAGCAATTGATTAATGCCCATGCTGAGGAGATAGAGGCGAAGGAGGTGGAGATCTCAAATCTCCAAAGCGAGATCTCCAAGAAGGAGGAAGAGGTGAACCGGAGGGTGCTGGAGGTCAAGAGTCTTCGAGAAGACTTTGGCAAGAAGAAGGGAGAGTTGGAGGCAACAGTGGAGGAGAAGGGAAAGCTGTTGGAAGAAAAGGAGAAGGCGCTGGAGGCGCAGGTGAAGCTAGTGGAAAACCAAACAAAATCAATCACCGAACTCAAGGACTAGCTTGATGCGGAACGGAGTCGCTTGAGGGAGGTTGATGCCAAACTGATCACAATTGGCAAAGTAAAGAAGGTGTTGGAGAAGGAGGTGAAGAAGCTGAAGGAGGCAGTAGAAAAGAAGGATGAAGAGTTGATTAGGAAGGGAAGTGAGCTGTAAGCACTAAAAAGTCCCTCGACTCACTTCGAGCTGAAATGAAGGAGCTCAAACAAGAAAGTGAGATAGACAAGAAAGAACTGGAAAGCCGAAGAAGGAGTGCGCAGGTTCTTGATCTGCAGAATGCTGAATTGTCTATCCTACTGCAGAAAGTCAAAGAACTGGGAGAAGCTTACACCGAGAAGGTGGCTGCCGGTGCTGAATTCCATCTCTCTCTAAATCAGAGAGAGAGGAGCCTTGAAACCATGCAGGCAGAACTTCAAGCTGCCCAAGAGTTCTGGTACTTGAATCTGCAAGAAGAGAAGAAGGATTTAAGGAGGGAAGTTGAAGCGGAGCTGGAGGCTCGCTTCAGGACGGTGGAGCCACTGGAGAGGTTAATGCTCTCAGTGAAGGAGAGAGAGAAGCAGTGCGAGTATCTTCTCGAAGAAATAAGCATCAAAACAGCCGATCTAGTGGCGCCCTCCGTGGGAAAAACCGAGCGGATGCTTCAGGCTGTCTTCAATGCGGTCAACTCACTTCACCAATCCATCTCTGGAAAATCAATCATCCTAACCCCCGGCAGTGATGATGCCAAAAAAAGGGGGAAGGACAAAGGAAGGATGGAGGAGTTGGAGGTTTAGGAGAGAGTGGAGCTGTTGGAGTGGAAAGGATGTTGGAGGGAGGAAGTGGTGCAGAAGAAGAGGAGGAAGTTTTAGATGATGAAGCGAGGGCTCTGCGTGCGAAGAAAGGGAAGGTGAAGCTCACGGAGGAGGAGCTTTTGAAGAAACCCAAGGAGCCCAGCAGGCCTATTGAGGAGAAAATCCTTGGCTCCTCAATCGCTCGTCATTCTCCAGTGGTGGTGATGACTAAGGAACAAAGGGAGAGGCAGATTGCGGAGGACGAAGCCTTGGCGTGGCAGATGGAGCTCGATTTTGATCTGGGAAGGCTAACTCTTGCAGGTGCTTCAGGTTCCAAAGCGCCCGCTTCAGCCGCCGCACCCACTTCAACTGCCGCGGTCGCTTCAACGACTGTTGGGGCCACTTCATCAGCTCAACCAGTCGTCCCGCCAAAAGTTGCAGAATCTAAGAAGGACATGCCGCCTCCCCCACCACCAAAGCAAACCTTGAAGCGTGCTGCGCCAGAAACAAAAGATGATCACGCGGCCAAGCGCCAAATGGTCAAACAAGCAGTCGCCTCGACAGTGGAGAAGCAGGAAAGGAGTAGGAAGAGAGGAGATAGTTGGAAGGAGAAGGAAGAGAAGGAGAAGAGGATTAGGGCCAAGCGACTCGAGGTCATTGATGGCCGGATTGAGGAACACTTCAGTGAAGTAAAACTCATCCAATCCGCCATCTGCCGAAGTGCCTTCGTTCCCTTCATGCCTGACGAGTCCAAAGCTTGCGAGACTCAGTCCATTATCGATGCATGCGACGTGACGGAAAGGGAGATGGTAGATTCGGGACGCTACCCTCTTAAGGAGGAGCAAGATCACATCCGCAAGCGTCTCAATGAAAAGAGACCTATTTGGAGCACGGAGTCGAGCGCCAAATTCCATGCTGTTATGAAGGAGTTAGCCAGCAGATCAGAGGAGGAACTGGCAGCTAGGAGGAATGATCATCCCGACGCAAGGGAGATTGAGGAATTCATTCCAAGAGATCTCCGCGATCAGTGGCTACTCTACAAGGAACTCTTTATCAAAGCCTACTATTTCTGGGGAGTAGTGCCACTACAGGATGAGTGCTCGCGGATGAGTGCCCTCAACAACTTCCTGTGTGCATACGATGAGAAGATGCGGAGGAAAATCTTCACGATGGCTGAGCTTGCAGAGCCCAAATCCCTTATCATCAAGGTGCCTGAAATGAAGAGGTTTACAATGCCATTTCTTCCAGGCACAAGGATTCCTGATCGCAGCATCACAGATGCGGAAGTAAACGAAGCATTCAGATTGGAGAGCGCATGGAGAAGTCCAACCATCCACACTGTTGGTACCTTGGAGTTGAATGTGCTATCTGCTTACTTTACTGAAGAGAAGAAGAAGGAGAAGGTGACGGAGGAGAAGGAGAAGGACAAGGAAGAAGCTGCAGGAAACCTCTGAGTTCAAGCTTCTTGTTTTGAAACTGATGTTCATCAATCTATCCAATTTACTTTCTGTCACTCTTGTGTTACTTTACAAGCTTTGTGGATATTTTATCCTTATGCTACAAACTCAAACAAAATTTAACCGAAAAAAAAAAAAGGGAAAGGAACTTAAAAATTAACTCAAACGAAGCTGCAAAGGAAGCAGTCGCTTGAAGTTCCTTCCACGGTTAGATAGACTAGATTTCGATAATCTTAAGTCTTTGGGTTTTGGCATCATCAAAAAGGGGGAAATTGTTGGGAATTGTTAAGAACAACATGATAAGGGGGAACCTATAAGGGATATTCTATTGTTTTGATTTGATCCCAAAACCCCAAAGCGTTCTGTTCCCAAGCGACCCATTTTGATGTAGTTAATAGGTTAGAATTTTTCTAAGCCTACTCTGTTAGGATGGCTCTTTATTTTGCTTAGATTATAGGCTTCAAAAGTTCAAGTGAAGGTCACTCGCTTGAGTGTGTTTTCCAAAGCGAAGCAAGTCTAGCGAGCTGAAGTGAAGCGTGCCGAAGAACAGTGTAGCGAAGCGAGCGCTACAGTAGATTCAAAGTGAGTCTGCCAAAGCTAAGCAAAGCGAACGCTACAGTTCGAAGCCAAAGCGAAGCGAAGCGAGCGCTACAGTGTAAAGTCAAAGCTAGTCAACTCTAGTCAGCAATTTCCAAAGCAGTCACTAGGGAACTTTATTTCCCGAAGCGACTCACTACAGAATGACTACGAAGTGACTCAACTAAAAACGGATGCTACAACTTCAAAGCGAAGCGAGCCACTACCTACCAGAAAGCGACAGTGCAATTCCCGCTCCGAATTTGAACTCCAGTCAACTGGAGATCTCCGGATTTATTACGAGATCTCCAAGTGTCGAACGCGGAGAGGAGCAGAGGAGTTGACTGCCAGGCCGACAAGGCGCCGTAACAGTACTGGGTCGCTCCAGTTACTGTTGAAATTGGAACTTAGCCATTTCCAGCAAAAATCCAAATCTGCGCGTCTGAAAAGCAGCCAGCCTGTGCAAGTACTGTCGAGAGGAGGAGGGACAAAGCCACCAACCAAGCAACGGATCTCAGCCAACCCTCCGCCTATAAATAGTGAAGGATGAAGACGAAGAAACATAGAACACTACTTGGGCATTCGAGCGCATACAACAAACAAACACTCCCAAGCCTTTGAGCAATCTTCGAGTCTTTATTTCCAAGTGTTCTCCGAGTTTCCAGTTCATTGAAACTCGTCTTCACAACCTTCACACTTAGAGTCTAAGCCCACTTCAAATATCCAAGCTTAGAAGGAGAGCTCTAGCCTACTTTGCATCTACTGTAAAGAGCTCTTCATAGTGTGTTCGTCTACCAAAAACCCTAAACTCTGTCTATTAGGTTTTTGAGTCGTCGTTAGGTTGTCTCGATCCAAGACTCTTCTTTCATCGATTGAAGAAGTCTCGATCATAGAGTTTAGATCCAAGCTTGCACCTACATCGTTTGTGTAAAGCTCGATCGAAACTAGGCTGTAAGGAGAGCCCGTAATCTCCCTGTCTGTGTTTGACTGAAGCAAGTGAAGCTTCCAGTCTTGTCTAGGTTTGTGTAGTGAACCCGCAAGAAAATGAGTAATGTCTATGTGTCACGTTATCCGGACTGGAGATGGTCCAACCGGACTAACGTTGAGGGGGAAGAATTCGAAGCACCAAAGAGGCCTCTTCGAACTCCCAAGGTTACTCAATCGAGTCGGGGTCAAAACCCTAGTTGGACCGCTTCGAGAAAACCTTGCGAGCCGCTTCGACAGACTGTAAAACCTAAGTCAGTCTCTAAGCCCGTAGCTAATCTGAAGCCAGCCGCTTCAGAATACAAGCCAAAGGGTAAGAGCATAGGTATGCCTCAAGCGAGCCGCTACCCCTCTTGCACACACTGCTGCACGTGTGAAGCTGCTTTAAAGCAGAAGTCACAGTTTTCAAAGGTCGAGAAACCCAAAACACAAGCTACCTTTCAAAAGAAAGTGAAGCAAGTGTGGGTACCTAAGGGAACTAACCTGCAAGGACCCAAACTGATTTGGGTACCAAAATCTGTCTAATTGCGGGTGAGCGCCGTGGATCCCTTGCCAAGTGAGGGTCAACAAATCTGGTACTTGGACAGTGGATGTTCAAGACACATGACCGGCATGAGAGCTCTACTTCACGACTACATAGAGAAGAAGGGTCCACACGTCACTTTTGGTGATAACTCTCGAGGAAGCACCAAAGGGTACGGCGCACTGAAAGTCGGAAAGCTCACGATTGAAGAAGTTTCCTACGTGGAAGGACTCAAGCACAACTTGTTATCCATCTCACAATTTTGTGACAAAGGATACAAGGTGGAATTTATTTCCAATAAGTGCATAGTGAAGAGCAAGCTCACGGCCCAGGTTTTGTTAACTGGAATTAGACAAAGGAACGTCTATATAGCAAATTGGGATAGCTGCAAAGAGGAGACGTGCTTAGTAGCAAGGAGTGCTACAGAGATAGGATGGCTATGGCACCGACGCTTGAACCATCTCAACTTCAAAGCAATCAATCGCTTAGCTCGAAAGGGTTTGGTGCAAGGCATACCAAATGAAGTCTTCATCAAAGACCATCCATGCTCACCATGCCAACGAGGGAAGCAGACAAAGAAGCACTTCGCAAGTCTTGAAGAAGCTTCATCAAAGCGAGTGCTCGAGTTGCTTCATATGGATCTATTTGGTCCAGTCACTCCAGTTAGTGTAAATGGAAGGAAGTACACTCTAGTAGTAGTCGACGACTTCTCTCGCTACACTTGGGTTGTATTCCTCTTCAGCAAGAAGGAGACACTGATCAAGCTACCACAACTGCTCAAGCGATTGGCTGTGGAAAAGAATCAAGCAATTGTAACCATTCGCTCCGACAAAGGCACAGTGTTCTTGAACTCTACCATTGAAGCTTACTGCACGGAGCATGGCATAGCATATCTACGCACACCTCAGCAGAATGGAGTTGCTGAAAGAAGAAATCGAATCATCAAAGAAGCCGTTCGAACTATGATTGCAGACTCGAAGCTTCCAATGAAGTATTGGGCTGAAGCTGCCAATACAGCATGCTACACGCTGAATAGAACGCTTCTCTGCAAACGGCACGACAAAACACCATATGAAATATGGACAGGAAGAATTCCTAACATATCTTATTTCCATATCTTTGGTTGTAGGGTCTTCATTCACAACAATGGGAAGTCACAGTTAAAAGCCTTTGAAAGCAAAGCTGATGAAGGAGTATTCTTAGGATACTCTACATCTAGCAAAGCCTACAGGGTGTTTAACTGTAAAACCCTAATTGTGGAGGAATCACCCCATGTCGTATTTGATGAATCTTCCTTAAGTCTTCCACAGGAACAGGCTAAAGCGAATGAGGAGAATTCAAGCAAGGAACTCTTAAATTCACTCACTTGGGACATGCTCGAAGAAGATGATGAGATCAAAGATTCAAGCGAGCAAAATCCCAAAGGAGAAGGTGAAGCTGCCCCCAAGATTCTGGAAGCGAGTGCTGGCCAAGCACCCAATCCAGTCGCTTCAGATGATGAAGCGAGTGACAAGGAAGAAGATGAAGATGAAGCTGGCGGATCCAAGCGAGCATGGCTCAAGGATCACTCACCAAGTCAAATCATTGGAGATCCATCCAAAGGTGTAGTGACCAGAAGTCAAGTGTTTGGAGAAAGTGCCATGTTCAGTTGCTTTCTCTCAAATTGGGTGATCGCCATGCAGGAAGAGCTGAACCAGTTCACCATAAACGACGTTTGGTATCTTGTGGATCGTCCCAAATTTCAGCATGTGATTGGCACCAAGTGGGTGTTCAAGAACAAGACGGACGAGGATCACAACGTTGTGAGGAACAAGGCGCGACTCATCGCCAAGGGCTACTGCCAAGAGGAAGGAATCGACTTTGATGAGACCTTTGCTCCTGTGGCACGGATTGAAGCGATTAGACTATTTCTAGCCTATGCAGCGGCCAAGAAATTCAAAGTCTATCAGATGGATGTGAAGAGCGCGTTTCTCAATGGCGAATTAAAGAAAGAAGTATATGTGGAGTAGCCACCGGGTTTCGAGCAAGGTGATAAGGTGTATCAATTGAAGAAAGCCCTATATGGATTAAAGCAAGCTCCCAGAGCTTGGTATGATACCCTTTCTCAATTCCTAGTGGATAATGGTTTCCACAAAGGAAAGATAGATCGAACCCTATTTACCATCAATCATGGAGATGATATGCTATGGGTTCAGATCTACGTGGATGACATCATATTTGGATCACCAAACCAGTCGCTTAGCGAGAAGTTTGGAGAGCTTATGAAGACCAAATATGAGATGTCGATGATTGGCTTGATGAGCTGCTTTCTAGGTCTTCAAGTGAAGCAGCAGGATGATGGCTTCATCAATCAAGCTAAGTATACTCGAGATATGCTTGCCAAGTTCGGTGTTCAGCATGCCAAAGCTGTGAAGATTCCAATGAACACGAACTGGAAGATGGAGCCAGACATAGATGGGAAGTCTGTGGATGCTACAGACTACCGAGCCTTGATCGGATCCCTTCTATATCTCACTGCAAGTAGGCCGGATATAGCTTTTGCAGTTGGAGTCTGTGCTCGCTTCCAAAGCAACCCCAAACACAGCCATCTTGAAGCTGCCAAGAGAATTCTTCGATATTTAAAAGGCACTGTCACTATGGGGCTGTGGTATCCAACGGAGGACAATTTGGAGCTCACTGGATATTCAGACGCTGACTATGAAGGATGCCGAATTGATAGGAAGTCAACTTCGGGCACTTGTCAGTTCTTGGGAAGCAAGCTGATCTCATGGTTTTCGAAGAAGCAGACGAGTGTAGCTACTTCAACGACTGAAGCCGAATATATGGCCGCTGGAAGCTGCTGTTCTCAAATTCTATGGCTTCGTCAGCAGTTGAAGGACTACAATGTTGAAGCAAATGAAATTCCTATATTCTGCGACAACAACAGCGCAATCTGCATCTCTCAAAATCCAGTGCTTCACACCAGATGCAAGAACGTGGAAATCCGACATCACTTCATTCGTGATCATGTCGAGAAGAAGGATATCAAGCTCGAGAAAATCCATACCGATCTCCAGCGAGCAGATATCGTCACCAAGCCTCTAGCTGAGTCTCGTTTCAATCAGCTATGCATGGAATTAGGGTTATTAGACCCTGGTGAAGAGTGCTAGATCCAGGATGCACGAAGGAGTGGTCGCTAGTTTTTCGTAGCGTCACTCGCTTCGGATCTTCACCGACTCAAGCGAGTCACTTCAAAATCTCACTCGCTTGAAGAAGGAGAAATAAGATGGAGTAAGGTGGAGTGCTGGAAGACGTTCCCTACCCATTTACAGGAATTGTTAAGCCATTGGTTAAGGGAGAACTATTGTTCGCTCTCGGAGCAGGCTACTTCCAAAGCGAGCAAGGAAAGCTGCTACCTAGCCTAGGATTCCTAGCGAGTGGGTATAAACACTCGCAAGTACCGTTCTAGTAACGGTTGTGGGGTCTTGTATCGGGCCTTCCCACGTAAAAATGGTGAAAGCTTAGGCAGGGCTGGCACCTAGACCTTGTGTCCTCTTCCCATCTTTCCGCCGAAGAGGAGCAAGTCTTCTCATCTCCTTCATCGTGGATAAATGTTCATTCTCTACTCACTCTTCATTGAGTTGAGCTGCCGGATGTCTATCCATTCCTCCCCCACTTTGAATTTTGCATCGCTTCAATTTGCCCTAACTTGGGTCAAAGCGAGTCGATTGCAAGTTCATTCTGCAGCCAGTAGGAGGAAGCTTGAAGGTTTACCTTTTTCCACAAAAGGTTGCAGGGCTGGTGACATGCTTCTGCGTAAAATACGAGATTGTCTTGTCAGAGCATTCTCACTGTCATCCTGTCCATTTCTGCTCTGAGATAAGGACTTGTACTCATCCCCCATTCGTCGTGAATATGTACACTTACGTGAAGCTCCCCTCTGGGTTGTAGTAAGCTTGTGTACTATATTCATTTCCTCCCCCATTCACTTCGATGGAGGACTCTCTAATTAGTAGAGGAAGATGAATGCCATGAAGATGAATGCCAAGAAGATGAAGTATCCATCAAGTAAAGTTGTACTCAACAGGTGATATCAACAAATGCATTCATCAACAAGTGGATTCAACAACTTGATGTCCAAATCAAATGATATCTTCAACTAGTGGTATCAATCTCCTACGAAGTGAGATTGACTGGTAAGCGTTTCAATTTTTAAGTACACTAAGTGAGCTGAAGCGTGCCAGAAACCTCCACTCACTATGTGGAAAACATGAAATGAATCTGACACAATTACAAAGAGGAAAACACTCTTGTTTATCCTCGAAGTATGTAAGTCAGAGACATTTTAAAATTAAGCAAAGAAATTCAATTTCTTATTCCAGTCGCTTTAGATGGCCAAGCGAGTGCCACGCCACTCAAAGCTAGCCATCGCAAGTGAGTGCGGAACAATCACTCAAGCGAGTGCCTCTCAAGCGAGTCAAGGCCTAGCGGGCCAACTCGAAGCGAGCGGGTACGAAGCGAGTATGAGCTGTCTGCACTCGAGTGCAAATTTCACTTTCTGCCAAGCATTTAATGCAGGTTCACGTACTAGCGAAAATAACGGGCGCGTGGGTTTCACTTTGAATTCGAAGCGGGAAAAATCGAAGGAGATCCAACCGTCGAATCCCAACAGTCCCAGACTTGTAACCGTTAGATCGACGCCGTATAAAACAAACCTATCACAGCAGGCCACGTGGAGACGCCGAGCAAGTGGCGGTTCACTTTTACTGTGGTGACGCCGGACACATCAGACCCATCACCGCACGTCCGCCGCCTACCTACAGGATTATCGGCGATATTACCGTCCTACCCCTCGCCATGTCAACCAAGACCTAATTCTATATATATGGGACTTCGCTGAACTACAGAACCTTTCACAGCCTTCTAAAATTGCCATTCTCGTGTTTAGATCTGCACCTTCTGCAACTCACGAGTCTCATCCCTTTTCGTCGTTAAATCTTCGTTCGAAATCTCTTATTCTACACCATGGGAAAGAAGCAGAAGACTGAGACGATGGAGGAGTTTCTCACGGAGGTTGACAAGCACATCAATGTCGAGCCCCATCTCGACCCTGTCCTCGTAGAAGAGGACGGATTCTTCCATAGAGCCGTGAACACGGCCGGTCTATGGAAGTTCGTGACGGCCATTCCAAAGAAAATTCTGGCCAAGGCGGTGGGTGAGCTCCTGCTATACTTGAGAAAGGAGCAAAATACATCTTCGTTCACAGATCCACAGACCAGAGAGCCGGTGGAGGTGGATATGAGCGAACTCATCGGTGCGTTCAACTTGCCGAGAGAGGGAGGAGACTCTCTATTGGAGTTGGGACTTTCGGCCGGAGTTCAATATGGCCGATTCGCAGCCGACGGAGCAGATCCAAATTTCAAGGAGGCCAGTATCCGTTCAAGCCTGAAGGACCCCTTCAACCGTATCTGCGAGCTCTTCTCGAAGAGCGTCGCATGCTACATTGGAACTCTAGATTCTCTCTCGGAGACAAAGCTGATCGCCACCGCAGTTATCGTCGACAGCCTCACTGGAACAAATTTCAACTGGCATGGTTGGTTTCTCAACCAAATCCACGAAGCTGCCAAGGATTTTGCGTTCGTGCCAGGGAGCACCGATCAGATTCTCCGCAAGGGGAAGCTGAAGTTTTTCTCCAGACTGTCTGTTGTCTTGGAGGAGAAGTTTCCAGGCAAAGTGTGGCCGGATTCCGACATTGCTGTATACAACAAACAGTCTATCTTCTATGACAAGTGGAGGAAGACTAAGACGTTGATAGATTTGGGACTTCTCGAGGTTGAAGTGCCCGTAGCAAGACCAGTTGCCGAAAGGCAGGCTGAAGTGAGCCAAGCTAGGCAGGTCGCTTCACCCGGGAAGCGAGCCGCGCCCAAGCGAGGCAAGAAAAAGATGAAGCGAGTCGTTTCACTCGTCCAAGAAAGCGAGGCGGTGGAGAAGCCGCTTGAGGACGTTGAAGTGACCCAACCCCAATCCTCACCCATCAAAATCCAAACTCCCCCACCCCAAGTCCAAACTCAAACACTTCAAATCCAAACCCAGCCACTACCTGAAACCCAAACATCCTCAACTGCCCAACTTCAATCCCAAAAATCACCCCTATCCCCACATGAAGAAGAAACTGGTTCTTCTTTCCAGATGCCCGAAATCCCTCTACTCCATGTCGACCCAGTCGAAGCCTACACCACCTTCCAGCCACTCCAAACCCAGCAAACACAACCACCACCAACTGAACCTATCCAAATCCCTGAAACCCCCGAAGCCACATCATCCCTATCCCCCTCGACATCGGCAGCTACAGCCGATACCGCCCAAATAGCCGGTGAACTCCCGATTATCTCACCATTCCTACCTCCTGCTATCACTGCAGAAATGCAGGCCCTCGATCGCTACATCAAGGATCGAAAGCAAGCCGCAGAGATCATTGCTCTCCGTTACTCCAACGTTCCGTGGACAGACGACTTCTATACCAAGGCCGTCGACTTCCTGACATACATCACGTACCGCGGAACGGAGTACTACAAGATATATAACCTCATGCAAGCCTTCAAGAAAGAAGAATTGATTCAGTTGGAGGCCAAAATGCTCAACTTCATCGACGTGGACGGCTTTCACAATTTTATTAACGGGACCAGCTTCTGAGACAAGCTGGATGCTAAGATAAAGCAGGAATATCCAGATGTTGTGATTCCCAAATGAGAGCCAACTCCACGTGAGAAGCAATTGATTAATGCCCATGCTGAGGAGATAGAGGCGAAGGAGGTGGAGATCTCAAATCTCCAAAGCGAGATCTCCAAGAAGGAGGAAGAGGTGAACCGGAGGGTGCTGGAGGTCAAGAGTCTTCGAGAAGACTTTGGCAAGAAGAAGGGAGAGTTGGAGGCAACAGTGGAGGAGAAGGGAAAGCTGTTGGAAGAAAAGGAGAAGGCGCTGGAGGCGCAGGTGAAGCTAGTGGAAAACCAAACAAAATCAATCACCGAACTCAAGGACTAGCTTGATGCGGAACGGAGTCGCTTGAGGGAGGTTGATGCCAAACTGATCACAATTGGCAAAGTAAAGAAGGTGTTGGAGAAGGAGGTGAAGAAGCTGAAGGAGGCAGTAGAAAAGAAGGATGAAGAGTTGATTAGGAAGGGAAGTGAGCTGTAAGCACTAAAAAGTCCCTCGACTCACTTCGAGCTGAAATGAAGGAGCTCAAACAAGAAAGTGAGATAGACAAGAAAGAACTGGAAAGCCGAAGAAGGAGTGCGCAGGTTCTTGATCTGCAGAATGCTGAATTGTCTATCCTACTGCAGAAAGTCAAAGAACTGGGAGAAGCTTACACCGAGAAGGTGGCTGCCGGTGCTGAATTCCATCTCTCTCTAAATCAGAGAGAGAGGAGCCTTGAAACCATGCAGGCAGAACTTCAAGCTGCCCAAGAGTTCTGGTACTTGAATCTGCAAGAAGAGAAGAAGGATTTAAGGAGGGAAGTTGAAGCGGAGCTGGAGGCTCGCTTCAGGACGGTGGAGCCACTGGAGAGGTTAATGCTCTCAGTGAAGGAGAGAGAGAAGCAGTGCGAGTATCTTCTCGAAGAAATAAGCATCAAAACAGCCGATCTAGTGGCGCCCTCCGTGGGAAAAACCGAGCAGATGCTTCAGGCTGTCTTCAATGCGGTCAACTCACTTCACCAATCCATCTCTGGAAAATCAATCATCCTAACCCCCGGCAGTGATGATGCCAAAAAAAGGGGGAAGGACAAAGGAAGGATGGAGGAGTTGGAGGTTTAGGAGAGAGTGGAGCTGTTGGAGTGGAAAGGATGTTGGAGGGAGGAAGTGGTGCAGAAGAAGAGGAGGAAGTTTTAGATGATGAAGCGAGGGCTCTGCGTGCGAAGAAAGGGAAGGTGAAGCTCACGGAGGAGGAGCTTTTGAAGAAACCCAAGGAGCCCAGCAGGCCTATTGAGGAGAAAATCCTTGGCTCCTCAATCGCTCGTCATTCTCCAGTGGTGGTGATGACTAAGGAACAAAGGGAGAGGCAGATTGCGGAGGACGAAGCCTTGGCGTGGCAGATGGAGCTCGATTTTGATCTGGGAAGGCTAACTCTTGCAGGTGCTTCAGGTTCCAAAGCGCCCGCTTCAGCCGCCGCACCCACTTCAACTGCCGCGGTCGCTTCAACGACTGTTGGGGCCACTTCATCAGCTCAACCAGTCGTCCCGCCAAAAGTTGCAGAATCTAAGAAGGACATGCCGCCTCCCCCACCACCAAAGCAAACCTTGAAGCGTGCTGCGCCAGAAACAAAAGATGATCACGCGGCCAAGCGCCAAATGGTCAAACAAGCAGTCGCCTCGACAGTGGAGAAGCAGGAAAGGAGTAGGAAGAGAGGAGATAGTTGGAAGGAGAAGGAAGAGAAGGAGAAGAGGATTAGGGCCAAGCGACTCGAGGTCATTGATGGCCGGATTGAGGAACACTTCAGTGAAGTAAAACTCATCCAATCCGCCATCTGCCGAAGTGCCTTCGTTCCCTTCATGCCTGACGAGTCCAAAGCTTGCGAGACTCAGTCCATTATCGATGCATGCGACGTGACGGAAAGGGAGATGGTAGATTCGGGACGCTACCCTCTTAAGGAGGAGCAAGATCACATCCGCAAGCGTCTCAATGAAAAGAGACCTATTTGGAGCACGGAGTCGAGCGCCAAATTCCATGCTGTTATGAAGGAGTTAGCCAGCAGATCAGAGGAGGAACTGGCAGCTAGGAGGAATGATCATCCCGACGCAAGGGAGATTGAGGAATTCATTCCAAGAGATCTCCGCGATCAGTGGCTACTCTACAAGGAACTCTTTATCAAAGCCTACTATTTCTGGGGAGTAGTGCCACTACAGGATGAGTGCTCGCGGATGAGTGCCCTCAACAACTTCCTGTGTGCATACGATGAGAAGATGCGGAGGAAAATCTTCACGATGGCTGAGCTTGCAGAGCCCAAATCCCTTATCATCAAGGTGCCTGAAATGAAGAGGTTTACAATGCCATTTCTTCCAGGCACAAGGATTCCTGATCGCAGCATCACAGATGCGGAAGTAAACGAAGCATTCAGATTGGAGAGCGCATGGAGAAGTCCAACCATCCACACTGTTGGTACCTTGGAGTTGAATGTGCTATCTGCTTACTTTACTGAAGAGAAGAAGAAGGAGAAGGTGACGGAGGAGAAGGAGAAGGACAAGGAAGAAGCTGCAGGAAACCTCTGAGTTCAAGCTTCTTGTTTTGAAACTGATGTTCATCAATCTATCCAATTTACTTTCTGTCACTCTT
Source organism: Thymus mandschuricus (assembly GCA_029379335.1). Taxonomy (NCBI): domain Eukaryota; kingdom Viridiplantae; phylum Streptophyta; class Magnoliopsida; order Lamiales; family Lamiaceae; genus Thymus; species Thymus mandschuricus. Next base: position 26,173,620 of record CM057078.1, read on the forward strand.
GTGTTACTTTACAAGCTTTGTGGATATTTTATCCTTATGCTACAAACTCAAACAAAATTTAACCGAAAAAAAAAAAAGGGAAAGGAACTTAAAAATTAACTCAAACGAAGCTGCAAAGGAAGCAGTCGCTTGAAGTTCCTTCCACGGTTAGATAGACTAGATTTCGATAATCTTAAGTCTTTGGGTTTTGGCATCATCAAAAAGGGGGAAATTGTTGGGAATTGTTAAGAACAACATGATAAGGGGGAACCTATAAGGGATATTCTATTGTTTTGATTTGATCCCAAAACCCCAAAGCGTTCTGTTCCCAAGCGACCCATTTTGATGTAGTTAATAGGTTAGAATTTTTCTAAGCCTACTCTGTTAGGATGGCTCTTTATTTTGCTTAGATTATAGGCTTCAAAAGTTCAAGTGAAGGTCACTCGCTTGAGTGTGTTTTCCAAAGCGAAGCAAGTCTAGCGAGCTGAAGTGAAGCGTGCCGAAGAACAGTGTAGCGAAGCGAGCGCTACAGTAGATTCAAAGTGAGTCTGCCAAAGCTAAGCAAAGCGAACGCTACAGTTCGAAGCCAAAGCGAAGCGAAGCGAGCGCTACAGTGTAAAGTCAAAGCTAGTCAACTCTAGTCAGCAATTTCCAAAGCAGTCACTAGGGAACTTTATTTCCCGAAGCGACTCACTACAGAATGACTACGAAGTGACTCAACTAAAAACGGATGCTACAACTTCAAAGCGAAGCGAGCCACTACCTACCAGAAAGCGACAGTGCAATTCCCGCTCCGAATTTGAACTCCAGTCAACTGGAGATCTCCGGATTTATTACGAGATCTCCAAGTGTCGAACGCGGAGAGGAGCAGAGGAGTTGACTGCCAGGCCGACAAGGCGCCGTAACAGTACTGGGTCGCTCCAGTTACTGTTGAAATTGGAACTTAGCCATTTCCAGCAAAAATCCAAATCTGCGCGTCTGAAAAGCAGCCAGCCTGTGCAAGTACTGTCGAGAGGAGGAGGGACAAAGCCACCAACCAAGCAACGGATCTCAGCCAACCCTCCGCCTATAAATAGTGAAGGATGAAGACGAAGAAACATAGAACACTACTTGGGCATTCGAGCGCATACAACAAACAAACACTCCCAAGCCTTTGAGCAATCTTCGAGTCTTTATTTCCAAGTGTTCTCCGAGTTTCCAGTTCATTGAAACTCGTCTTCACAACCTTCACACTTAGAGTCTAAGCCCACTTCAAATATCCAAGCTTAGAAGGAGAGCTCTAGCCTACTTTGCATCTACTGTAAAGAGCTCTTCATAGTGTGTTCGTCTACCAAAAACCCTAAACTCTGTCTATTAGGTTTTTGAGTCGTCGTTAGGTTGTCTCGATCCAAGACTCTTCTTTCATCGATTGAAGAAGTCTCGATCATAGAGTTTAGATCCAAGCTTGCACCTACATCGTTTGTGTAAAGCTCGATCGAAACTAGGCTGTAAGGAGAGCCCGTAATCTCCCTGTCTGTGTTTGACTGAAGCAAGTGAAGCTTCCAGTCTTGTCTAGGTTTGTGTAGTGAACCCGCAAGAAAATGAGTAATGTCTATGTGTCACGTTATCCGGACTGGAGATGGTCCAACCGGACTAACGTTGAGGGGGAAGAATTCGAAGCACCAAAGAGGCCTCTTCGAACTCCCAAGGTTACTCAATCGAGTCGGGGTCAAAACCCTAGTTGGACCGCTTCGAGAAAACCTTGCGAGCCGCTTCGACAGACTGTAAAACCTAAGTCAGTCTCTAAGCCCGTAGCTAATCTGAAGCCAGCCGCTTCAGAATACAAGCCAAAGGGTAAGAGCATAGGTATGCCTCAAGCGAGCCGCTACCCCTCTTGCACACACTGCTGCACGTGTGAAGCTGCTTTAAAGCAGAAGTCACAGTTTTCAAAGGTCGAGAAACCCAAAACACAAGCTACCTTTCAAAAGAAAGTGAAGCAAGTGTGGGTACCTAAGGGAACTAACCTGCAAGGACCCAAACTGATTTGGGTACCAAAATCTGTCTAATTGCGGGTGAGCGCCGTAGATCCCATGCCAAGTGAGGGTCAACAAATCTGGTACTTGGACAGTGGATGTTCAAGACACATGACCGGCATGAGAGCTCTACTTCACGACTACATAGAGAAGAAGGGTCCACACGTCTCTTTTGGTGATAACTCTCGAGGAAGCACCAAAGGGTACGGCGCACTGAAAGTCGGAAAGCTCACGATTGAAGAAGTTTCCTACGTGGAAGGACTCAAGCACAACTTGTTATCCATCTCACAATTTTGTGACAAAGGATACAAGGTGGAATTTATTTCCAATAAGTGCATAGTGAAGAGCAAGCTCACGGCCCAGGTTGTGTTAACTGGAATTAGACAAAGGAATGTCTATATAGCAAATTGGGATAGCTGCAAAGAGGAGACGTGCTTAGTAGCAAGGAGTGCTACAGAGATAGGATGGCTATGGCACCAACGCTTGAACCATCTCAACTTCAAACCAATCAATCGCTTAGCTCGAAAGGGTTTGGTGCAAGGCATACCAAATGAAGTCTTCATCGAAGACCATCCATGCTCACCATGCCAACGAGGGAAGCAGACAAAGAAGCACTTCGCAAGTCTTGAAGAAGCTTCATCAAAGCGAGTGCTCGAGTTGCTTCATATGGATCTATTTGGTCCAGTCACTCCAGTTAGTGTAATTGGAAGGAAGTACACTCTAGTAGTAGTCGACGACTTCTCTCGCTACACTTGGGTTGTATTCCTCTTCAGCAAGAAGGAGACACTGATCAAGCTACCACAACTGCTCAAGCGATTGGCTGTGGAAAAGAATCAAGCAATTGTAACCATTCGCTCCGACAAAGGCACAGAGTTCTTGAACTCTACCATTGAAGCATACTGCACGGAGCATGGCATAGCACATCAAACATCCTCAGCACGCACACCTCAGCAGAATGGAGTTGCTGAAAGAAGAAATCGAATCATCAATGAAGCCGTTCGAACTATGATTGCAGACTCGAAGCTTCCAATGAAGTATTGGGCTGAAGCTGCCAATACAGCATGCTACACGCTGAATAGAACGCTTCTCTGCAAACGGCACGACAAAACACCATATGAAATATGGACAGGGAGAATTCCTAACATATCTTATTTCAAATCTTTGGTTGTAGGGTCTTCATTCACAACAATGGGAAGTCACAGTTAAAAGCCTTTGAAAGCAAAGCTGATGAAGGAGTATTCTTAGGATACTCTACATCTAGCAAAGCCTACAGGGTGTTTAACTGTAAAACCCTAATTGTGGAGGAATCACCCCATGTCGTATTTGATGAATCTTCCTTAAGTCTTCCACAGGAACAGGCTAAAGCGAATGAGGAGAATTCAAGCAAGGAACTCTTAAATTCACTCACTTGGGACATGCTCCAAGAAGATGATGAGATCAAAAGATTCAAGCGAGCAAAATCCCAAAGGAGAAGGTGAAGCTGCCCCCAAGATTCCGGAAGCGAGTGCTGGCCAAGCACCCAATCCAGTCGCTTCAGATGACGAAGCGAGTGACAAGGAAGAAGATGAAGATGAAGCTGGCGGATCCAAGCGAGCATGGCTCAAGGATCACTCACCAAGTCAAATCATTGGATATCCATCCAAAGGTGTAGTGACCAGAAGTCAAGTGTTTGGAGAAAGTGCCATGTTCAGTTGCTTTCTCTCAAACATCGAGCCATCTTGCGTGGAGGAAGCCCTAGCCGATTCAAATTGGGTGATCGCCATGCAGGAAGAGCTGAACCAGTTCACCAGAAACGACGTTTGGTATCTCGTGGATCGTCCCAAATTTCAGCATGTGATTGGCACCAAGTGGGTGTTCAAGAACAAGACGGACGAGGATCACAACGTTGTGAGGAACAAGGCGCGACTCGTCGCCAAGGGCTACTGCCAAGAGGAAGGAATCGACTTCGATGAGACCTTTGCTCCTGTGGCACGGATTGAAGCGATTAGACTATTTCTAGCCTATGCAGCGGCCAAGAAATTCAAAGTCTATCAGATGGATGTGAAGAGCGCGTTCCTCAACGGCGAATTGAAGGAAGAAGTATATCTGGAGTAGCCACCGGGTTTCGAGCAAGGAGATAAGGTGTATCAATTGAAGAAAGCCCTATATGGATTAAAGCAAGCTCCCAGAGCTTGGTATGATACCCTTTCTCAATTCCTAGTGGATAATGGTTTCCACAAAGGAAAGATAGATCGAACCCTATTTACCATCAATCATGGAGATGATATGCTATGGGTTCAGATCTACGTGGATGACATCATATTTGGATCACCAAACCAGTCGCTTAGCGAGAAGTTTGGAGAGCTAATGAAGACCAAATATGAGATGTCGATGATTGGCTTGATGAGCTACTTTCTAGGTCTTCAAGTGAAGCAGCAGGATGATGGAATCTTCATCAATCAAGCTAAGTATACTCGAGATATGCTTGCCAAGTTCGGTGTTCAGCATGCCAAAGCTGTGAAGATTCCAATGAACACGAACTGGAAGATGGAGCCAGACATAGATGGGAAGTCTGTGGATGCTACAGACTACCGATCCTTGATCGGATCCCTTCTATATCTCACTGCAAGTAGGCCGGATATAGCTTTTGCAGTTGGAGTCTGTGCTCGCTTCCAAAGCAACCCCAAGCACAACCATCTTGAAGCTGCCAAGAGAATTCTTCGATATTTAAAGGGCACTGTCAATATGGGGCTGTGGTATCCAACGGAGGACAATTTGGAGCTCACTGGATATTCAGACGCTGACTATGAAGGATGCCGAATTGATAGGAAGTCAACTTCGGGCACTTGTCAGTTCTTGGGAAGCAAGCTGATCTCATGGTTTTCGAAGAAGCAGACGAGTGTAGCTACTTCAACGACTGAAGCCGAATATATGGCCGCTGGAAGCTGCTGTTCTCAAATTCTATGGCTTCGTCAGCAGTTGAAGGACTACAATGTTGAAGCAAATGAAATTCCTATATTCTGCGACAACAACAGGGCAATCTGCATCTCTCAAAATCCAGTGCTTCACACCAAATGCAAACACGTGGAAATCCGCCATCACTTCATTCGTGATCATGTCGAGAAGAAGGATATCAAGCTCGAGAAAATCCATACCAATCTCCAGCGAGCAGATATCCTCACCAAGCCTCTAGCTGAGTCTCGTTTCAATCAGCTATGCATGGAATTAGGGTTATTAGACCCTGGTGAAGAGTGCTAGATCCAGGATGCACGAAGGAGTGGTCGCTAGTTTTTCGTAGCGTCACTCGCTTCGGATCTTCACCGACTCAAGCGAGTCACTTCAAAATCTCACTCGCTTGAAGAATGAGAAATAAGGTGGAGTAAGGTGGAGTGCTGGAAGACGTTCCCTACCCGCTTACAGGAATTGTTAAGCCATTGGCTAAGGGGGAACTATTGTTCGCTCTCGGAGCAGGCTACTTCCAAAGCGAGCAAGGAAAGCTGCTACCTAGCCTAGGATTTCTAGCGAGTGGGTATAAACACTCGCAAGTACCGTTTCTAGTAATGGTTGTGGGGTCTTGTATCGGGCCTTCCCACGTAAAAATGGTGAAAGCTTAGGCAGGGCTGGCACCTAGACCTTGTGTCCTCTTCCCATCTCTCCGCCGAAGAGGAGCAAGTCTTCTCATCTCCTTCATCGTGGATAAATGTTCATTCTCTACTCACTCTTCATTGAGTTGAGCTGCCGGATGTCTATCCATTCTTCCCCCACTTTGAATTTTGCATCGCTTCAATTTGCCCTAACTTGGGTCAAAGCGAGTCGATTGCAAGTTCATTCTGCAGCCAGTAGGAGGAAGCTTGAAGGTTTACCTTTTTCTACAAAAGGTTGCAGGGCTGGTGACATGCTTCTGCGTAAAATACGAGATTGTCTTGTCAGAGCATTCTCACTGTCATCCTGTCCATTTCTGCTCTGAGATAAGGACTTGTACTCATCCCCCATTCGTCGTGAATATGTACACTTACGTGAAGCTCCCCTCTGGGTTGTAGTAAGCTTGTGTACTATATTCATTTCCTCCCCCATTCACTTCGATGGAGGACTCTCTAATTCGTAGAGGAAGATGAATGCCAAGAAGATGAAGTATCCATCAAGTAGAGTTGTACTCAACAGGTGATATCAACAAATGCATTCATCAACAAGTGGATTCAACAACTTGATGTCCAAATCAAATGATATCTTCAACTAGTGGTATCAATCTCCTACGAAGTGAGATTGACTGGTAAGCGTTTCAATTTTTAAGTACACTAAGTGAGCTGAAGCGTGCCAGAAACCTTCACTCACTATGTGGAAAACATGAAATGAATCTGACACAATTACAAAGAGGAAAACACTCTTGTTTATCGTCGAAGTATGTAAGTCAGAGACATTTTAAAATTAAGCAAAGAAATTCAATTTCTTATTCCAGTCGCTTCAGATGGCCAAGCGAGTGCCACGCCACTCAAAGCTAGCCATCGCAAGCGAGTGCGGAATAGTCACTCAAGCGAGTGCTTCTCAAGCGAGTCAAGGCCTAGCGGGCCAACTCGAAGCGAGCGGGTAAGAAGCGAGTATGAGCTGTCTGCACTCGAGTGCAAATTTCACTTTCTGCCAAGCATTTAATGCAGGTTCACGTACTAGCAAAAATAACGGGCGCGTGAGTTTCACTTTGAATTCGAAGCGGGAAAAATCGAAGGAGATCCAACCGTCGAATCCCAACAGTTCCAGACTTGTAACCGTTAGATCGACGCCGTATAAAACAAACCTATCACAGCAGGCCACGTGGAGACGCCGAGCAAGTGGCGGTTCACTTTTACTGTGGTGACGCCGGACACATCAGACCCATCACCGCACGTCCGCCGCCTACCTACAGGATTATCGGCGATATTACCGTCCTACCCCTCGCCACGTCAGCCAAGACCTAATTCTATATATATGGGACTTCGCTGAACTGCAGAACCTTTCACAGCCTTCTAAAATTGCCATTCTCGTGTTTAGATCTGCACCTTCTGCAACTCACGAGTCTCATCCCTTTTCGTCGTTAAATCTTCGTTCGAAATCTCTTATTCTACACCATGGGAAAGAAGCAAAAGACTGAGACGATGGAGGAGTTTCTCACGGAGGTTGACAAGCACATCAATGTCGAGCCCCATCTCGACCCTGTCCTCGTAGAAGAAGACGGATTCTTCCGTAGAGCCGTGAACACGGCCGGTCTATGGAAGTTCGTGACGGCCATTCCAAAGAAAATTCTGGCCAAGGCGGTGGGTGAGCTCCTGCTAAACTTGAGAAAGGAGCAAAATACATCTTCGTTCACAGATCCACAGACCAGAGAGCCGGTGGAGGTGGATATGAGCGAACTCATCGGTGCGTTCAACTTGCCGAGAGAGGGAGGAGACTCTCTATTGGAGTTGGGACTTTCGGCCGGAGTTCAATATGGCCGATTCGCAGCCGACGGAGCAGATCCAAATTTCAAGGAGGCCAGTATCCGTTCAAGCCTGAAGGACCCCTTCAACCATATCTGCGAGCTCTTCTCGAAGAGCGTCGCATGCTACATTGGAACTCTAGATACTCTCTCGGAGACGAAGCTGATCGCCACCGCAGTTATCGTCGACAGCCTCACTGGAACAAATTTCAACTGACATGGTTGGTTTCTCAACCAAATCCACGAAGCTGCCAAGGATTTTGCGTTCGTGCCAGGGAGCACCGATCAGATTCTCCGCAAGGAGAAGCTGAAGTTTTTCTCCAGACTGTCTGTTGTCTTGGAGGAGAAGTTTCCAGGCAAAGTGTGGCCGGATTCCAACGTTGTTGTATACAACAAACAGTCTATCTTCTATGACAAGTGGAGGAAGACCAAGACGTTGATAGATTTGGGACTTCTCGAGGTTGAAGTGCCCGTAGCAAGACCAGTTGCCGAAAAGCAGGCTGAAGTGAGCAAAGCTAGGCAGGTCGCTTCACCCGGGAAGCGAGCCGCGCCCAAGCGAGGCAAGAAAAAGATGAAGCGAGTCGTTTCACTCGTCCAAGAAAGCGAGGCGGTGGAGAAGCCGCTTGAGGACGTTGAAGTGACCCAACCCCAATCCTCACCCATCAAAATCCAAACTCCCCCACCCCAAGTCCAAACTCAAACACTTCAAATCCAAACCCAGCCACAACCTGAAACCCAAACATCCTCAACTGCCCAACTTCAATCCCAAAAATCACCCCTATCCCCACATGAAGAAGAAACTGGTTCTTCTTTCCAGATGCCCGAAATCCCTCTACTCCATGTCGACCCAGTCGAAGCCTACACCACCTTCCAGCCACTCCAAACCCAGCAACACTCCAAACCCAGCAAACACAACCACCACCAACTGAACCTATCCAAATCCCTGAAACCCCCGAAGCCACATCATCCCTATCCCCCTCGACATCGGCAGCTACAGCCGATACCGCCCAAATAGCCGGTGAACTCCCGATTATCTCACCATTCCTACCTCCTGCTATCACTGCAGAAATGCAGGCCCTCGATCGCTACATCAAGGATCGAAAGCAAGCCGCAGAGATCATTGCTCTCCGTTACTCCAACATTCCGTGGACAGACGACTTCTATACCAAGGCCGTCGACTTCCTGACATACATCACGTACCGCGGAACGGAGTACTACAAGATATATAACCTCATGCAAGCCTTCAAGAAAGAAGAATTGATTCAGTTGGAGGCCAAAATGCTCAACTTCATCGACGTGGACGGCTTTCACAATTTTATTAACGGGACCAGCTTCTGGGACAAGCTGGATGCTAAGATAAAGCAGGAATATCCAGATGCTGTGATTCCCAAACGAGAGCCAACTCCACGTGAGAAGCAATTGATTAATGCCCATGCTGAGGAGATAGAGGCGAAGGAGGTGGAGATCTCAAATCTCCAAAGCGAGATCTCCAAGAAGGAGGAAGAGGTGAACCGGAGGGTGCTGGAGGTCAAGAGTCTTCGAGAAGACTTTGGCAAGAAGAAGGGAGAGTTGGAGGCAACGGTGGAGGAGAAGGGAAAGCTGTTGGAAGAAAAGGAGAAGGCGCTAGAGGCGCAGGTGAAGCTAGTGGAAAACCAAACAAAATCAATCACCGAACTCAAGGACTCGCTTGATGCGGAACGGAGTCGCTTGAGGGAGGTTAATGCCAAACTGATCACAATTGGCAAAGAAAAGAAGGTGTTGGAGAAGGAGGTGAAGAAGCTGATGGAGGCAGTAGAAAAGAAGGATGAAGAGTTGATTAGGAAGGGAAGTGAGCTGATAAGCACTAAAAAGTCCCTCGACTCACTTCGAGCTGAAATGAAGGAGCTCAAACAAGAAAGTGAGATAGACAAGAAAGAACTGGAAAGCCGAAGAAGGAGTGCGCAGGTTCTTGATCTGCAGAATGCTGAACTGTCTATCCTACTGTAGAAAGTCAAAGAACTGGGAGAAGCTTACACCGAGAAGGTGGCTGCCGGTGCTGAATTCCATCTCTCTCTAAATCAGAGAGAGAGGAGCCTTGAAACCATGCAGGCAGAACTTTAAGCGGCCCAAGAGTTCTGGTACTTGAATCTGCAAGAAGAGAAGAAGGATTTAAAGAGGGAAGTTGAAGCGGAGCTGGAGGCTCGCTTCAGGACGGTGGAGCCACTGGAGAGGTTAATGCTCTCAGTGAAGGAGAGAGAGAAGCAGTGCGAGTATCTGCTCGAAGAAATAAGCATCAAAACAGCCGATCTAGTGGCGCCCTCCGTGGGAAAAACCGAGCGGATGCTTCAGGCTGTCTTCGATGCGGTCAACTCACATCACCAATCCATCTCTGGAAAATCAATCATCCTAACCCCCGGCAGTGATGATGCCAAAAAAAGGGGGAAGGACAAAGGAAGGATGGAGGAGTTGGAGGTTCAGGAGAGAGTGGAGCTGTTGCAGTGGAAAGGATGTTGGAGGGAGGAAGTGGTGCAGGAGAAGAGGAGGATGTTTTAGATGATGAAGCGAGGGCTCTACGTGTGAAGAAAGGGAAGGTGAAGCTCACGGAGGAGGAGCTTTTGAAGAAACCCAAGGAGCCCAGCAGGCCTATTAAGGAGAAAATCCTTGGCTCCTCAATCGCTCGTCATCCTCCTGTGGTGGTGATGACTAAGGAACAAAGGGAGAGGCAGATTGCGGAGGACGAAGCCTTGGCGTGGCAGATGGAGCACGATTTTGATCTGGGAAGGCTAACTCTTGCAGGTGCTTCTGGTTCCAAAGTGCCCGCTTCAGCCGCCGCACCCGCTTCAACAGCCACGGTCGCTTCAACGACTGTTGGGGCCACTTCATCAGCTCAAGCAGTCGTCCCGCCAAAAGTTGCAGAATCTAAGAAGGACATGCCGCCTCCCCCACCACCAAAGCAAACCTTGAAGCGTGCTGCGCCAGAAACAAAAGATGATCACGCGGCCAAGTGCCAAATGGTCAAACAAGCAGTCGCCTCGAGAGTGGAGAAGCAGGAAAGGAGTAGGAAGAGAGGAGATAGCTGGAAGGAGAAGGAAGAGAAGGAGAAGAGGATTAGGGCCAAGCGACTCGAGGTCATTGATGGCCGGATTGAGGAACACTTCAGTGAAGTAAAACTCATCCAATCCGCCATCTGCCAAAGTGCCTTCGTTCCCTTCATGCCTGACGAGTCCGAAGCTTGCGAGACTCAGTCCATTATCGATGCATGCGACGTGACGGGAAGGGAGATGGTAGATTCGGGACGCTACCCTCTTAAGGAGGAGCAAGATCACATCCGCCAGCGTCTCAATGAAAAGAGACCTATCTGGAGCACGGAGTCGAGCGCCAAATTCCATGCTGTTATGAAGGAGTTAGCCAGCAGATCAGAGGAGGAACTGGCAGCTAGGAGGAATGATCATCCCGACGCAAGGGAGATTGAGGAATTCATTCCAAGAGATCTCCGCGACAGTGGCTACTCTACAAGGAACTCTTTATCAAAGCCTACTATTTCTGGGGAGTAGTGCCACTACAGGATGAGTGCTCGCGGATGAGTGCCCTCAACAACTTCCTGTGCGCATACAATGAGAAGATGCGGAGAAAAATCTTCACGATGGCTGAGCTTGCAGAGCCCAAATCCCTTATCATCAAGGTGCCTGAAATGAAGAGGTTTCCAATGCCATTTCTTCCAGGCACAAGGATTCCTGATCGCAGCATCACAGATGCGGAAGTAAATGAAGCATTCAGATTGGAGAGCGCATGGAGAAGTCCAACCATCCACACTGTTGGGACCTTGGAGTTGAATGTGCTATCTGCTTACTTTACTGAAGAGAAGAAGAAGGAGAAGGTGACGGAGGACAAGGAGAAGGACAAGGAAGAAGCTGCAGGAAACCTCTGAGTTTCAAGCTTCTTGTTTTGAAACTGATGTTCATCAATCTATCCAATTTACTTTCTGCCACTCTTGTGTTACTTTACAAGCTTTGTGGATATTTTATCCTTATGCTACAAACTCAAACAAAATTTAACCGAAAAAAAAAGGGAAAGGAACTTAAAAATTAACTCAAACGAAGCTGCAAAGGAAGCAGTCGCTTGAAGTTCCTTCCGCGGTTAGATTGACTAGATTTCGATAATCTTAAGTCTTTGGGTTTTGGCATCATCAAAAAGGGGGAAATTGTTGGGAATTGTTAAGAACAACATGATAAGGGGGAACCTATGAGGGATATTCTATTGTTTTGATTTGATCCCAAAACCCCAAAGCGTTCTATTCCCAAGCGACCCATTTTGATGTAGTTAATAGGTTATAATTTTTCTAAGCATACTCTGTTAGGATGGCTCTTTATTTTGCTTAGATTATAGGCTTCAAAAGTTCAAGTGAAGTCCACTCGCTTGAGTGTGTTTTCCAAAGCGAAGCAAGTCTAGCGAGCTGAAGTGAAGCGTGCCGAAGAACAGTGTAGCGAAGCGAGCGCTACAGTAGATTCAAAGTGAGTCTGGCAAAGCGAAGCTAAGCGAGTGCTACAGTTCGAAGCCAAAGCGAAGCGAAGCGAGCGCTACAGTGTAAAGTCAAAGCTAGTCAACTCTAGTCAGCAATTTCCAAAGCAGTCACTAGGGAACTTTATTTCCCGAAGCGACTCACTACAGAATGACTACGAAGTGACTCAACTAAAAACGGACGCTACAACTTCAAAGCGAAGCGAGCCACTACCTACCAGAAAGCGACAGCGCAATTCCCGCTCCGAATTTGAACTCCAGTCAACTGGAGATCTCCGCATTTATTACGAGATCTCCACGTGTCAAACGCGGAGAGGAGCAGAGGAGTTGACTGCCAGGCCGACAAGGCGCCGTAACAGTACTGGGTCGCTCCAGTTACTGTTGAAATTGGAACTTAGTCATTTCCGGCAAAAATCCAAATCTGCACGTCTGAAAAGCAGCCAGCCTATGCAAATACTGTCGAGAGGAGGAGGGACAAGGCCACCAACCAAGCAACGGATCTCAGCCAACCCTCCGCCTATAAATAGTGAAGGATGAAGACGAAGAAACATAGAACACTACTTGAGCATTCGAGCGCATACAGCAAACAAACACTCCCAAGCCTTTGAGCAATCTTCGAGTCTTTGTTTCCAAGTGTTCTCCGAGTTTCTAGTTCATCGAAACTCGTCTTCACAACCTTCACACTTAGAGTCTAAGCCCACTTCAAATATCCAAGCTTAGAAGGAGAGCTCTAGCCTACTTTGCATCTACTGTAAAGAGCTCTTCATAGTGTGTTCGTCTACCAAAAACCCTAAACTCTGTCTGTTAGGTTTTTGAGTCGTCGTTAGGTTGTCTCGATCCAAGACTCTTCTTTCATCGATTGAAGAAGTCTCGATCATAGAGTTTAGATCCAAGCTTGCACCTACATCATTTGTGTAAAGCTCGATCGAAACTAGGCTGTAAGGAGAGCACGTAATCTCCCTGTCTGTGTTTGACTGAAGCAAGTGAAGCTTCCAGTCTTGTCTAGGTTTGTGTAGTGAACCCGCAATCACTACGTCTGTCGTTGGATCCAGGCAAGTGAAGCCCGATCTTGACTAGGCTTTTGAAGAGCCCGAAATCTTCAAAGTTCTTGAGTGAAGAGAACAGTTGCCGTCGTGCAACAAGTGGACGTAGGAGCTTTATCTCCGAACCACTATAAATCTTTGTGTCGTATCTCTCTAACCCTAATCTCTTTACTGTATTTGATTATCCATTGCACGTGCATCTAAACAAACGAACTTGAATTCTTTAATTACTTAGGAAAGATTTTAGCTCACCGAATTTCCCCATACATGAGTAAAGACTCCCTCTTGATCAAGTTCTTACTTCGGTCAAGCAGGCAAGCTACGTACTGTAGATCTAGCTTCAGCTAGGTCTTAAGTGTCAAACGAGCTCTTTACTTGTCACTCTGAGTTAAAGGGGAAAAAGTTGAAAAACTTTAAATACGTATTCACCCCCCCCCCCCCCTCTACGTATTTACCCTATTAACAAACCGGGACCAACAGGATAGACATTCGGCAGCTCAACTCAATGAAGAGTGAGTAAAGGATGAATATTTATCCACGATGAAGGAGATGAGAGGACTTGCTCCTCTTCGGCGGAAAGATGGGAAGAGGACGCAAGGTCTAGGTGCCAGCCTTGCCTAAGCTTTCACCATTTTTACGTGGGAAGGCCCGATACAAGACCCCACAACCGTTACTAGAAACGGCACTTGCGAGTGTTTATACCCACTCGCTAGGAATCTTAGGCTAGGTAGCAGCTTTCCTTGCTCGCTTTGGAAGTAGCTTGCTCCGAGAGCAAGCAATAGTTCCCCCTTAACCAATGGCTTAACAATTCCTGTAAGCGGGTAGGGAACGTCTTCCAACACTCCACCTTTCTCCACCTTATTTCTCCCTCTTCAAGCGAGTGGAATCTTGAAGTGACTCGCTTGAGTTGGTGAAGATCCGAAGCGAGTGACGCTCAAAGGAACAAGCGACCACTCCTTCGTGCATCCTGGATCTAGCACTCTTCACCAGGGTCTAGCAACCATAATTCCATGCATAGCTGATTGAAACGAGACTCAGCTAGAGGCTTGGTGAGGATATCTGCTCACTGGAGATCGGTATGGATTTTCTCGAGTTTGATATCCTTCTTCTCGACATGATCACGAATGAAGTGATGTCGGATTTCCACATGCTTGCATCTGGTGTGAAGCACTGGATTTTGCGAGATGCAGATCGCACTGTTGTTGTCACAGAATATTGGAATTTCATTCGCTTCAACTTTATAGTCCTTCAACTGCTGACGAAGCCATAGAATTTGAGAACAGCAGCTTCCAGCGGCCATATATTCGGCTTGAGTCGTTGAAGTAGCTACACTCGTCTGCTTCTTTGAAAACCATGAGATCAGCTTGCTTCCCAAGAACTGACAAGTGCCCGAAGTTGATTTCCTATCAATTCGACACCCTCCATAGTCAGCATCTAAATATCCAGTGAGCTCTAAATTGTCCTCCGTTGGATACCACAGCCCCATGTTGACAGTGCCCTTCAAATATCGAAGAATTCTCTTGGCAGCTTCAAGATGACTGTGCTTGGGATTACTTTGGAAGCGAGCGCAGACTCCAACCGCAAAAGCTATGTCCGGCCTACTTGCAGTGAGATATAGAAGGGATCCGATCAAGGCTCGGTAGTCTGTGGCATCCACAGACTTCCCATGTATGTCTGGCTCCATCTTCCAGTTCGTGTTCATTGGAATCTTCACAGCTTTGGCATGCTGAACACCGAACTTGGCAAGCATATCTCGAGTATACTTAGCTTGATTGATGAATATTCCATCATCCTGTTGCTTCACTTGAAGACCTAGAAAGCAGCTCATGAAGCCAATCATCGACATCTCATATTTGGTCTTCATAAGTTCTCCAAACTTCTCGCTAAGCGACTAGTTTGGCGACCCAAATATGATGTCATCCACATAGATCTAGACCCACAGCATGTCTTCTCCATGATTGATGGTGAAGAGAGTCCGATCTATTTTCCCTTTGTGGAATCCATTATCCACTAGGAATTGAGATAGCGTATCATACCAAGATATGGGAGCTTGCTTCAATCCATATAGGGCTTTCTTCAATCGATACACCTTATCTCCTTGCTCGAAACCCGGTGGCTGCTCCATATAGACTTCTTCCTTCAATTCACCATTGAGAAACGCGCTCTTGACATCCATCTGATAGACTTTGAATTTCTTGGCCGCTGCATAGGCTAGAAATAGTCAGATCGCTTCAAGCCGTGCCACTGGAGCGAAGGTCTCATCGAAATCGATTCCTTCCTCTTGGCAGTAGCCTTTAGCGACGAGTCGCGCCTTGTTTCTCACAACGTTGTGATCCTCGTCAGTCTTGTTCTTGAACACCCACTTGGTGCCAATAACATGCTGGAATTTGGGACGATCCACGAGGTACCATACGTCGTTCTTGGTGAACTGATTCCGCTCTTCTTGCATGCCGATCACCTAATTAGAATCAGCTAGGGCTTCCTCCACGCATGACGGCTCAATGTTTGAGAGAAAGCTACTGAACATGGCGCTTTCTCCAAACACTTGACTTCTGGTCACTACACCCTTGGATGGATCTCCAATGATTTGACTTGGTGAGTGATTCTTGAGCCATGAACACTTGGATCCGCCAGCTTCATCTTCATCTTCTTCCTGGTCGCTCGCTTCACCATCTGAAGCGACTGGATTGGGTGCTTGGCCTGCACTCGCTTCAGGAATCTTGGGGGCAGCTTCAACCTTTTCTTTGACATTCTGCTCGCTTGAGTCCTTGACTTCTTCATCATCCTCAAGCATGTCCCAAGTTAATGAATTGATGGGTTCCACAATTAGGGTTTTACAATTAGGGTTTTACACAATTAGGGTTTTACAATTAGGGTTTTACTCAAAGAAGATTCATCAAATACGACATGGGGTGATTCTTCCACAATTAGGGTTTTACAATTGAACACCCTGTAAGCTTTGCTTGATGTAGAATATCCTAAGAATATACCTTCATCAGCTTTGCTTTCAAAAGCTTTCAATTGTGACTTCCCATTATCATGGATGAAGACCCTACAACCAAAGATATGGAAATAAGATATGTTAGGAATTCTCCCTGTCCATATTTTATATGGTGTCTTGTCGTGCCACTTTCAGAGAAGCGTCTGGTTTGTGTGTAGCATGCCGTATTGGCAGCTTCAGCCCAATACTTCATCGGAAGCTTCGAGTCTGCAATCATGGTTCGAACGGCTTCTTTGATGATCCGATTTCTTCTTTCAGCAACTCCGTTCTGCTGAGGTGTGCGTGCTGAGGATGTTTGATGTGCAATACCATGCTCCGTGCAGTAAGCTTCAATGGTAGAGTTTAGGAACTCTGTACCTTTGTTGGAGCAGATGGTGACAATTGCTTGGTTCTTTTCCACAGCTAGACGCTTGAGCAGTTGTGGTAGCTTGGTCAGTGTCTCCTTCTTGCTGAAGAGAA
This sequence comes from Thymus mandschuricus, assembly GCA_029379335.1. Lineage (NCBI taxonomy): Eukaryota > Viridiplantae > Streptophyta > Magnoliopsida > Lamiales > Lamiaceae > Thymus > Thymus mandschuricus. The sequence continues at coordinate 26,190,036 of CM057078.1, forward strand.
ATACAACCCAAGTGTAGCGAGAGAAGTCATCGACTACAACTAGAGTGTACTTCCTTCCATTTACACTAACTGGAGTGACTGGGCCAAACAGATCCATATGAAGCAGCTCGAGCACTCGCTTGGATGAAGCTTCTTCAAGACTGGCGAAGTGCTTCTTCGTCTGCTTCCCTCGTTGGCATGGTGAGCATTGATGATCTTTGACAAAGACTTCATTTGGTATGCCTTGCACAAAGCCTTTTCGAGCTATGCGATTGATTGCTTTGAAATTGAGATGGTTCAAGCGTCGGTGCCATAGCCATCCTAATTCTGTAGCACTTCTTGCAACTAAGCACGTCTCCTCTTTGCAGCTTTCCCATTGTGCTATATAGACGTTCCTTTGTCTAATTCCAGTCAGCAGAATCTGGGACGTGAGCTTGCTCTTCACAATGCACTTGTTGGAAATAAATTCCACCTTGTATCCTTTATCACAGAATTGTGAAATGGATAGCAAGTTGTGCTTAAGTCCTTCCACATAGGAGACTTCTTCAATTGTGAGCTTTCCAACTTTCAATGCGCCGTACCCTTTGGTGCTTCCTCAAGAGTTATCACCAAAAGTAACGTGTGGACCCTTCTTCTCTATGTAGTCATGAAGTAGAGCTCTCATGCCGGTCATGTGTCTTGAACAGCCACTGTCCAAGTACCAGATTTGTTGACCCTCACTTGGCATGGGATCCACGGCGCTCACCTGCAATTAGACATATTTTGGTACCCAAATCAGTTTGGGTCCTTGCAGGTTAGTTCCCTTAGGTACCCACACTTGCTTCACTTTCTTTCGAAAGGTAGCTTGTGTCTTGGGCTTCTCGACCTTTGAAAACTGTGAGTTCTGCCTTGAAGCAGTTTCACACGTGCAGCAGTGTGTGCAAGAGGGGTAGCGGCTCGCTTGAGGCTTACCTATGCTCTTACCCGCTTGCTTGTATCCTGAAGCGACTCGCTTCGGATTAGCTACAGGTTTAGAGATTGACTTAGGATTTACAGTCTTTCGAAGCGGCTCGCTTGGTTTTCTCGAAGTGGTTCAACTAGGGTTTTGACCCCGACTCGCTTGAGAAACCTTGGAAGATTGAAGCGGCCTCCTTGGTGCTTCAAGTTCTTTCCCTCAGCGTTAGTCCGGTTGGACCATCTCCAGTCCGGATAACGTGACACATAGACATTACTCCTTTTCTTGAAAGGGAGATCCTTTGTCTCTGGTGTCTTGGTCTGAGACTTAGAAGCTACAACTGGTTTCCCTTTACCTTTAGATTGGTAAGATTTAGCATTGTGAGTGCTAGGGACAGTTGGTCTTTGCTTGCCCTTAGTTTCTGCCCTTGAAGATATAGACATCTTCATTGGCTTCTTCTTAGGGTTCTCAGACATTTGGCCTTTATCCTTGTTGGTGGTCGCTTTGGAGGCAGTGGGCACATCCAAAGTGACTGATGGTGTCGTAATTGAAGCACCAACAAAGACAGTCGGCTTGGAAGGTCCACCCTCATATCCGAGTCCTCCCTTTCTACCAAAAGGTAGAAGCAAGCTCTCTAGTGCCTGCCTAGCATATGAAGCTTTGTTCAAGTTGGCAACTAGAGCGGATTGGGTTTCATACGTTCCTTCCAAGCTTTGATGTCTAGCGAAGAGATCCTCGAACTTACTAGTCATAGCCCTTAACTTAAGTTTGACTTCGTCAAGCTCATTGGCTAGCTTTTGGTTCTCCTTCTCGCTTTGAGACATAGCTTGTTTTAACATTTCGTGGTCACTTGACAATTTAAAGTGCTTGTCAGGTAACTCACTCCATGTCGAGGAATTCGCTTCCTCTTGGTGAGTGTGTGGGAGTGTAATTGAACTTGGTGAGGGATAGATAAATACCTCTCCAGTTTCCTCGTCGGTGAGCGCCATGAGTCCAAGATCCTCTCCCTCACTTGAGTTAGGATCTGTAAATGCATCGGAGTCGCTTGATGGATCTTCAGTTGAAGCAACCGGCATTTCACTCGCTACGAGCGCTCGCCTGGGAGCATCTCTCTTGGCCTTCAGTTCCTCACGTTCTTTGGCACTTAGCTTTGGGCAGTCAGATTTGTAGTGGCCCATCTTGTGGCAGTGATAGCACTCCACATCCATCATGTCGCGTGGGATCGGCTTTGTCGTCTCCTCTCTTTTCCCTTTTCCTTCTCGAGCATCAGTGCTCCTCCCTTTGTACTACTTGTAGAATCTCTTGTACATGCCCACTCGAGAGTTCATTTTGTTGAAGTTCTTGGATAAGAACGCAACATGTTCTTCTAGCTCTTCCCTCGTCATCTTGGCTAGCGATTGGTCGCTTGGCCCTTCGGCAGCTTTGAAAGCTACACCTTTTGACGTCGTGGGAGCTTCATCCTCATCGTCGAGGTTCATTCGATTCAGATCGAATTCGTGAGCTTTGAGTTCGGAGAACAGAATCTCCGGTGTGAGCTTCGATAAATCCTTGGTAGCTAGGTACAACTCCTTCATTGTCTGCCACTTCCTTGTGAGAGCACGAACAATCTTTAGATTTACTTTCTTGTCTGTGAGTTCCTTCCCAAGTGAGTTGAGAGTTGCAGTGATGTTGGTAACTCACAGCTCGAAGGCATCGATGGACTCTCCTGGCTTCATCACTAGGCTTTCAAACTCCCGCATCTGAACAGCAAGCTTGTTTTCTTTGATTTTGTCTGTGCCTTGAGAAATGAGGGCTAGGGTTTCCCACATTTCTTTTGCCGTTACGCACTTCCTTATCCGCGGTAGATAGGCGTCCGACACGGTTCTCTGCATCGTGTGGCGTGCGATCTTGTTGAGGTTGGCGACTTTGAAGTCATTTGGAGTGTACTCATCTTTGTCCTTTTCTACATACCGTTGTCGAACATAGGCAGCCCGACCTTCGGCAGCTGGGACGTTCTCAGAGACGGCTTTCCTGATTTCGATCGGTCCACCTTCAATGACCTCCCACATCCGGTTATGGATGGAGCATAGGAAGCTCTCAACTCGAAAGCTCCAGATCTCATAGCCTTCAATGGAAAACTGTGGAGACTAGAAGCATTGTATGTAGACATAGCAAACAGTCAGTAGTAGATGCAGTATGCGTGGGTGAGGTTTTGATGCACTTAGAAAGATAGGATCCGGTTCAGTGAGACAACAGAAGTGAGTGGGGACTCACTTCGGATATGCAAAGCAGAGGCTCGAAAGAACCGCTGCTCTGATACCACTTGTTGGTCCCGGTTTGTTATAGGAAAAATACGTAGAGGGGGGGGGGGGTGAATACGTATTTTGAAGTTTTTAACTCAGAGTATGAAGTAAAGTTCTCTTTTGAAATACTAAGACCTAGCCGAGAGCTATATCTGAAGTAATCATGTTTCTCTTGACCTAAGCTTAGAGCTTGATCAAGAGTGAGACTTTACTCTTAGTGCGGAATTCGGTGAGCTAAATCTTTCCTTAGTATTTAAAATTTCCAAGTTATGTTTGTTTAGATGCAAGTGCAATGAATAATCAAACAAGGAAAAATAAAGAGTTTAGGGTTAGAGAGATACGACACGAGATTTATAGTGGTTCAGAGATAAAGCTCCTACGTCCACTTTGTTGCACTTGGCAACGCGTTCTCTTCACTCAAGAACTTGAAGATTACGGGCTCTTCAAAAGCCTGGTCGATATCGAGCTTCACTCGCTTGGATCTGACGACAGACGCAGTGATTACGGGTTCACTACATAGACCTAAACTGGACTGGAAGCTTCACTCGCTTCAGTCCGACGACAGGGAGATTGCGGGCTCTCCTTACAGCCTAGCTTCGATCGAGCTTTTTACACAAACGATGTAAGTGCAAGCTTGGATCTAGACTCTATGATCGAGGCTTCTACAATCGATGAAAGTAGGGCCTTGGATCAAAACAACCTAACGACGACGAACACAAAAAACTTAACAACAGAACTTAGGGTTAGGGTTTTTGGTATACGACGAACACACTATGAAGAACTCTTTACAGTAGATGCAAAGATGGCTAGAGTTCTTCTTCTAAGCTTGGATATGGAATGGGCTTAGACTCTAAGTGTGAAGGCTGTGAAGACGAGTTCCGACGAGACTGGAACTCGGAGAACACTTGGAAACAAAGACTCGAAGTTTGCTCTAAGGCTGGGAGTGTTTGTTTGCAGTAGGCGCTCGAATGCTCAAGTAGTGTTCTACTTCTCTTCGTCTTCATCCTTCACTATTTATTGGCGGAGGTTTGGCCGAGATCCGTTGCTTGGTTGGTGGCCTTGTCCCTCCTCCTCTCGACAGTACTTGCACAGGCTGGCTGCTTTTCAGACGCGCATTTTTGGCTCTTTGCCAAAATTGGCTAAGTTCCAAACTTAACTGTAACTGGAGCGAGCCAGTACTGTTGCGGCGCCCTTGTCGGCCTAGCAGTCAACTCCGCTGCTCCTCTTCGCAATCGACACGTGGAGATCTCGCAATTAATGTTGTTGGTCCCGGTTTGTTAATAGGAAAATACGTAGAGGGGGGGTGAATACGTATTTTCAAGTTTTTCAACTTCAAATCCCTTAACTCAGAGTAACAAGTAAAGAGCTCGCTCGAAACTTAAGACCTAGCTGAAGCTAGATCTACAGTACGTAGCTTGCCTGCTTGACCGAAGTGAGCACTTGATCAAGAGGGAGTCTTTACTCGTATATACGGAATTTGGTGAGCTAGAAATCTTTCCTAAGTATTTAAAATTTCTAGATTAGGTTTGTTTAGTTGCAATATGCAATGGATAATCAAATAAGTAAGAGTTTAGGGTTAGAGAGATATGACACAGAGAATTATAGTGGTTCGGAGATAACGCTCCTACGTCCACTTTGTTGCACGACGGCAACCGTTGTCTTCACTCAAGAACTTGAAGATTTCGGGCTCTTCAAAAGCCTGGTCAAGATCGAGCTTCACTCGCTTGGATCTGACAGACGCTGGGTGATTCCGGGTTCACACCAAAAACCTAACTAGACTGGAAGCTTCACTCGCTTCAGTCGAACAGACAGGGAGATTACGGGCTCTCCTTACAGCCTAGCTTCGATCGTGCTTTACACGAACGATGTAAGTGCAAGCTTGGATCTAGACTCTATGATCGAGGCTTCTTCAATCGATGAAAGAAGGGCCTTGGATCGAAACAACCTAACGACGACTCAAAAACCTAACAGACAGATTTAGGGTTTTTGGTTGACGAACACACTATGAAGAGCTCTTTACAGTAAGTGCAAAGATGGCTAGAGCTCTTCTTCTAAGCTTGGATATGGAATGGGCTTAGATTCTAAGTGTGAAGGTTGTGAAGACGAGTTCCAATGAACTGGAAACTCGGAGAACACTTGGAAACAAAGACTCGAAGATTTGCTCGAAGGCTTGGAAGTGTTTGTTTGCTGTATGCGCTCGAATGCTCAAGTAGTGTTCTCCTTCTTCACGTTGAGATCCTTCACTATTTATAGGCGGAGGGTTGGCTGAGATCCGTTGCTTGGCTGGTGGCCTTGTACCTCCTCCTCTCGACAGTACTTGCGCAGGCTGGCACCTTTTTCAGACGTCCAGTTTTGGCATTTTGCCAAAATTGGCTAACTTACAAGGTTAACAGTAACTGGAGCGAGCCAGTACTGTTGCGGCGCCTTTGTCGGCCTGGCAGTCAACTCTTCCGCTCCACTCCGCTTTCGACACGTGGAGATCTTGTAATTAATGCTACGATCTCCTGTTGACTGGAGTTCAAAATATGGGCGGGAGTCGCGCTGTCGCTTTCTGGTGGGTAGTGGCTCGCTTCGCTTTGAAGTTGTAGCATCTGCTTTAGTTGAGTCACTTCGTAGTCATTCTGTAGTGAGCCGCTTCGGGAGATAAAGTTCCCTAGTGACTGCTTTGGAAATTGCTGACTAGAGTTGACTAGCTTTGACTATTCACTGTAGCGCTTGCTTCGCTTCGCTTTGGCTTTGAACTGTAGCGCTCGCTTCGCTTCGCTATTCTTCGGCACGCTTCACTTCGGCTTGCTAAACTTGCTTCGCTTCGAAAAACATACTCAAGCGAGTGGTCTTCACTTGAAACTTTGAAGCCTAAAATCTAAGCAAAATAAAGAGCCATCCTAACTGTATAGGCTTAGAAAAATTCTAACCTATCATTTACATCAAAATGGGTCGCTTGGGAACAAAACGCTTTGGGGTTTTGGGATCAAATCAAAACACTAAGATATCCCTTATAGGTTCCCCCTTAACATGTTGTTCTTAACAATTCCCAACAATTTCCCCCTTTTTGATGATGCCAAAACCCATCAGACTTAGATAAAAAAAATCTAGTCTATCTAACCGTGAAGGGAACTTCAAGCGACTGCTTCCTTTGCAGCTTCGTTTGTAGTTTTCTTTTAAGTTCCTTTTCCCTTTTTTTTCGGTTAAATTGTTTGAGTTTGTAGCAAAATGTAAAGTCATTCTGTTGGTCCCGGTTTGTTAATGGGAAAATACGTAGAGGGGGGGGGGGGGGTGAATACGTATTTTGAAGTTTTTCAACTTCAAATCCCTTAACTCAGAGTAACAAGTAAAGAGCTCGCTTGAAACTTAAGACCTAGCTGAAGCTAGATCTACAGTACGTAGCTAGCCTGCTTGACCGAAGTGAGTACTTGATCAAGAGGGAGTCTTTACTCGTGTATGCGGAATTTGGTGAGCTAAATCTTTTCCTAAGTAATTAAAATATCCAGATTAAGTTGTTTAGATGCATGTGCAATGGATAAACAAAGTAAAGAGTTTAGGGTTAGAGAGATACGACACAGAGATTTATAGTGGTTCGGAGATAACGCTCCTACGTCCACTTTGTTGCACGACGGCAACTGTTCTCTTCACTCAAGAACTTGAAGGTTACGGGTCCTTCAAAAACCTGGTCGAGATCGGGCTTCACTCGCCTGGATCTGACAGACGCTGGGTGATTCCGGGTTCACACCAAAAACCTAACTAGACTAGAAGCTTCACTCGCTTCAGTCAGACAGACAGGGAGATTACGGGCTCTCCTTACAGCCTAGCTTCGATCGAGCTTTACACAAACGATGTAGGTGCAAGCTTGGATCTAAACTCTATGATCGAGGCTTCTCCAATCGATGAAAGAAGAGCCTTGGATCGAGACAACCTAACGACAACACTCAAAAACCTAACAGACAAAGTATAGGGTTTTTGGTTGACGACACACTATGAAGAACTCTTTACAATAAGTGCAAAGATGGCTAGAGCTCTTCTTCTAAGCTTGGATATTTGAAGTGGGCTTAGATTCTAAGTGTGAAGGTTGTGAAGACGAGTTCCGATGAACTAGAAACTCGGAGAACACTTGAAACAAAAACTCGAAGATTGCTATGAAAGCTTGGGAGTGTTTGTTTGCTGTATGCGCTCGAATGCTCAAGTAGTGTTCTACTTCTTCACGTTGTGATCCTTCACTATTTATAGGCGGAGGGTTGGCTGAGATCCGTTGCTTGGTTGGTGGCCTTGTCCCTCCTCCTCTCGACAATACTTGCACAGGCTGGCTACTTTTCAGATGCGCAGTTTTGGATTTTTGCCGAAAATGGCTAAGTTCCAATTTCAACAGTAACTGGACCGACCCAGTACTGTTACGGCGCCTTGTCGGCCTGGCAGTCAACTCCTCTGCTCCTCTCTTGAGTCGACACGTGGAGATCTCGTAATAAATGCGAAGATCTCCAGTTGACTGGAGTTCAAATTCGGAGCGAGAATTTGTGCTGTCGCTTTCTGGTAGGTAGTGGCTCGCTTCGCTTTGTAGCGTCCGCTTTAGTTGAGTCACTTCATAGTCATTCTGTAGTGAGCCGCTTCGGGAAATAAAGTTCCCTAGTGACTGCTTTGGAAATTCCTGACTAGAGTTGACTAGCTTTGACTTTACACTGTAGCGCTCGCTTCGCTTCGCTTTGGCAGACTTGCTTCGAGTACTGTAGCGATCGCTTCGCAGCACTGTTCTTCGACACGCTTCACTTCAGTTTGCTTGGCTTGCTTCGCTTTGAAAAACACACTCAAGCGAGTGGCCTTCACTTGAACTTTTGAAGCCTAATCTAAGCAAAATAAAAGAGTCATCCTAACAGAGTAGGCTTAGAAAAATTCTAACCTATTAACTGCATCAAAATGGGTCGCTTGGGAACAGAACGCTTTGGGGTTTTGGGATCAAATCAAAACACTAAGATATCCCTTATAGGTTCCCCCTTAACATATTCATTCTTAACAATTCCCAACAATTTCCCCCTTTTTTATGATGCCAAAACCCATACGACTTAGATAAAAATAAATCTAGTCTATCTAACCGTGAAGGGAACTCCAAGCGACTGCTTCCTTTGCAGTTTCGTTTGTAATTTTCTTTTAAGTTCCTTCCCCTTTTTTTTCGGTTAAATTAATGAGTTTGTAGCAAAAATGTAAAGTCATTCACAAAGCTAGTAAATGACACAAAGGAGACAGAAATTGAAATGAGATAGATGAACAAGCAGTTCACAAAAAGAGATATGTTAAGAAGCTTGAAACTCAAAGGTTTCCTGCAGCTTCATCCTCCTTCTCCTTCTCCTTTCCTTCTTCCTCCTCCTTCATCTCTTCTTCAGCAGCAGTGTCCACATAAGCTGACAAAACTTTTGATTCCATAGAGTCAACTGTGTGGATACTAGGTCTTCTCCATGCACTTTCCAGCTTGAAAGCTTCAGTCACTTCATCATCTATGATCCCTCTATCTGGAATGTCAGTGCCTGGATGATAAGGCATGGGGAATTCCTTTAGAGCAGGAACCTTGACGACCAGAGGTTTGGGCTGAGCCAATTCAGCAGTGGTGAAGATCTTCCTTCGCAGCTTCTCATCATACGCGCAGAGAAAATTACTGAGAGCACTCATCCGAGAGCAACGATCCTGAACTGGCACTACCTCCCAAAAATAGTATGCTTTGATGAATAGGTTCTGGTAGTCAAGCCACAGATCGCGCAGATCTCTCGGGATGAATTCTTCAATTTCTCTGGAGTCCGGATGTTCATTCCTCCGCTTGGCCAATTCCTCCTCTGACCTGCTTGACAGTTGAGCCATAGTCTGTTTGAATTTTGCTCCCGACTCGCTGTTCCACGATGTACGCTTCTCATTGAGTCGTTTGCGAATGTAATCTTGCTCCTCCTTGAGAGGATATCGACCCGACTCAACCATCTCCTTTGTAGTCACGTCGCATGCATCAAATATGGCTTGAGCTTCACATGCTTCGGACTCATCTGGCATGAAGGGAATAAAGGCATTGCGCACTAGTGAAGACTGGATCAGTATCACTTCACTGAAGTGCTCCTCGATCCGTGCGTCAATTACTTGGAGTCACCTTTCATTACTCCTCTTCTTCCTCTCGCTTTTGCTCCTTCCTTCTTCTCTTTCTTTTCTCTTTCTCTCCTCTTTCTCTGCCCTTGAAGCCACTGCTTGCTTGACCTTTTGGCGCTTGGCCGCGGGGTCATCTCTTTTTGTCTCCGGAGCAGTTCGCTTCACTGGCAGCTTAGGTAATGGGGGTGGTGGCATATCCTTCTTCGTAGCGGTAGCCGAAGTGAGTGCGGCTGTCGAAGCTGACGCGGTGGTTGAAGCGGGCGCTTTGGGTGTAGCGGCCGCTTGGGAACTGGATGAAGCACCTGCAGCAATAGAATTTTTGGTTAGTTTAAACAGCTGCTCCATCTCCCACGCCAAGACAGCATCCTTCTCCACCTGCACCCTCTTTTCCTCCTTCGTTATTACAGTCACCGGAGGATGTCGTGCAATAGAAGCACTCAGCACTTTTTCCTGAAGCGGCCTCCTAGGCTCTTCGGGCTTTTTCATTAACTCCTCCTCCGTGAGTTTCGTCTTGCCCTTAACTTCGCCAAGAGCCCTCGCTTCATCTACCACCTCAGCAACACCTCCATCACTACTGCCTCCCTGCAGCATTCTCTCCACTCCAACTCTACTTCCCCCTAAACCTCCAGCTCCTCCTCCCTGAAGCTGTCCTTCCCCTCCTAGCTTCACTTGTCCTTCCCTCATTTGTCCTTCCCCCTTTTTGGCATCATCACTGCCAGGGGTTAGGATGATAGATTTTCCAGAAAAGGATTGTTGAAGAGAGTTGACTGTATTGAAGATAGCTTGAAGCATCTGCTGGGTTTTATCCATGGAAGGTGCCACCAAATCAGCAGTTTTGATTGAAATTTCTTCGAGTAGATACTCGCACTGCTTCTCTCGTTCCACAACTGATGCCATCATCCTTTCTAAAGGTTCCACTTCTCTGAAGCGAGCCTCCAGCTCCGCTTCAATTTCCCTCCTTATATCTGCCTTCTCCTCTTGCAGGTTGAAGTACCAAAATTCCTGAGCCGCTTGAAATTCAGCTTGCATTGTCTCAAGGCTCCTCTCTCTCTGGTTTAGAGAGAGATGGAATTCGGCACTTGCAGCCATCTTCTCTGTGTAAGCTTCGCCCAGCTCCTTGACCTTTTCCAGAAGTAGAGTTAATTCTGCATTCCTAAGGTCAATAGCTTGCGCACTCTTTCTCCTACTCTCCAACTCCTTTTTGTCGAGCTCACTTTCCTGTTGAGCAGCTTCATCTCATTTATGAGAGAGTCCAGAATCTTTTTCGTGCTCAGCAGCTCACTTCCCGTCCTTATCAGCTCCTCCTCTCTCTTCTCATACTTCTCCTTTAATTTCTTCAATTCCTTTTCCAACTCCTTCTTTTCTTTGCCAACTGAGACAAGTTCAGCATTGACCTTCCTCAAACGGCTCCTTTCCCCATCAAGCGAGCCCTTGAGGTCGGTGATTGTGATAGATTGATCTCCCACCAGCTTCACCTACGCCTCCAGCGCCTTCTCTTTCTCCTCCAATAACTTCTCCTTCTCCTCCACCTTTCCCTCCAAATCCTTCTTCTTCTTGTCAAAGTCTTCTCTAAGACTGATGACCTCCCCCGCCTTCCTCTCCATTTCCTCACTCTTCTTCGTTATCTCGCTTTGAAGGCTAGCGATCTTCGCATCCTTCAACTCCACCTCCTCCTTATATTCCCTGATGAGCTTCCTTTCATGGGATGAGGGCACTCGCTTCGGATCTGTGGCGAGTGGATATGATTCTTTCACCTTAGCATCCAGCTTCTCCCAGAAGCTGGTCCCTTCAAGGAAGGCATGGAAGCCATTTTCGCCAATGAAGTTGAGAATCTTGGCTTCCATTTGAATCAGTTCCTCCTCTGTGAAGGCTTTGAGGAGCCTGAAGATTTTGTAGTACTCCGTTCCTCGATACGTGATGTACGTCAGAAAGTCGACTACATTGGTGTAAAACACGTCGCTCCATGCAACGTTCGCAGAGCGAAGATTGTAGCGAAGATTGATTGTCTCAGCGGCTTGCTCTCTGTCTAGGGCATAGCGTTCGAGAGCCCGCTTGTGTACGGTGAGGGCAGGGGTTATGAATTGAGGAATGATGGGAAGTTCTCCTACAGTTTGGGCGGTATCGGCTGTAGCTGCCGATGTCGAGAGGGATTGGGTAGGTGATGAGGTTTCTTGGGTTTCTGAAATTTGAATGGCTTCAGTGGGTGGTGGTTGAATGGTTTCGGTGGGTAGTGGTTGTATCGGCTGGGATTGAAGTGGGGTGAATGTAGTGTAGGCAGCAGCTTCATATGTGCTGAGGAATGGAACAGTGGGAATGTGAAAAGAAGATGCTGACTCTTCTTCATGGGGAGAGAGGGGTTTTGTCTGTGTGAGAGGTTGTTGGGTTGATGAAGCTTGGGGTTCTGGTATCTGGGTGATTTGGAGTTGTGGGGATTGGGCTTTGGTTGGTGAAGGCTTGGATTGGGTCACTTCGATGTCCTCAAGCGGCTTCTCCACCGCCTCACTTTCTTGGACAAGGGAAGTGACTCGCTTCATCTTTTTGCTTCGCTTGGTCCTGGCTCGCTTCATGGGTGAAGCGACCTGCCTCGCTTGGCCTTCTTCAGCTTGCCTTTCGGCAACTGGTCTTGCAATGGTAACTTCCACCTCAAGAAGTCCCAGATCCATCAGAATCTTCGTTTTCCTCCACGTATCGTAGAAGATAGTCTGCTTGTTGTATATGGTCGTGTCGGAATCCGGCCATATTTTCATTGGAAACTTCATCTCCAGTGCAACAGACAGTCTTGAAAAGAATTTCAATTTTCCCTTGCGAAGAATCTTATTCGCAGTTCCTGGAACGAACGCGAAATCTTCAGCAGCCTCGTAGATTTGCTTGAGGAACCACCGGTGCCAGTTAAACTTCGTTCCAGCGAGGCTGTTGACGATCATGGTGGTCCCGATCAGTTTCGTCTCCGACAGCGTATCGAGGGATCCGACATAGCATTCGATACTCTTCGTAAAGAGTTCGCAGATGAGATTGAAGGGTTCCTTCAAACTTTTACGAATATTGGCCTCTTTGAAATTCGGATCTGCTCCGGCGGCTGCAAATCGACCATACTGCACTCCGGCCGAAAGACCCAAATCTAACAGTGAGTCTCCTCCTTCTCTCGACAGATCGAACACACTGATTAAATCATTCAAGTCCACCTCCACTGGCTTCTTGGACTTAGGATCTGTAAATGATGAGGTATTTTGTTCCTTCTTCAAGTTCAGTAGGATATCTGCCACTGCTTTCGCCAGAATCTTCGTCGGCATCAACGTTATAAACTTCCATAGACCGGCCGTGGTCACGGCTCTACGGAAGAAACCATTTCTTTCGATGACGAGTTGAGATGGGGCTCGACATTGATGTGTTCGCTAACATTTGTCATGAACTGCTCCATCGTCAGTATTCTTCTTCTTGCCCATGGTGGATTTTGAAAGAGTTTGACTAAGGTTTTAACAATGAAAATCAAGGGTTGAGACTCGTGAGTTGCAGAATAATTGCAGATCTAAGCACGAGAATGGCAATTTTAGAAGGCTGTGAAAGGTTCTGCAGTTCTGCCTCGTCCCATATATATAGAGTTAGGTTATGGCTGACGTGGCAGGGGTAGGACGGTAATAACGCCGAAAATCCTGTAGGTAGGCGGCGGACGTGCGGTGATGGACCTGACGTGTCCGGCGTCATCACAGTAAAAGTGAACCGCCACTTGCTCGGCGTCGCCACGTGGCCTTCTATGGTTGGCTTGTCGTATACGGCGTTAATCGAACGGCTCCAGATTGGGGGCTGTTGAGATTCGACGGCTGGATCTTCTCCGCCTTTTCCCGCTTCAAATTCAAACGTGTGAACACGCGCCCGATATTTACGTCGTTCCTGCACCTGCATTAAATGCACAGCAGAAAGTAAAATTGCACTCGAGTGCAGACAGCTCATACTCGCTTCGTGCCCGCTCGCTTCGAGTTGGGCCGCTTGGCCTTGACTCACTTGAGAGGCACTCGCTTGAGTGACTGTTCCGCACTCGCTTGCGATGGCTAGCTTTGAGTGACGAAGCACTCGCTTGGCCATCTGAAGCGACTGGAATAAGAAATTGAATTTCTTTGCTTAATTTAAAATGTTTCTGACTTACATACTTCGAGGATAAACAAGAATGTTTTCCTCTTTGTATTTGTGTCAGATTCACTTCATATTTTCCACATAGTAAGTGAAGGTTTCTAGCACGCTTCAGCTCACTTTGTGTACTTAAAATTGAAACGCTTACCAGTTAATCTCACTTCGTAGGAGATTGATACCACTAGTTGGAGACTTCATTTGATTTGGACTTCAAGTTGTTGACTCCACTTGTTGATGAATGCATCTATTGTTCGCTTTGAAGCTTGTTTATATCACCTGTTGGGTATCACTTGATGGGTAATTTATCTTCTTGGCATTCGTCTTCATGGCATTCATCTTCCTCTACGAATTAGAGAGTCCTCCATCGAAGTGAATGAGGGAGAAAATGAATAAAGTACACAAGCTTACTACAACCCGAAGGGAGCATCACGTAAGTGTACTTATTCACGACGAATGGGGGATGAGTACAAGTCCTTATCTCAGAGCAGAAATGGACAGGATGACAGTGAGAATGCTCTGACAAGACAATCTCGTATTTTACGCAAAAGCATGTCACCAGCCCTGCAACCTTTTGTATAAAAAGGTAAACCTTCAAGCTTTCCTACATTCTAGAGAATGAATCTGCAGTCGGCTCGCTTTGACCCAAGCTAGGGCAAATTGAAGCGATGCAGAATTCAAGGTAGCAGCATTTTTGCTCGCTTTGGAAGTAGCTCGCTCCGAGAGTAAGCATTAGTTCCCCCTTAACCATATACTTAACAATTCCAATAAGTTGGTAGGGAACTTCTTCCAATACTCCACATTTCTCCACCTAACTTCATTTTCTTCAAGCGAGTGAGATTTGAAGTGGCTCGCTTGAGTTGGTGAAGATCCAAAGCGAGTGACACTTGAAAACAAGTGAGCACTCCTTTGTGCATCCATGAACTAGCATTCTTCACCAGGGTCTAGCAACCCTAATTCCATGCATAGCTGGTTGAAACGAGACTCAGCTAGAGGCTTGGTGAGGATATCTGCTCGCTGGAGATCAGTATGAATTTTCTCGAGCTTGATATCCTTCTTCTCGACATGATCACGAATGAAGTGATGTCGAATTTCCACATGCTTGCATCTGGTGTGAAGCACTGGATTCTGCGAGATACATATAGCACTGTTGTTGTCGCAGAAGATCGGAATTTCATTCGCTTCGACCTTGTAGTCCTTCAATTGCTGACGAAGCCATAGGATTTGAGAACAGCAGCTTCCTGCGGCCATATATTCAGCTTCAGTTGTGGAAGTGGCTACACTTGTCTGCTTCTTCGAAAACCATGAGACTAGCTTGCTTCCCAAAAACTGACACGTGCCCGAAGTTGACTTCCTGTCGACTCGGCACCCACCATAGTCAGCATCGGAATATCCAGTGAGCTCCAAATTGTCCTCCGCTGGATACCACAGACCCATGTTGACAGTGCCCTTCAAATATCGAAGAATCCTTTTGGCAGCTTCAAGATGGCTGTGCTTGGGGTTGCTTTGGAAGCGAGCGCAGACTCCGACTGCAAAAGCAATATATGGCCTGCTTGCAGTGAGATAGAGTAGTGACCCGATTAGGGCACGATAATCTGTAGGATCTACAGATTTTCCTCCTTCGTCTGGCTCCATCTTCCAGTTGGTATTCATAGGAATCTTCACAGCTTTAGCATGTTGAACACCAAACTTGGCAAGCATATCTCTAGTGTACTTGGCTTGGTTTATGAAAATTCCATTATCCTGCTGCTTCACTTGAAGACCTAGAAAGCAGCTCATCAAGCTAATCATTGACATTTCATATTTGGTCTTCATCAGCTCTCCAAACTTCTCGCTAAGCGACTGGTTTGGTGACCCAAATATGATGTCGTCCACGTAGATCTGAACCCATAGCATATCGTCTCCATGATTGATAGTGAATAGAGTTCGATCTATTTTCCCTTTGTGGAAGCCATTCTCCACTAGGAATTGAGATAGTGTATCATACCAAGCTCTGGGAGCCTGCTTCAACCCATACAGGGCTTTCTTCAAGCGATACACTTTATCTCCCTGCTCGAAACCCGGTGGCTGCTCCACATACACTTCTTCCTTGAGTTCACCATTGAGGAATGTGCTCTTCACATCCATTTGATAGACCTTGAACTTCTTGGCTGCTGCATAGGCTAGAAACAATCTGATAGCTTCAAGCCGTGCCACTGGAGCGAAGGTCTCGTCAAAGTCGATTCCTTTCTCTTGGCAGTAGCCTTTGGCAACGAGTCGCGCCTTTTTCCTCACTACGTTGTGGTCCTCGTCGGTCTTGTTCTTGAACACCCACTTGGTGCCAATAACATGCTGAAACTTGGGACGATCCACGAGGTACCATACGTCGTTCCTGGTGAACTGGTTCAGCTCTTCTTGCATGGCGATCACCCAGTTAGAGTCGGCTAGGGCTTCCTCCACGCTTGATGGCTCAATGTTGGAGAGAAAACAACTGAACATAGCACTTTCTTCGAACACTTGACTTCTGGTCACTACACCCTTGGATGGATCTCCAATGATTTGACTTGGTGAGTGATCTTTGAGCCACGCTCGCTTGGATCCGCCAGCTTCATCTTCATCTTCTTCCTTGTCGCTCGCTTCACCATCTGAAGCGACTGGATTGGGTGCTTGGCCTGCACTAGCTTCAGGAATCTTGGGGGCAGCTTCGACTTCTCCTTTGGGATCCTGCTCGCTTGAGTCCTTGATCTCATCATCTTCATCAAGCACGTCCCAAGTGAGTTGATTTGAGGGTTCCTTGCTTTGATCCTTTTCATTAGCTTGAGCCTGTTCCTGTGGAAGACTTAAAGAAGATTCATCAAATACGACATGGGGTGATTCCTCCACAATTAGGGTTTTGCAGTTAAACACTCTGTAGGCTTTGCTAGATGTAGAGTATCCTAAGAATACTCCTTCATCAGCTTTGCTTTCAAAGGCTTTCAACTGCGACTTCCCATTGTTGTGAATGAAGACCCTACAACCAAAAATATGGAAATAAGATATGTTTGGAATTCTCCCTGTCCATATTTCATATGGAGTTTTGTCATGCCGTATGTTGAGAAGCGTCCGATTCTGTGTGTAGCATGCCGTGTTGGCAGCTTCAGCCCAATACTTCATTGGAAGCTTTGAATCTGCAATCATGGTACGAACGGCTTCTTTGATGATTCGATTTCTTCTTTCAGCAACTCCATTCTGCTGAGGTGTACGTGCTGAAGAGGTTTGATGTGCTATGCCATGCTCCGTGCAGTACGGTTCAATTGTAGAGTTCAAGAACTCTGTGCCTTTGTCGGAGCGAATGGTCACGATAGCTTGATTCTTTTCCACCGCCAATCGCTTGAGTAGTTGTGGCAGTTTGGTCAGTGTCTCCTTCTTACTGAAGAGGAATACAATCCAAGTGTAGCGAGAGAAATCGTCGACTACAACTAGAGTGTACTTCCTTCCATTTACGCTAACTGGAGTAACTGGACCAAACAGATCCATGTGAAGCAGCTCGAGCACTCGCTTTGATGAGGCTTCTTCGAGACTGGCGAAGTTCTTCTTCGTCTGCTTCCCTCGTTGGCATGGTGAGCATGGATGGTCTTTGATGAAGACTTCATTCGGTATGCCTTGCACCAAATCTTTTCGAGCTAAGCGATTGATAGTTTTGAAATTGAGATGATTCAAGCGTCTGTGCCATAGCCATCCAATTTCTGTAGCACTTCTTGCAACTAGGCAAGTTTCCTCTTTGCAGCTGTCCCATTGTGCTATGTAGACGTTCCTTTGCCTAATTCCAGTGAGCACAATCTGAGACGTGAATTTGCTCTTCACAATGCACTTGTTGGAGATGAACTCCACCCTGTACCCTTTATCACAAAACTGTGAAATGGACAACAGGTTGTGCTTGAGTCCTTCCACATAGGAGACTTCTTCAATTGTGAGCTTTCCAACTTTCAGTGCGCCGTATCCCCTGTTGCTTCCTCGAGAGTTGTCACCAAAGGTTACGTGTGGACCCTTCTTCTCTATGTAGTTGTGAAGTAGAGCTTTCATGCCGGTCATGTGTCTTGAACATCCACTGTCCAAGTACCAGATTTGATGACCCTCACTTGGCATGGGATCCACGGCGCCCACCTGCAATTAGAGAGATTTTGGTACCCAAATCAGTTTGGGTCCTTGCAGGTTAGTTCCCTTAGGTACCCACACTTGCTTCACTCTCTTTTGAGATGAAGCTTGTGTCTTGGGCTTCTCGACCTTCGAAAACTTGGTGTACTGCCTAGAAGCAGCTTCACACGTGCAACAGTGTGTGCAAGAGGGGTAGCGGTTCGCTTGAGACATACCTATGCTCTTACCTTTATACTTATATCCTGAAGCGACTCGCTTCGGATTAGTCATAGGCTTAGAGACTGACTTAGGTTTTACAGTCTGTTGAAGCGGTCCACTTGGTTTACTCGTAGTAGTCCAATTAGGGTGTTGAACCCGACTCGCTTGAGTAACCTTGGAAGTTTGAAGCGGCCTCTCGGGTGCTTCATGTTCTTCCCCCTCAACGTTAGTCCGGTTGGACCATCTCCAGTCCGGATAACGTGACACATAGACATTACTCCTCTTTTTAGGAGGTAGATCCTTTGTCTCTCATGTCTTGACTTGAGACTTAGAAGCTTCAACAGTTCTCCCTTTACCCTTGGACTGGTAAGACTTAGCATGTTGAGTGCTAGGGACTGTTGAACTTTGCTTGCCCTTAGGATCTGCCCTTAATGATATAGACATCTTCATTGGCTTCCTTTTAGGGTTCTCAGCCACTTTGTCTTTATCCTTGTTGGTGGTCGCTTTGGATGCAGTGGGCAATTCCAAAGTGACTGATGGTGTAGTGTGTGATGCACCAACAAAGACAGTCGGCTTGGGAGGTCCACCCTCATATCCAAGGCCAGCTTTCCTACCAAAAGGCAGAAGCGAGCCCTCTAGTGCCTGCCTAGCATATGATGCTTTGTTCAAGTTGGCAACTAGAGTGGACTGGGTTTCATACCTTCCCTCCAAGCTTTGATGTCTGGCAAAGAGATCCTCGAACTTACTAGTCATAGCCCTTAAATTAAGTTTGACTTCATCAAGCTCACGGGCTAGCTTTCGGTTCTCCTTCTCGCTTTGAGACAACGCTTGTTTTACCACTTCGTGGTCGCTTGACAATTTCTGGTGCTTGTCAAACAACTCACTCCATGAAGAGGATTGTTCTTCCTCATTGACAGTGTGTGCTAGTGTAATTGAAGTGATTGAAGGATAGAAGAATACCTCTCCTGTTTCTTCATCGGTGAGCGCCATAAATCCAAGATCCTCACCATCACTGGAATTTGGATCAGTGAATGCATCTGAGTCACTTGGTGGATCTTCAGTTGTAGCGACCGGCACTTCACTCGCTACGAGCGCTCGCCTTGGAGCATCCCTCTTGGCCTTCAATTCTTCGCGTTCTTTGGCACTAAGCTTTGGGCAATCGGATTTGTAGTGGCCCATTTTGTGGCAGTGGTAACACTCCACTTCCATCATGTCGCGCGGGATCGTCTTGGTCGTCTCTTCTCTCTTCCCTTTTCCTTCTCGAGCATCAGTGCTCCTCCCTTTGTACTGCTTGTAGAATCTTTTGTACTTGCCAACTCGAGAGTTCATCTTGTTGAAGTTCTTTGATAAGAACGCAATGTGTTCTTCCAACTCTTCCCTCGTCATCTTGGCTAGCGACTACTCGCTTGGCCCTTCGGCAGCTTTGAATGCTACTCCTTTTGACGTAGTGGGCGCTTCATCCTCGTCGTCGAGGCTCATTCGATTCAGATCAAACTCGTGAGCTTTGAGCTCGGAGAACAGCACTTCTGGCGTGAGCTTCGTTAGATCCTTGGTAGCTAGATATAGCTCCTTCATAGTTTGCCACTTCCTTGTGAGAGCACGGACTATTTTCAGGTTTACTTCCTTGTCTGTGAGTTCCTTCCCAAGCGAGTTGAGAGTTGCAGTAATGTTGCTAACTCTCAGCTCGAAGGCGTCGATGGATTCTCCTGACTTCATCACCAGATTTTCAAACTCCCGCATCTGAACGGCGAGCTTGTTCTCCTTGATTTTGTCTGTGCCTTGAGAAATGAGGGCTAGGGTTTCCCACATTTCCTTTGCCGTTGCACATTTCCTTATTCGTGGAAGGCGTCCGACACGGTGCTCTGCATCGTGTGGCGTGCAATCTTGTCGAGGTTGGCAACTTTGAAGTCATTTGGAGTATACTCATCCTTATCCTTCTCCACGTACTGTTGTCGAACGTGGGCTGGACGACCTTCAGCGGCTGGAACATCCACAGATATGGCTTTCTTAATTTCGATTGGTCCGTCCTCAATGACTTCCCACATCCGGTCGTGGATTGAGCATAGGAAGCTCTCGACTCGGAAACTCCATATCTCGTATCCTTCGATCGAGAACTGTGGAAGATTTGATGCACTGTATGTAGACATAGCAAACTATCAGCAGTAAATGCAATATGCGTGGGTGAGGTTTTGATGCACTTAGGAAAATAGGATCCGGTTCAGTGAGACAACGTGAAGCGAGTGGTGGCTCGCTTCAGGTATGCAAAGCAGAGGCTCGAAAGAACCGCTGCTCTGATACCACTTGTTGGTCCCGGTTTGTTAATGGGAAAATACGTAGAGGGGGGGGTGAATACGTATTTTGAAGTTTTTCAACTTCAAATCCCTTAACTCAGAGTAACAAGTAAAGAGCTCGCTTGAAACTTAAGACCTATCTGAAGCTAGATCTACAGTACGTAGCTAGCCTGCTTGACCGAAGTGAGTACTTGATCAAGAGGGAGTCTTTACTCGTGTATGCGGAATTTGGTGAGCTAAATCTTTTCCTAAGTAATTAAAATATCCAGATTAAGTTGTTTAGATGCACGTGCAATGGATAAACAAAGTAAAGAGTTTAGGGTTAGAGAGATACGACACAGAGATTTATAGTGGTTCGGAGATAATGCTCCTACGTCCACTTTGTTGCACGACGGCAACTGTTCTCTTCACTCAAGAACTTGAAGGTTACGGGTCCTTCAAAAACCTGGTCGAGATCGGGCTTCACTCGCCTGGATCTGACAGACGCTGGGTGATTCCAGGTTCACACCAAAAACCTAACTAGACTAGAAGCTTCACTCGCTTCAGTCAGACAGACAGGGAGATTACGGGCTCTCCTTACAGCCTAGCTTCGATCGAGCTTTACACAAACGATGTAGGTGCAAGCTTGGATCTAAACTCTATGATCGAGGCTTCTCCAATCGATGAAAGAAGAGCCTTGGATCGAGACAACCTAACGACAACACTCAAAAACCTAACAGACAAAGTATAGGGTTTTTGGTTGACGACACACTATGAAGAACTCTTTACAATAAGTGCAAAGATGGCTAGAGCTCTTCTTCTAAGCTTGGATATTTGAAGTGGGCTTAGATTCTAAGTGTGAAGGTTGTGAAGACGAGTTCCGATGAACTGGAAACTCGGAGAACACTTGAAACAAAAACTCGAAGATTGCTATGAAAGCTTGGGAGTGTTTGTTTGCTTTATGCGCTCGAATGCTCAAGTAGTGTTCTACTTCTTCACGTTGTGATCCTTCACTATTTATAGGCGGAGGGTTGGCTGAGATCCGTTGCTTGGTTGGTGGCCTTGTCCCTCCTCCTCTCGACAGTACTTGCACAGGCTGGCTACTTTGCAGATGCGCAGTTTTGGATTTTTGCCGGAAATGGCTAAGTTCCAATTTCAACAGTAACTGGACCGACCCAGTACTGTTACGGCGCCTTGTCGGCCTGGCAGTCAACTCCACTGCTCCTCTCTTTAGTCGACACGTGGAGATCTCGTAATAAATGCGAAGATCTCCAGTTGACTGGAGTTCAAATTCGGAGCGGGAATTTGTGCTGTCGCTTTCTGGTAGGTAGTGGCTCACTTCGCTTTGTAGCGTCCGCTTTAGTTGAGTCACTTCATAGTCATTCTGTAGTGAGCCGCTTCGGGAAATAAAGTTCCCTAGTGACTGCTTTGGAAATTCCTGACTAGAGTTGACTAGCTTTGACTTTACACTGTAGCGCTCGCTTCGCTTCGCTTTGGCAGACTTGCTTCGAGTACTGTAGCGATCGCTTCGCAGCACTGTTCTTCGGCACGCTTCACTTCAGTTTGCTTGGCTTGCTTCGCTTTGAAAAACACACTCAAGCGAGTGGCCTTCACTTGAACTTTTGAAGCCTAATCTAAGCAAAATAAAAGAGCCATCCTAACAGAGTAGGCTTAGAAAAATTCTAACCTATTAACTGCATCAAAATGGGTCGCTTGGGAACAGAACGCTTTGGGGTTTTGGGATCAAATCAAAACACTAAGATATCCCTTATAGGTTCCCCCTTAACATATTCATTCTTAACAATTCCCAACACATTCACAAAGCGAGTAAATGACACAGAAGAGACAGAAATTGAAATGAGATAAATGAACATCAGTTCACAAAATATGAAGCTTGAAATTCAAAGATTTCCTGCAGCTCCATCCTTCTCCTCCTTCTCCTCTTCCTTCTTCTCTCCTTCATCAGCAATATCAAGAGCATAGGCTGATAGAACTCTCGATTCCATAGTGTTTACAGTGTGAATGCTCGGCCTTCTCCATGCACTCTCCAGCTTGAAAGCTTCATCCACCTCCTCATCAGTGACTCCTCTGTTAGGAACGTCCGTGCCTGGATGATAAGGCATGGGGAAGTCCTTTATTGCTGGTACCTTGACGACAATTGGCTTGGGTTGAGCTTGTTCAGCCATAGTAAAGATCTTTCGTCGCAATCTGTCATCATAGGTGGCAAGACAGTTGTTGAGGGCACTTATCCGAGAACATTGATCCTGCAGCGGCACTACCTCCCAGTAATAGTAGGCTTTAATGAACAAGTCCTTGTAGTATAGCCACAGCTCGCGCAGATCTCTTGGAATAAAGTCCTCGATTTCCCTTGCATCGGGATGCTCGTCCCTCCGCTTGGCCAACTCCTCTTCTGACCTGCCTGATAGTTGAGCCATGACCTTCTTGAATTTTGCTCCCGACTCGCTGTTCCACGATGGACGTTTCTCATTGAGTCGTTTGCGAATATAGTCTTGTTCATCTGTGCGAGGGTAGCATCCCGACTCAACCATTTCCTTTGTCGTCACGTCACATGCATCAGATATGGCTTGTGCTTCGCATGCTTCGGACTCATCTGGCATGAAAGGTATAAAGGCACTGCGCACTAAAGAAGATTGGATGAGTACCACTTCATTGAAGTGTTCCTCGATCCGTGCGTCAATTACTTGGAGTCGCCTGGCATTTATCCTCCTCTTCCTTTCGCCTTCGCTCCTCCCTTCTTCTCTTCCTTTCCTCTTTCTTTCCTCCTTCTCTGCCCTAGAAGCAACTGCTTGCTTGACCTTTTGGCGCTTGGCCGCGGGGTCATCTTCTTTTGTCTCCGGAGCAGTTCGCTTCAAAGGAAGTTTTGGTAGAGGGGGAGGTGGCATGTTTCTCTTTGTAGAGCACTTGAGGGGATGAATGCTGATGAAGTGAGTGCAGCAGCAGTCGAAGTGAGTGCGGCTGACGAAGCTGGCGCGGCGGCTGAAGCGGGCGCTTTGGGTGAAGCGGCCGCTTGGGAACTAGATGAAGCACCTGCAGCAACAGATTGCTTTGTTAGTTTAAACATGCGCTCCATCTCCCACGCCATGGCAGCATCCTGCTCCACCTGCTTCCGCCTTTCCTCCTTTGTTATCACAGTCACCGGAGGATGCCGTGCAATTGAAGCACTAGCACTTTTTCTTGAAGCGGCCTGCTGGGCTCTTCGGGCTTTTTCATCAACTCCTCCTCCGTGAGCTTAATTTTTCCCTTTGCAAGAGAGGCCCTCGCTTCATCATCCATTACATCCTCCTTATCTCCAACACCACTGCCTCCCTCCAACGTTCTCTCTACTCCAACTCTGCTTCCCCCTGAACCTCCAATTCCTCCTAGCTTCATCTGTCCTTCCCCCTTTTTGGCATCATCACTGCCAGGGGTTATGACGATTGATTTTCTGGTGATGGATTGGTGAAGTGAATTGACCGCGTTGAAAACAGCTTGAAGTATCTGCTTAGTCTTTCCCATGGAGGGCGCCACTAATTCAGTTGTTTTAATGGAGATTTCCTCCAGTAAGTACTCACATTGCTTCTCCCTCTCAACAACAGAAGCCATCATTCTCTCCAACGGTTCCACCTCCCTGAAGCGAGCCTCCAGCTCCGCTTCAACTTCCCTCCTCATATCCGCCTTCTCCTCTTGCAAGTTGAAGTACCAAAATTCCTGAGCCGCTTAATGTTCAGCTTGCATTGTTTCAAGGCTCCTCTCTCTCTGGTTTAGAGAGAGATGGAATTCGGCACTTGCAGCAATCTTCTCAGTGTACGCTTCACCCAGCTCCTTGACCTTTTCCAGTAGTAGAGTTAATTCAGCGTTCTGTAGGTCAATAGCCTGCGCACTTCTCCTCCGACTCTCCAGCTCCTTTTTATCAAGCTCACTTTCTTGCTTGAGCTCCTTCATCTCATTTCTGAGAGAGTCCAGGGTCTTTTTGGTGCTCAGCAGCTCGCTTCCCTTCATCACCAACTCTCCTTCTCTATTCTCCAGTACCTCCTTCAACTTCCTTATCTCCTTCTCCAAATCCTTCTTTTCCTTGCCAATTGAGACAAGCTTGGCATTTACCTCCCTCAAGCGGCTCCTTTCCGCATCAAGCGAGCCCTTGAGTTCGGTAGTTTGGGCGGTATCGGCTGTAGCTGCCGATGTCGAGAGGGACTGGGAAGGTGATGAGGCTTCTTGGGTTTCGGATATTTGGATAGGTTCAGTTGGTGGTGGTTGTATTTGCTGGGATTGGAAGGGTTGAAAAGTAGTGAAAGCTTCGACTGGATCAATATCGAGCAGTGGCATTTTGGGTATATGAAAAGAAGATGCAGATTCTTCTTCGTGGGGAGAGAGGGGGGTTATCTGTGTAAGTGGTTGTTGGGTTGATGAAGATTGAGGTTCTGGTATTTGGGTGGTGTGGGTTTGGATTTGGAGTGGGGGTGTTTTGGCTTTGATTGGTGAAGGCTGGGGTTGAGTCACTTCAATGTCCTCAAGCGGCTTCTCCACCGCCTCGCTTTCTTGACAAGCGAAGTGACTCGCTTCATCTTCTTGCCTCGCTTGGGCGCGGCTCGCTTCCCGGGTGAAGCGACCCGCCTCGCTTGGCTCACTTCGGCTTGCCTTTCGGCAACCAGTCTTGCAACGGGCACTTCAACTTCCAGAAGTCCCAAATCCATCAATGTTTTGTTTTCCTCCACTTGTCGTAGTAGATGGACTGTTTGTTGTAGATGGTGGTGTCAGTTTCCGGCCATGCTTTTCCCGGAAACTTTTTCTCCAAAGCAAAGGAGAGTCTCGAGAAAAACTTCAGTTTCCCCTTGCGGAGAATCTGATCGGTGCTTCCCTTTACGAACGCGAAGTCATCAGCGGCTTCGTGAATCTGTTTAAGAAACCAGCCATGCCAATTGAAGCTGGTTCCGGTGAGGCTGTCGACGATAACTGCAGTGGCAATCAGTTTCGTCTCGGAGAGAGTATCCAAGGTCCCGATGTAGCATGCGACACTCTTCGAGAAGAGTTAGCAGATATGATTGAAGGTGGCCTTCAGACTTGAACGGATACTGGCCTCCTTGTAATTCGGATCTGCTTTGTCGTCTGCAAATCGACCGTATTGAACTCCGGCCGAAAGACCCAAATCCAGCAGTGAGTCTCCTCCTTCTCTCGGCAAGTCGAACGCGCCGATAAGTTCACTCATATCCACCTCCATCGGCTTCCTGGTCTGTGGATCAGTGAATGAGGATGTATTCTGCTCCTTCCTTAAGTTTAGCAAAAGCTCACCCACCGCTTTTGCCAGTATTTTGGACGGAACCGCCGTCACAAATTTCCATAGACCGGCCTTGGTCACGGCTCTACGGAGAAATCCATTTTTCTCGATGATTGAGGGATCGAGATGAGGCTCGACATTAATGTGATTGTCGACCTCCGTGAGAAACTCCTCCATCGTCTCTTTCTTCTGCTTCTTGCCCATGGTGAATATTGAGAGAATTTTGAGCTTAGTTTTAACGATGAAAAACAAGGGTTGAGACTCGTGAGTTGCAGAAGTTGCAGATCTAAGCACGAGAATGGCTATTTTTGAGAGCTGTGAAAGGTTCTGCAGTTCTGCATCGTCTCATATATATAGAATTAGGTCTTGGCTGACGTGGCAGGGGTAGGACGGTAATATTGTCGTAAGTCCTGTAGGTAGGCGGCGGACGTACGGTGATGGATCTGATGTGTCCGGCGTCACCACAGTAAAAGTGAACCGCCACTTGCTCGGCGTCTCCACATGGCCTGCAGTGATTGGGTTGTCTTATACGGCGCTAATCCAACGGCTACAGATTGGGGGCTGTTGAGATTCGACGGCTGGATCTTCTTCGCCTTTTCCCGCTTCGAATTCAAAGTGAGAAACACGTGCCCGATATTTTCGCCGTACGTGAACCTGCATTAAATGCTTGGCAGAAAGTGAAATAGGCACTCGAGTGCAGACAGCTCATACTCGCTTTGTGCCCGCTCGCTTCGATTTGGGCCGCTAGGCCTTGACTCACTTGAGAGGCACTCGCTTGAGTGACTGTTCCGCACTCGCTTGCGATGGCTAGCTTTGAGTGACGTAGCACTCGCTTGGTCATCTGAAGCGACTGGAATAAGAAATTGAATTTCTTTGCTTAATTTTAAAATGTTTCTGACTTACATACTTCGAGGATAAACAAGAGTGTTTTCCTTTTTGTATTTGTGTCATATTCATTTCATATTTTCCACATAGTGAGTGAAGGTTTCTAGCACGCTTCGGCTCACTTAGTGTACTTAAAATTGAAATGCTTACCAGTCAATCTCACTTCGTAGGAGATTGATACCACTTGTTGGAGACTCCATTTTGTTGTTGAAATGGATAGCACTTGATGAGTCCACTTGTTGATATTGTTTTGATGCTTGTTGATACCACCTGTAGAGAACTTCATCTTCTTGGCATTCATCTTCCTCTACGAATTAGAGCGTCCTCCATCGACGTGAAAGGGGGGAGAAAGTGAATATAGTACACAAGCTTACTACAACCCGAAGGGAGCTTCACGTAAGTGTACTTATTCACGAAGAATGGGGGATGAGTACAAGTCCTTATCTCAGAGCAGAAATGGACAGGATGACAATGAGAATGCTCTGACAAGACAATCTCGTATTTTACGCAGAAGCATGTCACCAGCCCTGCAACCTTTTGTAGAAAAAGGTAAACCTTCAAGCTTTTTCCTATAAGCTACAGAATGAACTTGCAATCGACTCGCTTTGACCCAAGCTAGGGCAAATTGAAGCGATGCAAAATTCAAGATAGCAGCATTCTTTGCTCGCTTTGGAAGTAGCTTGCTCCGAGAGTAAGCATTAGTTCCCCCTTAACCAAATACTTAACAATTCCTGTAAGTTGGTAAGGAACTTCTTCCAATACTCCACCTTTCTCCACCTTACTTCATTTTCTTCAAGCGAGTGGAATTTTGAAGTGACTCGCTTGAGTTGGTGAAGATCCGAAGCGAGTGACGCACAAGTGAACAAGCAATCACTCCTTCGTGCATCCTGGAACTAGCATTCTTCACCAGGGTCTAATAACCCTAATTCCATGCATAGCTGATTGAAACGAGACTCAGCTAGAGGCTTAGTGAGGATATCTGCTCGCTGAAGATCGGTGTGAATTTTCTCGAGCTTGATATCCTTCTTCTCGACATGATCACGAATGAAGTGATGTCAAATTTCCACGTGCTTGCATCTGGTGTGTAGCACTGGATTCTGCGAAATACATATGGCACTGTTGTTGTCGCAGAAGATCGGAATTTCATTCGCTTCAACCTTGTAGTCCTTCAACTGTTGACGAAGCCATAGGATTTGAGAACAGCAGCTTCCTGCGGCCATGTATTCAGCTTCAGTTGTTGAAGTGGCTACGCTTGTTTGCTTCTTTGAGAACCACGAGATCAGCTTGCTTCCCAAGAACTGACATGTGCCCGAAGTTGACTTCCTATCGACTCGACACCCACCATAGTCAGCATCTGAATATCCAGTGAGCTCCAAATTGTCCTCCGCTGGATACCACAGCCCCATATTGACAGTGCCCTTCAAATATCGAAGAATTCTCTTGGCAGCTTCAAGATGGCTGTGCTTGGGGTTGCTTTGGAAGCGAGCGCAGACTCCGACTGCAAAGGCAATATCTGGCCTGCTTGCAGTGATATAGAGTAGTGACCCAATTAGGGCACGATAATCTGTAGGATCTACAGATTTTCCTCCTTCGTCTGGCTCCATCTTCCAGATGGTGTTCATCGGAATCTTCACAGCTTTGGCACGCTGAACACCAAACTTGGCAAGCATATCTCTAGTGCACTTGGCTTGATTGATGAAAATTCCATTATCCTGCTGCTTCACTTGAAGACCTAGAAAGCAGCTCATCAAGCCAATCATTGACATCTCATATTTGGTCTTCATAAGCTCTCCAAACTTCTCGCTAAGCGACTGGTTTGGTGATCCAAATATGATATCATCCACGTAGATCTGAACCCATAGCATATCATTTCCATGATTGATGGTGAATAGGGTTCGATCTATCTTCCCTTTGTGGAAACCATTATCCTCTAGGAATTGGGATAGAGTATCATACCAAGCTCTGGGAGCTTGCTTCAACCCGTATAGGGCTTTCTTTAAACGATACACTTTATCTCCCTGCTCGAAACCCGGTGGCTGCTCCACATACACTTCTTCCTTGAGTTCACCGTTGAGGAATGCGCTCTTCACATCCATTTGATAGACCTTGAACTTCTTTGCCGCTGCATAGGCTAGAAACAATCTGATAGCTTCAAGCCGTGCCACTGGAGCGAAGGTCTCGTCAAAGTCGATTCCTTCCTCTTGGCAGTAGCCTTTGGCAACGAGTCGCGCCTTGTTCCTTACTACGTTGTGGTCCTCGTCCGTCTTGTTCTTGAACACCCACTTGGTGCCAATCACATGCTGAAATTTGGGACGATCCATGAGGTACCAAACGTCATTTCTGGTGAACTGGTTCAGTTCTTCTTGCATGGCGATCACCCAATTTGAATCGGCTAGGGCTTCATCCACGCATGACGGCTCGATGTTTGAGAGAAAGCAACTGAACATGGCACTTTCTCCAAACACTTGACTTCTGGTCACTACACCCTTGGATGGATCTCCAATGATTTGACTTGGTGAGTGATCCTTGAGCCATGCACGCTTGGATCCGCCAGCTTCATCTTCATCTTCTTCCTTGTTACTCGCTTCACCATCTGAAGCGACTGGATTGGGTGCTTGACCAGCACTTACTTCAGGAATCTTTTGGGCAGCTTCGACTTCTCCTTTGGGATACTGCTCGCTTGAGTCCTTGATCTCTTCATCTTCATCAAGCACGTCCCAAGTGAGTTGATTTGAGGGTTCCTTGCTTTGATCTTTTTCATTCGCTTGAGCCTGTTCCTGTGGAAGACTTAAAGAAGATTCATCAAATACGACATGGGGTGATTCCTCCACAATTAGGGTTTTACAATTGAACACTCTGTAAGCTTTGCTAGACGTAGAGTATCCTATGAATACTCCTTCATCAGCTTTGCTTTCAAAAGCTTTCAACTGCGACTTCCCATTGTTGTGAATGAAGACCCTACAACCAAAAATATGGAAATAAGATATGTTAGGAATTCTCCCTGTCCATATTTCATATGGTGTTTTGTCGTGCCGTTTGTTGAGAAGCGTCCGATTCTGTGTGTAGCACACCGTGTTGGCAGCTTCAGCCCAGTACTTCATCGGAAGCTTTGAGTCTGCAATCATGGTTCGAACGGCTTCTTTGATGATTCGATTTCTTCTTTCAGCAACTCCATTCTGCTGAGGTGTTCGTGCTGAAGAAGTTTGATGTGCTATCCCATGCTCCGTGCAGTACGCTTCAATTGTAGAGTTCAAGAACTCTGTGCCTTTGTCGGAGCGGATGGTCACAATAGCTTGATTCTTTTCCACAGCCAATCGCTTAAGTAGTTGTGGCAGTTTGGTCAGTGTCTCCTTCTTGCTGAAGAGGAATACAACCCAAGTGTAGTGAGAGAAGTCGTCGACTACAACTAGAGTGTACTTCCTTCCATTTACACTAACTGGAGTAACTGGACCAAACAGATCCATGTGAAGCAGTTCGAGCACTCGCTTTGATGAAGCTTCTTCAAGACTGGCGAAGTGCTTCTTCGTCTGCTTCCCTTGTTGGCATGGTGAGCATGGATGGTCTTTGATGAAGACCTCATTCGGTATGCCTTGCACCAAACCCTTTCGAGCTAAGCGATTGATGGATTTGAAGTTGAGATGGTTCAAGCGTCTGTGCCATAGCCATCCAATTTCTGTAGCACTTCTTGCAACTAGGCAAGTTTCCTCTTTGCAGCTGTCCCATTGTGCTATGTAGACGTTTCTTTGCCTGATTCCAGTGAGCACAATCTGGGACGTGAGTTTGCTCTTCACAATGCACTTGTTGGAGATGAACTCCACCCTGTACCCCTTATCACAAAATTGTGAAATGGATAACAGGTTGTGCTTGAGTCCTTCCACATAGGAGACTTCTTCAATTGTGAGCTTTCCAACTTTCAGTGCGCCATATCCCCTGGTGCTTCCTCGAGAGTTGTCACCAAAGGTTACGTGTGGACCCTTCTTCTCTATATAGTTGTGAAGTAGAGCTTTCATGCCGGTCATGTGTCTTGAACATCCACTGTCCAAGTACCATACTAGTTGACCCTCACTTGGCATGGGATCCACGGCGCTTACCTGCAATTAGACAGATTTTGGTACCCAAATCAGTTTGGGTCCTTGCAGGTTAGTTCCCTTAGGTACCCACACTTGCTTCACTTTCTTTTGAAAGGAAGTTTGTGCTTTGGGTTTCTCGACCTTCGAAAACTGTGACTTCTGCCTTAAAGCAGTTTCACACGTGCAACAGTGTGTGCAAGAGGGGTAGCGGCTCGCTTTAGACCTACCTATGCTCTTCCCATTTTGCTTATATCCTGAAGCGACTCGCTTCGGATTAGCTCTGGGTTTAGAGACTGACTTAGGGTTTCTAGTCTGTTGAAGCGGCTTGCTAGGTTTTCTCGAAGCGGTCCAACTAGGGTTGTGACCCCGACTCGCTTGAGTTACCTTGGGAATCTGAAGCGACCCAGTGGAAGCTTCAAAACTTTCCCCTCAATGTTAGTCCGGTTGGACCATCTCCAGTCCAGATAACGTGACACATAGACATTACTTCTCTTTTTAGGAGGTAGATCCTTTGTCTCTCGTGTCTTGGCTTGAGACTTAGAAGCTTCAACAGTTCTCCCTTTACCCTTGGATTGGTAAGACTTAGCATGTTGAGTGCTAGGGACTGTTGAATTTTGCTTGCCCTTAATTTCCGCCCTTAAAGATATAGACATCTTCATTGGCTTCCTTTTAGGGTTCTCAGCCACTTTGCCTTTATCTTTGTTGGTGGTCACTTTGAATGCAGTGGGCAGTTCCAAAGTGACTGATGGTGTCGTGTGAGAGGCACCAACAAAGACAGTCGGCTTGGAAGGTCCACCCTCATATCCGAGTCCTCCCTTTCTACCAAAAGGTAGAAGTGAGCTTTCTAGTGCCTGCCTAGCATATGAGGCTTTGTTCAAGTTGGCAACTAGCGCGGATTGGGTTTCATACCTTCCTTGCAAGTTTCGATGTCTAGCGAAGAGATCCTCGAACTTACTAGTCATAGCCCTTAGATTAAGTTTGACTTGGTCAAGCTCAGTGGCTAGCTTTCGGTTCTCCTTCTCGCTTTGAGACATAGCTTGCTTCAACATTTCGTGGTCACTTGACAATTTAATGTGCTTGTCAAGCAACTCACTCCATGTCGAGGAATTTGCTTCCTCTTGGTGAGTGTGTGCGAGTGTAATTGAACTAGGTGAGGGATAGATAAATACCTCTCCGGTCTCTTCGTCGGTGAGCGCCATGAGTCCAAGATCCTCACCCTCACTGGAGTTGGGATCAGTGAATGCATCGGAGTCGCTAGCTGGATCTTCAGTTGAAGAGACCGGCACTTCACTCGCTACGAGCGCTCGCCTTGGAGCATCCCTCTTTGCCTTCAGTTCCTCTCGCTCCTTCGCACTCAGCTTTTGGCAATCGGATTTGTAGTGGCCCATCTTGTGGCAGTGGTAGCATTCCACTTCCATCATGTCCCTTGAGATCGGCTTGGTCGTCTCTTCTCTCTTCCCTTTTCCTTCTCGAGCATCAGTGTTCCTCCCTTTGTATTGCTTGTAGAATCTTTTGTATTTGCCCACTCGAGAGTTCATCTTGTTGAAGTTCTTGGATAAGAATGCAATGTGTTCCTCCAGCTCTTCCCTCGTCATCTTGGCTAGCGACTGGTCGCTTGGCCCTTCAGCAGCTTTGAACGCTACACCTTTTGATGTCGTGGGAGCTTCGTCCTCTTCGTCGAGATTCATTCGATTCAGATCGAATTCATGAGCTTTGAGTTCGGAGAACAGAATCTCCGGTGTGAGCTTTGAAAGATCCTTGGTAGCTAGATACAGCTCTTTCATTGTCTGCCACTTCCTTGTGAGAGCTCGGACAATCTTCAGGTTGACTTCCTTATCTATGAGTTCCTTCCCAAGTGAGTTGAGAGTTGCAATGATGTTTGTAACTCTCAGCTCGAAGGCGTCGATGGACTCTCCTGGCTTCATTATCAGACTCTCAAACTCCCGCATCTGAACGGCAAGCTTGTTTTCTTTGATTTTGTCTGTGCCTTGAGAAATGAGGGCTAGGGTTTCCCACATTTCTTTCGCCGTTGTGCACTTCCTTATCCGTGGTAGATAGGCTTCCGACACGGTGCTCTGCATTGTGTAGCGTGCAATCTTGTCGAGGTTAGCGACTTTGAAGTCATTCGGAGTGTACTCATCTTTGTCCTTTTCTACGTACGTTTGTCGAACATGAGCTTCACGTCCTTCAGGAGCTGGGACGTTCACAGATATGGCTTTCTTGATTTCGATTGGTCCGTCCTCTATGACTTCCCATATCCGGTCGTGGATGGAGCATAGGAAGCTCTCGACTCGGAAACTCCATGTCTCGTATCCTTCGATCGAGAACTGTGGAAGGTTTTATGCGCTGTATGTAGACATAGCAAACTATCAGCAGTAAATGCAATATGCGTGAGTGAGGTTTAGATGCACTTAGGAAAATAGGATCCAGTTCAATGAGACAACGTGAAGCGAGTGGGGGCTCGCTTCAGGTATGCAAAGCAGAGGCTCGAAAGAACCGCTGCTCTGATACCACTTGTTGGTCCCGGTTTGTTAATAGGAAAATATGTAGAGGGGGGGTGAATACGTATTTTCAAGTTTTTCAACTTCAAATCCCTTAACTCAGAGTAACAAGTAAAGAGCTCGCTTGAAACTTAAGACCTAGCTGAAGCTAGATCTACAGTACGTAGCTTGCCTGCTTGACCGAAGTGAGCACTTGATCAAGAGGGAGTCTTTACTCGTATATGCGGAATTTGGTGAGCTAGAAATCTTTCCTAAGTATTTAAAATTTCCAGATTAGGTTTGTTTAGATGCAATATGCAATGGATAATCAAATAAGTAAGAGTTTAGGGTTAGAGAGATACGACACAGAGAATTATAGTGGTTCGGAGATAACGCTCCTACGTCCACTTTGTTGCACGACGGCAACCGTTCTCTTCACTCAAGAACTTGAAGATTTCGGGCTCTTCAAAAGCCTGGTCAAGATCGAGCTTCACTCGCTTGGATCTGACAGACGCTGGGTGATTCCTGGTTCACACCAAAAACCTAACTAGACTGGAAGCTTCACTCGCTTCAGTCGAACAGACAGGGAGATTACGGGCTCTCCTTACAGCCTAGCTTCGATCGTGCTTTACACGAACGATGTAAGTGCAAGCTTGGATCTAGACTCTATGATCGAGGCTTCTTCAATCGGTGAAAGAAGGGCCTTGGATCGAAACAACCTAACGACGACTCAAAAACCTAACAGACAGATTTAGGGTTTTTGGTTGACGAACACACTATGAAGAGCTCTTTACAGTAAGTGCAAAGATGGCTAGAGCTTTTCTTCTAAGCATGGATATGGAATGGGCTTAGATTCTAAGTGTGAAGGTTGTGAAGACGAGTTCCGATGAACTGGAAACTCGGAGAACACTTGGAAACAAAGACTCGAAGATTTGCTCGAAGGCTTGGAAGTGTTTGTTTGTTGTATGCGCTCGAATGCTCAAGTAGTGTTCTCCTTCTTCACGTTGAGATCCTTCACTATTTATAGGCGGAGGGTTGGCTGAGATCCGTTGCTTGGCTGGTGGCCTTGCCCTCCTCCTCTCGACAGTACTTGCGCAGGCTATCACCTTTTTCAGACGTCCAGTTTTGGCATTTTGCCAAAATTGGCTAACTTACAAGGTTAACAGTAACTGGAGCGAGCCAGTACTGTTGCGGCGCCTTTGTCGGCCTGGCAGTCAACTCTTCCGCTCCACTCCGCTTTCGACACATGGAGATCTTGTAATTAATGTTACGATCTCCTGTTGACTGGAGTTCAAAATATGGGCGGGAGTCGCGCTGTCGCTTTCTGGTAGGTAGTGGCTCGCTTCCTTTGAAGTTGTAGCATCTGCTTTAGTTGAGTCACTACGTAGTCATTCTGTAGTGAGCCGCTTCGGGAGATAAAGTTCCCTAGTGACTGCTTTGGAAATTGCTGACTAGAGTTGACTAGCTTTGACTTTTCACTGTAGCGCTTGCTTAGCTTCGCTTTGGCTTTGAACTGTAACGCTCGCTTCGCTTCGCTTTGGCTTTGAACTTTAGCGCTCGCTTCGCTTCGCTATCTTCGGCACGCTTCACTTCGGCTTGCTAGACTTGCTTCGCTTCGAAAAACATACTCAAGCGAGTGGTCTTCACTTGAAACTTTGAAGCCTAAAATCTAAGCAAAATAAAGAGCCATCCTAACAGTATAGGCTTAGAAAAATTCTAACCTATCATTTACATCAAAATGGGTCGCTTGGGAACAGAACGCTTTGGGGTTTTGGGATCAAATCAAAACACTAAGATATCCCTTATAGGTTCCCCCTTAACATGTTGTTCTTAACAATTCCCAACAAATGTGAAGATTTCTAGTTGACTGGAGTTCAAAATCGGAGCGGGAATTGGGCTGTCGCTTTCTGGTAGGTAGTGGCTCGCTTTGCTTTGAAGTTGTAGCGTCCGTTTTGATCGAGTCGCTTCGGGTCATACTTGAAGCGTCTACTTTGGAAAACAAAGTTTCCGAGTATTGCTTAAGTAAGTTTTGACTCGCTTTGACTTTCGCTGTAGCGCTCGCTTCGCTTCGCTTTGGTGGACTCGCTTTGATTCCACTGTAGCGCTCGCTACGCTTCGCTATACTTCGGCACGCTTCACTTTGGCTCGCTAGACATGCTTCGCTTCGAAAAACACACTCAAGCGAGTGGCCTTCACTTGAAATTTCTGTGGTCTAAAACCTAAGCAAAATAAAGCCATCCTGACAGAGTAGGCTTAGAAAAATTTCTAATCCTATTATCTACATCAAAAATGGGTCGCTTGGGAACAGAACGCTTGGGGGTTTTGGGATCAAATCAAAACAATAAAATGTCCCTTATAGGTTCCCCCTTAACAAGTTTGTTCTTAACAATTCCCAACAAAAATTAATATAGAAAAATCAAAAAATATATCCCCCAATTAAAACACACCAACTCACATTCAATTCTACACCTAACATTAATATTCAAACCCTAAAATCTAAGAATCCGCCCCCTTCCACCTCCATTATTGGAGTTCTTCCCCAAATCTCTCTGCAAGCTTCTTCTTCTCCTCTAACCTAAGCCTAAATTTGCATTTACGATTCTCACTCTCTCTTTCTCTCTCTGGATATGGACTCACGTCCGCCGTCGAGCGAGAGCCCATCTCCTCCGTCGCGATGGTGATCAACCTCCCCCCCTCCCCCGCGAATTGCGGTGGCTGCAGAGGCTGACGCAATTTTCGTCGTGGCGGACCCGCAGGCCGAGTGGTAGCTCCCGTCGACGGCGTACCTCACAGACGCCGATCTGCTCCCCGTCCTGTTGAAATTCAGTTCCATGCGACCGAGGATTACTCCAGCCCTAGCCTCCTACCCAGCCCCAGTAGAATGCGGCTACCTATTTCTCTTGGGCGATACGGTGTTCTTCGCTCCCCCTCATCAATTGAATTGCGAGTGCGGAGGCCCAGACATGGTACTCCGCCACTGTCGCCCCCTATCGCCGATGAATGGCAACGCCGTCGTCGATCTCCAGAGGCAACCCCTCCTCGTGCGATGGGCTCACCGGCGCGGCCTTGGAGGCTACTACTAGCCCTAATCAATGACCCTTCGCCAAGAATCAAATCGCCGGCGCCGCTGATTGCAATCGCCAAGGTGGAGGAAGGCCCTGAGGGAAGCGACTCATATGGTTTGGGTCCGCCCAAATACTACCGTAATGGGATACCCATTTGGTTGCCTTTCCACCCCTCAACTGAGTCTTGGGCCGCAATGGAAGCTGAGATGGAATCCTCTACTGTATCTGAGAGTGATTAGTTTGGTGAGACTTTCTTACTTTGAGCTTCATGATGGTGATAATGAATAGATTATGTTAGTTGGATTATGACGAGGTTGAAGTTTTTTGTGATTGAATTTTGTTGTGATTGGGTTCTATTGAGCTTGATATGAATTCTGTTGTGATTGGGTTCTATTGAGTTGGATTATGAATAGTTTATGTTGTTTGGTTACTTATGAATGTGTGGTGAATTTGTTGGTCTGTGGATGTTAGAAAAAAAGAGAAATATTAATTGCATTACATGATTCAAAAGTTGTGAAAAAATATACTTTTGAAAATAAAATGCATACATACATTTGAAAGTAGATTGAAACTTTAGAGTTAGAGCAAAAGGGATTCTGCATTTTCACATTCAAAAAGTTTCATTTACATAGTTTTTGAAACTGAAAATCCATACATACAAAACATACAAAAGATTTGTCTCTACTCTATTCAAAATCCATGTTTCCATTACTTGAAATCTCTGTACTTGTAGATTTAAACTCCAATCCCAGTGAGTTGTTGTATCCCTAGCCTTTGAACCAATTCCTCAATACCTCTGACTTGACCATTTTCCACTAGATACTTAATGCATTCTCCCACCAATTCAGCATCCACTTGAAGAGTGAGAGGAAGAGTTTCAGCTCTAATCAATCTATCATTACCCATGTGTGGGATCTTATATTTGTTGTGACCTCTGACCTTCATAATTTCAGTTAGACAACATTGTAATGTGAGAAATACCTTGTTCAAAGTAGTTGGTGCTAGTTCATGAAATGCATCTTCAACTGCTTTAACCAAATCATCTACAATATTCTTGCATGCTTTCTGTTGTTGTAAAGCTTGAATTGCATTAAAGAAAGCTAGGTCATTGATATTCGTATTTGGTGAGTTTGGGGGCTGCTGCGCTAATATGATATTGAATCCGTCCATTGTAGCAGCCTCTCTGAAACCTGCATCACTATCCTTGATATGTGGTTTGACATTGTCTTGTTGGATATATATATCCTTTGACAATTGTGGTGGCCATTTATTCCTAATTGCTGGTATGACCTACATGAATGTAAATGCAGTTGTATGATACTAGTAGGAATCTGCCCAATGATAAAATGCTAAACTTCAACTGATTGCATGAGTTAAATAGATTCTTGCTGGTACCTTTTCTAATAAGGTTGTCTTCATTACTTCTCTAGTTACTGAATCCACAGCCTTAGTGTACTTGGTGCCCTTGGGTCTGTTTTTGCTATTTCTGAGGGCTTCTCCCTCATCTGTGAAAGGGAATATCCCTATTTTGCCGACAAATAGTACACCTCCATCTTCCCTAAGGACTAGCCTACTCACTGCACATAGAAACATGATCTTGCCTATGAACTTCTTGAATTTACATGCCCTGTATGGTTAATCTTCATCTGGTGCTAAGTAGTACATGTGCAGTGTTTATTTTAAAAGACCAGTGATGATGTGAAAGCAATTCTGAGGTCAAGTCTATTTTAAAAACAAAGAATGTGTAGAAATGACACTTGTTGTTGCCTTTGGTGATGTAGATCCATTTCTCATCTATATGCACAGTGTTGTGCATAGATGAGTATCTTAGTTGGTTGAGAACTCTATCTAGTTCTATAGCTTCAAGTGAAAACTTCATTCTCATGAATTTGTTATCAGCTGCGAGGGAGGGTTTTAATGTAGATGTGTGGATGTTGAATAATCTAGCTTTTGCCCATGTTTGTAAAGTAGCTCTACTCACTTTCAACTCGCCCTCCATTTTTCTAATGCTAGTTCTAACACTTAGAGAGAGTGACTTCAACTTCACATAATCAAGTTTCATTACATTGTCTCTTTTCCTCCCAAATTTTTTTGAAACAACGTGAATCACTAACCCTCTACTTTGCTGCTGTGATGCCTCTTTCCATAATCTATGTATTGTAGATTTTGAGAGTTGAAAGTGGTTTTGAGATTCAAAAAGCCTACGTACTTGGGTTTTCCAGTCGAAGACCCTTGAAGTAAGAACTGCACGATAATATTCCTCTCATCTGTGGAGAGATTCTTCGGTCTTGGTGCCATTTTTTCTTGACGAATTTGAGCTGCAACTGCAGTGTTTTCATCTCTCTCAGCTGCTCTCTTTTTCTTTTTTTCTTGGTAAAGTGGGAATGTGATTTTGAACTTCAAGGGAAGAATTGGGTTATGTGTTAAATTCAAATTAGCCGCCTGTTTTATTGTGGATAATTTCCCTTTCAATATTCCCACCCATTCTTGATTTGACATGGTGTAAGTGAATTATGTTTTTGTGGGATTTAATCTCTAATTAGAAGTTTAATGGATCAATTTTTTAATGTGGGCTATTTTAATTAATCTAGTGTCTTTGATCCATTAATTTTATGAAATTATTGGCATATTTAATTGAATAAGAGCATGGTGCAAATCACAAAATTGAACTTCGATTTAAAATTTTAAAAAAAAATCAGTAATTATTTTAATTAATTATCGATGAAAAAAATTAAAATAAATTAATTTGCATTTTTATTCATTTATTTATCATTAAAAAAAATACAAATACGTAAACAACAAACACTAACTAAACACAATACACTTACACCACTAAACACTCCCGTCTTGAGTTCCGTGCCGAAAAAAAAGTGTCTTAATACTTGAGCCGGAGGGAGTAATATATCTTTATTAACTTTTAATGTCTAAAGAAAATAGTGGAAAAGGAGTTATACATATAAGTTGTAGATGGATAAGGTAAGAAAAATGTGTATTTGGTGGACAGAGGCAGTATCTGAATCTTGATATCGCTCATAACAAGCTGCGACCAATTATTCTAAAATGGGTATTTAATTAGGACATCGTCCAAGTTTGATTAATTTCCATCTTTAGTTTTTATTGTAACTTAATATTCTCTCGTGACCTTTTTAATTTGTTGGTCTCGGTTGATAGGCTGAACACACGTGGGGGAGGGGGGTGTGGAAGTTTTTTAATATATATATATATATATGGGAGAGATCATATAAAAAATCATCTTTCAGTATAAAATAGGAAACAATCTGACGCGTCATTTTAGATGATCTATGGCCAATGTTTATTCCCGTATTTTAATTAAGAAAGCT
Source organism: Thymus mandschuricus (assembly GCA_029379335.1). NCBI lineage: Eukaryota > Viridiplantae > Streptophyta > Magnoliopsida > Lamiales > Lamiaceae > Thymus > Thymus mandschuricus. The sequence goes on from CM057078.1 coordinate 26,229,158, forward strand.
CATTGTATAATTGATGAGGGATAATAATGTATTTTTCTCCTTTGACTGACGGTTACTCCTTAAATTAAGGATTATATAATTTATATGTATTTGTTTGTGTTATCTACTCATCTCCTTTGTTTCATTCTTAGTCATCATTAATCCCTATTTGGTGGCTTCTGTTTATTCAATCAATTGTCTTGAGTTTTGTAGCGGATCAACCACGGCTCAAGTTCTATCTACTACTCTTCAAATATATCGATTACTCTTCAATTGTCGCCCCATTGCAGCAATCGAGTCCCTTTAATATTTACTTTTTTGTTAATGTGGTGTTGCGTTGCCGCTCTTGGTTGGCTAACATCTAGATATTTAAAAAAAAATAAATTAAAATTTACTTTAAATATGTGATGAAATTAAACTTCTTTCGTTTATGTAAGATTCTTTTTTTTTTTTTTTTGTTCATTTTAATTGGTACTCCAGTGTCATACTGTGGATTCATCAGTACCTGGTGGAAATAATATTCTTGAGAAATGCATTACTATCGCTCTCAAAATACATTATGTTATTATTAATTAAAAATGCATCATTTTGGTCAACCGATCTTTGCATTATACTACAAAAGAAATGCATTATAATTATAAATGCATTATAAAAATGACAAATGCATTATAGTTAAAATGTGAAATGCATTATAATAATATATATGAGGCATTACAACTATCACAATGCACATCCATGCAAATGCAACTACGATTGAGATGCATTATCATACATCACTAAAATGCATTATAAATCATCAAAGTGCATTATACGTTTTTAGATGTTGAAATATTTATTTGTGTACAAATATTTTTGGCCGTGAAGATTAATTTTGATTTAGTAGTGTTGTTTAGTTAAGATAATTATTAGATACTTACATTTGATAGATTTTTGGAGATTCTGCATAGCAAATCCCACGTCTTCAGCTATTGCCAAATTATAATAATTTTGCTTCCTTCTTTACCCTCTTGCAAGTAATGCAGTAATGCATCTTTTGTTTTCTTTAATTTTTGGTAAATCTTGACTCTTAGATTAGTATAGATCTAAGGCTTATATTGTTTCTCATTTTTTACTCTAAATGAATTTTTTACCAGATCTCACCCCTATATATATATATATATATATATATATATATATATATATATATATAGGGGTGAGATCTAGTAAAAAGCTTCTTTATTGTGAAAAATAAGAAGCAATCTAAGCCCTTGATTAATTAAAATAAATGGTCAAGATTTTCTCATACAAATTATTATTTAGTAAGAAAACGGCTGACTTCTTCTTACTACAAGGGCAAATTAGTAAAAAATATAATAATCTTACCATCTCACCCACTATAATTAACTAGTAATTGACGTGGGATATTGGGGTACGTAGTCTCCCGAATTAAGAACTAAATCATGAAAAAATATTCAAAGAAATATCGATTTAAATCTAGAAAATTTTAGGAAAATAAATATTAAAAAATTAATAAACATCCAATTTTTTTGAATTTGAGTAGTGTAATAAATTATAATGCATTTTATGAAGGTTTCTAATGCACTTGGCGTTGGTTTATGATGCATTTATCGTTTAAAATAAGAATATAAAAATTATTAAAATTCAAATATCACTCTATTAATAATGTATTATTTCTCAACTCTTAAAGCATTCATTATTTCCAAATTTATTATAGATGCATTGGTTATCTATTCTAAATGACTTTGTAGTGCCAAAATAATGCACTGAATTCCAAATTTATTTTAAATGTATCAGTTGTCCACTTGTAATGCATCCATTGTATGTTCTTAATGCATTAGTAGCCTATAATGCATTTAACATTTTAACATTTAACATTAAACATGTTATATGATAATGCAATTGCATATAATATAATGCAACTGAAAAAAATTGTAATGCACTTTGAACTTTTATAATGCATGTATAAGTTTCGGATAATGCACTTGCACCAAAATATATTGCATTATATAATGCACTTATCTTTTATAAAATATAAATATTTTGCTAAAATAAGTTAAACAATCGATCTTAATGCATCTGTTGTAATATATAATGCACTTCTCTTAATAAATATTTGTGGCTAAATAATCTAATCACGTGCTCAAGTTATGCATTACTTGTAAACTTGTGACAACGGTTGAAAATAAATTAAACGATGCATTGCTTAAAATAATGCAGTGCATTATGCGGAAGATGATAATGCACAATTGTAATAATGATAATGCATTTTAAAAATATTAATTGTGCACAATTAATAGAGAGACCCAATGAAAGATAACTTTGGGAAGAAAAAAATGATAAATTTAAACTAAATAATAGACCACAATGCAAAGTGCTCTTAAGAAGAAAGGGTGTCGTAATTGTTTTATTTTGCAAATGAAACACCGTTCTCTTTCTGAAAGATTTCCATTAAATTAATAATAGATATGAGTCTAATTAAATATGTCTCAATGATGATATTGAACTCCGGCGAGATGGGCAATTGCTACTGACTTCTTATTCATCCAAAGAAAAATCTAAGAGAGAGAGAGAGGCGTAGTAGACTAGTAGGCAAAAGCACATACAAAGAAAGTAATTAAAACGATTTCCTTAATTTAAGGGTAACCGTCTACTTTCATGAGAAAAATACGATAATGTCCCTCCAATAACTATAGAAAGTTATATATCCATCAAAAATGCATAATTTTTTTGACCATTGATCTTTCAAAATGAATGAATCGGATTGTTTCTTATTTTTTATCAAAAGATGATTTTTTATTTGATCTCTCCTCTATATATATATATATATATATATATATATATATATATATATATATATCAATATATAAATAATAACAATATAGATCTCGATCCTACGTGGCATCGCGTGTGATTTTTATGAATATTTTCCAATATTTTCATTGATTTGGCTTATTAAAGATTAAAATCATTATAATTAGGATTTTCGTCCCACGTCGAATTTTTAAAAGAACTTAGCACCAAAATTCCTATATTTAGATCATGTATCTCCATCAAAATACATATTTTATTTGAGAAACTATTCGTCCTACGTGGCATCACGTATGATTTTTATGAATATTTTCCAATATTCTCATTAATTTGACTTATTAAAGATTAAAATTTAATTAAATATATCACATACATTAATACGCTTTAGCGTATTTTTTTATTGTTACAAGTAACGGGAGGATTGCAATAATTAAATATAGATGCTAACGTTATATCGAACGGTCTAACGAAATTAACAGGGCAGATTTGCACTATTAATGCTAACGTTATGTCGAATAATAGGCTAACATGAGATTATAATATTATATTTTAACATTTTTTTTTATTGTTACAAGTAACGGGCGGATTACAATAATTAATATAGATAATTATGTATTTTGGATTAAAAATTTTATGCAAGATTGCAAAATAAATTAAATCATGTCAAAAATTGATATATTAATTATGGACATTCTTATTAAGCGATTCAAATCGAATTTTGACGTGACTTAAATCGTATAGTTTTTTAAGAAATGTTAACCCTTTTTATTCCTTCAAAAAAGATCCATCTGAAGGGTGTTTAGATAAAATAAACAACGGGAGGCATAATATATTTTTATCTTATTATAAATTTTATTTTAAAATAACATTTTCATGTTAAAATATAAAACATATCTATCGTAAAAATTAATTTCTTAACCCATTTGCATATTTACTACGAGTAACGGGCTACTTGAAATAATTAATATAAAAAATAATTTAATTTTTATTAAAACCTTTATTTGTAATTACAAAATAATTTGAAACTCGTCGAATTTCGACGGGTATTGCACTAGTATATATATATATATATATATGGAGTGGTTCGTGTGCAAATAAATCCTTGCGTGAGAAAATGAGAAAGATGCTTAAAACTATACAAAATCATGTTTCAGTCAGTATATATTTATGCTTACAACACCATTATGCTTTTTAATGTACAAATTCATGCTTAAACCTAATCATGCTTATAATACCTTATAATCATGCTTAAATCAATTACAGCCATAGATCAAATTAAGATCAATGGTCCAGATCTATTCCTATTTCTCACACCAGGACTTATTTCTATATGATCCATCCTCTATATATATATATATATATATATATATATATATATATATATATATAGCGGAGAGATCACATACAAAAGACAGGTTCTGTAAGAAATGAGAAATGATCTGGACCATTGATCTGTGTAATCTACGGTGTAGATTAACTTGTGCATTATGATTTTACTTAAATGCATTATGATTGTATACATAATGCATTATAATGCACTGTGCATTATAATTATGTGCATCATGCATTATAATTATATGCATAAAATGCATCATTTTTTATTTTTTACGATAATCTTATTTTGTACAGGATCTCACCCCTATATATATATATATATATATATATATATATATATATATATATATATATATATGGTAGCACTATGGTGGAAACTATCCTTAAGTTGAAACTTAGAAACTGACCATATCCATTGATTAGGAAGAGATGGAGGGCTGAGATTAATTGAAAATAAAATAAACAAATCGACCAAAAATTATTGAGGGACAAATCTGTCCAAAAAATAATATTAAAAAGGCAAATAAATTTAATTCCATAATATTAGGAATTTACCGTAACTAACTACATCCACTATTCTATCTCCTGCGATTTAATTAAAGAAAATAATAATATTCCATAGATATAGGGATTGAACAAAACTGAAATATATATCTTGTATTAATGCGATTTTTGGTCGATTCCGGCCTCACCGGCGATCGGATTTAGATGGGCGACCTACCGTTGGAAACGTCATGAAAATAGAACATGTTTCCAGGTGGTTTCATCCGATTTGGTTGCGATTTGAATTTAAAAGCGGCGACAATGCATAACAGCACTCGAAAATCCATCAAAGTGACTAGAACGTGCATCAAAATGACTAAAATATGCATCAAAATGACTGGAATGTGCATTGATATTCAATTCGAGTTACGAGGAGTTGTTTGTGATTACTCAACAATTGTTGCACATTAAAAAAGTTTTGGTGCATATTACGTCACGAGTTGTTGTATATTAATAATAATAGATCTTTTTTTCATTTACATAATTTAATTTATGGGTCTGCAAACGTATTTTTGTTGTACAAAATATATAATGTTGTTGCATATTCTTGGAACTAAACCCAATAGGGAAGCTAAACCATAACCCAGTAAAAAAAAGTTAAACCCCAACCCAGTAAAAAAAGTTAAACCTTAACTTGTAGTGAATGATAAACCCTAACACATAGGGGAAACTGAACCCTATTTGGGCAAGCTATACCCTAACTTATAGGAAAATTAAACCTAAACTCGTATAGATACTAAACCCTAACAGGACAAACTGAAGCCAAGTATGAAAATGAACGAAAATGCATCAGATTGAATAATAAATGCAACAAAATCGACATAATATGCATTATATTCAATAAACATACATAACGTATAAAATTTACAGAAGGTCTAAACATAATCAACCGAAACTATTCCAGGTTACAACTAAAACTTACAATCCGATTAGAATATCTTAATGGGAGAAAATTACAAATCGAAACAAATCGGAACAATCCGACCACAAACCTTTCTGCCTTCAAATTCTTCACTTGCGCTAGCAAATCGACCTTTCTCTTCTGCCTTTACTAGTGCACTTGAATCCTCCCTACATTCAAATAAATCAAGGGGATACTTCAATACACTACAAAATCCACAGAATATCATTTGTTTCAAATTCAATTAACCTGCAACTCTGGGATTCAATGTACCTTCGCAATGCCAATGATGTGGAAAATAAGCAGGAACAACATAGCCACTGAAATTCAATCGAAGAGGTAGAACCGAGTTCCTAAAATTATTCGATTGAAAGAGAGGAAGGTGGTCGCGAGAAAGTAAGGCAGCGACGGTGGTATAGTGGTGGTGTCGTCGCTGGTATAAAGTGGTGTACGACGGTGAATTCACAAGGACTTCTTTTCTTCTCAAATTATGAAAACGAAGAAGAAGAAGAAGAAGAAGAAGAAGAAGAAGAAGAAGAAGAAGAAGAAGAAGAAGAAGAAGAAGAAGAAGAAGAAGAAGAAGAAGAAGAAGAAGAAGAAGATGTCGTCGCTGGTATAAAGTGGTGTACGACGGTGAATTCACAAGGACTTCTTTTCTTCTCAAATTATGAAAACGAAGATAATTAACATTAATAATCCATAACCGCAAATGAAAAAAAATCAATGCATATCCCATATTTTAGGAAGATTCAGTTTTCTAGAAATAAAATTACACTTTTAACCTTAAATAATACATTAAATGAATTAAAAAATCCGAAAATGAATATTTAATAATTAATTTGAAATAAAATCTGATCAATTAGATCTTCAAAATCAACGAATGTGGTCGGTTTCTAAGTTTCAACTTAAAATTAGTTTTCACCTAATATATCATCTATAGAGGATGGATCATATAGAAATAAGTCCTAGTGTGAGAAATATGAATGGATCTGGACCATTGATCTTAATTTGATCTGTGGCTGTAATTGATTTAAGCATGATTATAAGGTATCATAAGCATGACTAGGTTTAAGCATGAATTTATACATTAAAAAGCATAATGGTGTTGTAAGCATAAATATATACTGATTTAAGCATGCTTTTGTATAGTTTAAAGCATCTTTCGCATTTTAGCACGCAAGGATTTATTTGCACACGAACCACTCCCTATATATATATATATATATATATATATATATATATATATATAGGGGGTGGTTCTCATGGATACTACCTAGATCATGAGAACTAGGAACCAATCTCATCCTTTTATTTTCATGAATCTAACGGCCTAGATTATAAGTAAGAGTAATTAATAACTGATTTTTTTTTAATATGTAAGGTTAGTTTTGACCATAATTTGTATCTAATTTGGGAATTCCTATAATTAAGGGATTTGGATCATCAAAAAAAGAAAAAAAAAAACGGCTTTCATGCATGTGGAGATTTTCAACACATATTATTTATATATTTTACAGTGTTTTTGTTAATTAAATACTCTATTGTATTTTGTCAACTAAACTAAAACAATACGTCTTTTATGTAAGCAAATTTCATTTAACTAAAAAGCACAATATATTGAATAAAAAGCATGAAATGATTTATTACAAAGCACGATTTTAATATATTAAAAAACATATTTTTGAATTGTGGTTATGAACTGTAACATTATAATGATGCTTAAATAGTTAAATATGGAATGATTAATTGGTAAAACCTCAAATTCTTAACTTTAATAAATGATTAATTACTTATTTTGTCGGCATTATAGTATATGCTTAATCATAATTAAGCATCAAATAAATCATAATTAAGCATCAAATAAATTATAAAAAGCTAAAAATAATTAAGAAAATACTATCTATAATCTTACAAGCACTGATACGATTCATGCTTAATTAACAATATGTATATGCTTCATATGCAAATAAACTTAATGTGACTTTTTATCGAATAACTGTCATTTTTATATAATTAAAACAACACTGTTCATTTTGACATATAACATTGGCACTATAAGTAATAAGCATCAAAAAATATTTTTATAAGCAATTCCATATCCCTACACCCTATAACCCTAAACCCTAAAACCCCATAAACCTAAACCCTGAACCCTAAAAAATAGTAAGATAAATTTGAATCATAATTAAGCATCAAATAAATTATAAAAAGCTAAAAAGAGTTAATAATTAATATATTATCTATGACTATAACCTTACAAGCACTGATACGACTCATGCTTAATTAACAACAAATATATGCTTCACAAGCAAATAAACTTAATGTGACTTTTTATTGAATAATTCTCATGCCTTTTTATAATCAAAACAACACTGATAATTGAGCATCAAGTAAATTGTAAAAAGCTAAAAAACAGTAAGAGAAATATGAATAATAATTGAGCATCAAGTAATTAAATTGTAAAAAGCTAAAAAAATGGTACTTAAATGGTAAAACCATAAATCGTCAACCTTAAAAAAAATTAATAATCAATAAACTATAAGCATTAAGCATTAAGGAAAAGTTAAATAAATATGTTAGGAATATAATTATAATAAACTAACTAACTAAATGAAAATAAAAAATAAAATAAACAAACTAATAGCATAAATCGAAAATGAATTTTGATGTTAAGCATTACGAGAGATATAAATTTGAAATAGGAAAAAGTATATCCGGTTTAAAAAGTTGGATATTAGTGAGAGAAGGTGGTTACCAAAAATTTAGGAAACTAAAAAATTGTGATTACCCATTTGCCCTTATATTGCCGTAATTAACAAATATTATGGGATTTAGAAGTAAAATCTCTACCGTTGATCAACTAAAAATGAGTGGAGTAGATTGGTTCCTAGTTCTCACGAAATGAAAGGTTCCCATATGATCTATTCTCTATATATATATATATATATATATATATATATATAGGTGGAGGATCAAATGAGATCCTTATTTTTTGGTAGAAACTAGGATCCAATCCTAGTCATTTATTTTTTAAAATCAAAGGTACTAATGAATTGGCAGTTTTCAATTAAATAATTCATTTTTAAATTGTAAAAGGTTAGAACAGTAAATCTACACATATTCGCAACTATATATTCCTTATAATTGGGGATTTGTTGAATCTATTACATTTTCCATTAATTACAAATAAGCTTATGTTTTAGTAGTAAATGCAATATATAAAAAAAAAAAAAAAAAAAAAAAAAAAAAAAAAAAAAAAACTTCCGATCTAAACTATTTTTTTATTTGTAGTCCTTTTTAACAAAACTCTTAAATAATGTAAACAAAATCGAAACTTTATTAGTAATTCAAATTGAATGTAAAATATATTTATATGTGTACATATAAGCACTTGCCTAATGTCAATATATAAATAATTTGATATAAGTAAATAAAACCATTTTAAATGTATAACTAAGGAATTTGAAAAATGTAAATAAACATACGTTAATATAAATAATTGATTTAAAATGTGCGAATAAGCAATTGAAAATATGTAAACAAGCAATTTAAAATGTGTAAATAAGCAATTTTTAATAGCTTGAAATAATAAGCACTTAAAAATAATATGCACATAATTAAAAAATACGCAAATAATTAAAAAATAAGCACTTGCTCTTGACATAATAAGCACTTAAAAGTGAAATAATAAGCACTTGAACTTGTAACAATATGTCACGACCGGACTTCACTAAGGATAGTTAAGCCGGAAAACCATGACTATGGATGGGAATTAAGAGTAGGGGAAAGGAAGGGGGTATAAGATTGTGTGTGGAATATGACTCGTATAGCTATTTGAACAACACTTTATACCATTGAACGTCTCAACTCGGGATTTCAAATGAGAATACAAGGATACTTGTCATAATCTATTACATGACTTGAAACAATTCTCGAAAGCTCAAGAGTTTGCACAGCGGAAGAATACTTGAATACATGTATGAAGACACGTATTACCGAGAGTCCTAATCTATAACGACAAAAGCTCCACTCGCCACTTCACATCATCTCGCTCAACCTGCACATTTAGAAATACATGCAGGGCTGAGTACAAAAGTACTCAGTGGGCACATGCCGAAAACTATACATAATAATTGTCAAGCCATTCAACTGTAAGACATAGGGGTTTTATTGAAAAGAGCCTATGCTTACTAAAACTGTTCTTGTGATCTAAAAGTGCATGCATGCTAAGTTCTTTCGTAATCTACCATATCTGAAACTGTGGTGTCGAGGAGGTGGCCACCTCACACGACACCTGACCGGCCAACCCTGAAGATGACTCACGGTCCTGTGTACACTAGTCCAAGCAAGATAGCAAGTCTTAACAAGGACCCGAAATCGATTAACTTTATTGGCGAAGCCAATTCAGATAGATGTCATACACAAAACAAAAATGTTTATGGCATGACAATACTTGAAAATAAGCATTTGCATCTAAACATTCTATAACTTTTCTTGTATAAGAAAGCCCACCTTAAGTAGCGTGAAAAGTGCCAATCCTGATAGAATCGCAACGTCAACCTTCCGGTCGATTTTCACCTATTTAGAAACGACGATATAAGAATTTCCATTCTTATAAAATCTAATAATTCCTTATAAAGAATATTTTTATTCTTTATTTCTATCTTCTCGTTTCGACTATTGTTTCGTTAATATATCGTGAGATTATTAATCGGAGTTAATGATTCTCCTTGGCTAGTGATAGCCGTTAATTGTCCTTGTAAGCTTCGAATAATAATTTATTTGAAGTTATATTATATTAGATTGTTAAATCTAATATTCTTTTCATAATTCCTTTCCATGAATTAAATAGGCTATTTTAGGCTCGAGAATTTCTCGAGCTTCAATAATAAACTCATATTACTCGAGGGGTTTTATTAGAATTAATAAAACATTTCTCGGTAATTTATAACGTCCTTCTCGTCTAGATTTTATGGTTTTTAATATACAAAATATTTAATAAATTAAACAGTTGGGCCGTAATTAAATCGGCCCAACTTGAGTCCAATTCTCGGCCCAAGACTACTCCTAACCCAGGCCCAACACCCGGCCCAAAACCCAACCCGAAACCCGACCCAGAACCCGACCCGTTTAAACCCTAGGTATAAAAACCCAAATCTCACCATCACTCTCATTTCCCCCAAATTCCATTCATCCGCCCCATCTCCCATCTCCCTCTCCCTCTCGGATTTGTCCAGTCGGACGCCACCGTCGCCGGCGCCGACCACCTCGCCTTCTCCTCCCCCGTTCTTTCCCCCGTCTCTCTCTATCCCTTCTCCTCTCTCTATCTCTGCTCTCCGACTCCCTCTCAATCGGGCTGGATGCCAGCAGCTTGAAGTCGACGCCGCCGTTGCCGGCGGCGAGGCTCGCCGTCGCTGGCCACGTCGTGCCCTCCCTCTCTCGTTCTTCCTCCTCTCCTCTCCACGACTCTAACTCGCTGTTTAACTCTCTTTTCCTCTGCTTGCAGGGCTCCGGGAGCGCTGCCGGGGAGACGCCGTCGCCGGAGGTTACGGCCAGGGAACTCCGCCACCGTTACTGCTCTCTCCCTGAAGACTGTACTGCCGGTGACAGCCTCGCCGGCGGCGAGGACCGCACTCCGGCAGTCTCCCGTTTTCTTCCCCCCCTTCGTCTAACCCTATCTCTCGTCATACACACATATATATATATATATATATATATATATATATATATATATATATATATATATATATATATATTAATGTTTAACATTTTCTTTGTTGTGCAGGGGGTTTTGGGACAGCAGCTATTCCCGGAGAAAAATGCAGTCGAAGCTCGACTCGGGGCCGCCTTTGCTGCCCCGACAGACTGCCCCTCTCCCGTCGAGGCCTCGGCCTTGACGGAGGTTTGACTCATTCCTCCCTTTAATTTACTATAATTCGATTTGTAAATTTATGTGCATATATGTCTTCGTCTTGCGTTTTATGCATAGGAAAGTCTGATTTCATAGTTATTAAATTTAAATTCCATGATTTAAATCAATAGAAGTTAGAGGTATTTAATAGAGATAGAGGCAGTAGGGCTTGTAGGTTTTATTTCCTTAACATGAATGGTATACAAAAGCATGCTTAGCTTGTATTCATGAATTGTAAATGGTGTGTTATTACATACTTAGTACTTCATTAGCTTAGGCTTGGTTGATTGTTAAATCAAGAGTTCAATTTGTAGCATGCTTTTGTGATTTAAAAATTTGAAATTAGCATGCTTGCTTTCTACCAATATATCATTTGATAAAATGCTTACTTCTTGTGTTAGAAGGTTGTGGTTGTTAGCTTTGCTCTTCCTCTTCCTTAGTTCCTCTTCTTCTTCTCTTAAATTCTATCTTCTTTGAGTGAATATTGTGTGAGAGGTTGAAAACTGAAATAGGGTCTATGTTGGGGTATTTATATTACTCTTTTGATGAGGATTTGCATGTAATTAGTAGGTGTGAAACCTGTGAATTAACCTCCATTTTCTTCATGATTTGATGCCTTCTTTCCCTTGCTTTAGGGAATGGTTTTGCAGGACATAGTTGGGGAGGTTTGGGGCTGATTTTGTCAATGAAGCTAGGGAGAAGATGATGGTGGCTAGAAGGAGAAAGCTGCTGCAGAATATGCAGCCAAGTAGCAGCCCTCTTTTCTTGTCTTACTCTAGTTTTGCATTAATTGTACATTAACAATACATTGAATGTGTATTAATCCATTCCTTATGTAATAGTTAGATGTATTATTTTCTATTACTTGTTCACTTTGTAGCATGTATTTCTAACATAAATTTATTACATATTTCGTTACGCAACTCCTTCGGTTTTTCGTTTCATAAATCGACATACTACTACTAATTGGGTTCGGCCCAATTCGTCAATTTATGGGCTTGAGCCAATTTATAAGTTTATGGCTTGGCCCAATTCTTAATTTATGGGCTTGAGCCCAATTCATAAAATTTATGGGCTACTAGTAATTAATTAAGATTGCCTTCGTTTAATAACGTGCTATCTTACTCGATAATCAATCTGACTATCTTCCTTTCATCACAACATATTAAATCAAGCTTGAGTACATCTATATATATATATATATATATATATATATATATATATATATATATGAATATGAGTATTGCTCGTAATTTACTACCGTAACATAGATTTAAGACTAATGAAATTTGCGGGCCATTACATTCTACCCACCTTAAAAAAAATTTCGTCCCGAAATTTGCGTACTTCTAACATAACAACTCGGGGTACTTCCCTTTATCTTAACATCGACTTTTTACGTCGATTCTTCTTGTTTGTGGTGTCTCCACCAAACCTCGAATGAAGTAATAGACTTCTTACTAAGATGTTGCACCTTTCAGTCCAAAACTTCTTTTACTTTATTCTTGCACCTGAGCTATAAATTTAAGACAATTTATCTTAATAAATTTCGCGCGTGTTCTCAAACACGTACTTTCTTACTTGCATACGTGAAGTATCACATTATGCATACATTCTAAATTTGGAGGTGCTGCAACTTGTATGCTATTTTAGCATATTATATTCCTTTGGAATCTCATAAGGTCTTAATAAGACAAGTTCTTAACTTTCCTTTAATTTGAACTTCATTATCCACTTGGAAGGTGTCATCTCCAAGAAAACTATATCTACTATTTCAAAGTTTATCTTTGTTCGACGATTGTCGACTTAGGACTTCTGTCCATTCTAACTTCTCTCACTCTCTTACAAACATTTCCTATCTCGAACCCTTCATTTATCGTATCAGGACCTTAAATCTTTTTTTTTTCACCTATCTTGTCTTTATAGAGGGTAATCTACATTGTTACCCTTATAATACGTCATATGACGTCATACCTATTGTTGGCTAATAATTATTATTAGCAAGTCTATTTCTTTCTTTAACGAGTACGACTATTCTCGACATGCTTGATAGGCTCTGAATCTTCCATTCTTATTGCCTATTGGCTTGGTGATGGCAAATTGTGCTAATGATTAGCTTAGTGCCTAATTCTTTCTGTAACTATTCCAGAACTTGGACGTATCTTAATGTCTTGATCTTTAGTGATTAAAGATAATCACATTGTGTAACGCACGATCTCTTAAACACATAATTGACTAACTTTTATCCATGATTGATCGAAATGGAAATCAAATAGGACCCCTTTGTAAGTCGGTCAATAACTTCTAATATACAACTTTGTTTTCTTTCTTAGTTTTGGTAGTCTTGTCACAATTTCACTGTAACATGCTCTTAGTTTTACTACAAGATCTCCGAGGGTTGTAGATTCCATTAATGTTTTGGTTATGATCCAATTTATCATAATCAATTAGTTAACATAGTGGTTAACCATATCCTGAAACAAGTTCACTTGTTTGACATACTAAAGCACCTTCTGGTGGTTGATGCTATATATTTCTTCATGTCTCCTACCACAACTTCCTTTCTAGGTCTTGATACATCTTGTATTCCCGGGTGAGCGATTTATAGTGTATCTTTAGTCTTACTTAAGATTTCATTCTTGAGCTCATCATTGTGTGGTATGCACAACCACCTAACTATGTTCTTCTGTATTATTCATTCTTACTCTCTATTATATATATCTTCTTTACTTCCTTTCTTTGCTTTGTGCCTCTTGTTGACGTTACAGTCAATGTAGTAATAATTTTTTTTTTTTTTTACCACCTTGACGAGGCACTACTTTTAAATTTATATTCTTAAAATCACTGACAATTGTCTCCTCACTCGTGAGAAGAAATATCCACATAAAGCGTGGTTTACGACTTAAAGCATTGGCTATTATATTGACCTTTGCATTGATAGTTGATACTACATTCATAATTCCCTACTAGTTCTACCCACCTTATTCGACACATATAAAAGCTCACTGTTCGAATTTGTTCTTGTAATCCGTGAGATTTTGCATTAACTCCATAAGGTTGATGCTTCTAAATTTTCAGGGCGTACACAACTGAAAATTTTAAGTTGTGGGTAGGGTTGTGGTATAACCAATTTGGTGTATAAATTGTTACATTTCTTTCCTTTCATTGGTACTGGGATGCTTCATCCCATTCTCTGAGGCATCTATGTATGTTGCTATTTCTTTTGTAGTTCTAGAACTATCAGAATTAGCGCAACTATCGACTTCCATGTCAACTATTGAAAGCATGAGTGGCGCTTAAAGGTTCACATACACTGGATCACTCGCTTTACAATCATGTTATTGGCCTTACTATCTTGGAGAATTCTTGACGAATCTCTGGTAATAACGAGTCACTCCTAAGAGGCTACGTATTTTATTTAGTGTAGATGATTCTCACCCTTGTAAAGCTTCTACTTTTGCTGGGTCTACTTAATTTCATCCGACGACACGATGTGTCCAAGTAATGTCACTTTGTTAAGCTAGAAAACATATTCTCTATTTTTTTTATATGTATAAGCATTTCCCTTGTACTATTCTTTTTAACTTAATTACTCATGTATAGGTGAGACATTTAATACTCTATGGAGTAGAGATTTATAATAATTGGGCAGGTCGTTTCGATTGCTCAATCTATACATTTCAATGAGGGGTAAAAATAATTACCTCTGGTAGCAATGCTACATCTTCCAATTCTTTACTTGCTCAATTCATATGAGTTTTACATGGATGGTCCTTTGATATGCTAATTGCATATACTTTATCTCTACCAATTCTTCCTTCTCTATATCGCCTTCGTTCGACTTTTAATATATAAGGGACCTTGGCAAGACTTTCTGTCTCCTTGGAATAGGGCTAATTACTTAAAATAGGTTTGAACCTGTATCAATTTACTGATCCATAAAACTATTGGTTATTCGATAGAGTCATAACCCTCCTATTTTATTTGCGTACCGTTGTTTCCGTTATGGAGGTTTAAATTGTACATAGTCCTCTTACTTTATACTCTTGTAGATAATCTTGTCTATCCACCATTTCGAATCAATCTTCTAGATTGAGGATTTACTGAAACTCTTGGTCCATATTTCAAATGCTCCTTATTTCATATAGTTTCTTAACTGGAGGAGATCCTTGAGGATTAGGTTCCTTGGAATGGACTATCTTTCCGTTTGTCTTACTCTGTTACATTCCGTTGCTAACTTTCATTCACACGTCTTTCGTGGCCGACCAACTTAAATCTTGTTATTCGAAACTTTATTTCTAGTAAAAAAAAAATTCTTCTGATCCACGCGATTGTTCTAAGGGGTGTATACCCGTGATGTATGGAAATCTTAATCTAGATTTTGTCATCAACCTATACCACCAACTACTACATTTGTTAATGTGGTGTCAACTCTTGATCATTTGCTATATTCTGTGGGAACTGATTTATCCCGTACTTTAATGCATGCATCCACTTAAATATATATTCTGCTTATGTACTCATTTCTCCTCTTTACTTATTCTCTTAATATGCCTTACCATTCTCGTAGTTTCGAACATGCTTCTTACTTTACTATCTAGTATCTCTTTTCTTGAATAATTTTTTTTTTTTTTTTTTTTTTTTTTTTTTTTTTTTTTGGGAATTCTAAAAGGTCTTTATTAACTATCTCTCCTCACACCATTATCTACTTGAGTCTTGTATCAATATCTTTACTTATTTAACAACCCCTGAACCATTTTATAACATACTCAAGATCATATCATTGTCTTTAAACATTTTTCATCTTAAATTTCCTTCCACTAATTGTAAGTCTCTTCATTTCTATCTTGTTCTATTTCATTGCCATGTTTTGGGCAATCCCTGACGGTATCATACTTTAAGTCATACTCGTGACTTGCAATTGGGCTTAGTAAACTCCATTGCTTGGATAGCTAATTATATCAAAGTGGAATGAGAATATCTGGAAGGTATAATGACCTTGGTTCAATTTTGGTACAACAAGTAACCAAAATATGTTATCAATAAATCATCTGACAAGCTAGGAAAGAATAATCAGAGGATAGAAATGAAATGACAAAGGTCAGGGGGAGGAGACCCATTTTGTCGATACCCGTCCGATTTCTTGTCTGATGGTAACGCTACCGAGATTGATATTATGTGGGGTGATCAGTCCCGCATAGACACAATCTCAGTCACACGAAGTTCTAGTACTTTGGTGACTCTCAAGTTTCCGGGTGGTGAAAAGAAGCTTTCGCAACTTGGCGAGCTCTTCTAACTTCTAATTTTTCTGAACTCTATATTTTCATAATACATTCCCCTGGGCTTCAAAGGGGCTCGCGTAGCATATCACGACACAAGGCATTAACATGATAAGCCTTCCTTTAGATCACTGGCCACACAATTCTTCTTACTATAAGTACTTATGTACAACTTCACTGAAGTAGTCTTCAATGTTCTTTTATCCCCTAGAAGCTTTCACCACTAATTGAATGTGCTATCACTGTTATTCATAACCTTACAAGGGCATATAACCTTGCATTTTTATTCTGATTGTACGTTGTAGAGTTCGGGGTTCTCTTGGGTACTGCCTCGCATATCAATCGAGGTGGCCTTATCAATATAAGGTTTCTTTTAAATAACACTAATATTTCCATATTATAGACTTCTTACGAGTCTACGCTCTAGGATGTCAGACTATCGGTTAATCTTAACCGGCCATAATAACTAATTTATTTTAGATATTTAGTTTGTATGCTAGTTGCACCATACAATTTCTCCATATGACTCATTGGTTTGGTCTTTAGAATAACTATTAGTGGTCGGAATTTCCTTACCTTATCCTCCAAACTGAACTTGCAACCCTTCTTTAGCTGTTACTGGTTATTCAGTTGACAACCTTGATGCTTTCACTTTCTTATATTCATCATGAATAATTCTCTATTTATTGAGAATATAATAACATTATTTTATAACGTCATTAACTTATGAGAGGTTCTCATGGTTATTCTTAATACGCTGGTGAAACAGAAGGAACATGGGCTAGCGCTTCGCTTACTTATATGTCTCAATCTGGGGCATATTATAACCTCATATTTACTTGTCCTGTTTATTCATGATGCGCCAAGAATGTTGAAACATTCGAGGAGTTCTAGTGGTATAATCTTATCGGTGTTAACCACACGCATCGAAAATTCCTACAGTCTTGGGAATGTCATTTATCAGTTCATGGTAAGGTCATCCTGAAAGATTGATCTCATATAATGTCCCCTATCATCCTTACTAATTTGTTGGCGGTTGATTTTTCGATCTCGTAATAACGTCATGTTTTACACCCTGTGATCGTGGGTGGATATTCTAAAGTGACCAAAATGGGACATCAACTTATCTAAATCATTCTTGAAAAAAAAACTGATAAATTCGTTATGATCGAACTATCTCTGGTGTCGAAGCACCGGGTTGGTGAACTTTGTTCATGCCTAACCTCATTTAGGTTCTGATTGACATGTTCTAATATTTGAACTCTAACTGCGAGAGGTCAATGCTTTTATGCTCATGGATATATTTCCAAATAGGTAAACTATTGTTACCGTCGTTCTTTTCTAACTTCACTTTAATCATTCATTGCATTATTATTATATTCTTTTGTCTAACCATGATGTGGTACATCAATAGTTTTATAGTGGTCTTATCTTTATTGCGCCACAGTATCTTCATTAACTTATAATCACTTCATTATATAAAACATCCGTGAACTAACGTTGTTCATATGTCTTGAAAAGCCGTTAAAAGGCTAAGCCCATGTCATCGAATGACATCTTATCTTCATTGTGTCTCTTGCCTTGATTCTTTTGCACTCGTGCATCTTCATCGCCTTTTCTTCTTCTTTCCTTACGGAAAGGAAGGAATATCATTCCCTCAATGTCTATTCTAAGTTTTCCGAGGAAAACAACTAGTTCAAGCGAGCTAGGTTCTCTAGCAAGCCTTGTTCTTTTCTATATGTGATCTTAAATCCACTATGTCCTTTCTATTCTTCAACTTCCAATCTCGTGAAAGTCTTACCTTTCCTCGTTGAGCGCGATGTAGTGAAGTGCAGAGCTTTGTCGACTGACTCAATTAGTCAAGTGTATCAATACTCGACTAAACTCTGAAGAAGACTCTCGGGTTTCAGAGCAACCATGGCTCTGATACCACTCTGTCACGACCGGACTTCACTAAGGATAGTTAAGCCGGAAAACCATGACTATGGATGGGAATTAAGAGTAGGGGAAAGGAAGGGGGTATAAGATTGTGTGTGGAATATGACTCGTATAGCTATTTGAACAACACTTTATACCATTGAACGTCTCAACTCGGGATTTCAAATGAGAATACAAGGATACTTGTCATAATCTATTACATGACTTGAAACAATTCTCGAAAGCTCAAGAGTTTGCACAGCGGAAGAATACTTGAATACATGTATGAAGACACGTATTACCGAGAGTCCTAATCTATAACGACAAAAGCTCCACTCGCCACTTCACATCATCTCGCTCAACCTGCACATTTAGAAATACATGCAGGGCTGAGTACAAAAGTACTCAGTGGGCACATGCCGAAAACTATACATAATAATTGTCAAGCCATTCAACTGTAAGACATAGGGGTTTTATTGAAAAGAGCCTATGCTTACTAAAACTGTTCTTGTGATCTAAAAGTGCATGCATGCTAAGTTCTTTCGTAATCTACCATATCTGAAACTGTGGTGTCGAGGAGGTGGCCACCTCACACGACACCTGACCGGCCAACCCTGAAGATGACTCACGGTCCTGTGTACACTAGTCCAAGCAAGATAGCAAGTCTTAACAAGGACCCGAAATCGATTAACTTTATTGGCGAAGCCAATTCAGATAGATGTCATACACAAAACAAAAATGTTTATGGCATGACAATACTTGAAAATAAGCATTTGCATCTAAACATTCTATAACTTTTCTTGTATAAGAAAGCCCACCTTAAGTAGCGTGAAAAGTGCCAATCCTGATAGAATCGCAACGTCAACCTTCCGGTCGATTTTCACCTATTTAGAAACGACGATATAAGAATTTCCATTCTTATAAAATCTAATAATTCCTTATAAAGAATATTTTTATTCTTTATTTCTATCTTCTCGTTTCGACTATTGTTTCGTTAATATATCGTGAGATTATTAATCGGAGTTAATGATTCTCCTTGGCTAGTGATAGCCGTTAATTGTCCTTGTAAGCTTCGAATAATAATTTATTTGAAGTTATATTATATTAGATTGTTAAATCTAATATTCTTTTCATAATTCCTTTCCATGAATTAAATAGGCTATTTTAGGCTCGAGAATTTCTCGAGCTTCAATAATAAACTCATATTACTCGAGGGGTTTTATTAGAATTAATAAAACATTTCTCGGTAATTTATAACGTCCTTCTCGTCTAGATTTTATGGTTTTTAATATACAAAATATTTAATAAATTAAACAGTTGGGCCGTAATTAAATCGGCCCAACTTGAGTCCAATTCTCGGCCCAAGACTACTCCTAACCCAGGCCCAACACCCGGCCCAAAACCCAACCCGAAACCCGACCCAGAACCCGACCCGTTTAAACCCTAGGTATAAAAACCCAAATCTCACCATCACTCTCATTTCCCCCAAATTCCATTCATCCGCCCCATCTCCCATCTCCCTCTCCCTCTCGGATTTGTCCAGTCGGACGCCACCGTCGCCGGCGCCGACCACCTCGCCTTCTCCTCCCCCGTTCTTTCCCCCGTCTCTCTCTATCCCTTCTCCTCTCTCTATCTCTGCTCTCCGACTCCCTCTCAATCGGGCTGGATGCCAGCAGCTTGAAGTCGACGCCGCCGTTGCCGGCGGCGAGGCTCGCCGTCGCTGGCCACGTCGTGCCCTCCCTCTCTCGTTCTTCCTCCTCTCCTCTCCACGACTCTAACTCGCTGTTTAACTCTCTTTTCCTCTGCTTGCAGGGCTCCGGGAGCGCTGCCGGGGAGACGCCGTCGCCGGAGGTTACGGCCAGGGAACTCCGCCACCGTTACTGCTCTCTCCCTGAAGACTGTACTGCCGGTGACAGCCTCGCCGGCGGCGAGGACCGCACTCCGGCAGTCTCCCGTTTTCTTCCCCCCCTTCGTCTAACCCTATCTCTCGTCATACACACATATATATATATATATATATATATATATATATATATATATATATATATATATATATATTAATGTTTAACATTTTCTTTGTTGTGCAGGGGGTTTTGGGACAGCAGCTATTCCCGGAGAAAAATGCAGTCGAAGCTCGACTCGGGGCCGCCTTTGCTGCCCCGACAGACTGCCCCTCTCCCGTCGAGGCCTCGGCCTTGACGGAGGTTTGACTCATTCCTCCCTTTAATTTACTATAATTCGATTTGTAAATTTATGTGCATATATGTCTTCGTCTTGCGTTTTATGCATAGGAAAGTCTGATTTCATAGTTATTAAATTTAAATTCCATGATTTAAATCAATAGAAGTTAGAGGTATTTAATAGAGATAGAGGCAGTAGGGCTTGTAGGTTTTATTTCCTTAACATGAATGGTATACAAAAGCATGCTTAGCTTGTATTCATGAATTGTAAATGGTGTGTTATTACATACTTAGTACTTCATTAGCTTAGGCTTGGTTGATTGTTAAATCAAGAGTTCAATTTGTAGCATGCTTTTGTGATTTAAAAATCTGAAATTAGCATGCTTGCTTTCTACCAATATATCATTTGATAAAATGCTTACTTCTTGTGTTAGAAGGTTGTGGTTGTTAGCTTTGCTCTTCCTCTTCCTTAGTTCCTCTTCTTCTTCTCTTAAATTCTATCTTCTTTGAGTGAATATTGTGTGAGAGGTTGAAAACTGAAATAGGGTCTATGTTGGGGTATTTATATTACTCTTTTGATGAGGATTTGCATGTAATTAGTAGGTGTGAAACCTGTGAATTAACCTCCATTTTCTTCATGATTTGATGCCTTCTTTCCCTTGCTTTAGGGAATGGTTTTGCAGGACATAGTTGGGGAGGTTTGGGGCTGATTTTGTCAATGAAGCTAGGGAGAAGATGATGGTGGCTAGAAGGAGAAAGCTGCTGCAGAATATGCAGCCAAGTAGCAGCCCTCTTTTCTTGTCTTACTCTAGTTTTGCATTAATTGTACATTAACAATACATTGAATGTGTATTAATCCATTCCTTATGTAATAGTTAGATGTATTATTTTCTATTACTTGTTCACTTTGTAGCATGTATTTCTAACATAAATTTATTACATATTTCGTTACGCAACTCCTTCGGTTTTTCGTTTCATAAATCGACATACTACTACTAATTGGGTTCGGCCCAATTCGTCAATTTATGGGCTTGAGCCCAATTTATAAGTTTATGGCTTGGCCCAATTCTTAATTTATGGGCTTGAGCCCAATTCATAAAATTTATGGGCTACTAGTAATTAATTAAGATTGCCTTCGTTTAATAACGTGCTATCTTACTCGATAATCAATCTGACTATCTTCCTTTCATCACAACATATTAAATCAAGCTTGAGTACATCTATATATATATATATATATATATATATATATATATATATATATATATCTATGAATATGAGTATTGCTCGTAATTTACTACCGTAACATAGATTTAAGACTAATGAAATTTGCGGGCCATTACACAATAAACACTTAAATAGGGATAATAAACACTTTAATATAATAACTTTAAATTGAGATAATAAACTCTTTAAAATAGCAATTAAACTAGTGATAATAAACACTTAAATTTGAGATAATAAGCACTTTAATATAATTACTTAAGATATAAGCATTTTAATACAAGCACTTGAAATTGAGATAATAAGCAAATGAATTGAGATAATAAGCAATTGAAACATAAGCACGTGAACATGAGAATAAGCACTTAAGATGAGATAATAAGCACTTATATGAGTATAAATAAGCAATTATTCGAACATTATAATTGAGCAATACGAAAATAGAATACAAAATTATTATTGGAGCAATAAAATATGAAAATGAAAATAGCAAAATATTAGCTTTGAACAAACATATCAATTCGTATTTAACCTGAATAAATAAATTGCAATATTATAGTGTGTCTACAATCCTAATTAAAATTTCGACGATGACGACAACATTCTAGTAATTGTGGTAGTTATTTTGTATTCATTTACGCATTTAACCCTTTTGTTACCGCAACAAATCAATAAAACTAAATAAAAATTGATCAATCCTACATATTTGGACCGTTAGATTTTATAAATTGAGGGTCTAGATTGGATCCTAGATACTACCTTGGAGACGGACGGTTCCTATTGGATCCGCTCCCTATATATATATATATATATATATATATATATATATATATATATATATATATATATATATATATATATATAGCGGAGAGATCACATACAAAAGACATGTTCTGTAAGAAATGAGAAATGATCTGGACCATTGATCTGTGTGATCTACGGTGTAGATTAACTGGTGCATTATGATTTTACTAAAATGCATTATGATTGTATAGATAATGCATTATAATGCATTGTGCATTATAATTATGTGCATCATGCATTATAATTATATGCATAAAATGCATCATTTTTTATTTTTTACGATAATCCTATTTTGTACCGGATCACCCCTATATATATATATATATATATATATATATATATATATATATATATATATATATATATATATGAACCAATCCCTATATAGGGGTGGGTTCTTATGGGAGATGGTATCAAACTTGAGAACTAGGAACCAATCCTATCCACTCCTTTTAAAGAATCTAATGGTGGATATTAATTCTCAAATTATCTATTTTACTTTTTTAATGATTTATTTCTAATATTAAAGGGTAGATTAGAGAAAAAAAAAGAGAAAAAGATTATGCGTTCCAAGATTGTCGCAACTTCCTATAATTAATTATTCTATTAATTAACATAAATATTTGAATGCAACTAAGACCTATTTCTATGCTTAAATAATCATATTTATATGCTATTTTCCTATTTATTTATGCTTAATAACCTGCATATGAAAATTACATGTTTTTTTTTTAATATCAATTCATGTTTAAATATCGTGAATGACAATGAATATTCAAATGCAACTAATACCTATTTCTATGCTTAAATAATCATTTTATATGCTATCTTCCTATTTATTTTTGCTTAATAACTTGTATATGAAAATTACAAAAAAAAAATTAGAATAAAATTACATAGATGAATATTCGAATGCAACTAAGACCTATTCCTATGCTTAAATAATCATATTTATATGCTATGATCCTATTTATTTATGCTTAATAACTTTTATATGAAAAATTAAAAATTAAAAAAAAAAAGAATAACAAAACATAGATGAATATTCGAATGCAACTAAGACCTATTATTATACTTAAATAATCATATTTATATGCTATCTTCCTATTTATTTATGCTTATAACTTGTATATGAAAATTACAAAAAACAATATAAAAAAACATAGATGAATATTTGAATGCAACTAAGATTTATTCCTATGCTTAAATAATCATGTTTATATGCTATATTCCTATTTATTTATGCTTACTAATTTGTATATGAAAATTACCAAAAGAGAGAGAGAGAGAGAGAGAGAGAGAGAGAGAGAGAGAGAGAGAGAGAGAGAGAGAGAGAGAGAGAGAGAGAGAGAGAGAGAGAGAATATAAAAACATAGATGAAAATGTCAAGATAGAAGAAGAAGAAGAAGAAGAAGAAGAAGAAGAAGAAGAAGAAGAAGAAGAAGATTTAAGAAGAAGAAGAATATTACGGCAGAGAAAATATAAATGGGTGATTAATCCTTTGAAATATGGAACAAATAAATGAAGATTACATTAATATCCTTTTCCTAAACAAAATATCCCTTATTTAATTAATTTCCATGAATAAATCATAACCATCAATCTATTGAAATGGAGGGTCTAGATTAGTTCCTAGTTCTCACTAACTAATATGGTTAGCATATGAACCAATCCCTATATATATATATATATATATATATATATATATATATATAGGGGTGGGTTCTTATGGGAGATGGTATGAATCTTGAGAACTAAGAACCAATCTTATCCATTCATTTTATATAATCTAATGGTGGATATTAAATCTCAAATTATCTATTTTACTTATTTAATGATTTATTTCAACTTTTAAAGGGCAATTTAGGAAAGAAAAGAAAAAAAAAAAAAAGATTACGCGTTCCAAGATTGTCGCCACTTCCTAAAACTAATTATCCTATTAATTAACATAAATATTCGATGCAACTAAGACCTATTCTTATGCTTAAATATCATATTTATATGCTATCTTCCTATTTATTTATGCTTAATAACTTGTATATGAAAGTTACATGCTTTTTTTTAATATCAATTCATGTTTAAATACGGTGAATGACAATGAATATTCAAATGCAACTAATACCTATTCCTATACTTAAATAATCATATTTATGTGCTATCTTCCTATTTATTTATGCTTAATAATTTGTATATGAAAATTTACAAAAAAAAAAAATATATAGAATTAAAAAACATAGATGAATATTCGAATGCAACTAAGACCTATTCCTATCCTTAAATAATCATACGTATATGCTATCTTACTATTTATTTATGCTTAATAATTTGTATATGAAAATTACAAAAAAAAAAAAAAAAAAGAATTAGAATAACGTAGATGAATATACGAATGCAACTAAGACATATTCCTATGCTTAAATAATCATTTTATATGCTATCTTCCTATTTATTTATGCTTAATAACTTGTATATGAAAATTACAAAAAAAAAAAAAAATAGAATAAAAAAACATAGATGAATATTCGAATGCAACTAAGACATATTCCTATGCTTAATTAATCATATTTATATGCTATGATCCTATTTATTTATGCTTAATAACTTGTATATGAAAATTACAAAAAAAAGAATAAAAAAACATAGATGAATATTCGAATGCAACTAAGACCTATTCCTATGCTTAAATAATCATATTTATATGCTATTTTCCTATTTATTTATGCTTAATAACTTGTATATGAAAATTACAAAAAACAGAATAAAAAAACATAGATGAATATTCGAATGCAACTAAGATTTATTCTTATGCATAAATAATCATGTTTATATGCTATCTTCCTATTTATTTATGCTTACTAATTTGTATAAGAAAATTACAAAAAAAGAAAAAAAGAAAGAAAACAGAATATAAAAACATAGATGAAAATGTCAAGATAGAAGAAGAAGAAGAAGAAGAAGAAGAAGAAGAAGAAGAAGAAGAAGATTACGGCAGAGAAATTTTAAATGAGTGATTAATTAATCCCTTAAAATATGGAACAAATAAATGAAGATTACATTAATATCCTTTTCCTAAACAAAATATGCCTTATTTAATTAATTTCCATGAATAAATCATAACCATCAATCTATTAAGATGGAAGGTCTAGATTGGTTCTTAGTTTTCACTAACTAATATGGTTAGCATATGAACCAATCCCTATATATATATATATATATAGAGAATAGATCATATGGGAACCTTTTTAATGGTGAGAACTAGGAACTAATCTCATCCATCCATATGTGTAGATCTAAGGGTGTAAATTAAGTAATAATTCTTTTATTAAATCGTTTTTTAAATAGATCGGAGGTTATATTTGACCATTTGCAAGAACTGCAACTCCCACTCCCTATAATCATGGGGTCTATTTAATCCATTGAATTTGTGTTCACATGGTTGATTAATTATGTATGGAAGTTTTTTTTTTTTTTTTTTTCCCTCTCTCTGTTAATACATCATTTATAGAGAAATTAACAGTGCTTTTAAAAAACACGAAGTCAAACATAGTTCATTATGTTTACCTACTTTTATAAGTACTCAATTTTGTCTAAATATATTAGCAAAATATAATGAATAAAGAAGCATGGATATTATTAATTAGGGAGCATGATATACACCGGTGAAAAATTGATTTGTGCAATGTTTCACTTAATTTGTAGCATAATTATTTATGTTTTGGTCATGCTTATTAATTTTCACTAAATTTAGTTAATATTTATCACTCTTAAAATAATAGTACATAATATTAGTACGCCCAATTAGAGAAATCACTATTATTTCAATGTACGGTTTATGATGCCCAATTAGGGTGTATTAATCCTTAATTATGATTTTCTTAATCCCCATTTGAAAGTAAATCATGTTAAGAAAAACTAAACCATAGGGGAAATTAAAAAGAAGTTTACATGCATTTTCTACGATAGTTCTTTCCCCCTTAGGGTTTAGTTTCACTCGACAAGGTTTAGTTTTACTTTGTTAGGGTATGGTTTTCAATTATAGGGTTTAAGTTTTCCCGATAGGGTTTAGTTTCACCCGACAGGGTTTAGTTTTACTTGTTAGGGTATGGTTTTCAATCATAGGGTTTAAGTTTTCCCGATAGGGTTTATTTTCACCTAATTGGGTTTATTTTCCGCTAATAGGGTTTATTTTCTCCTAATAGGGTTTAGTTTTTAATTACAAAGTTTAGTTTTATATCAAAAAATATATTTCCAATTTGCTTAATTATATTTTTTGTAATGCTTAGAAGTTATTAGTGTAATTGTCAAAAGTTAATATTAACATGTTTTTCTTTTTTAGCATCGATTAATAACTTTTTGAGCATTCTATAATAACATTTTAAGCATCAAATACACTTTTACATATATATAGATGACATATGCGCAATATTAACCCATGTTTCTTTTAAGTGTCAATTAGTCATTACATAAGCATCTTATCTTATATATTTAAGCATTGCATAATAATTATTTTAAAACGAGAATGACTAAACTTGTAGTAATTATAAACTAAACCTTGTCGGGAAAAAAAAACCCCTAGGGTAAAAAAAGTAAAACCTTTGAGGGAAAATTAAACTATGTGGTTTAATTATCCCTTAAAGGGTTTAGTTTTTAATCACAATGTTTAGTTTTACATCGAATAGTCTAATTAATTATTTTTTTTGTAATGCTTAGAAGTTATCATT
The DNA here is from genome assembly GCA_029379335.1 of Thymus mandschuricus. Classification (NCBI taxonomy): domain Eukaryota; kingdom Viridiplantae; phylum Streptophyta; class Magnoliopsida; order Lamiales; family Lamiaceae; genus Thymus; species Thymus mandschuricus. The sequence continues at coordinate 26,256,760 of CM057078.1, forward strand.
GTACTGCTTAATAAATATATATTTATTAATAGATTATTTTACATCATTTAAATGCTTATTTAACTTTTTCTTAGTACTTTTATTAGTCAGTGTTGTTTTTTATTGTTCCATAATGCTTACAATTATATACAAATTGTAAACACTAAATTAAAGCATCATATGATAATTATTTAACCATTATCACAATTTTACTTAAGGAAGTTATACTTATGGCATTAGCATAATTTTCTTTAAGCATCGATTAATATATCTTAAGCATTATGTAATAACTATTTAAGTATAAAAACACAGTTACATATAGCTAGACAAAGAATTTATAATATTAACACACAAATTTCTTTGAGTTTTAATTAGCAGCTACTTAAACATCTTATTTGATAAATATTTAAGCATTGTATTATAATTAATGAAGCACACAAAAAACTAACCATGTGAATGAAACTAAACTCTAGGGAATAAAATACTGGTAATTACTTTAAATTGCTATATATTTATAAAAAATCCTACCTAACTAAGAAAAGAAAAATAAAAAAGAAGAAGAAGCAATGAAGTAGTATCGGGTGTATGGTTGAAAAAAGCATTCTAATAACCTAATCTGAAATATTATTAAATAAACACATGTAATGATAAATAGGATTTGATGGGAGTGAATTTGGAGTATTTGCGAAGAATATGGAAATTTAATAACTATTCCCGTAAGAATAGGATTTGATGGGAGTGAATTTTCCAAAAATACCCTTACAAGCATTATAAATTAGAATAATAGCGGGAGTTATATAATGTGAAGATCAAATCTCAACCATTGATTAGGGATGGATGGAAGGCTATAATTGGTTCCTAGTTCTCATGATCTAAGTAGTCTCCATGAGAACCAACCCCTATATATATATATATATATATAGAGTATTGTTATGCTGAGCTTCTACTTGTAGGCGACTCATGGGCGATTCTGCCACACATCATCAAACTACCTTGCTTTTTATTTTCCATTCACGCATTATTCCTCTCCTTTTTCTTTTATTATATATTTTTTTTGCCATTTCGTACATTTTTGTAAAGTTCTTCATGGAGTCTTTTAATTCTTTCAGAACATAAAAAAATATAGTTCAATTATAAAAATTAAATCCTAAATCATTATTAAACCCTATATGGGGAACAATAAACCTTAATTAAGAATTATTAAACCCTAATTGGAAAAGAATAAACCCTAAATGATGAATAATTAACCCTAAGTAGGACTTGTTAAATTTTAATTATGCATTACCAAAGTGTATTGGGAAGAAAAAACCTAAAGAAAATATCTCTAATATATTTCTTGAAGTAAAATAAATAAATTAATGTTGTTTACTGTACTAAGTAATCTTGAATGCATATATTAATTAAATCGTACTGAAAGAGAACAAAAAAAAAAATCTTTAAAAAATAAAAAGAAAAGCTATCCATTTAACGCCAGCGAAAGAAAAAAATGATCAAAGAATTATTACGTGGCATGTCGCCTACAATAGGCGCTCAAATAAGGAGCGCAGCATATCAAAACACTATATATATATATATATATATATATATATATATATATATATATATATATATATATGTCACGACCGGATTTTGCTAAGGATAGCTAAACCGGGGAAACCGTGACTAGGGGTGGGAATTAAGAAGGGGAAATAGAAAGGGGTAAGGAATTGAATGCGGATCTCGGCACATATGAATACTAGAACATTACGATAACTTCGAAGTTTCGGCTCAAGGCCCAAAAGAACACAAGGTTACTTGTCTTAGTCAATACATAACTGAAAAGTACTTAGAAAGTACGTAATTATTACGTAGAGTGTACGCAGCGGAAAGAGTACTGGAATACATGTATGAAGACATGTATTACCGAAAGTCTATCTATTACATAATTACACGACAAAAGGCTCCGCTCGTCACTTCACTCCACCTGGCTCAACCTGCACATTTAGAAATACATGCAGGGCTGAGTACAGAGTACTCAGTGGACACATTGCCGAAAACTATACAATATAATTGTACATGCCATTAGTAAGTGAAACATAGGGATTTTACTGTAAAGATCCTATGTTCACTAAAACTGTTCTTGTGATCTAAAAGTGTCAGCGCTGACTAAGTTCTTTAGTAATCTACCATATCTGAAACTGTGGTGTCGAGGAGGTGGCCACCTCACACGACACCTGACCGGCCAACCCTGAAGATGACTCACGGTCCTGTGTACACTAGTCCAAGTAAGATAGCAAGTCTTAACAAGGACCCGAAATCGATTAACTTAATTGGCGAAGCCAATTCAGATAGGTGTCATACACAAAACAAAAATGTTTATGGCATGACAAGCTGAAAATAACTAGAACTTAATTAAATAAATTCTCATTTTTCTTTGGAAGAAAGCCCACCTTAAATAGCGTAAAAAGAGCTGGATTCAAATAGGATCGTGTCGTTCGCCTTCCGATCGACTCCCACCTATTTAAAAGCGAAGCTATAAGAATTTCTATTCGTAAAGAATTTAATAATTCTTAATAAAGGAATATTCTATCCCTTTTTCCTAATTTCTCGTTTCGACTATCGTTCCGTTAATATATCGTGAGATTATTAATCGGAGTTAATGATTCTCCTTGGCTAGTGATAGCCGTTAATTATCCTTATAAGCTTCGAATAATAATTTATTTGAAGTTATATATATATTATTGGATTATTAAACCCAACATTATAATATAATTCATTTCCATGAATTAAATAGGCTATTTTTGGCTCGAAAATTTATCGAGCTTCGTTAATAGGCTCGAATTAGTCGAGTTATTTTATTTAAATAAATAAAATATTTCTCGGTAATTTATAACGTTCCTCGTCTAAATTTTATGGTATTAACATACGAAATATTTAATAAATTAAACAGTTGGGCCGTAATTTAATTGGCCCAACCTGAGCCCAAATCCCGGCCCGAAACTGCTCCTAACCCAGACCCAAAACCCTACCCAAAACCCGACCCGAAACCCGACCCAGAACCCGACCCGGTTTAAACCCTAAGTATAAAAACCCAAATCCTCACCATTTTTCTCATTTCCCCCCAATTAGCATTCATCCGACCCATCTCTCCCCCCCTCTCCCTCTCGGACTGTCCAGTCGGCGCCACCGTCGCCGGCGGCGAGAACCGCTGCCGCCGATGACGCCATCTCTCTCCCTCCCTCGTTCTCTCTCTATCTTCTCTATCCTCTCTCCCTGTCTCTCTCTATCTTCTCTACCCTCTCTCGGAATGACACCCGACTGGAGTCGACGCTGCCGTTGCCGGCGGCGAGGCTCGCCGTCGCTGGCCACGTCGTCCCCTCCCTCTCCCGTTCTTCCTCCTCTACTTGCAGGGCTCCGGGAGCGCTGCCAGGAGACGCCGGCGCTGGAACGTCCGTCGGGGAACGTCGTCGCCGGAGACCTCCCTCTGAACTCTCACTCTCTCGGCATTCATATGTATATTTTAAGGTTTTAACATTTTCTTTGTTTATACAGGGTTTGGGCAGCAGCTACTCAACGGTGAAGAGTGCCGTCGAAGCTTGACTCGGGGCCGCCTTTGCCGCCCCGGCAGACTGCTCTTCTCTCCCTTTCTTTGTTTATTTAACTTATTAGAATTAATTAGTGGCAGTAGATGGTTCCTTTGGTTTATGTGAATGAGTATTCACTGCATCTCTTAGGAGCAAAATATATTTACATAGCTTAGATTTCAGATTTCAATTTTGAAATACGAAAATTTGTGGTGATTTATGTCTTTCGATTTTCTTGCTATAGCTTTCAGTTTACTCTTGTTGAATGAAAACACCCATGTTGTAGCAACTAGGTGTTTACTACATGTTATGAGTGATAGCATCAAAATTGTGACATTAGTTGAACTCGTTTTATGTTTCGCATTATGCTTGAACTCATGCTTTGGTTTTCAGAATCATACTCATAAGTAATTTCTTAGTTTTAGCATGCTTATGAACTGAAGTGAAACTAAAATTATCAAACTCTTGTTCTAGTGTTTAAGCTTAAATTGTGCTTAATGATTCTTGAGGTTTTATTACTTACTATAAGTTAGAAGTGCTGTTGTTGCTAGCTCACCACACTCCTTCCTTCTTCTTCTTGATCTGCTGCTTCTTCTCTACTGTTTCTCCCTTCTCTAGTGTGTTTTGTAGGGTAGTGAGTGAGAGGAAAGAGGAATTGAAATGAGTTGGGGTGGGAGGTATTTATAGGGCTGATCTTTTGATGAATGTAGCAACATCATGATGGTAAGGGTTGGAGAAAAATCTGTTTTTCTCCATCCTTTCACTACAAATTTACCCTTTTGATCTCTGCAAGTCTAGCTAGGTGTAAGAGATAGAGTCCTTTATTTTCTGATTTCTTCTCTAATCCTATCCTTTTTGCTTTGCAGTTTGCAGGTGGCAAGTTGAGGGACAAGTTGAGGGAAGTTGATATTTTTCTTGGAGCTCAAGAATGGTGTAAGAGGGAAGAATGAAGCTGGAAAACTGGAAGAATATCCTCTGCTGCTGCTGTCACTTCTCTGCCCCTTCTCTGCTGCTGCATCTTTGTTTTTCTTGTGGCTCAAGAAGGTGTAGGGGTGAAGAATGAAGCTGGAAAACTGGAAGAATATCCTCTGCTGCTGCTGTCCCTTCTCCCTTCTCTGCCACCTTTTCTGCTATTCTATTTTTTTGTCTTTCTTTTGATTCAAGCAACGAATACATACATGTATTCCCTTAATTATCTTCCCTTAATTATCTGTTTTAATTTGTATAATCATTAATTATTCATGATATTATTATTATTGACATGTGGGTTGTTATTAATTTACTCTTTTTTTTTTTAATATTCATCAATGTATTGATCGAATGTTTGGTTCGATTGTTATCTAACGGTTCGATCATGAACCGATGGGCTTGGCCCATAATGTAAATTAATTAAGACTGCCTTCGTTTAATAACGTGCTATCTTACTCGATAATCAATCCGACTATCTTCCTTTCATCATAACATATTAAATCAAGCTTAGATATCTTGATGTATATATTTATAAATATATCTATAAATACGAGTATTACTCGTGACTTATTGCCGTAACTTAGATTTATAGATTATCGAATTTGCGGGCCATTACATCCTACCCACCTTAAAAAAAATTTCGTCCCGAAATTTGCATACCTCTAATTGAAAAGCTCGGGGTATTTTTCTTTCATCTTATCCTCAAGTTCCCATGTCGCTTCTTCCTGTCCGTGGTGCTTCCACAGAACCTTGACTGAAGTAATAGACTTATTCCTAAGTCGTTGTACCTTCCGGTCCAAAATTGCTTCTGGTTTGTTCTCGTAACTCAAGTCCGAGTCTAAAGTTACTTCGTCCTGATGGATCACATGTTTGGGATCAAACACGTACTTCCTAAGCTGTGACACGTGGAATACATTGTGTACGCTTGTAATACCCCGACTTTCGTAATATATAAATATTATGTAAAAAAATTCGAAACTTTTATAGTTTCAATATATAGACTAATGAAGAAGGATTTCTTAGATGATTTATGTGAGTAAATTCGAAACTTTATAGTTTCATAGAAATGGAAGAATCACTTTGTTGATTTATGTGAGATTGCAATCTTATTTGCAAAATAGAGATAATATGTTATCTCTCGTGATTTTAAATCGCGTAAAACGATAATCGAACTTTCGTATTTTATTACGATTGTTATAAAGACTAAAACGAATAATTATTAAATCGATAATTAATTCGCAAGGTAAAATAAATGAGCCGATGTTATATTTAAGATCCATTGGGCCGAGCCCAATATGTGCACCACAAGAATAATAAGGCCCAAGCCTTTAATTACAACAAGGAGTCCAACTAATTACCTAAATTAGATACTAAAAGAAAAGAAATAAGAAAAGGAGATTAAGAAATGGAGGAGACTCAACCAACACCTCCACAATAGTAGAAGAGGTGTGGCCTTCAACCAACCCCTTCTTGTTCATCACGATTAATCCCTCCCTTCACTACTACAATTCTTCACTTCTTTACTTCCCTGCACAACACCAAAAACATCACACAAAAGTAAGAAGGCAGATAAGAGGAGAAGAAGAAAGGAAGAGGAGACTGAAAGAGGAAGAAAGGCGGATTTCCGCAGCTCCATCCCACTACCTTCATCCCATCTTTTCCTTTCAAGTTCATTACTACCAACAGTAAGCTCTTATCCCTCTCATTAGATAATATTCACTTAAACGAAATTAGAACATGAATCATGTTAAATCCTTTATGAAATGCTACGAAGAACCAGTATGCAAATCAAATGAACATGAAATCTATCCTAGCTTTCATCACTCTATTGCAATATAGTCTCAAGTTTATAAATGATAAAATTAGCTCCTCAAGCTATAATCACTCAAGCTTACGAATGTTTCCCTAAACATTATGATTAGATTGAAATCCATATGCAAATTTTTGTCCTAATCGAGAATAATGAAACTACAAGGAGTAGAGGTCCCAACTCTACTGCCAAAGCACCATGTTGTTAACCAAGATTTAATACTAAAGGCCTAGTATGATTATGAGTATGCTTCAGATAATAGATTCACAAATTCTAACAAACACTCGAGCATAATCAATACTAAACCGGAATCGAAAACTGAATGGGGAGGTTTTACCGTTCCGAAATCGGAGCCATGAGTGAGGGATAGGACAGGGGCGGATTTCCCTACTGCTGACGACGGCGCTCGGTGGTGATACGGGCGGCTTCCCACGGCTATGAGCGACGGCGGAGAACGCGGTGACTACGGCGACGAGTCGACGGTGATTCCACCGGAAATTGAAGGAGGAAGAAGACGGGGCCGATCGTCTCGTTTTGGGGGCTAGGGTTCCGATTCGGAGAATTTGACGAAGGAGACGAACGAGGGGTGGCGCTTGAAGGCCACGATGGCGGCGGCGGCCGCCGGCAACGAAGAAAGACGAGGGGGAGAGGAGATGGCGTCGGGCAGAGAAAGAGGAGAAAGGAATTGGGCGTGTTTTGGAAGAAAGGAAATTGGATGGGGCTCTTACCTACTGGATCATGGATTAACATTGGATTTGGGCCCTCAATTTGGGCCATGAATAATATATTGATGGGCTCATGCTCATCACGGTGAACCGAAATAATTAATTAGACGGGCCCGATTTTTTAATCCGAGAATCGACTTTAAAAGATTAATTTAAAAAGGACTAAGGATTAATTAAGTCATGAATTTTATTTAATTAAGATTTAATTAATTATTAAGCTGTGCTTAGCTTAAGAATATGTTCTGAAAATTTCATGATTTTCGGAAATTGATTCAACGAATAAATGGTCTCGACTGATGAAAGAAGCGAACGAATGATAAAAGATTATTCCTTTATATAAGGATTAAAGGATTAAAACCAATCTGTTATCCTTAACAGATTTATAAGATAGGAAAAATATACTAGACGATTATTTTCCCTTAAGAAGTTTTATTATGAGAATTTAGATTCTTATTATACCTTTATGATTAGGTGCATTTCGGCAAGGTTCCTGACGTTGTTGCCTATCAAGATCGGCCATATTCTACGCTTCAAGAGGTGGGCTTACTTTTCAAAAGTATATGAGCCACGTATGCTCAATGGTTTCAAAATGCAAAACTTATTATCCATAAAATGTTTAATGTGCCCTCTACATGTTTAATGCTCTGATGTTAATCGATCGAGGTTCTTAGTTCAGTCTAAAACGCTAACTTTGAACTGTGTATACACCCTGGTAGTAATGCGGAGGTTGATCTCTCTCGTGTTCTATCTTTGACTGGGATCCTCTGGGTTTCGGCCCGAAATCCAAATGATGAATAATGAATGGATCCGACGGTGGCTAGAGGTCCGGGATCAAAGTAAGAGTAACTGTAGAGTGCGACATAAGGGCCCAAATGAAATGTTTTGGCATGCTTAGATGTATTTGTTTTCTAAAACCTTCTAAGTCATGCTTATAATGATGGATAATATGCTATGTTTGACTGTTGACAAAATGCGTAGCCCACTGAGTACATTAGTACTTAGCCCAAAATGTTTAAAATGTTTACAGGTTGATGGGGACTGTGATGACGAAGGCGGAGCTGAGGCAACGTGTTTCTTCTATTAAGCTTCCGCTATTCGTACTTCTTTTGTTAAGTACATTGTACTCTGAACTTATTCACTTACTATCGAGAACTTGAACTCGTTGTTTTGTAATGATGGTCTTATGTTGATTCGTCGAGCCATCGAATCTTATGCGATCCTATGATGAATGATATAACTGTTATGTTGGGTTTATTGCCGCTTGATTTCATTCCGGTTTATTCCCTCTTTCAAACGAGATGTTGCCCAACTTTTCGGGAACATCATTAAATGGTTGAATAGTAATGATCCCCTTTCTATCCCCACTTCTTTATTCCCACCCCTAGTCACGCCCTTGGCACGTGCGCCTTCCTTCGGGAATTGGGGTGTGACAACACTTCCTAAACTTGGCGGTAGTGCTAATCTGTATGCTACTTGGCCTATTCTTTCCAGAATCTCGTATGGTCCAATGAAACGTGGTTTCAGCTTTCCTTTAACACCAAATCTTGTTATTCCCTTCGAAGGTGAAACCTTCAAGAAAACTTTATCTCCTACATCGAAACTTATCTCAGTCCTGCGATTATCTGCGTAAGATTTCTGTCTATCTTGGGCTTCTTTGATCCTTCCTCGGATTTGTCTCACAATCTCGATCATTTCCTCGACCGCATCGGGCCCTAGAGCTTTCCTCTCACCTACCTCGTCCCAGTAAAGTGGTGACCTACACTTCCTCCCATACAAAGCCTCGTATGGTGCCATGTCTATCGTTGCCTGATAGCTGTTGTTATATGCAAACTCAACTAACGGCAATATCGGTTCCCAATTTCCGCCTCTGTCGAGTACTACCGTCCTCAGCATGTCCTCTAGAGTTTGAATCGTCCTTTCCGATTGTCCGTCTGTTTGAGGATGAAATGCTGTGCTGAAGTTTAGCCTAGTACCTAATTCCTTATGCAAGCTGGTCCAAAATCTGGACGTAAACTTTGAGTCTCGGTCCGAGGTAATTGAAATAGGCACGCCGTGTAGACGTACTATCTCGCGAATGTACAACTGGGCTAACTTCTCAGATCCATAAGTGATTTGAATGGGAACGAAATGAGCACTCTTGGTGAGTCGGTCTATGATAACCCAGATGGCTGTGTTTCCTCGTTTCGATTTAGGCAGACTCGTCACGAAATCCATCGCGATGTGCTCCCATTTCCATTGTGGAATTTCTAATGGTTGTAACTTTCCATAAGGTCGTTGGTGCAATGCCTTCACTTGTTGACAAGCTAAACATCTCTCGACGAAAGAAGCTATGTCCCTTTTCATGCCTTCCCACCAGAATTTCCTCTTCAGGTCTTGGTACATCTTTGTACTTCCGGGGTGGGCGGCGTATGGTGTGTCATGAGCCTCGCTCAATATCTCATCTCTGAGCTCTCCACCGGGTGGTATGCACAACCTCCCTTCTTTCGTGATAGCATTGTCAGCTTCCTCACGATATCCTCCTCCCTCATTTATCCTTATCCTTAAGCGTATTTTCTCCATAGCCTCATCCTTCCTCTGTGCTTCCAAAATTCTGTTTCTCAAATCTGGCATCACTGTCAAGGTAGCGATAATTCCCTCGACTGTCTCTGGTGGGGGTATTACCTCCAGATTAAGTCTTTGGAATTCCTTAACAAGAGTTGACTCACTCGTGAGTAAGGTTGCCAGTTTCGGGTGCGTCTTGCGACTTAGGGCATCTGCCACTACGTTGGCTTTGCCTGGGTGATAATTGATACCACAATCGTAATCTTTTACTAATTCGAGCCACCTTCTCTGGCGCATATTTAGGTCTCTCTGCTCGAAAAAGTATTTGAGACTCTTATGGTCCGTGAAGATTTCACATCGAACCCCGTAAAGGTGATGTCTCCAAATTTTCAGGGCGTGCACGACGGCTGCCAATTCCAGGTCATGAGTGGGGTAATTGAGCTCGTGGGGTCGAAGTTGTCGTGATGCATACGCTATCACGTTTCCCTCTTGCATCAACACGCAACCAAGCCCGTTCTTTGAGGCATCGGTGTAAATCACGTATTCTTTCTCCGACGCCGGGACGGCCAAAATTGGTGCGGTGGTCAATTTCTCCTTCAACAACTGGAAGTTCGACTCACACTCTGGGGTCCATGTAAACTTGATCCCTTTTCTCAAGAGTTGAGTCATTGGCCTTGCTATCTTGGAGAATCCCTCAATGAATCTCCTATAGTACCCAGCTAGCCCTAAGAAACTACGAATTTCGTTTGGGGTAGTGGGTGACTTCCAATTTTGTACGGCCTCCACTTTCGCGGGGTCCACCTTAATTCCTTCCGAAGACACGATGTGTCCCAGAAATGCGACTTCGCTGAGCCAAAATTCGCACTTGCTGAACTTAGCGTAAAGCTTCTCTATCCTTAGAGTTCCTAACACTTTTCTCAAGTGTTCTTCGTGATCTGTCATGTCCTTTGAATAGATGAGGACATCATCTATAAAGACTAGAACAAATTTGTCTAAGTAAGGGTAGAAAACACGGTTCATGAGATCCATGAACACAGCTGGTGCGTTGGTTAATCCAAATGGTACAACTACAAACTCGTAGTGACCATAGCGAGTTCGAAAGGCTGTCTTAGGTATGTCCTCTGGCCGTACCTTTAACTGATGGTATCCTGACCTCAAGTCTATTTTAGAGAATACACTTGCTCCCTTGAGCTGATCAAACAAATCATCTATTCTAGGTAGAGGATATTTATTTTTAAGGGTCAGTTTGTTCAGTTCTCTATAATCGATACACATTCTCATCGAACCATCCTTCTTCTTCACAAAGAGCACGGGAGCTCCCCAAGGTGATACACTAGGCCGGATGAAACCTAAGTCTAGGAGTTCCTGAAGTTGCACCTTAAGTTCTTCTAACTTCTTCGGGGCCATTCTATATGGTGCTTTAGATACCGGAGCTGATCCAGGTTCTAAATCGATGGTGAATTCTATCTTCCTATCCGGCGGTAGTCCTGGTAGTACGTCTGGAAAGACATCAGGAAATTCTCGTACTATGGCTACGTCTCTCATATTTCTTTCTCCCTTTGGTTCCTCATTCAAGTAAACCAAGTAAGCTGGACAACCCTTCTTTAGCATGGTTGTGGCCTGCAGAGCTGAAATGATGGCCTTGCGCTTCCCCATGGAGATTCCATGAAATATCGTTGGCTCCCTCCCTGGTGGTCGGAACGCAATTTGCCTTTCGTTGCAAAGGATCGTGGCGTAGTTTTCAGCTAGCCAATCCATTCCTAAAATTATATCTACGTCCTTCATGGCCATAACACTAAGATCGTTTGCTATAAGTTCAAGTGGACCTATGTTCAATACTAGGTTAGAGCAACAATTTGTGAGAGTAACAGTCCCTCCTATTGGTGAAATGACTTTCATAATCGCAGTTATCTGATCTGTTCTAAGCCTTAATTTATCTACACATGCTTTGGCGATGAAAGAATGCGAGGCACCCGTATCGAACAAAATTATAACAGGGATATTCAGAAGTTGGCCCATACCTGCCAAATTCCCCTGGTTTTTCTCGGGTTGCTTCTGCTTTAGCGCGTAGGCTCTTGCATTCTGCTGAGGCTGCTTCTTATACTGCTGAAACAGTTGTTGTTGTGGTGGCAGTGGGGGCGGTGGTGGGGGTAGCTGGGATTGTCCTGGCATAATCTGGGCCTGGATTGCTCTCAGTTGTTGGGTCTGGTTTGGTTGATTGGGACCCATTCCTGTTCCTCTTTGCTTGATGGGGCACTCCCTAGCATAGTGCCCTTTCTGTCCGCAGATGTAACAGCTATCACTCCCTGCCTTGCACAATCCGCCATGCATCCTGTTGCACTTAGGGCACATGGGGGACTTCTGTTTGTAACCACCCATCTGTCCGGAAGCAGTTTGTTTTCCAAATTCTTGAGTGGGGTTCCCTTTCCACGGTTTCCCCTCAACCTGCTTGCTAGAATTGTCCTCCCACTTACGCTTGCCTTTGTCCTGCTGCGATTGAGACTGAGCTGTTGTCGGTGTTACGATCAGTTTGTCTCTGGGCATTGCTGCTTCAATGTCTAATGCTCTGCTAAGTGACTCAGAATATGACAGTCCTCCGTGACTTGCAAGTGTCATCCTGATCTCATGCCTTAGACCGACACAAAATTTCTCCGCCATCTTCTCCTCTGTATCCACTTGCTCTGGAGCAAATCGCGATAGCTCGCAGAACATCCTGTCGTACTCTGTCACAGTCATCTTCCCCTGCTTCAGATGGTAGAACTCATTCTCCTTTTTCTTTCTGTAGCTCTTGGGGATATACTTATCGTAAATCCCTGCCTTAAACTGTTCCCAAGTTAAATTCCTCAGTTGGTGGGCCGTCATGGATTTCTGTCTTGCCTCCCACCAGAAATCAGCAGGTCCAGATAGTTGGAATGCTACACAGGTCAGTCGTTCATTATCAGTGCACCTAAGAAACTTAAAGATGCGTTCCATAGCTCGCACCTAAATTTCTGCTTCAGCTGGATCCCTGGTTCCATTAAACACGGGTGGGTTCTGTTTTAAGAACATTTCCTCTATCCTCCGCTCATGCGGTGGAGGTGGAGGAGGTGGAGGTGCTTCTTCCCTTTCCTCCTCAGATCCCTCTTCGGATTCCTCCTCTTGCTGTTCACTTACCGAATCCTCACTTTCATCTTGCGGTTCTTCTTCCTCAGGAGTCGGTTCCCTCCTGCGATTCTTTGGTGGTCTCCCACGTCCTCGGGGAAAAACAACTTGCCTTTTGGGTGCCATCTATAAAATGAGGGTATTCTAATCAATTATGCTTCATGCTAATAAACTATTAGCTAACAAGGGTTATTACACCACTATACTTTATTGTACCTTCCTTTAACTTTTCTAACTGTTCTTTTCTTAGTTATCGACATAATATGTTCTCTTTTACCCAAGATGTGGTACATCTATGAGTTGGTAGTGGTCTTACCTTTATTGTGCCACAATATTATGATAATCAAATCATTTGATATCTTCCATCGTCATTTAGAGACTTGCATCGTTCAATGCCTTGAAAATTCGTCAAAGGCTAAGCCCATGTCATTTGATTGATGACATTATCTTCCTTGATCATTTTTGCCCTTGTGGACTTCCTTGACGTCTTTTCCTTGTCTCTAACTATTAAGAAGGAAGTTTGTTCCTTCAAAATTTAAATCTTGTCTATAAGAAAAGATGACTAGTTTGAGCAACTATGTTCTCATAAAAGGCATGCTCTTACTTCTATGTGATCATGAATCAATCATAGTTCATTCTAGATTATGAAAAGATTTTACTCTTTAATAATAACTTAACTTTACCTTTTTCCTCGTTGAGCAGGGATAGTGAAGTGCTGAGCCTTTGTCGATTAACTTGAATAGTCCAGTGATTCAAACTGGACTAGACTCTGAAAGAAGACTCTCGGGTTTAGAGCAACGAGTGCTCTGATACCACTCTGTCACGACCGGATTTTGTTAAGGATAGCTAAACCGGGGAAACCGTGACTAGGGGTGGGAATTAAGAAGGGGAAATAGAAAGGGGTAAGGAATTGAATGCGGATCTCGGCACATATGAATACTAGAACATTACGATAACTTCGAAGTTTCGGCTCAAGGCCCAAAAGAACACAAGGTTACTTGTCTTAGTCAATACATAACTGAAAAGTACTTAGAAAGTACGTAATTATTACGTAGAGTGTACGCAGCGGAAAGAGTACTGGAATACATGTATGGAGACATGTATTACCGAAAGTCTATCTATTACATAATTACACGACAAAAGGCTCCGCTCGTCACTTCACTCCACCTGGCTCAACCTGCACATTTAGAAATACATGCAGGGCTGAGTACAGAGTACTCAGTGGACACATTGCCGAAAACTATACAATATAATTGTACATGCCATTAGTAAGTGAAACATAGGGATTTTACTGTAAAGATCCTATGTTCACTAAAACTGTTCTTGTGATCTAAAAGTGTCAGCGCTGACTAAGTTCTTTAGTAATCTACCATATCTGAAACTGTGGTGTCGAGGAGGTGGCCACCTCACACGGCACCTGACCGGCCAACCCTGAAGATGACTCACGGTCCTGTGTACACTAGTCCAAGTAAGATAGCAAGTCTTAACATGGACCCGAAATCGATTAACTTAATTGGCGAAGCCAATTCAGATAGGTGTCATACACAAAACAAAAATGTTTATGGCATGACAAGCTGAAAATAACTAGAACTTAATTAAATAAATTCTCATTTTTCTTTGGAAGAAAGCCCACCTTAAATAGCGTAAAAAGAGCTGGATTCAAATAGGATCGTGTCGTTCGCCTTCCGATCGACTCCCACCTATTTAAAAGCGAAGCTATAAGAATTTCTATTCTTAAAGAATTTAATAATTCTTAATAAAGGAATATTCTATCCCTTTTTCCTAATTTCTCGTTTCGACTATCGTTCCGTTAATATATCGTGAGATTATTAATCGGAGTTAATGATTCTCCTTGGCTAGTGATAGCCGTTAGTTATCCTCATAAGCTTCGAATAATAATTTATTTGAAGTTATATATATATTATTGGATTATTAAACCCAACATTATAATATAATTCATTTCCATGAATTAAATAGGCTATTTTTGGCTCGAAAATTTATCGAGCTTCGTTAATAGGCTCGAATTAGTCGAGTTATTTTATTTAAATAAATAAAATATTTCTCGGTAATTTATAACGTTCCTCGTCTAAATTTTATGGTATTAACATACGAAATATTTAATAAATTAAACAGTTGGGCCGTAATTTAATTGGCCCAACCTGAGCCCAAATCCCGGCCCGAAACTGCTCCTAACCCAGACCCAAAACCCTACCCAAAACCCGACCCGAAACCCGACCCAGAACCCGACCCGGTTTAAACCCTAAGTATAAAAACCCAAATCCTCACCATTTTTCTCAGTTCCCCCCAATTAGCATTCATCCGCCCCATCTCTCTCTCCCTCTCCCTCTCGGACTGTCCAGTCGGCGCCACCGTCGCCGGCGGCGAGAACCGCTGCCGCCGATGACGCCATCTCTCTCCCTCCCTCGTTCTCTCTCTATCTTCTCTATCCTCTCTCCCTGTCTCTCTCTATCTTCTCTACCCTCTCTCGAAATGACACCCGACTGGAGTCGACGCTGCCGTTGCCGGCGGCGAGGCTCGCCGTCGCTGGCCACGTCGTCCCCTCCCTCTCCCGTTCTTCCTCCTCTACTTGCAGGGCTCCGGGAGCGCTGCCAGGAGACGCCGGCGCTGGAACGTCCGTCGGGGAACGTCGTCGCCGGAGACCTCCCTCTGAACTCTCACTCTCTCGGCATTCATATGTATATTTTAAGGTTTTAACATTTTCTTTGTTTATACAGGGTTTGGGCAGCAGCTACTCAACGGTGAAGAGTGTCGTCGAAGCTTGACTCGGGGCCGCCTTTGCCGCCCCGGCAGACTGCTCTTCTCTCCCTTTCTTTGTTTATTTAACTTATTAGGATTAATTAGTGGCAGTAGATGGTTCCTTTGGTTTATGTGAATGAGTATTCACTGCATCTCTTAGGAGCAAATATATTTACATAGCTTAGATTTCAGATTTCAATTTTGAAATACGAAAATTTGTGGTGATTTATGTCTTTCGATTTTCTTGCTATAGCTTTCAGTTTACTCTTGTTGAATGAAAACACCCATGTTGTAGCAACTAGGTGTTTACTACATGTTATGAGTGATAGCATCAAAATTGTGACATTAGTTGAACTCGTTTTATGTTTCGCATTATGCTTGAACTCATGCTTTGGTTTTCAGAATCATACTCATAAGTAATTTCTTAGTTTTAGCATGCTTATGAACTGAAGTGAAACTAAAATTATCAAACTCTTGTTCAAGTGTTTAAGCTTAAATTGTGCTTAATGATTCTTGAGGTTTTATTACTTACTATAAGTTAGAAGTGCTGTTGTTGCTAGCTCACCACACTCCTTCCTTCTTCTTCTTGATCTGCTGCTTCTTCTCTACTGTTTCTCCCTTCTCTAGTGTGTTTTGTAGGGTAGTGAGTGAGAGGAAAGAGGAATTGAAATGAGTTGGGGTGGGAGGTATTTATAGGGCTGATCTTTTGATGAATGTAGCAACATCATGATGGTAAGGGTTGGAGAAAAATCTGTTTTTCTCCATCCTTTCACTACAAATTTTCCCTTTTGATCTCTGCAAGTCTAGCTAGGTGTAAGAAATAGAGTCCTTTATTTTCTGATTTCTTCTCTAATCCTATCCTTTTTGCTTTGCAGTTTGCAGGTGGCAAGTTGAGGGACAAGTTGAGGGAAGTTGATATTTTTCTTGGAGCTCAAGAATGGTGTAAGGGGGAAGAATGAAGCTGGAAAACTGGAAGAATATCCTCTGCTGCTGCTGTCACTTCTCTGCCCCTTCTCTGCTCTGCATCTTTGTTTTTCTTGTGGCTCAAGAAGGTGTAGGGGTGAAGAATGAAGCTGGAAAACTGGAAGAATATCCTCTGCTGCTGCTGTCCCTTCTCCCTTCTCTGCCACCTTTTCTGCTATTCTATTTTTTTGTCTTTCTTTTGATTCAAGCAACGAATACATACATGTATTCCCTTAATTATCTGTTTTAATTTGTATAATCATTAATTATTCATGATATTATTATTATTGACATGTGGGTTGTTATTAATTTACTGTTTTTTTTTAATATTCATCAATGTATTGATCGAATGTTTGGTTCGATTGTTATCTAACGGTTCGATCATGAACCAATGAGCTTGGCCCATAATGTAAATTAATTAAGACTGCCTTCGTTTAATAACGTGCTATCTTACTCGATAATCAATCCGACTATCTTCCTTTCATCATAACATATTAAATCAAGCTTAGATATCTTGATGTATATATTTATAAATATATCTATAAATACGAGTATTACTCGTAATTTATTGCCGTAACTTAGATTTATAGATTATCGAATTTGCGGGCCATTACAATATATATTAGCTTATCTTAGCGTAGTACTGTAAAGCGAGCTAAAGCTTCAGATCAAAGTGAGAGCTTGATCTTTAGCGAGAGCGAGTGCTTTAGACCGAAGCGAGGGCTTGATCTATAACGAGTCGTCTTACCAGCGTGCAGAATTTAGTGAGTGTTTTGTCCTGCTTATAATATTCAGTTTAGTTTATTATATGCACATGCAGCGTGTGAATAATCAAAACAATAAACGTATTGAAAGCGTAGGAGAAAGAAATATTGCACAACAAGTTATAGTGGTTCGGAATAACACACTCTACGTCCACTTGTTTAGATAGGATGAATTCTCTTCACTCAAGAATTCCTCAAAGGATTACGACCAGGGGCGGAGGCAGTGGCAGGGGGGTCCAGTGACCCCACTGAAATTTAAAAAAAAAAAAAAAAAAAAAAAAAAACAGGGGTATTTTAGTAATTTCACATTTTTATTATATATTAAAAATATTACTAATTTTAATAATTATGCCCCAAATCAAAATTGAAAAACGCCAACCCCAATCCCTTATTCTCAATCTCGCCGTGCGCCTTGTCTCCATCCCCATCCATCGTCGGCGTCGGCATCTGCATCTGCATCGTAGGTCTCCCCCTATTCCTCTTCTGCTCCGACATCTTCAACCTATTCTCTCCGCCGCCGGCGAAGCCCGCCGCTCACCACCACGAGGATTCGCAGCCACTGATCCAAACGCAGCACTCGCCCTTGGAATTTCCTACTCAGGTTTGACTTAGACCTCGATAACTTCTCCGATTGTGGATACGAGTTGAAATCGATTGAATTAATGCGCATCGTTGGATTGTGGATTTCGTTGAGCTGATTACTCTTAAATCAAATTTGTACTGTACGAGATAATTTTTGATTAGTTTGTGTATTTTTACTTTGGTATTAGATTTTGTTTAGCTCCTTAATCTGTGGATTTCGTTGGATTGTGGATTTCGTTGGATTGTGGATTTTGTTTAGGTCCTTTATCATTCATGGATCATGTGTAATTGATTTCTATACTATCCACTCTACAGGGATTGAAAAATATGGTCAATCAACAATCCAAAACGGGGCGATTCTTTAATCGTGTTACTTATAGTGAGGGTGGTTCATCATCAACGGTTGATAGCCCTACACTTGTTCAGCCCGAAGCAACATCGATGGAAGAAAATAATGAAGTAGCTGAGCTATGTGAAACATCGTTGAAGGAAGTCGACTTTGATAATCTTCCAGGTGATCCGGGATTACGACCTGAGATAATGAGCTATCCTACACATCTAATTGAGCAGGTGCGTAGAGCTTACTTGTTAAAGGGTCCGTGTCAACCACTTGGTCATGTTTATCCACAAAAAATTGAAGGAAAGAAGAGGAATTTTATGAAGTTTTTTGTATTCATTTTTTAGTTTTAAACTTATTTTGTAATTTAGTTGTATCACATTTCTATTTTCTATTGAAAGTTATTAATACTATTTTCTTACTTTGGATTTTTTTTTAATGTATATTTTTTGTAAAGTGAAAAAAATGTGACCCCCCTGCCGAAGAAGTCTGGCTCCGCCCCTGATTACGACGGGCTCCCAAGTAGCCTAACAAGCGATTGAGCCTTACACAATCAATGAAAGTGAAGGTTGAGATCTTACAACACAACTACAACCATCGATATATCGAGCTTTCCACAACCGATAAAAGTGGAGACTTGGATCTTTACAACTCAATAAGCACTAACAAACTCTAACTAAACACGCTCTAGTCTTCACTCGATCGGAGACTTGGGTTTAGGAGGGGTTTGTTGTGTAAAAACTCTAACTTGAGAATACTTTACAATGAAAGTGTTTAGGATTCTTTAAACACTAGATTTAGCATTATATGAGTGAGCCTAGATCTAAAGTGAAGCTGAGGTTGTAAAAAACACAAGCTTTGATGGAACTAAAACTTGAGAACACTTCTTAAAGAACTCGAGAAAAGATTGTAATGAACCTTTGAGCTTCAATGGAGATGAATAATGAGGCACCTAGTAACATTGCTAAGTGGAGGGTTCCTTGCATATTTGATCAACCTTAGAGCGGCGATGAATTTAAATTTTTAAAAAGGAGTGAATAAGATTAGACTCCACACACTACCTTGTTTGGTAGATAAGATGGGATAAGGTGTGATATGATAAAAGTTATCTTGGGTTCTTAAGATAAAAATTATCTTGGGGGAGAGGTGTGATAAAAAATAGAGAAAATGTAGTGTTTTTATCCTGGACCTCACCCTTATCTCGGTCCCCATGATAAGTTATCTTGGCTATCAAACATAAGATAAGCCCAAATAAATTTTTTTTATCTTGACATATCTCATCTATTAAACTGACAAGGAAATAAGAGCTTCAATAGAGATATTGGATATTTGAAAGGTAAATAATGTGTTTTTCCTTTTCTTTTTATCAGTGGTTTCAGTATCTACATATTTATGAATGTATATAATTTACAAGAAAACTAATAACTGAAAAACTTGAAGGTGTTCCTTGAAAACATCTTGATAGTACAATAGATATAATAGAATCAAGACTTTTGTGGAATGAAACAATTTCCTCCCTCGGGGAAAATTTTTGGGAAACCAAACGGGAAATTTTAAAAATCAATTTATTTATCCTTATTTCACTGCTAGGAAACTACACACCCAGTAACATCGCTCTCTAAAGCCAATATTTTAATCTACACACCTTACAAATACAAAATGACCAAACTACCCTTTAGATATATTTAAACATCAAAATGCAGGCATACCGGATTATTAGAATCTACATAGTATTTTATGGGTACACTATGAATTATATTACTCTCTCCGTATCACTGAAATAGTAACATTAACAAACTTTGTTTCTTCCTTAGCCATCCGATCCCGAAGGATTCTCTCGTACTTTTCGAACAGCTGCTCGATTATTGATTCTCCAAAGTGTTCGACCAGCAGGGGCTCCGCCACAGATCTCATGCATTTCGCCACATTGTACCCGTCGTCCCCGCTGTCCGCCTCAGCGATGTCACCGCCACCGCAGGCGGCCCATCGGACTTCCGAGGCCACGAGGCGGCTGACGGTGAATGAGCCTTCCTCTTCCACCTCCTTCTTCACTTCCGCAGGCGACGGCGTGTACTGAGGGATGTTGAATGAGTGCAGTTTGTCTTCTTCGATCACTCCCTCCGACACCAATTCCTTGAGAGAGAGAGCTAAGAGCTCCCAAATATAGCAGCACTCCTTGGTGACGGCGTTCTCACTCTTCCTCCCCAAAATAGTGAGCACCATTCCTCCGCCGGCGACGACTTCCTCCGACCGGCATTTCAGGAATGCGGTGAAATCTTTCCGAAATTGATCGTAGTATGCAGTAATCACCTTCACTGGGCTTTTACTTCCGATGTATATATTTTCTTTGTTCCACATTTCCACTTCTTCAGGGACCTGATAATAAATTAATATAGATATTCTCCCATCAGCATATGGACCATGGTAACCGATTCATAACCATGACTCTCTCTCTCTCTCTCTCCCCGTAACACTCCGTCCCACCACAAACAGAAATAAGCGGGTGGCACCATTTGTCATTTATTTTCATTTATTTTTTTTAAAAAGAAGAAGAAGAAGAAGTCGACAATATTTTTCTGAAGTAAATGTGATCGTGACCTAATAGAAAAAACAAAAGGTTAAGTAATAAAGAATAAAGTTATTACTCCCTCCATTTATCTTCATTTGACACCTTTCTTTTTGGCACGATGTTTAAGAAATTCAAGTTTATGACGTAAGACGGGTAGAGATAAATAAAGTTTTAATGGTACGAGGAAATAAATGAAGTATTATAGTAAAATATTGAGATTAAAATGAAAATGGGCCAAATGAAAATAAACGTCTCAATAAAGAAACGTAGTCAAATGGAAGTAAAAGGAGGAAGCATTATTTTCGGTGATAATAAAAATAAGAGATTTAGAATATAAGGCATGTATGGTTTCGTGTACTAAGAATGTCATGTTTGTTTCAATTCTTTTATGTCACGAAAAAAAAAAAAAAACAATTAATTATTACATTATTTTTCGCTTGATTTGAGTACTAGGTTATATAGATAATTTGCCATTACAAAGAGGTGGCTCAATCCACCGTATTGTATACTCCTAAGAATTACGGGGGAAAGAAGAAGAAAAAGAATTTCTTACAAGTAATTTATTTTCATTGTTAAAATAAATACTCAATAAATTAAAAATAACTATTATTATTACTATTTCCCCCATTTATCTTGAATCAATTCCAAATTCATTCATCTACTTGGATCAAATGGCACTGAAATATGACTTTCAAATTATACAAGGTATCGATCAGACTTTTTGCACAAGGAAAATAAATTGTTAATAGGTCCACCGACCAAATTTCAATTTCATATATCTATGATCACCTAATTGAACTTCAATTCAAGATTATATACTAGGATTTATCAACCTAATTAGGATTCATAATGATGTTTTACCTTCTAACCTTTTGAGTAAAATTTAAAAAAAAAAAAAAAAAAAAAAAAAAAATAGTACTGCTACATCAAAACTAGGATATCTATAAACAAGATAAATTCAACTTTTAAATTTGATAACTACCCCTTCTCTCCACCACACTTGTGCACAGTCCATTTTTTGGCAATCGTGATATTTGTGTACAACCTAGTCTTTGATATGTATCATGCACATTGTTTTTCAATATTTTCTTCTTACTTCAAAAGTCAGCTAAAATATATTTTAATTTATATTAATTTTTTGTTTGAAAAAATTATACAAAATAATGTCGAACACCAAGGTGCCCACGAAGGTGCCCACCATAAGGTGACTAGCTTATCATTCCTTATGAGAAATGATAAGCTAGTCACCTTATGGTGAGCACGTTCATGTGCACCTTTGTCATTTTTTCATTTCAATATTATTTTGTTTGATTTTTTTCAATTGTAATTTATTCTAATACCTTATAAATTAATATTGAAATCACTAAATCTAAAAAAAAAAAAGAATATCAATGTTCGATTTGCTCGTTTTTTCATAAGTTCAAAATGTGTATAACAAAATAAATCGAGCTTTGATATTTATATTTTTTCAAATTAAGTAATTTCTGTATTAATTTATTAGGTATTAGAATATATTACAATTGAAAAAATTGAACAAAATACTGCCGAACACCAAGGTGTCCACCGTAAGGTGACTAGCTTATCATTCCTCTATATGCATATATAAACTACTTTAAAACTCAGGCATAAATATGATGGACGGATCGAGTGAGTATGATTCTTTCGCTACTTTAACACTCACGAAGCCGCGCGTGAAATATTTATTTTGCAACACGGTTTTGAAATCGGAGATCCCACCCGGTCGTTATAATATAATGATGCATATTAACAGTTAATCATAACAACTATAGAAAAATAAAAATATAAATATAAATAATGAATATGGAGTATTATAGAATTTGACAAAAGGAGTGAGAAAATAAGAAACCCTAAGTACCTTGGAGAGCCACATGAGGCTGTAAGACGAATGAACGAAGTGAAGGCTCTTTGCCGCGAAAAGCCTCCCGTAAAACGAACCGGGAACTCCGTACACATAGCAATTACCCGATTTCGACCGGATTTCCTGATCTAGTTGCGCTCGGAATCGCGATATCAAGCACTGGAATATAGAGTTGAAGTCATTTCCCGGCAGGTCGTTCAAGAGTATCTGAAACTCCGGCGACTTCCGGCCGTGATTCCGGCTTAACTTGTGCACGGTCTTGACCAGCTCCGCCGCCATGTACAGAGTGTTTGGACCGGAGGAGCAGCCCAGCTCAGCTATGCACAGCTGCTGTGGGGCCAGGCTGCAGTAAACTTGTGTTATGGCTTCTTCCGCTATCGGCTTCGTCATCGACATAACCTCCCTCTGCACCAAAATATCATTCCGTTAGCAAATCTCATTTTTACGAAACTTGGGTAGTATATTCCTCTTGATTATTAAAGTATGAAACTTTCTTGGTTTGTTAGAGAGAGAGAGAGAGAGAGAGAGAGGACATGCACATGATAGTAGTACTATTTTGGGGACATGTTGTAACCACAGGAGTATACTATTAATAAAGAAGCATATAATGGAAGAGATACATGCATGTACCTACCATTAACGTGTAGAAAAGCTCATGAAAGAGATTACTGCATCAAATCGATTAAAAATTCAGTAGATTCTTTTTTGGAATGAATGTATGTACCTGAACTAGAGAATTGCAGGCATAACTGGTTTCTCCGAGACCTCCGTTCATGTGAAGTACCTGCACTACCTCCATCTCTCTCTCTCTAGATCTCTCTCTCTCTCTCTCCCCTGCGTGTGATTGTGTGTGTTTAGAAGGACGCGGATTCAAGTGCTTATTTATAGAAGTTTATCAGCAAGGACGAAGGAGGGGACCAACAAGCAAATGTTAATTGAATTATTGGAGATATTTTATACTAAATTGAATGTGGTTCACATGTCTAGAAGTCATTCTATGAATTATTATTCATTAGAGTGGAAACTGCGAAGCCCTACCATGTACTACTCTCTTACATGTATTTTAGTTTGAGAAAGTGATAAGACGAGCCGAGCCGAACCGAATAATACACATTTTAATTTAGTCTTCAAAACACTAAAATTAACGCTGTATCATATCTACGTTCCTTACTTTGTTATTCATTCATGTATTCATTTTAACATAATCGTGTCTAATTAAGAAGTCACGACGCAATGGTGTAATTTATTTTATTCCCTCCGTTCCGGTCTAAATGATGTGTTTGTTATAAGCACGAATTTTATAAGGGAGTGTTTAGTTTGAAATTTTTAGTTAAGGAGTTTGAAATGTGTGATTGTCAATAAATGAGAGATTTATTTAAAAAAATGAAAACGTGTCACCTAGGGTGAGACAGTCCAAATAGGAATACGCGCCAACTAGAGTGGGACGGAAGGAGCAGTGGCGGATTCACCTTATGTCCAGAGTGGGCTTTAAACCCCCACCCCGTTTAATTTTATTTTCTATTTTAGTTCTTGTAATTTTTAATTTTTGTCAATTTTTTTTCTTGTAAGCCCATAACCACCGCGAGAATAACAAGTAATTCTTGTCTTTCTATATCACTAATCGATCGAGCTTTGCCATTAGAAAATTTTAATTCCTTCACTTTGAGGGGGTATAAAAGATGGTACTTATTATGTAATGCATGATAAATTAAAAATCATAGTATGCTCAAGTTATTATAGTTGCTATCTAAGTTGAATTGAAGTCTAACTTATATCCATTTTTGTCATACTTTATATGACCTTTATGTCCCTTTGAAATTGAAAATCAAGATTTAAAAAAAAAAAAACAATGTGAATAATTGATTGAATTGAATTAAAATTATTATTATTTGAGGACATATTTGTATCTCAGCTAAGAAAACAAAATCCAAGATCAATTAAATTATCTACATAAATTTTACCTTATGTATAAATAATACAATAAACACAAATACTCGGTATTATCAGATACTAAAAGATCTGGTAATAAACAATAAAAACGGCCAGGAGCGTAATATTTGTTTATTCAAATAAATACAAATTATAGCACTGTACATGTGTTTTAAGTGATAAATGGGAAATATTCTGCATAAATATCGAGTGGAGTATATTCTGAACTAAGAAAAGCAAAACGAATATTCATGCATGCTTGTCTCATTTGAGTCTTCCTTAATCTAGTCAAAATTATCATTCCACCACTAGGCTACTGTAGTTATGTTATTAATTTGAGATTTATATATTAATAATTAAAAAAGAGTAAAAAAGAGAGTTGTTGAACAACAAAAAAAAAAAAAGAAAAAAAAAAAGAAAGAAAAGAGAGTTGTTGCCGCTTATAGTTTCATAAAGAACTTAATATTCGCACGCATCTCACAAGATTAAATTACAAATAACCGGAGTAATAAAATAGTTATGAATAAAAATTTTAATTTAAAAGGTTTATGCCCTAGTTTTGGAACTATCAATCGTATTTATTTAATAAAAATCAAATTAAAGTCTAAAAAATAATTATAAACTCTACTCCCTCCGGTTTTTTTATGAGGAGTTTTTAGCTCAGACACCGGATTTAAGAAAGCTTAATGATTATTCTTTTATGTTAATTTTTTTTTCTCGTAAATCGCAATTTTCATGTAAAAATAGATGAAAATATATTGGAAGAAGAGATAAACATTAATTGTGATAAGTGAAGATAATAAAAGCAATAGAAAAATTGAAGAATATGATTTGGAAATTGAAAATTATACCCAGAAATATGAAAACACCTTATAAAAAAAACAAGACAAAATGACTAAAACCCCTTATAAAAAAAAACCGAGGGAGTAGAAAGTAATCATAAATTTGAATTAAACTAGTAATACAAATTAAATTTACTAAAAATTGTACAAACCTCATTCAAATTAACATTTGGTATTACCTATTGCAACACGAAAGGTAGGACATAGTATCCAAGTGAATTATAAGACGTTTCAAGAATTTTAGGATGGACTTGATCGATGACTTTGCTTCGGTCTTCAAGCTATATATCAAGGAATCGGACAAGCTATATGTTGCCTTCAAATGCTAATTGTTTTGACATCTTTTCATATATAACAGGTTTTGAATTCCAATCAACATATTGTATCTATTTTTAGAAGGTTATAATGACAATACATATTTTGGCACACCTTTACTTTTCCATATGGAAAGCTACAAATCAATATACTATCTCTTTTTTTCCCTTTGCTATGTAAAATCACAAATTTTATTTATCGTACATGATTAGTAGTACGAATAATTATCGTAACATAAACGATTCGAACCCTTGGCTTCTTGCATGATTTGGAAGCATCTTCTTTGTAGCTATAAGTTTCTTTTAATCTTGTACTTTTTTTAACATTATATATATTGGCAAATTAGTAGTACGAATAATTATTGTCCAGAACCTGTTGGTGGTTCACAATATGAAGAAGCATGTGTGGTAAGTATGCTAGTTTAAAATCTGACTTCGAACACGGTACACATTTAAACCTTGCTATTTTTTTTTTCAATTTATAATATTATTTTCTATTATGATGTTTACAGTCAGACATTGAGAATATTAAATTAAAGTTCGATGAGTTCAAGTCCTTCATAACATGACTTTTAAAATTTATGTCGTTAATTAAAGTTAAAAAAAAAAAATTAAGCTCATTCAGTTGATCTATCCATTTCTTTGAATGATGATCTTAGAAATGTCATTTTTAATATAAGTAGTGTGTTTTTCTTTCCTTTACTTTTTTTAAGTAAGTGGTTGTTAGGAGAATATTATAAGTTACTCCCTCCGTCCCCTAATAAGTGTCCCGAGGCGTCAAAATTTTTGTCCCCTAATAAGTGTCCTATCACATATTTCAAGGTAAAATTTTGGCTAAACTTCCAATTTTACCCTTATTATCATTACACTTTTTTCACTTTTTCAACTTCCAATGTAATAATTAGGGGTTAATATGGTAAATTTACCCTTCTCCTTGGTTTTTACGAAATGGCGGCTCGGGACACTTATTAGGGGACGGAGGGAGTACAATAAAAACTAAAGATGGAAATTAATCAAACTTTAACGATGTCCTAATTAAATATCCATTTTAGAATAATTGGTCATTGCTAGTTAAGAGCGATATCGAGATCCAAATACTACCTCGTCCACCAAATACGCATTCTTCTTACCTTATCCATTTATTCACACTTTATATGTTTAACTCGTTTTTTTAACACAAACCTTATATCCACTATTTTCTTTAGACATTAAAAGTCAATAAAAATATATTATTATATTTGTTTCACTTTTATACTCACACTCATTAAGGTAATCTGAAATATCACTTTAATATCACTCTTTTATATTAAAAAAATTTGCCAAAAGATTTTAGACGAGCATATATAAAGTTTATTTAATTTCATGCGCTCCTAATTACAAGAAATCCATGATGCACATACAGTTATTCCCATGCCTTTATTTTATTAGATGTAGACATTTTCTTTTATTAAAGAAAAAATAGATAATTGCTTGTCTTGATTTCACATGGTGGATAAGTTCTTTATAACACAGTAACATATATTCAAATTTGGCAAAAGTATATATGTATGTATAGAAACTTGTCACTCACATACTTAACACTACCCCCAGCCAGATATGGGGACCGGACTCGTGTGGAACAAAGGTTGTCTCACGATTCATTAATCATTTTATATTTGAGATTAGCTAACTAAAGGTACGCTTAGCAAATCCCTTATTATAATTAATATTCTTTAATGAAATTTCATCAGTCACCCTCTCTCCGCACATATCCCAATATAATTTAAATTATAAAACTTAAATTATCATAAATTGGTTGTTCATTTCTCCTATTTCAATGATTTTTATACCAAATTAATTAAAGGTATTAATACGTACGATCTTTTATTTAAAAATCAAACATCAATATGTATTTATGCATCTATAATGACCTTGTTTTAAAATAAGTCTAATGTATATCAATTGCATTATATTTACATACAACACACTTTAAACAAATATATAAAATTGAAAATGTTTCGGCAAGTTAACGAAAAATGAAACAAATTTATATCTGATAGTAGTTATCCGCTCCGCACTTGGCTACCCAGTGTTTACCATGGTGACGATAACTGGTACACTAATTGTGCGTCCTTCCCGGTCCTCTTGTACTAGGGAAAGGTCCTCCCAATGTTATAACGCCTATACCTAATATGGACTAAACTGTCCTGCGACGTTCTGAACCCAACTCACATACCGCTTTAATGGGCGAACAGGCCAACCATGTGCTTGTCTTTTGGATCGGGCGGAGGGCTGCCCCTCTTCCCCTCACTCTCCCTTCCCTAATATGAACTTGAGTCATCAAGCCTTTCGGACTCGGCCTAGCCCCCAAAGTAAGCCCTCTTTGACCAAACTAATTCTGCCATTGAACGCTACAAAAGTATAAATGTTTTCTTTTTATGCCCCCTTTTTTTTTTCTTTTTCTTTTTTGAAGAAAGAGTCATTGTTGAAATATTTTAGGTTAAAGGCGAATAACAAGTTAGGTTTTATGAAATTATAAGTAGAAATCACATAGGACCCAACAATTAAGAGAGTATTCTTTTACCTTCCCTGTCAATTTACTCGACGAAAGAGTAGAAGAGCTTAAGAATGAATTAGAAAAGTCTCCGGTACATAATTATTGAAGTTAATTTAAATTGAAAGTGTTTTCAATTCATGTGTACATATAATTTTACTTATTATCAAGTGAAATAGACCTCAGACATGTGAGATACGTACATTGTATCAAAAGTAAATCAATACGTGCTGAGCAATCTGAGCTTGTTCTCACTAGCCTAACAAACTATAATTCCACAATGATCTAGGTTTACCATTGAATTTATAGCTTATCTATATCTATACTTATATAAAAAGAGCCTTTTTTACAAAATGTAGATTGTCAATTATATCCTTAGTAATATATTATATGTAAGGGCATTATTGAAATATGGTGGATATTTAGTATTTATTCAAAAAAGGAAAATAAAAACTAAAAATAAATTCAAGAATAATAATGGACATGGTAACAAAGTTATTATAGCTTGTATCATTAAATTATTACCATACATAATTTGATTACAAAAAATATTAATTTAATATTAAACAATTAATATTACTTAAGTTGTTATAATTCTAAAAAAAGAGAGGTAAATTCATAATATTTTTAATACATATTATAATTAGAAATGCTATGATAGTTAACTTTATTTTATAAGTTAGAATCTGGTTTTAAAATAAAATTAACATAAAACTATCATAATCGTGCTGGAGTACTCAAACACACGCATAAGTTAGAAAATTCAAATTAGAACATTGTGTGCTTATGTAAGGTTGGAGAACATTTTTACTTTCCATCTTGTAGAGGAAAAATTATAGTTTGTGTTTTTTTGCTATTATAAGATACTCCACCCGTTTTATTGGGAAATAGACTTTTTTTTTTTTTTTTCAACATGGGAATAAGACGGGAGTGATGATAATGTATTAAAGTGCAAGGTAGTTATGCTAAAAGTGATGTGTTTGAATTTTATTGGGTTATAAATTTCTATATTGGAAAATGTCCCTATATTAGTGAGACATCTCGAAAAGGAAAAAATCATTTTATCAATTAAACAAAGTAACTCTTAGATTAAGTTTTATGGAATAGTTTTTAAGGTTAATAAATGACCACAACGACGGGTATATACTGTGATTTTTAAAGTTGAAATTGTGCACCAAATAGTATTTAGGTGTAAGATTATACATAGAGTTTTAGTTATTGAAATGATATTTTGTGCTAAGCTAAACAATTATAACTTTGTACTGGTATTATAATATACGCCCTCCGTCCCACCCGACTTGACCACATTCGTTTCGGCACATTTTTTAAGGAGGGGTGAATTAAGAAGCTTTGCTGGTGCTCCACATTTAACTAATTATCTTGAATTAATAGTTCTCAATAAAGGAGAACTAGAATTAGGTTGTTAAGTGTGAGCTAAGTGAGCTATGTTGGGCCCAAAAAGGAAATTGGCCAAGTCGACTGAGACATCCCAATTTAGAAACGGGGCCAAGTCGGATGGGACGGTGGGAGTATATAATAATATTGCTATATAGCTAGAAAATTTTATTTGTATTTTTATATATTCTCTTAGAAAAAAAGAATATTATGTATTTTTATGAATTGAATGTTATCAAATTTGAAGATACGTATATTCTTAAAATTTTCTTTTGCAATTTATTTATGGCTTCCCAATTAAATTGAGTTTCTATAACAAATAAAGAGATTGACTGATTGATATATTTATTTTATCCTATATATACTTTTTTTTCCTTTTACAATTTATTTTTTTCAAATGCAATGGCTTGTGGTATATAGAAACTATAGCATCATGTTAACTATATTCCCTCCGTCCCTTACAAAAGGAGATGTTTCCTTTTTGACAACAAATTTAAGAATAGTGAGTTTGTGTGTTAAAATGGAGAGTGCACGTGTAAAAAGTGTTTTTCCTTTAATATTGATTTATTGGAGATATGAAGTGTGAAGTTGGTCTCAAGTCTCTAACCCTTAAATAGTTATACAATATACGTACAACAGTCATCCCATTTATAATTGGACTAGAGAGTTAAGGTAGTCTAATTAAAAATAAAGTGCAAGATTTGATATTTTAAAGATACTGTGATGATTTAAATAAAAAAATCTTATCAAAACATTTAATTTGATGTAAAAATTGGGAAAATTGGAGAATAAACAAGCAAATTATGTAATAAAAATATTAAAATTCAAATTATATTCAATATATGTTTAAGAGTGTTGATTAATTTTTGCCAGTTAAGGAATTAATTCACTATAAATTATGGAACACTTTAGAGTGGAGCTTAAATCATTATGCGAGAAGAATGAAGTATTTGATATGAATTATTGCATAAATATGTTAACAAATTAAAATTTGAGGTAGATTTTTTGCACTTAAGAACCCTTACTTCTATAAAAATAAGTCATTACATGTAGATAAAACACTATATCAGATATTAATCATCTATCAATATAGGTTGAACTCACTCAAACAAAAAATAGAGATTATACGTGCAACTCACGTAATATTTCTTATATTTGAATAAATTTGAATTTTAGATACAACCTTTATAATTTGTATAATTGTATATATAACTTTATAAGTCAAATTCGATACATTGAAAACTAATGAACTATTGATTATGAAAATAAAATTTGTAAAACTAATGAACTATTGAATTTTAGATACAACCTTAACAAATTTGTAAAACTAATTATTCAAATAATTTCTTAGACATGCATTGAGTTTCTCTAGCTAATTGTTCCATTTTGTTTTGTTATTTTGTATTTGGACTTTGGGCAAGCTGCATCCGTGTTTATTTATTTTTGTTGGATTATGTATTTATGTTGTTTGTTTGTGCCTTTAAGTTCTTCACTTTGTGTTAGGGGTTTTTAGTTTTGCATTTTATTAGTATTTTTTAAAAATATTATTAGAAAATTCGGATTTTTTTATCAATACCGCGGTATTATCGATACCGCGGTATTACCGCGGCGTCGGCACGTCATCGGTATCCTTCTTCATCGATACCGAGTTTTCGGTATACCGGTATGCGGTATCCCGGTACTTGCGGTATCGGTATCGGTATCGGTATCGAAAATGCGATACCAATCAATATCAATATCAATATCAATATCAATATCGGCGAAAAATCACGGTATTCCGTACCGGTCCACCCCTATGTAGGATAACTATAATAAATGCGGCAACCACGTTTTTTGGCTTATTTTTATTGTCTTAATCCCATGTGAAGGATTTCTCCATATCTTAGCTTCAAAAGATCTTTCATTAGCTTGTATGATTAGAACTCAAATTCTCCATGCTTATCTACGCTCAATGAATCACAAAATCAATTAAATACGTGTTACACACTAAGAACCTTCCATGCAGATATGCATGCACATTTGTCGCTTAGCTAAGTAAAATGAGATGCACATGTACAACACTTTTCATGCATCTTAGTTTGTTTTACATAACTAAGTCAACATACATTTGTAGTGAGGCTTGCTGCGTCTGCCTCTCCCTAGCGAGACGTGTTCGAGGCCATCTCTCTTTTTGGTTTTTCTTTTTTAATTACCTTTTCTTTTGTGCTTTTCGTTATTTATTTTGCCTTTTGTTTTGTAGTCATTTTTCGGTATAACTTGTTCATAATTAGTATTAATTCTTTTTAAAGCTTTAATAATAAAATTTTAAAGACCATGTCACAAAAGACTTGAATTATCACATTTACTTTCGAAATTCAACCTCTACCTTTAGGCCAACACTCGCGCACAATTTAATTTTTTCAATTCGCATTTTTATGTAATGTCTTTTTAAAGTTCAATAAATAAAATTATCATCAATTATTTTTTTTTAAATTTAATATATTGTATAAAAGAATTAAAGAAATGCAAAAAATAAATTAAAGAGATGCGCCGCTGCACTAGGTAGATTTTGGGAAAGAGACTTTCTCCATTTAATAAGTGGGAGAGAGCAAGCGCCTCAACCGAGGCTCTCGCTGTGAATGTCCTTAGTATATCTTTGTTTAAGAGTGATAATTTTTACTTATAATCCCTCCTTCCAGTTCGAAAATAAATGTATCTTTCTTAGAATGTTCTGACAATATGTTACATTTCCTTATTTAGTAAAAGAAATACACTATAATCACATAGAGGGTCCACTTACGTATATAAGACATTTTAAACCACAAAATATACATTTCTTAATGGGAGAAACTCACATATAGTCACTTTCACTATAAGTGTAAGTTATATAGCCACAAGTTTAAAACTATAAGTTTTATAGCCACTTTTACATGAATGTACATAAATACCCTTACTTTTAATTGGGTCCCACCACTTTTTATTTCTTTTATTTTCTAATTCTATAATTGTGAATTGTTTTTTCTCTCCCCTCTTTCTCTCTCTTGTTTTTTCCTACCGTGTCCAAGCAAGGATGACACGGTTAAGATTTTTTTTTTTAAACGAAATTAACAAGCATGGCTATATTTTATAATTTTCTAATTTTACAATTAATGTCCTCACCTTACCGTGTTCATGAGTTGAACACGGTTGAACAATTATTATTATTATTTTTATTTAAATTTTAAAATTTTATTTTCACAGAAATTGTAATTATTTTATAAAAAAAAATCAATAACTAAATAATAATGCATTTATGACAACTACCAAATCTGATTTTGATTCTCTTCATTAATTCAAAAGAGTAGATAGTAGTAATTAATGTGTCAAAAATTGAATTGAATACAACAATTGCAACAACAGCATTGCATTCGAACTAACAAAAAATTAGAGACAGAGAGAGAGAGATTTTTTCCAAAAAATTCTATTTTTCGTATATTAATTTCTTGGGAAATAGAGGGATTATTTTCGGCCGTGAAAATGGGAATATTGAAGGTTTTTCCGACTAATATAAAGGTACGATCGTAATCTCATTTCATTTCGCATATTTTCGATGAATTTTTTGCTCTAAAAAATCGAAAATTAAAATTGTTCTTCGTGGCACTGTTGAGACCATAGTGACACTGTTGGACCTATAGTGGCATGGTTGGGCAACCATGCCCAAAATTATTATTTTTTTAAAAAAAAATTAATTATAGGGCACGGTTGATTTGGGATTTCAACCGTGCCACACGGTTGAAATCCCAAATCAACCATGCCCTATACCTTTTTTTTTTTTTTTCTTTTTTTTTTTGAATTTAAAAATGATGGCATGGTTGATTTGGGATTTCAACCGTGTGGCACTGTTGAAATCCCATATCAACAGTGCCTTTACAGAATTTCTAAAAAAAAAAATCGTGTGTTTTTTCAGGATGTCGTATCAGAGAATCATCGTGCATCACAGTGGGCATTGGGAGAGGACCTCGTACGTGGGAGGTGATAGTTTCCTCGTGCACTTCCCCATATTAGGAATTACACGTGATAAGGTGCTTAGGGAGATCCGTGATCAATTGGGCTCCGAATCGGAGTACATGTTGTACTACTTGACGGACATAACCGATCACGAGAGGATGAAGGTTGTTCTGAAGAACGACACGGATTTGCTTAGGCTTATGGTGGAGCAGAACGATTCGCCAACCGTGTATGTGATCGAGAAGACAAAGAACATCAACTTTCGCACTCCTACGACACAACAATCCACGGTATTTCAGAACTTGAATATTGGAGATCCTAGTCATCAAGAATCGGAGTCTTCGGATGAGGAGACGGGGGATGAGGAGGCGGGGGATAAGGAGGCGAGGGCTGAGGAGGAGAGAAATGAGAGGGCTGAAGAGGCGATTGATGAACAACAAAGGGCCGACTTGTTTGAGTCGTTAACTACGGAGTTTAGAGCATGGATTCAGGAGCCAGGGCATGTTGATAGGATCATCGGGCACTGAAGCATACATTCAGATAATCAAGACGGAAGATCTGATGATACTCGTGCACCTCATGAAGCTATAAGAAATTGGTTTATTCCGTATGTCGACCTAGATATGGCATTGCCTCTAGGCTTTATCGAGCCCGATTACAGCCCCTCACTTGGACAATTGCGTATGGGTGGCCTCTTCAAGGAGAAAGATGATTTGCAAATAGCCGTGGGCCTATATCACATGGAGAACCGACTAGAGTTTACCACCGAACGCTCGAGCAAAACGCGTTTGAATTTTGTGTGCAACCAGGATGATTGTGCATATTTGTTGCGTGCACGACAGAAGGGCGAGATATGGAGGGTTAGGAAATATGAACCCAACCATACGTGTCAAGTGGTTCTAGAAGGAAACAAAACGCGACAGATTTGTGCCAAGGTTTTAGGAGCTTTCTTTGCACGTAGACTGGTCGTCGAGGGAGCCGTGTTGAGGCCGATTGAGATGGTGAATGAGCTACAAACTCAGTACTGCATTCAGATAGGCTACAGCTTTGCACTGCGCGCGAGAAACATAGCGATCGAGAGCATGTACGGATGTTACGAAAAGTCGTACCGTCTTACCTCTACTTGCTGAAGGAGAGAAACCCGGGAAGTGTGTACGATATTGTGACATCGCATGCTGATGATCGACTAGTGTACATGTTTCTTGCCCTTGGACAGTCCATCCATGCCTTTCAAAATGACTTGCTCCGTCACGTGATTGTTGTTGACGGGACACATTTGAAAGTAAAGAACAAGGGGACTCTCTTTGTAGCTGTGACTAAAGACGGGAATGAGCAGGTGTTTCCTCTTGCAATAGGATTAGGTCCTATCGAGAACGATGAATCATGGACTTGGTTTTTGTCGAAGGTGCGGAGTTGTTTCGGAGCGCCGGACGATCTCCTGATTGTTTCTGATCAACACGTGAGTATCCAGAATGCCGTGAACGCCGTTTTCCCTAACCGAGCACACGGCCTCTGCTTCTACCACATCACGAAGAATCTGAAATCGTTCGGGCAACATGCCTTGGGAATTTTCAAAGAGGCGGCCTACGCAAATGCAGATTCAACGTTCGATGAACACTTCGATTCATTGAGATGCTTCGGGCGTGAAGGAGGCGGAATTTATAGAAGGTTGTGTGATATTGGCCCTCCGAAGTGGGCGAAGTCAAAGTGTCCCGTCCCACGCACGAGTTTCATGACTTCTAATCCGGCCGAGACAATGAATGCTCGACTATTATGGGCTCGTCGGCTGCCGATATGCTCGATGCTTGAGATGTATCGCACCATCGTAGAAAAGTGGTTTAACCAACACCGTCAAAGTGCCCTTTCTCAAGAACACAATCTCACCCCGAAAGCGTACGAGAAGATGTCGGCAGCCCATGAATGGGGACGTCGCTACCCGTGTAGGACGACAGCGACTCCCAATTTGTATGGGGTAGAGGGTGAGAACGGCAATTACCTCGTTGACCTTCAAAACTAGACGTGCTCGTGCCGTGAGTTTGACTTGGACTTGATGCCTTGTCGACACGCTCACACGGCTCTAAGGTACGACATAATTCTATTTCCTTATTAGACGAGATTAAATGGTACAACTGATTTATTTATTTATTTATGCTCAATCAGGTACTCAGGTGGACGAGCTAGTGATTACGTGAGTCACTATTTCAAACAGACGACCTTGGTAGCCACCTATACCCCAACCATTGAACCCGTCCCTCATCCGGAGTCGTGGGACCTACCCGACTACGTGACCTCATGCGTTGTGCGTCCACCTCTAGTACCTAAGCAAGCCGGACGACCAAGGCTGTCACGTGCTAGAGCCGTAGGAGAAGAAGGAACGTCAACATCGACGGCTCGACAAAGGTGCACTCGATGCGGACAAGCTGGGCACAACAGGAGATTGTGTAGAGCTCCAATTTCGATTGGCGGTGTCGACTTGAATATACCGCCCCGTGATGCGGAGCCAGGGAGAAGAAGGAAGAAAAAATGCAACATATGTCAAAGCGAGGAACACACGAGACCTCGATGTCCCTTGCGAGTGGTAGAATAATTTTTTGATTAATTTTATTTTGATAGATTGAATCTCATGTTTGGATTGAATTGAATGTTTGGATTGGAATGGATTTTACATGTCAATTGAATGTTGTACTAGGTATGGGAAATAAAATAGGCATGGTTGATTGTGGGACTTAGAAAAATTTTGAGCCATTTTTTCCCAAAATTTGCGGTAGAGGCACGGTTGAAACACATAGTCAACCGTGCCTCACACTGTGAACTGTTGACTTTCGCAGGCACTGTGAACTGTTCAGAGTAACCTGTTGTTTCCAAAAGTCGGTTTGGGCAAGGACTTTAGGGAAGAGACGACATATGCAAAGGAGTTGTATTGTACGATGATAAGATAATGCATCGAGCAGGTGCTCCTTTTCGAGGGCTCGATTCAACATCTTCTGTATTTCCAACAACAATTTACAATGAGAGCTACACTTTGTATATAATAAGATAATGCAAAAACGTTAATTAATAATACTACTTACGTAGTAATCACACCCCGCCAGTACGGTCGCACTGTATCTGATAGGGACTAATATCAGCCATAATGCATAAATAACTCAAGTTGATAGGAAAATACACTTTCCTTAACTTTAGGATATCATCTCTAAGGAAGTGGTACATCGGATGCCACGCTAAAGGCGTAAATCTCACTAGAATGAGAGGAATGGCAAGTCTTAGTTAGAATTAGCCTTGATAGCATTATTAAGGCAGATAAATGTTAATCCTGATGATGATCTATAGAAGCTGCTCTAAATAGCAACATATTAGCAAAAAGATTTGATAGGCCTCAGAGGTCCAGCACAATCATAAGACATGTTTTAGGCAGAAGCCTGAGGTTCTATCTCTTCCCAGAAGCTGTACGGGATCTGTTGGCATCCATTTAGAGCAAAGGATCTGACTGGTTCATATAGGCATCTGGCAGAACCCTAGGTTCTGCGCAGCACGCCATCCGCATGACTCTACGTACTCTAGAGTAAGGACCACTGCATTCATGACGGAGGGAATCTTACCTCTATGAGAATTCCTTTTATGTCCTTCCCCCACACGAATGTTTGCTTTTTCACCCTCCTTGCACCTATAAATACCCGGCTATCACATACTTCATCATGACTATAAGCACAATACACGCACTCTTGCGTACTGTTTCATTCATTTTACCCTCAGCTCTGCTCCACGAGTTCTCTAGAGCTCGAGCAGTCCAGGCTCCCGAAGCCTTTTCCCGGAATCATCACCCTCAACAACTTTCCTTCCTCTTCCTCGGCACCAGGAAGAGCCTTGCTCGATCACCGCCTTGAATCGAAGGTAGAACCCTCATTCTCTAAAGGGAATGAAGCTAGATAGAGTTCCGTGCTCTTCATTTCTTTTTCTTCCTTTTACTTCATTTCTTCATTATTTACTTGAATAAATGATAAACTCCACGAATTTATTAGTTCATGGCTAAGTAAGCCTTAATACGCCTTTTCATCTAAGCATATAGCATGATTATTACTCGCCATTTCTATTCAAACAAAGCTCTATGCCAAATACATGATTATAGCTCTTGAAATATACAAATCCTTTGCTCTTTGGCGCTTAAACGCTTTAGCCCTGAATGCTCCTTGCAAAACATGATAAATAATCTCTTAAATTGTTGTGGATCTCTAACCTGGATCTATCAACTGGCGCCGTCTGCGGGAATTTGAGTTTAAGATGTTGATTTCCCTGTTTTATATAAAATTCTAGTTCATTGTTGCAATGCTGCAGATGATTTTGCACGTCGCATCCTTATATGAAAAATATGTGAAAACTTGATATTAGACTGAATGGGTGTGCTGTATTTGTTGTTTAATCAGTGAAACCCCAGATACGTATGCTATTGCTTGAGTTTTGTTGAGATCTCCATGATTGTAAACTATAGAATGTGGCGTGATTTCCAATATTACGTTCCCTTTTTCGGAAGAATATAGTATGATTCTCAGATTGTGCTCTCTTTTTTAACAAATAATTGTGATAAATACCCTGTTAAGGGGAAGCTCGTATTTGAGAGGTTGATTTTGCTTCCTTATATGTGAATTTAAGCTTTCTATCTGTAAAGGCTGTTGAAGTTGTTGAAATTGGAGCATTACCTTCCGGGGTAGCTTCGGAGTCTCAGCTGATTGTGGCGATATGTTTATAAATCTGCTCTGTTATTCCCCTGTTGCCAGAGACGCTGGAGAATAAGGGCAATAGAATAAATAAATGTTGAATGTCAGTTTGATGCTATTCTTAGAAAATCTGAGCATGAATATCATGAATTCATCGTAGTTGTGTTGCTTATAACAGTAGGGCAAAGGAATTGGAGGTGATTTCGAGATCATGTTTTCCTTACAGTATAAACTGTGATAACTAAACTGTTCTATATGTTGAAATCCTAAGGTCACGACGAAGTTGAAGGAAAGCCGAGTCAAAAGTTACTGCAATTTCCGAACACACTCAGCTCACCTTGCGTAATTGGTGATTCTACAGCACCTATAACTATCTCAAAGTGCTAAATCTATTTGTGGGCTATAAGGGATTGATAATTATAGAAGAAACACCATTCTTCAAAACCTTTCATATATGCCCCTATATTGCTATGAATCAAAAATTCACCTAATAAAGAAGCATCAAGAGGCGGGGAGCCGAAGATGACAAGGTCACCCCTTTCACCCTGATGAAGGGGCCTTGCATCTAAAAGCAGAACCTCTCATAATACTTGCATAAGCCCTGTTTAACAGGCAACACTCTCATAAACCCTGTCTAACAGGCAACATCCCTCAGAAGCCCTGTTTAACAGGCAACACTCTCAGAAGCCCTGCTCAACAGGCAATGCTCTCAGAAGCCCTGTTTAACAGGCAACCTCCGCATAAGCCCCATATGATGGGCAACACTATCATAAGCCCCATATAATGGGCAAGATCCCTCGTAAGCCCTATTTAATAGGCAACCCAAGCCCTATCTAATAGGCACACCTTCAAAAGCCCTATATAATAGACATATCATCATTAATCAAGCCCTATCTAATAGGCAACATCCGCGTAAGCTTCATATAATGGGCAAGACCTTTCAAAAACCCTATTCAATAGGCAATATCCACACAAGCCCCCTATAATGGGCACAACCGCACAAAAGCCCTCTCTAACGGGCAGCACTCTCGTAAGCCCCATATAATGGGCAGAACCCTTCATAAGCCCTATCAGATAGGTAGCGCACCTCCAAGTTTTGTTTTAAAAGCAACATTTTTTTATCACTCCCATAAGCCTTACTCATCGCATTTTTATAAAATAAACTGTCACATCCCAGTTCCCGAAGGAAGGCACGTGTGCCGGGACGTGGCAAGGGGTTGGGATTAAGAAGCAGGGATAGAAAGGGGCCTAGTTTCTTAGGATAATCAACCATATTATTAATGAGTTTATTTAATTAATTATGGGATCGGGACGCACAACACGAACCACGGGGTAGGCAAACCATACTGCCCGTGTCGGTCGGCCTTGTCTGAATACCCATAGACTTTAAATAAAATACGGGATCGGGACGCTCAGCTCAAATTATGGGGTCGCATGAGCTAAACAACCCATAATGGCTGGCTTGTGTCTGAATACCCATAAATACAATAAAAATATATATTTATATTCATATAACAAGACTCAGGTGTAGTATAGATTTATTCCAAAACCTGAAATTAGACTGGAAATTGAGTACATTGCAGGACCGTTACTAATGACAAGCGTATTTCCAAGCGTAGCGGAAACTCTATTCTTAAACAGCACAACAACAATCCTCTTTAGCCACGTCTGCTCTACCAGCTCCTTAATCAGCAAAACATTTGGAAAGGAATTGCAGGGCTGAGTACTAATGCACTCAGTGGGGTTATGCCAAAAACATTTACTATAAAAAGAATATCCATGATAATAAAGCATACGTAGAAGGGTTTTGAAATCATTATACTTCCATGCACACCAAAACTCATTTTCGTTGATTGCGATGCGGATTACCACGTTACTCTTATACCGATCCCGGGACGTACCACTGTCGGATCCCTTTCATAATGGAGCCTATAGATTAACTTTCACCGATCCCGGGACGTACCACTGCCGGATCCCTTTTCATGATGGAGCCATAGATTAACTAATACCGATCCCGGGACATACCACTGCCGGATCCCTTTTCATGATGGAGCCATAGTTTGGAGACAATGGAGTATTTCATCCACTAGTTCTCCCCTCGAAGTTAGAATCAATTGGTGATCAACCCAATGATATCTAACAGTGCGCACAGCCCCTCGATTAGTGTGTTAGACCAACCGAAAGACCCGATCTTAAACATAAGAGCCTTAAACATGTAATCACGCATCAAAACATTTTTCATGGATAATCCCACATTTTAGAGCTTACTAACTCAAAATAATATTTTGGAAATAGAAACCCCACCTTATAATCTGAAACATTGAATGATTTGAATTCTTCACTTCAGATATAGACTTTCTTGCCAATACCGCCGAACACTACTTAACTACTAAGTTTTAGTAGTAAGCTTAAGGTAGTAGGAATGAAAATGAGGCAGCCTTAGTCTTCTATTTATACGAAATGTTCGATGCTCAATCATCAAAATAGCATTGAGTAGTCAATGATCATAGGCTTATTCATCAATCCCAAATGAGTACACGTATTGAGTCTACTAGGGGTAGGGGTGTGACTAAGCTTCAATAGGCTAATCATAAATATGGATATACATATTAAAAATAATGTCTTATTATATATAATCTTATATCAACCATTCAAATATGAAAATAAATGCATGTTAACCTTTCAGTAATTATTTATTTGTGGAGCTTTTATGTAGAATATGTTTTTATTATAAACTCATGCACTTGCATGATTATTTTAATTCATACATTTATAATTAGTAAATGTACATGAATATATTTATATAGAATATGCAGTAAGCATATCGTATACATATTTGACACATATAAAATAGTTTCGAAACTACACATGTTAGTATATATGTTTACATATATATATACACTTAATCATTTCAAATTAGAATAATTTTCTAATGTTTGTGAGTTATTCTTCTTATATTTAATACATGAATTTCTTTTGGATACTTATTTTAATTAATTTAATAGGATTTTACGGGATATTACATAAACCAAGCCCTTGTAAGCTCTGTTCAATAGGCAATACTCTCATAAATCCTGTATGAGGACATCATTCTCATAGTCCTTGGTTGACAGGGAATATCCTATAAGAAAGTTCTATACAGCAGGCACTATGCATAAAAAGGCCTATACGGTCGAGCGTCTCGCATTGAGCTTAATAAAATACGATGACATACCAATCCTAAATAACCTACCCTCATGATGAGATCCTTTTCAGAAGCTTCGTAAGGAAAGCTTTAAGAAAACAAATACTCTGATAGTGGATCTTGTAAAGGCAGGTGTCATTGACCTCAACTCCATTCTGGTAAAAGCTACCCTTGAAAAAGCCCTATATTAAATAACGATTGTTAGGGCTACCATAAATGGTTCTGCAAGGATCTGTTAGATCAGCAATATCCCACAACTGAATTTCGCATGGCCAAATGCCTCGTACCGAGGTTCATAAAAGAGGAAACTATATCAAAGCCCTGCGCCATAATCAGTTTCTCATCATTAAGTCATCATTTATCTTCATCATATATATTGGCAGAAACCATCCCTTAAGAAGCCTCGTAACAAACAGGCACCGCTCGTCAAAATTACCTTGAAGGGTTTTGATTGCAAAAGAATCACACTAAACATAGATTATACATACTTTAAGCTTCCTTCAAGGAGCATCTAAAGCTAATTGTTTTAAATATCCTTGAATATTGCAGAACCTTGCAAAAATGAATACTGCCTCAGATGCTGCTTCAAAAGAAGCTGGCCAAGCTACTGGAAATCCAGCAAACTCCCTACAGAGGAATAAAGGAAAAGGCACCGTGGTGACAGAGGCCAGTGTCAATATGGAGGCTCAGTTCTCTCCAGCCATGCTTCTCCAAATGAAAACGCTCGTAGAAGGCGTGGTTGAAGGAGCTGTCGAGAAAAGACTCCACACCTTGGGAATGAACTCCCAAATCCCAGATCCCCTGGGTGAGACCCAAGAGGGTGGAGGAAGCAAGAGCACCCCGGCGGTGCACAAGCAGAAGCCTATAATCCGAGCACAAATCAAGAACTGGTCTCGAAGCTGCCTCCCATAGTGGATGAGACAGAGGAGGAATTTTCTACTGATTGGGAATCCCCTGATGAAGAGGGACCTGAGGAAATTGAAGGGAACCCTAACGAGAACACCAATAATACATGGGCCAAAAAGTATGCCCAGCAACAAGAGCAGATGAAGCTTTTGGCAAAAGAAGTAAACAAGCTAAAAGAGCAAAAGCAAGCTGCAGAAAGGACCCCTAAGGAAACAGAGGCAAGCGAAAGAGAAATTCGTAACCTAAACGAAGAAGAAACCCATAAACACTTTCCCAATAACAAGAGTAAAGGGAGCAAGTCGGAGCTCTTCTCCTTATATATCAATGAGAATAGTCCCTTCTCTGCGGACATTCAAACTGATCCTGTTCCCAGCAACTTCAAGACAATTTCTTGTGAGTACCAAGGGAAGGGAGATCCTGAAGAACACTTGATGAAATTGAGAGCTTATGCCTCCTCCATCAATATTCGGAGGGCGTCAAGTGCCGAGTGTTCCTCACGACTCTGTCAGGAACCGCCCAACACTGGTTCAAACAGCTACCAAAAGCTTCTATCCACTCCTTCATGGATCTGAGGGAAGTTTTCCTCCAACTGTTCATCAGTGCTAAAAGAACTACTAGAAATTCACTGCATCTGACAACCATCAAGCAAGGCGCTAATGAAAGTTTGAGAGACTACATGACACGGTTCAACGAGGCTGTCTTGGAAATACCAGGAGTAGAACCAAAGCTAAAGGTGCATGCCTGTGTGGATGGCTTGAAGCCGGGGCAATTCTTTGCTTCTCTCATCAAAAAGGAAGCTACCTCTTTTGAAGAGCTATTGACAAGAGTTCAAAAATATATTCATATGGAAGAAGCCCTAAGCAGTAAGAGGGCCGAACTGGCTTCTCAAAGGGAAAAGAAGCCTGAAGAAAGGAAAAGACCAGCTCCAGATGCTAAGAAAGTTGATAAAAATGAAAGATTTTTAAGATCTTTTACGCCGCTCGTCAAGCAGCCTGTTGACTTGCGAAGTGGTCATGAAGAAACCGGGGGTCCAGATCCCTGTTGGGCACAGGCTGCCACCAAGGAATCCACCCTCAGAAAAGTTCTGCAAATTTCACAATGACTTTGGTCACATGACCAATGATTGCAGAAATTTGAGGATCGCTATCGAGAAGTTAATCCAAGAAGGAGAACTCTTGGAGTACGTCAAGAGAGAGACAGAACAGAACAAAAAGCGCAAAGAAGCTCCTGAAAAAGCACCCAATGCTAGCCAAGGGTCAGAACCTAAGGGCGTTATTAATATGATATATGGGGGACCGACTATGGGAGACTCCAATAGAAGTAGAAAGGCATCTGCCAGAGAACTACATATGCATGAAAGACATGGGGTTTGGAAGGTAGAGACAGGTCTACCCCTACCAGAAATCTCATTTGGACTTGGAGACAATCAAAGGTGATCCATCCACATGACGACGCCTTGGTCATCACAGTGGAGTTAGAAAGGTATCAAATCCGAAGGGTCTTTGTGGATACAGGGGCCGCAGTTAATGTCATATTCGAAAGCTGTTTCAACCAAATAAGCCTCCATAAGCCGCTTAACGGAGTAGCCACAGCTCTGCATGGTTTCTCGGGAGATCCGGTGATGTCATTAGGATCAATCGACTTAATGCTCACCCTGGGTGAAGGACCTACGCGGGTATCAAAGCCAGTCACCATCCTGGTGGTGCGGCAGCCATCCTCTTACAATATTATCCTAGGGAGAACTGCCCTAAATCCGTTCCAAGCAGTGGTTTCCACTTACCACCTGATGATGAAATTCCCCGTGGGAAGCCAGGTGGGACAGGTATCGGGAAACCAAGGGGTCTCGCGAAAATGCTACATCCAATCGGTACAGGCGGGAGAAGCCAGGAAAAGGCCGATGGCAGAACCTGCCAGCAGTGAAGTTGAAATCGAACCCGAAGAGAAGAAGCTTAGGACTCTGGCTCCGGCAGAAGAAGGCCAGGACCTCTCCCTTCCAATGGAGCACTTGCTGATCGCCAGCACTAAGTCCTTTGAAGGGCTCCTACTATCCAGAACCCCAGACAAGAAGTCGCTCCAACAGATCAACGAAAGCCAAGAACTGGGAA
This sequence comes from Thymus mandschuricus, assembly GCA_029379335.1. NCBI lineage: Eukaryota > Viridiplantae > Streptophyta > Magnoliopsida > Lamiales > Lamiaceae > Thymus > Thymus mandschuricus. Next base: position 26,301,225 of record CM057078.1, read on the forward strand.
CTAAAACAACAAACTCATGCCACGCTCTAGTCAAGAAGGAGCAGTGGGAAATTTTGATGGCAAAGGCAAAGGCAAAAATCAAAGGCACAATTGAAATGCCAGATCAAGAGAAGGTTGAGGGAACAGCACACGAGGAAAAGGATAGCAATTCCTAAAAAGATGGGAGTATGGCTGACCATAGCCCTTACCTATTTTTAAGTTTTCTTATTTTTTAAATTAATCGATATGCGAAAGACACAGGATCATGCCTCCTTACTTTTAAATCGTAGTCCACAAATTGTTAGCTCTAAAATGAGGAGTAATTCCTTCGTTCCTTACGCCTCACTTGGGGGGGGGGGGGGGGGGGGAGTAGGGGATACCCTACATCCCGATACCCATATCCCATTATCTTAAAATGTTATGTTATTGCTATCCCGTTATTGTAAAAATGCAGGGGATACCCATATCCCATTATCTTAAAATGCTTTAGCAAGCATAAGCAGGGTAAAAAACCCATATAAACACAAAAGGGGGATAATATTTCAAGCTAATAGAAAGAAATAGAAGCATGCCAAAGGCTAGACCTTAAGAAGCATCTGGCAGATAATAGAAAGAGGTTGTGTTGTTGTGCCCCATCAGCTCGATGGTAGGGCCATAAGAAGCGCCCTATCGCCAAGCATCAAAAAGAGTAAATTGTTTAATAAACATTTATCCAAAGCAACGATATTAAAGAGATGGATCGGGAGCTGAAGCTAAATCTTCAGATTTTGATGAATAGGAGGAAGAAGACCATTCCTCGATAGCAGCCAAAGCAGAAAAGACAGAGGGGCCATCTTTGGGTGAGCTCGTAGGAATCTGTAAAGCGCTCTCCTCTTTAGAACCATCCTTTGCTTCTTTAGAAGTGGGTAGTAAGGAAGAACCTTCTCCGCAGGCAGACAGGCTTGAAGCTTTTCTCTTTTAATTCCTAGAGAGAGAAAGAAAACAAAGGAAGAAAGAAGATACCTGGTCGAAAACTTTCCTTATTGACCTCATAACCATGGTGTTATGAGGAAAGAGAGGAAACAAAGGCGCCTCCCAAGAAGGGAGATTTCCTGTGGCCATAGCCGGCTGGCAAAGGATCTGGGATGCCTCCTTCAACACTGGCATAAACCAGAGTTCTTTAGAGGAAGTGGGGTGACCCTTTCGAAAAGATTCAGGCTCCATATCAAACATCCTTACTATTGACCCTGCATTGACAGCGGCCACACGCTCAGGTATGCCCAATTGCTCGCAACACTCAAGGATAGCGAAGGCTGTCCACTCAGTGAGAGGCTCAAACATGCGCAGCCGGAAATCATGAGACTGAAGGTAGGCTTCTGGCAGACGCTTTACTAGGGAATCCAAGAAGGCTTGACCGTAAGGGGTCATCAACAGGTTAGACCTGCAGTCCTTGATCCCGGAAGAAACACCCTGGTTTATTCCCACCCTCCTTCCTTGAGTAAAAGAAGAAGTTCGGGCTTGTCCTAGCTCTCATTCATAATTAACTGTCAGCTGCGCAACCTCTGTGGCATGAATCTCTATTAGCTGCTCCACCCTTTCGGACGAAGCTTTCAAAGCCCTCTCGAGTTCCCTTATCCGCTCAGAGAGGGAGAGTGTGCGCTGTCTGAGGGTTGAGCAGTGCTCCTCCTGGCTTAGTAGGAACTCTCGGAGTTAAAGAACTTCAGCTTGGAGTTGCTCTTTACTCTTCTCAGATTGAGAAAGATGCTCTTGCAGTTGGTCAAAGCCTAACTCTTGAGCAGAAGGAGAACTCTTTGATACCTTACCCTTCTTCTCAATCAGGAGGGAGGGAGCTTCACTTTTCCTCTTGAAGGAAGGGGAATGAAGCTCTAGGGCAGCCAAAGTAGAGGTACCAGCATCCACATCAATAAGAACAGGGGAAGCCGAAGTTGACTGGTTGGAGGCAACCAAATGCGGATAGAAAGGTTTCAACCGAGGTTTTGCAATCTCTACCTCTCGGAGAATTTCTTGAGAAGCTTTATGGCTTTCAGGCTCTGTAGGCACCGGAGAAGGCGTATCGCCTACTAACAGAACAGGGTTGGGACCGCTGTTTCCCGCCTGTTCGATTCTCTTCAGCAACTTTTCATGGATCTTCTGCTTCATATTCAGCTTTGCAGTATCCATGGCTACAAAATAGAAATAACTACCGATAAGGGGAAGTAAAAGAAGGAAATCTCAGATAAACATGAATAAGTCCAATTTCTAAGAATTTTCTAACTGATCGATAACTCTAAGGATGAAGCATCAATTAGATTCACATCATGATCAGCCTCACAGTCCAGGAAAACTGGAGCTAGCGATATTCTTTCAAAGACACAAAATGAGAACAGGGAAAACAGTAAATGTTGCCCTAAATTCAAGAAATCCAAAAGGAAGCCTACACAGGAGCACAGGAAAATAAAAGGGTAATAGAATACCTAAACGAGAACGGCAGCAAGGTGGTCGTCAGAGTAATTGTTGGGGGTGGTAGACGGTTCGCAAATATCACCCTCTCCTCTTCGAAGCACAATGCAAAGAGAGAAAAAAGAAGAAGTTGAAAAGAAGGAGTGAGGTAGTTCCCTACTTATCGCCCTACGTCGTCCCAGGAAAAGGGAATCGCCTTTTCGCATGCCAATAAGACAAAGTAATAATGCATATTTTAAAATATGTTTTAAATAGCCCCATATTTCTTTGCCCTAGATAAAGGAGTAATGATGAGCAACGGAAATAGGCCCAGCTTTATTCTTGAGAAAATAACCTCCGTTTCAATTTCCTATGTAACCAGACCTCTGCAAAAAAAAAAAAAAAAAAAAAAAAAAGTTAAGAAGAAGCAATAGCTGAAGCGAGATTAGTTTTCCCGCAAAAATATCCGCCAGAAGCCCTCATACTGGTACTTCTGGACCAGGGGGGGGAGAGCTGATAGGGACTAATATCAGCCATAATGCATAAATAACTCAAGTTGATAGGAAAATACACTTTCCTTAACTTTAGGATATCATCTCTAAGGAAGTGGTACATCGGATGCCACTCTAAAGGCGTAAATCTCACTAGAATGAGAGGAATGACAAGTCTTAGTTAGAATTAGCCTTGATAGCATTATTAAAGCAGATAAATGTTAATCCTGATGATGATCTATAGAAGCTGCTCTAAATAGCAACATATTAGCAAAAAGATTTGATAGGCCTCAGAGGTCCAGCACAATCATAAGGCATGTTTTAGGCAGAAGCCTGAGGTTCTGTCTCTTCCCATAAGCTGTACGGGATCTGTTGGCATCCATTTAGAGCAAAGGATCTGACTGGTTCATATAGGCATCTGGCAGAACCCTAGGTTCTGCGCAGCACGCCATCCGCATGACTCTACGTACTCTAGAGTAAGGACCACTGCATTCATGACGGAGGGAATCTTACCTCTATGAGAATTCCTTTTATGTCCTTCCCCCACACGAATGTTTGCTTTTTTCACCCTCCTTGCACCTATAAATACCCGGCTATCGCATACTTCATCATGACTATAAGCACAATACACGCACTCTTGCTTACTATTTCATTCATTTTACCCTCCGCTGCTCCACGAGTTCTCTAGAGCTCGAGCAGTCCAGGCTCCCGAAGCCTTTTCCCGGAATCATCAACCGCAACAACTTTCCTTCCTCTTCCTCGGCACCAGGAAGAGCCTTGCTCGATCACCGCCTTGAATCGAAGGTAGAACCCTCATTCTCTAAAGGGAATGAAGCTAGATAGAGCTCCGTGCTCTTCATTTCTTTTTCTTCCGTTTACTTCATTTCTTCATTATTTACTTGAATAAATGATAAACTCCACGAATTTATTAGTTCATGGCTAAGTAAGCCTTAATACGCCTTTTTATCTAAGCATATAGCCTGATTATTACTCGCCATTTCTATTCAAACAAAGCTCTATGCCAAATACATGATTATAGCTCTTGAAAGATACAAATCCTTTGCTCTTTGGCGCTTAAACGCTTTAGCCCTGAATGCTCCTTGCAAAACATGATAAATAATCTCTTAAATTGTTGTGGATCTCTAACCCGGATCTATCAGTATCCTACTCCAGGAGCTAACAAGTTGCGACGGCGCATTCGAGACCTCCAATACAGGATGTAGAGGTCAATAATCTGAAAACGCACAAACAAAAGACAAATTAGATGAAATCTCGAATTGTGATCTAAAAATACAAATAAAAACGCAATTATAAACACTTACCGGCGCTTCTATTTGCACGAGAGGGTTCTCGATTTCACCAAAGAATTTTTGATCCATCTCAAATGGAGACTCTTGACGGGTGTACACTTTGGCACCCTCCCCCGAAGCTCTATGCCGTTCATAATCTTCTTTCACACTTCGTGGCCTTGAAGAATCGGCGTGTCTACGTTCGCCACAAACGGACTCTGGAGGAAGGAGGACGGCTTGATTTGTCGCCCGGCTTGAGTATGGATTAGCCTTTGCTCGCCTTGAGGTTCCTCCTCTAATTCCGAACCCTACGATTCGGATGATGCTTGAGTGTAACGAAGAGGCGAGGGGATCTCTCGGTCAAGCTCGCGTGCGAAGGACCCGTGAGAGGTCGAGACTTCCCCTCCTCGAAACGGTGTTTGAGTCTGTGTCCGACTCCTCGACCTCCTAACGGGCTCCTCGATCCTCTGTCCATCCCCGCCCACGTGCGAGTGATACGACGCCTCGGGAGATGGCCTACTTCGGGCTCGGGCGATCCCTAGGCTTGAGAAGGCCCTTAGCACGTTCAACGACGGCCTTGGCGAATCGAGCAACAATGTTGTTGTCGTCTGTATCCCAAACAAGTCGATCACCGAACCTCTCGATGAACCGGTCCATCGCCGCATCGTCTCCACGACATCCTAGCCGGCACGGATCCCCGTGGATGCAACAAACGACGTCACTGGATTCCTCGTGACGAGATGGCTCGGCTCTAGGGCACTTCGATTGTCCCTCGGCCCCATGGCGCCTCGACTGCGCCTCGTGAAACGTGTCCCGATCCACGAGATCGAGATGGAGAGGAAGGATAGGCAATTGTCCCTCGGAAGATGCACGGGTTGCTCAAGGCAACTGACCACGGGGAATCACGACCAGTTGAACATCCTGACACTTCAACTTTTCTACGACCTTGGCAATCTCTCGGGCCGCCTTCGATCTCCTTTGCTGCGGCTCCGCTTTCTTGTGGGCGTGGCGTTTCGGAGCATCGTGTTTCACTAAAAAGTGTTCGCAATAGAACGAAAATCCTATCGTAGCACTAGCAAGTAAAACCTAAGTATCGAATATCAAGGAAAACTTAGCAGGGCAATTAATCGTGTAGTAAATCCTAATGTAGCCTAAATCTAGGAAAGCCAGTAAATAAGATTTTTGGGTTTTTGTTTTAAATCCTAGGAAAATAAAATAAATCAAAGCAATAAATTAAAGCAAATAAATAACTAATCTAAGAACGAGCAAATAAATCTAAGAATTAAACTAAAGGGAAACGATTAATCTACCTAGACAAGAATCGAAAAGAAAGCGATAAAGAAAGCAACGAAGAAAGAATAAACTACCTTAGACATGATGTATGTATGAAATCTGGAAATTAAAAGGAAAATAATCTAACTTTGAAAGCTTTAAAAACGAGAGAATTGAAATCGTAGGAAAAAACGAATCTAAACTTTAAACTAGGAATCGAAAGAACGAAATTAAACTAAGGAAATTAAAAGAAGCAATTAAGAAATCGAATCTAAAACTAAGTAAAGCAATTAAACAAGTAAACAAAAGCAATAAATAACTTACGAGAATTAAACGAAGAACGAAGAAGGCAAAGTAAAAGAAAAGTCTTGAATTGAATTGCACGAACAAAGAATCTGGATCCCAACAAAGTAAAACTAATCTAGAGTATTTAAGTGCGAAAAACTAAAGCTAAAAGATGATAAAAGATGTCTCGAATTCATGCACAAGGATGTAATATATATACTAGGTAAAAACCTAGATAAATAAGGAAACACAGCTGGCGCAGACTTTTGGCCGATCGGCCAGAATTCCTAAGGAATCTGGCCGATCGGCCAGATCAGGTACTGGTGAACTTTCGAACATATGCATTCTGGCTGATCGTCCAGATGCGAAGCTGGACTTGGCCGATCGGCCAAACTCGGAACTGACCCCTCACGGTTCTTCCTTCTCTTCGTGCACTTTTCGTCCCGTTTTCTTCCAATTTCTCACCTTTTGCTCCTATGATAACCAAATCTCCAAACAACCAATCATAGCCAAAAGACACACTAAAAGACACAAAAACAAAATGAAAACGAACACGAAAACACAACGAAAAACCTAACAACTAAACACCAATCAAAATCCCCCATACTTAGACCTTTGCTTGTCTTCAAGCAATATAAACATACAACTTAGACTCAATCCAAACAATCCAAATCATAGAACATTTAATCACCGGAATCGACAAACTCAAATGAGGTCACTTAATCCCAAGTTACAATCAACCAATCATCAATAAACTATGTGGCTTATAAACCAATCCAGGCATGAGGAAAAGCAATGATACACACATCTCACAAATATCTAGATCACCACAACTTAGACATCTAGCCTACTTCCCCTTTTTATTCAACACATAAACAACTCTCTCTCTCTTTTTTTTTTTTTTTTTTTTTTTTTTTTTTTTTTTTTTTTTTAACACGTGAACGTTTTTGGCACATAATTCACTAGGTTTAATCATCGATGGGTCACATCGAGCCTCCTAGTGCGGTTTCCCGTACCCATTGTCAAGAGGGGTAGAATGCCTACGAACACTTTATACTAATATACACGAGTATCATCTAGGACATAGTTCATGAAATGTGATCATTCGAGGGTCCCTCGAAGCCTTTTCATGTGGTTTCCCATGCTCATTACTCTAGTATTTTCATACGTTACAAGTAAGAGGAGCAGAATCCTATCAACTCTTTATTCACATAAAAACACAACTCTTTTTTTTTTCTCTTTTTTTTTTTTTTTTTTTTTTTTTTTTTTTTTCTAAGGGGAAAGTAAACTAGCAATCCAAAATTGCAACAATCTAGACTTATCACTCATCCAAAAATCATAAATCATTTTCCTCAAAACTCAAATCAATTCATGCCCCACAATTCACCAAATCATAATCAATCATAACTCAAGATTAAACCAACCTAATTTATGCTCAAAATCAATTCCAACAACTAAATATCCATCATTGAATCATTCACATTGATCCTAAGTTACATGCTTATAAGCTCAAATTAAAACAAATTCCTAAGTGGGGAAACATGAAGACTCGATCAACTAGACTCAATCAAACCAAACAAGACTCGATCAACAAGACTCGATCAACATAAAACAAACTCGATCAACAAGACATAAAAACAGAAACTGCATGCCAAAAGTTCAAAGACGACCGCCCCCCCCCCCCCCCCCCCCCTCCCCCCCACACTTAAAATCAAGCAATGTCCCCATTGCGAGAAAATAAAAAGGAAAGGGATAGAGAGAACTTATCGCAATATGACGACCAAATACTCAAAATCTCGAGAGACTCCAAGTATCACCTACAAAACAAACACAAAACACAAATACCAAAGCGTAAAATCGAACAAAATATAGAGAAAGCAATAAAAGACACAAATAAAAAGAAAAAGACACAAATAAAGCTATGAATTGAATGGACCTCGGAACCTTGGGTCTTGCCACCGAGGATCATTCGGGGACCAATAGCGAAGATCGTTTGGGTTGATGGGCCCAAAATCCGAGTTTGACTCAGCGAAGATCGTTTGGGTTGATGGGCCCAAAATCCGAGTTTGACTCAGCGAAGATTGTTTGGGTTGATGGGCCCAAAATCCGAGTTTGACTCGGCAAGGGAGTGGGGCCCACGGGTTTGGCCGATCGTCCAGAATTCGTAAGGAACCTGGCCGATCGGTCAGAATAGCTACTGGCCAGGATTCGTTCGCTATTGGTCACATTTCATGAACTATGTCCTAGATGATACTTAGGTTCGTAGGCATTCTACCCCTCTTGAAATTGTGGGGCACGAATTGATTTGAGTTTTGAGGAAATTGATTAATGATTTTTGGTTGAGTGATAAATTTAGATTGTTGCAACTTGGATTGCTAGTTTACTTTCCCCTTATGTAAAAAAAAAAAAAAAAAAAAAAAAAAAAAAAAAAAAAAAAAATTAAAAAGAAAAAGAGAGTTGTGTTTTATTTGAATAAAGGAGTTGATAGGATTCTGCTCCTCTTACTTGTAACGTATTTTAAATACTAGAGTAATGAGCATGGGAAACCACATGAAAAGGCTTCGAGAGACCCTCGAATGATTACATTTTATGAACGATGTCCTAGATGATACTCGTGCATGTTAGAATAAAGTGTTCGTAGGTATTCTACCCCTCTTGACAATGGGTACGGGAAACCGCACTAGGAGGCTTGATGTGACCCATCGATGATTAAACCTAGTGAATTATGTGCCAAAAACGTTCACATGTTAAAAAAAAAAAAAAAAAGAGATGTTTATGTGTTGAATAAAAGGGGAAGTAGGCTAGACGTCTAAGTTGTAGTGATTCTAGATATTTGTGAGATGTGTGTATCATTGCTTTTCCTCTTACTTGGATTGATTTATAAGCCGCATAGTTCGTTGATGAAGATTGTTCGTAACTTGGGATTAAAGTGATTTCGTTCGTTGCTTGTCATTTCCGGTGATTAAATGTTCTATGATTTGATTTGTTTGAGTTGAGTCTAAGTTGTGTGATTATATTGCTTGAGGACAAGCAAAGGTCTAAGTGTGGGGGATTTTGATTGGTGTCTAGATGTTAGGTTTTTCGTCATGTTTTCATGTCCATTTTCATTGTGTTTTTGTGTCTTTTCGTGTGTCTTTTGGCTATGATTGGTTGTTTGGAGATTTGCTTATCATAGGAGCAAAATGTGAGAAATTGGAAGAAAAACGGGACGAAAAGTGCACGAAGAGAAGGAAGAACCGTGAGGGGTCAGTTCCGAGTTTGGCCGATCGGCCAAGTCCAGCTTGGCATCTGGAGGATCGGCCAGAATGCATATGTTCGAAAGTTCACCAGTACATGATCTGGCCGATCGGCCAGATTCCTTAGGAATTCTAGCTGATCGGCCAAAAGTGTCC